>OX381610.1:21859827-22463673 GCA_947459985.1 Diloba caeruleocephala
TACGAGTAAGCTGTGAACGATACAGATACAGGTACTTAATATGTAAGATATCCACAACGGACGCGCATTTTAGTGACGTTATTGCACGTGGTCGGCTCGGCTACTCTAGACGTCAACAACGTAAATGTGTTAATAAATCTTCATGTAAATAAGACAGAAACATCCCAAGTTCAACCGCCCACCTTTTTTGTAATAACTGCCTCTTCTATCACGATTGAAGGTATTAATAGCCGAGCACAGGTTAAACTATTGACAGTTCGCATATTATTTCCTCAATCACATGGTCAACGACCAATATACATAGCATGCCACCTACTTAAATATTTTAAGTTGAATGACCCGTCTAATCGAAGGTTAATATTATAAAACCATCAAACTATATATCTACTACATATTGACATACGATGACGTAGACAATATTTCCATATCTCAGGATATGGCGTCACGCAATTATTTAAATAAAACTACTGCTGGACGATATACGTCGTTGTTATTCTAAACTCGATAAGTCGTTATTCCTGAATCACTATTCAAATTTCTATGCGTTTTTATGACATAAATGCCTACTATCGTTTACGTAAACAATACAATCTTCGTAGTGGACACAAATTTACGTCATTAATCCGAATGTGTCATCTTTTATTCAGTATTTATTTATGGGTATAGGGTATCAATACAAGATATGTACTGTAAATACGTAGTTTTATATAATTCTGCAAGTCAAACAATAAACTTCAGTACTGTCTACGAATAAAAAAGAATTGGGTACGATTTTGACGGTCTATAGACGTACGTTTGTAGGTTATCCTTTCAGTGTCTACATCACAAAAAACTTAGCATTATTTTGATAAGTGATTTAACCAAAATCGATCAATCTTCAGCCTATACCGGTCCACTGCTGGACGTTGGCCTCTCCCAGCGGGCGCCACAACACCCGGTCATCAGCTTTCCGTATTCAGCCGGATCCAGCAACCTTTTTTAGGTTGTCCGTCCATCTGGCCGGTGGGTGTCCCACACTACGTTCGCCCATACGCGGTCTCCACTCTAGGACTCGTCTGCTCCATTGGCCATCAGTCATTCAACAAACGTGACCAGTCCACTGCCACTTCAGATTGCTAATTCGGTGTGCTATGTCGATCACTTTAATTCTCTTTCTACTGATTAGTCTAAGGCTTTTTATATTATTTAGTGAAGAGACGAACCAGTTATTCGCCTGGTGGTAAGCGTAACGCCTTCCATAACAATTGTAATGCTATCAAGGACTAGTCTTGCGTGTACCACACAGGTTCCACATTTGCTTAAAAAAATCGGTTATCGCTATCTTCATTCGCTAAACTTGAAGTTATTAAGCAATAACAGTTGTATAAGCGACTTTTGTGCTGTGGTGCTATTCAATTCCGCAACAGTAACGAATTTGTAATACACACATCAAAAAGGAGTCTAGTAGGGTCAAGCTCTTTCTCAAAATATTTATTTATCCTACTAAAATTAAAAAAGGTATCTGTGAAAATTAATAGGGTAAACTGTTTTCCTATAGCTAGACTAACAGAGTATACTATACCGCTGCTTTTGCATTAATAAAGACTTTGGTGATTTTTGCAAACTGTGGGAAATTTTTTCTCAATTTATACTGACATTAAAAACTGATAAACCGATAAAAATAAAGCTATTAATGGTTTTTTTGGATAAAATTAACAATCAGTAGTCTGTATTTCTTCTGTTATCACACAATCGCACTGATTGCATCATTGCATTGCGATCGCACAATATAAGTTCATCCAAATCACTTTGCTCAATAGCCGCCCACGCCCGTTGTAACAAGTGAAAAAAATCTTTTCTGGTGTATGTTCCCATGCGTGATCAATAGGATTTATGTCTGGTGATTGAGCACGCCGTGGTAGAACGTTGACGTTAGTTTCGGCAAGTGTATTTGTAACGACTCTGGCGGTGTGTAGGCGTGCATTGTCATGCATAAGCTGAAATGAAGTACCCAACTGGGTCCGCAAAGGCATGACAACATCGGACAACAATAATTTGAGCGTAAATCTGTGCACGGAGATAACCTCTGATCCAAATCAGTTTTGTTCTGCCAACTGTCCAAATAACCGATCATGTCATAATTGTTCCTCCACTATATGCATGGGACTTCTTGGCATGACCTTAAACGTTTATGGCGTCCAGAGGCCCTCCAATACCGTATACGCCCAGTATCTGTTCTCATGCCAAAGCGAGATTCATCACAAAAGCACACATAACGCCACTCTTCTATGGCCAAATTTCTGTTTCCACAAGCCTATTGTAAAGGGGCACTACGATTGCGGCGCTCAATAGGTTGTACTCGTAGTGGCCTTCGGGAACAGAGATTGATTTGGTAAAGGATTTGTAATGGTTTGATCGCTTATTAACAACGCTGAAGATCGATGAAGCCTCGTTACCAACATCATCGCAGTCATTGTAGGATTCCGTCAAGCAGTGATTTGTATTGTATGTATCGATCCTGTCTGTGTGTGGAGAGGCAAATTCATCCTCCGTGGCGCCGCGCTGCCAGTGATGCAGTAGCGTGTCCAGAGGAGAGTTATTACACTCTGCGTAATAACCGACTCGATCACCAAAGCACGTTCCCTAGAGCCAACTTCCAACATTCCTACGGCTCTGATGGTTTCTTCTCGGCTCAGTTGACATCTTCTCTCCATAATAGCGTTCGTTTGTTTTGATTCTATTCAGAAGTGTGGCAGAAATGGTATTGATGATCATCTTCGGCACCAAAGAGGAGCTCCAGGCCCTCGTACGATCACGCTAGAGCCGCCCATTGATGCCACGCCTATGTGCTCATCTCGGAGGGGATGAGGAGGAGGATGACGTTACCTCCAACGTGTGCTGCGCCATGTCCTCCGGGCAATCTCAGCAGTAATGACAACCGGGCGTCTCTTCTCGGCCTATTCGATGCAGATACTTCCCGAAACACCCATGGTTCGAGAGTACCTACGTCATCCAGTAGGTGAGGGCGCCATGCCGCCACTCCAGCCATTCCTCCATTACTGGGTTGACAGGTGAACGCCTGCATCAGGCGGTACATGACGCGCTCAGTTAGCTACCTACCTATAGTGCGCGCGATGGTAGCGACAAAACGCGGAACGGCAGTTAAATGAAACTAAGCTCTCAAGTCACTGTCACTGTGATTTAAAAACTGTTTGTTTCTTTTTTTCTTAGTTATGAAATAAACAAAACATAATCAATAGGAGTCAAAAAAATAATTATAGGAATCTCGCTTGTTGTAGTTAGCTAAAACGTGCTTGATCCCTGGATACTTTTGATGTGTGTTGTATAATGAATTAATGACGTAACAGTAGGAAATTTTTTCGTACCTAGTGAACTCCTTTGATAAGGAAGCATTGATTTTAATTATATTTATTTTTATGCGTCTGTTACGATATCAAATAACATGACTGCGCCGCTTCTTTTTCCCGCCTTAAACACTAGGAAGCGGTGTAAGGTTGGCTTTTTGGGGCTGTCTTATAATAACATATATATTCTATATTGTTAACTTTCAAAAATAATTATTATCGTCTATTTTGAAAAATTAATTTAATGTTCATTTCAGTTTTCGAAATGGATTTAAATTAGAATAACGAAAATAATGACGGGATGTCCAGTGAGAAAACTACAAAACAAATACGAACAAAGCTGCTATTGTCATTCAAATATAATCTGTTACAAGCGTGTATACTTTTATATACCTCCACATATTGTATAGTAAAATTTGCAAAGGAATCTAATTATAATGCCGCCAACGTCTTTCACAATAAATTCCTAGCACAGACTAACAGAATCAGTGCCTCTCTTGGAACCAGCCGAAAATAAACGAGAAATAAAGCTAGATTTCATCGTGACAGACCAAACAGGTAAATCAAGTTTTGCAGAACTCCGGCGCATCGAACTTCATCACGTTACGACGTTTCATTAGACAAATATTTCATAATCCTTTATATAAAGTGTTGTTTCGTCGATTAACTCGACCGTTATGTTACTGGCTATGTGGTTAAATAATATAATAATGTATTACAATTTGAAAAATATAGATAAACGTGAATTTGGAAGGTAGGATAGCAAATATATCTGATTTTACAATTGTTTTGCGAAATCATCTAAATCTCATCATCGTCATCATCATATCAGCCAAAGGGCCACTGCTGAACATAGGTCTCCCCCATATATTTCCACAACGACCAGTTACACGCCGCCAGCATCCAACGACCCTTAACTACCTTTACGAGGTCGTTTCTCCAACGTTGCAAGCCGTACCACTGCATTTTCCAGTTTCTTCTCTACAAGATCGAATCAGAAATAAGGAAATCCGTGAATGAACCAAAGCTGACATAGTGTTTTGCTGACACTTGTAAGCTGAAGCGGCAATGGGCGGGGTAAATACATAGCTCGTAGAGCTGATGGCCGTTGGGGCAGAAAGAGTGGAAACCAAATTTAAAAAGATTTTTTCTGAGACCACGTTTGCTGCTTTTTTTTAAAGGTTAGGAAAACCAAAAATCTAAAATATATACTCTATGGATTACCCATTAAAAAGGTCTACCTACTCCACTATGTTATAAACCACCACGCATACCTATCACTGTATTGGGATCTGACAGGATCTACACGCAACGAGAATATCGAGCAAACGATGCTCTTATTTTTTTAGGTATTTAGAATAGAATAGAATATAACTTTATTGTACACCAAAATAATATAAAGGATTATTTACAACAGTTAGCGTGGCACAATGGGCGGTATTATCGCTAAAAGCGATCTTTTACAGATAACCTTTGGATGGATTTAAAAGTAGGGAAATATAGAAACTATGTGGTGTACTGAACAATGATGTATATAATGATATCGATATATATACAAGAAAATAGAGGTATTTGAATAAATAAATAGTATAACTACACCAATTTGCATATTAATACATAAATACAAATATATGTATATATGATATAATATTATACATAGATATTTGCTGATACAATACTGGATATTTAAGTGAACTAAAGAGATAGATAATGATCTTTTACCATTTTTTTAAATGCTCGTAATGATTGAGCTTGTTTAATTGTATCGGGTTCGTGCTGCTTGTACTTTAAAGGATTTGTCCAAAAAAACTGTGGAATGCATAGGGATCTTAAGCCTCAGATTTTCTGACGATCTTAGATATTTATTTATTTAAACTTTTATGTACATTGAGTATACATAAGGCGGACGTAATGCCATGAGGCATTCTCTACCAGTCAACCTTTGGGTTAAACAAAGCACTTCGAAAGAAGTATAAAAGCAAAGCTATATTTAATGTTAAAAAAGACTGAATTAAAAATAGGAATACATACATATACTAATACAAAAATAGATACTATATTATATTACATAATTATAAATAGTTAAATAGAATACATATAAATATCTGATATAAATATTAACTCTAATGACGAAGACAAAACTGATTAGGATTGTAACAATTTCAGGAAGTATTGACGCACTTTACGTTTAAACGCGAATTTATTTGGAGCTTTCTGATATCTGTTGGGTGTGTCATGAAGGAACTGAAAACGTTCTTTAAGATAAGAGGGGGTTGAGGGATTAAACAGAACACTGTAAAGTAAGGATAATATATGAGAATTCCTGCGCAAGCGAATTGGAAGCCACTTGAGCTTTATGCGAAATTCTGATACATGGTCATATTTACGCAAGCCAAATATGAACCTTATACAAAAAAAATTAAGTCGCTTTAGTCTATTGAGTTTAGCCTCAGTTAGATAAAACCGCCCCGAAATTTATTTCTAAATGTAGTTGTGATGATATATCGCGTAAAGTCTAACAAATTATCTTTCTATTTTAAGAAATTGTTCAAATTAAAAGTAATTTGTCAATTCAGAATTCGAAATGACATTAAAAATAAATATATGTAGAGACCAGTTGTGTGAATGGCGTAATGCGAAAAAGTTGCTTGTTTTTTGCACAAACATCTCTCAAGATAATTAATGATTTTAACGAAGTTTAATAAAAACTCATGCCAGTGCCCTAAATTATTATAAATTGCCGTCAAAGTTACGAAGAAATTAAAAGCAAACATTTTTTCGTACGCCTTTGCTAACACGTCTGCCAAGTTGAAAATTATGAGACGAAAAGACGTTTATAAATGAGACAGTTATAAAAGTAAATAAAGTATAGCTTGATTATACGCTGTTTAAGTGAAGTAGGTAAGCAACTGCTAATGTACTGAATATGGGCAATCGGGTAAAACCACATCTCAGCTGTACCTAGCTTTTTTTACCTGCTGCTGCGTGGGGAACAGATACACGTTCGAATGCCTGTCCGTGTTGTCGAATGAGGTTGTAGTGCCCGACCGCGCTTTGCAGCGACTGGGCCTGTAATTACTGTTATATAATTGTCTCTTTATTAGGCATAAAGGAAAGGTATTAAATATATCTTCAATGCCGGATCGTTAAGCTTGCTAATGTCAGATGCGTTGTACAAAAAACATTTTGCATACATAAAATGTAGATAGGCAGTCAGTCTGCACTAAGCACAACACAATGAGGCTCATGTACGCTCTAAATGTGAGTTTAAATGAATTAACTAGAAGCACGTCTATGTGGATAGCCAATAAAACACCATGTTTCACAAGACATATTTTCCACTACTTATGGTAAAAATAATTCCTCGACTTTAAGCGGTTATTGGGACCATTTTCCCGGACCACTTGGTTCCGTTTCCTCTGTACCTAACATTTTTTTCCGTAACCCAGTAACAGGTTTCATCTAGGTCTAATTTTAACGAAAACTACGAAAATTTCATGATACAGAAACGTACCTACCAATATTTCGGTTTATAGTTGTTTAGTTATTGATGTCAACCAATGCGTGTTCAAATCAAAGGAGTTATCTTGATCGATAGGGACCCCAAGACTTGGCTGGCTTGACTTTTCAAGTCTAGTTTGAATGAAAGGGACTACAAAATGTGGCACGGAATTGCTTAACTACAAAAATAAATCCGTCTTTACAAAGACTCATAACTCTCTCCCTTACCGTAAATATGTTCGGGAGATTTAATAGACGGCCGATTATCAGTATTTAACACAAGAAAACTGTCTTGATATCTCATGACTACTAGTCCCAAATAACCTTTTTTTACCAGAATTTAGATTACCCTTTGGATTTCCGATAGCTGGCTGCACATCGTTAAACACAAACAAATTAATTTAATGAGGAGGAGGAGTAATTAAACTAAATGTAACATTAACAATTATGAATTTGTTTAATAAATTATTATACATTTTAATGGATAGGTATGGGAGTTAATAATGTATTGGCGTAATGAATGTATTGAACAAAGGTGCAAGCCAAATTGAAAATAAAATAGGAAATATGTATCAAAAATATATATGCGCCTTAAGATTGGAAAAATATTACACAAGCATATTATAATTTACACAACAACAACAACAACAACAACTTTTTAACAAAAAGGTAACAGAATTTCCCTGACTTCCCAGATCAAACCCTAAATACCTTGACTTTCTCTGACCACTATGAACTTCGGAGAAAAGCATTTCTATTTTCCAGACAGAAAACATGGTGACATCATCTTTTTTGGGATTAAACCAGCTGATAGAATTTACCTACTATTTCATCATACTACATTCATGTTCCGAAAACGTACAGAGAACAACACGCGAAACCAGGTAATATTATTTCACATAAACAATATAAACGTCCAAATGAACATTTACAACTAATTATTAAATATAATAATGCAACATCTGTACTAAATTACTATAGCCCGAAAATGTGTTAATTAACCGCCACAAGCGATCTTGACTCGGCAAAACCAGTAATCAGTCTTGCCAAAAAAATCGACACATAAGTAAGAGATCAAAGTATTGCTCACGGAGATACCTCAAGACGGAGTCAAGACCCTCGAGTCGAACTCGTTCAGTACTCGTGGCATCTAGCTGCTGTGCACTTTAGCTTTAAAGGGAGACAGCAGATATGCCATTGTTACAATCTTTACATTTGGACGACAGAGACAGATAGAGAAACGCACGCGCAATGCTGACGCCAAACATCGCTAGTAATATCCCGCGCGAGTCACCGTGTACGAGGCCGATAGGATCGGCCGCTTATTCGTTCAGTTAAGTTTCCGACCCACGAGCAGCTGGTGCGTTGTGCTGCGGGCCCCCAGTAGCCACTAGTTTTGCTCCAAACGCTTCATTATATTGTATGACATATCCCTTGTATTACAATGACGTTGAACTATTATAACAAAGTATTTTTAGAAATATAAGTGAAGCTGTGATCAGTGTTGTGTACAAAGAACGAACGATTTGCGATCATACAATTTAAGAGACCGGAGTGGTTGGAAAAGTAACTGTTAGGTTTAAAAGGTGAGTTGTGTCACAAAAGATTACTGGATTGGATTGACTTAAGCTTAACTCATATCCACGACGCGAGGAATGTTGTTTGACAGCATACATGTGCGGGAACAAAAGCCTTGAGTATAGCCATCCCATTTCTTTTTTTATTTCAGCCCGCTGTCTTTCGAGGTAGGAACGGCGATTAAGTATTGAACGTACGATTAATGTATTTATATTAAGGTAATGATGTTATGAATTAAAGACGCCACGATGTGTCAGTAAAGAGTTTCTCATAGTCACAGGTAGCGGCGTTGCCCCCAATTACCTGAGCGACGAGCGAGGGGGAAAGGGACGCCGTTCTGTTTACCGGGAACTACATTTGAATAGACTGGACAAAGCAAATTAAACCACAGGGATGAACATATTTTTAACACCACTGTGTTTAAATACACAATTACCACGTTTCTGTTCATAAAAGTTAAGATCATTTCAAATATTTAAGGTGATCACAAGCGATATTCAATTTCATTTCTGAGTAAAAACAAGCGAGTTTCATGGTCCACGAAACTTCATTGAAGATGTGCCGACCAAGGACACTGTGAATAAAGAAATAAAAACAATCAAACCACTGCCCGCTTAATTAAATAACAACCCGGACATGTGCGCGTACGAAACAAAACAATTACATTGTGAGTGACTAGAAAATAATTTCCTACCGTATGAATGACCGCGTACTAATGATAACTTTGGTGCATATAATACCTATTTTAGTTAAATAGATACTTATTTTGGTGGCATAGTTTGTTATAATGTCGAGTTATTAACTTTAATTTCTGATGCAATAACATTAAAATTTAATCGCGCATTACCCTAATTATCTAGGATCAAGTAAAAGGTCAACACATCAAATACAGTTTTATAAGATTTACCGTATAGCGCATTTAAATCTCAACGAACGCATGAAAGAGTAGGAAATTATTGGTTTCCCATATCGGTACCGTGTGAGTTTCATTGGTATGATGCCACAAAAGGGGGGCATCTTTAACCGGTCTCACATATTATTCTAGTCACGGTGTGCGACCACGGCACCTGCATCCATGAGGACGCCGAAGCGCCTGGCGATAACCTTTAAAGCATGCTTTGAACTTGCAAACTTGTTTGGTATTCGTGTTTCTCATATAAAAATATTAGTTACCCTAATTGACAGTATATTCACGGTAATTTTCATCTTTTGAAGTTATTTTAACATAGGTATTTAAATTACCCTGAGAACTCAAGCCTGGAATTTGGATAAATTATTACTTGATTGTTGAGTTTGTCACTGATAGCAGAGAGATGCAGATAAATACTAAGCACGTTCGAAAGTCTATTATATATCTCCATTACGTACGCTACGCACGCGCTATCAATTAGCCCGCATAAGTTTTACAAAGCGCGGTTTTGTTTACAAACCCATCGAGAATACCAAACTGCATCTTTGACCCTGCAATGATAAAATATTTATTATCCGCCATATGAGACAGTTTCTTTGCAAATGCAATATGGTCAGTAAAGATTGCATTGAAGATTTTATCAGAGCGTGTAGTTAAAGGTCTATGAAACATGAGTCCAACCGCATCAACGCAACCGCAGGCCCAATAGAAGCGCATTTCCGTACCAATAAACGCAAAACATGACGAAAGTTACACATAGTCACTGCGGATGTTATGACCAACACATATTAGCTTATCATTCCTCCGCCCATAATTTCAACTGGTTTTCCTATAATATCATAATAAATACCACGTGTTATCACACTGTTTTTCTACAATGCAAACAATGCGGGAAAGAATGCCGCTGACAATCAACGCAGACAATGAAGTTAATTATACCAGGCACGAGACTACAGCAACAGGCGACCGAACTGTACCCGACCGTTCCCTAGCCGCAAGGCTCAAGACGTAAATTACAACAGAGGCGACAAACTGGGCCGTTCACTTGCAGTGCAGATCTTAACGTTACCTAATATTCGGACCAATCGTTGCACGTCATTAGCCACGCTTTCTGATGAAATGCTTATTGTCCAGCCGAGCCGTCGATACGAGTTTGAGATTCTTTCCCACGAAAGTCGTCGGTATTGTATTAAGTTTGAACGTGTGGAGTGCAGGTTGGAACGGCTCAAATTTACCGCAATTAGTGTCCATTCAGTTGTGAGTTGAAGCGTGCCGTTCGAGTCAAATAGCCACGGCAGCAGGCTGTACGTAGCCCATTATCACGGGTTTAGGAGTTTAGTCCTTTTTTGTAAACGTATGTACAAGATTTCAAGAAGTAAGTACACTTGTACCCTTGATTAATCTGATTCTTGATTAATATTAAAGATAATGAATCGGGTTGGCAATGCGAAGTGCCGGTGATAAATGGTCGGCCTGCGGTAACAAGCGAGTGGAACAAGGATATGCAGTTAAGAGCGGCACAAAAGGTTCAGGGACGCAGTCAACCCGCCACTGCCTGGGCGCCTGTGCATGTCATAAACAGCGGAATGTACGCCTCACCTCTCCCCTCCTCGGCCTTATTATCAGTCACAGCGTTAGCAAACAACGGGTTCCTCAAAATATTTATCGTTTAGGGAATATGTTTCCGTGTCGATGTTTAACCGAATATACAAATGAAGCAAATATTTGTTATTTGATGGAACCTGTATACAAGAGAATCGTAAAGTAATTGAGTCTAGTAGAATAGTCAAGCAATTGAGGTTGAATGTTAAGATATAAAATTATTATTTATTAGCAATAACAAACTATCGTTCAAAGCTAATCGATTGTCGGGATCGCGACATGCAAAGCTGGCAACGATTGTCGCCGGTTCAAACTGGTTTCCGCGTAAAATTCGCGTTGCCAAGCGATGCATCAGCCAGGGTCGGTTGAGGTAAAGCAACGAGGGGGGCAAGGGGAGGAGGGAGGTTAAAAACGCAGGAGGCGCACGAACAGCGGCCGGTCGACGACCCGCCACATGCCCTGCGTTGGCGCACCATTCGCCTCTACCGTACTCCATCCTAACATGATTACGATTATGTTAGCAAAATAGTTAAAAATGACTCGCTTAATGCAACGTAGCACCCATGTTCGAATTTATGATGTGAGCTACATGCAATTGCGTTAGCTGACATAAACGATAACGTTATAATGACTACCGCATTTCTAGAGACATTGCATGATATAAAGTCAAAGCTACACACATGATAAATTTAATCAATGACGGCTATAATAAGCGTTCATCTTCGGAAAGATTTAAAAAATTGTATGGTCAATTAATATTGCCCCCTGCGAGCGACCTAAATAGCAAATGTTAGAGGCGACACCGCGTAGGAACGAGATCAAGATGTCGTGAAGGTTAGATCCATTTATCAGAGTTGTGTACCAGACTAGTGTTCATTCATTCATCATTAATTTATACACATCCTACAGCTGTAGACCAAAATGAACACTAGCATAGTTAGTAAAGTATTAAAGTCAATAACGACGACTCCACATATTTACACGTGAACTTCATCTGTGAAGAAAAATATTGGTTTATTAAAAAAACGATCAAGCCGACTGGACAAGGCGTGGGCGAGAGGTAGCTACATTGTTAAATTGTGTTTGAGGTCATTGATTGAGAAGACCAGCCCTAGTACGTAGCGATATGCATTCAAGTTCTCGTTACATAACTGTTTATCGATTCGGGATATAAACTTATAAAGCAAATGTTTATACGAAAATGAAGACACGGGAACGACGAGTTAACACAGCTGTTACGCACATTGGTAGAATCAAAACACTAATAAAGTTTACCGTTTAAGTTCTAATTTTGTTTGGGTGGCGTATGGCACTTGTCACGAAGTTAGTAAAGACGCGTCGACGTATTTATAGTAGTCTTGTGACTGATGTTCTAATGTAGACAAAGGGTTGCTTCAGACTATCTACTGCTTGTTTAAGTTTTTAAACATTCATTTACAAATGCATGTAGACAAACTTGAGTACGAAATCCATATTCTGTCTTTAAAGTTTGATGCTATTTGCGACTATTTCTACATTATGTTCTCTTTATTTCAGGCAAACAAAATAATCAAACACACTCAAGATGGCGGTATTCGGCCTGGTGTCATCGGTGGCGGGTTTCGTGAAGGTCCGCTACCTCATCGACAAGGCTGTCATCGACAACATGGTGTTCAGAATGCACTATCGCATCACATCTGCCATTTTGTTCCTGTGCTGTATACTTGTCACCGCTAATAATCTTATTGGTAAGTCTATTTTTTTCTTCTCTTCCATTCTAATTTTGGAATAACTACGTTGCAGATTCGACGGTAGTTTAGTCCGCGATAAGCCAAGCATCACTGCTTTGTGTTCTTTGTGTATTTTATTCTTAAATATACAAAACCACAGTGATGGTAATGTTCTGTGGACTAAGTCTGATATAAAAATATATTTTCATGTTGGTACAGAAATCATAGAAAATGGAGTTAATCAGCTGACGATTTACTCGCGGACGTTGTAAACAGGATATGGGTCATTGTCATATAGCCTCACATATCCTCACATATCACAAACGACAGGATTGCAACCTGCTATGGCTTATCTAGAAGTATCTATATTCAATGCTTTATGATCCGAAATAGTAGTTTAAGTACCCTAATATGGCTCTGAA
The DNA here is from genome assembly GCA_947459985.1 of Diloba caeruleocephala. Classification (NCBI taxonomy): domain Eukaryota; kingdom Metazoa; phylum Arthropoda; class Insecta; order Lepidoptera; family Noctuidae; genus Diloba; species Diloba caeruleocephala. The sequence goes on from OX381610.1 coordinate 21,872,894, forward strand.
TCTGTATTCCAATAAATAAAATCGAATGATATGTTAAACACCCTATTTTTACGTGAAAATCAAAAATCAAGCACTTAACCTTATTGCGATGTACTGTTTCATTGAATTACGTTATCTATACAAATAAATAAAATTGAAGTGTCTGTTTGTAATGTCAAAATAACAGCTTTTTACTAAATGCATATGAAAGTATATACGAAACCTACAACAAAAAAACAATTTTTAAATTTTTTGTATGTCTGTCTGTCTGTTTGTTCAGGGGTAATCTCCGAAACGGCTGGACCGATTTGACGGGACTTTCACTGGCAGATAACTGATGTTATGAGGAATAACTTAGGCTACTTTTATTTTAGAAAAATAATTAGGGTTCCGCGCAAAAAAAAAGCGCTTGAAATCCAATATATATATTCTATGTCAAGTGTATATGTCGAAGTATTCTAACTTTCTTTTAAATTAAACGCGGGTGAAACCGCGGGTCCCAGTTAGTTAGACATAAGAAACAACTGTACAGGCGCATTCAGGAAAACAATAATAGACCTAATTAGTTAAATGCAACTTCTTCCAAACGTTTTTCCTTCCAGTGAATCAAGTCAATTTATTGAATTGAATAACAAACAGTCCATGGCCACAAGTGACTTAATAATTCTCTTATTCACGGGCGCAATGGAGAATTAAACCCGTTTCTTGTAAGCTACAAGTATAAAAATATTTTATAAATAATATTATATATATATATTGCTAACCTCATCACCTCAACCTATATCCTCTAAATAGTTGACTGAGAGTTGTATTATTCAAATAATTACTATTTATGATAATACCTAACAATATGCTGTTTGTTTTTAAAGTAGACGGTTTCCATTTTATTTTTGCGGCATAATTTCTTTTTTTATAAATAGTGAGGGTTTGAAATTAGCTTACCATGAATAATATGAAGTAACATGAAGTATAAAATATATTTTATTCTATAAGTATAGTGATCGGGGTATTAAAAAATTGAACTTATTGTTGATTGGTCCAAATCGTAAGGTGGACCATTAGGACTTGGACGAATTATCATCAAATCAATGAAGTAATTGAGAAAGCAGGGCGATGAACAAACAAGTCGTTGTTACCACTGTATTATTGGAGTATTAAACCATGAACTATAAAATTTTAGTCTCATAGATATAAAGATATAATACCTTGTATAAATCTATTTTAGTTAAAATATGTTTTGCCTCGATCTTTCAAATCTGAAAGATAGGGACTAATCAAAAGCAAAACAAAATTTACAATTTTAACTTAACGTTTTATCACCTGAGAACGGGCCTATCAATTAAATTAAGCACGGAAGAAACTCTTAAATTATCATTCTTAAACATTATCATTGCATTCGTGAAAGTGCAACCGCGAATTAAAACATTCTAGTGAAAGTTGATCAAAGCTGAACCCCTAATTGTAACACACACAGTATGTGTTCTTGAAGAACAAAGTATGACCTAGACCATAACCTAAAGACCGAAAAACACAAATAGACTAAACAGAAATAACAGTTCCGTCTCGACAGACATCGTAACTACCGTAAAAGTGTGAATCATTTTCAGGTCATTGTTCAGGAACACCGTGTGTGTAACAGTTACCCAAATTGAGACGTCATGACAAATTGATTGTACAAACATACACGCGCAGTCGTAAGCGTACGTGATAAGATTCAATTTACTGAATTGAGCGAAACGGGGCAGTGAACTATTGAAAGCATCCGAGATTATGTATTGGGCTACAGGTGTTCGCGATGCGGGAGTTTGGGGACAGTTTAAGCATAGTGCAAGTGACGTAACCGACTTAGGGATATCATGTGGCTCTAGTGTTATCATACGAGGACCTGAAGCCTCCCTTAGGTGCCGATAACCGCTCCAATGGTTTTAGCCGGTAGGAGTCGGGCGATACCCCTTCGCTTCCCCGGGGCGAAGGAAGTTTGTGAAGAATTTCCACTGGGCCCCAATAAAAAAAGGGATTATAATGTCATTTCTGCATCATCATCCATGCATCTGTGCATTGATACATTCTACTGCGCAAGTAGCTAGCTAAGCCATTTCTTTTCCGTTTATCTAGAAGCCGACCTTGTGTCATTTTAGTTCATGCCGCCCAAAGGCCTCCGACTTGGCTTAACAACTGCATTCTTATGACAACAACCGAGACCGACGATTATACGTGCCCTCCGAAGCACTGAAACGCTTAGTTCAAATACCGCTATGCGGTTACCCTTCCATAGACTGACCGCACCGAGTGTTGCTTAAGCTCACCGATTGTTTACCGATCAGTGAGTGTAACTGGCTACGAGTGCCACCTATATGAGAAGGTTCTCTGAAGTCTAAGCAGATTTATCAAGAACGTAACAACTTCTGGATTAAATTCTTCTGTTTTTCGGGAGATTTCATATGTTTTCGGGGGTTTTAAAAATTAAGTTCATTAGGCATGAGTTTAATTGATCAATTATTTTTTTACTACTGAATAATATTTAGGCTTTTATAGTGAGTTAATGTTAAAGATGACTTTTAAAATAAAAAGTATCATATTGATTCATTTTTATTTATCCAGAAATCAAGGACTAAATCCGGAATTCACAAATTTTGTCTAGATATTTCGGTTATCCGATTGGGCAATCCTATTTCAAACGCATATAAGATACAATATCACCAATTAAATAACGATAGGCCTACTCGAATGTGCTAACTAAGCGACTATAACACTGAGAGTAATGGACTGCTCATGTGCCAGCGCATTTTATTCGACTACGGATCAAACAATTCAACTTCAACGCTTTCTGCGGCATGTGGTTCTACAATGACCGATGGATTATTTTTCTACATCTTGTAGTATTGCCGACTAAAGGCACGAGAAGACGGTGATCATTCATAGCAACTTAGCAAGTAGTTTCATTCCGTATGATGGCACGGTTGGGGCAGTGGCTAAGCTTGCGTTCTGCGTTACGGTTCGTGAGTTCGAGTCCCGCACGGAACATATATTTACCTACAGATAGTTAGTTGTTCCGGGTCTGGGTATTTGTGAATGTGAGGTGAATGTCTCTAAACCACCTACCCATCATACAGAGTTAACAAAGTCCAGGATTAAAAAAAAATACAGGTCGCACTCCGGGAGTGCCGACAGAAGTGCAAACTTATTTTTTTTATTTATCTAGACGCGTTCGCGGTCTGCAATATTTACATGCATATATGCACACACTATAGCTGCGTCTCGTAACGCTGTCGCGAGTCCAGAGATTTTATCTCATCTAAAAATATGCGTACCGCGCTAAAAGAAGTTTTCACTTCAAAAATCCTGTCAATATTGTACTTTTTCAGCAAATCGAAGATACTCATTATTCGTTATTATGTAAAGAGTACGTGATATTTGAGTGTACCGGTGCAACAAACGATGTTTACGTTGCACGTTATCGCGTGCGCCCCATTCGATGAGCCACAAACACAAACATACTACTGCTTAATAGCCACTTGTAACTTAAACTTATTAACCATCTGATGCTTGTAATTATGTTATGTGCTCCCATAAATATAGACTAAGCTATTCAAATTTAACAACTTAGATCGTGAGATACGGAATTAACGTGTGAAATGTGCAAGATTTTAGTATTGATTCCAATAGAACTATTGTCTTCTGTAAAGCATTAGTGTTTGTGTGCAGTGCGGTTTCCCTGTAGTCACCAGAAAAAAATAGACCAACGCTTTCGTGCCGTAAATGGCGACTATGAAGTTTATATTAAAAGCAATCACCAGCCAAGCGTGGTGGTTATGGATGACCGTTCATTGTAGTGATGAGTGGGAGACCCATGTTCAGGAGTGAAGTGTGTAGTGATTTAGCAATCCAAAAATCTTGCTTCAGCCTATCGTCGCTGCGCCTGCCTTAACTACTGTGTTTTGTTCGAAAGAGGTTCTTGAAGCAATTTTGCATTATTTTCGAAGGCGCATATGCCTGTTAAACCTAGTTTGGTTATATCTAATGGTTGAGAAAACAGTAAAATCAGCTCTATGATTTCGGCCAAAAGTTTACTTGAATAATGCGCCATAAGCGCAATAGTGCTATGAAAAGTTGGTTTTTAACAAATCAGATTTGGCAGGCGTATCGCACTATTTACTTAATTGACATAATTATATTCTAGGTTAACTACTAAAACTATTATTAGTTTTCCATATTTGTATAGATTGTCTTAAAGTCGTGTTAGCCAATTTTATTCAGATTCAGACTAATTAAATAAAACTACGCTCACATAAAAAAAAAATAGAGTCCATTAGTGTACAGAGAAATCAGGTCTAAAATAAACAATTACCTACAAAAACTATGCAAGCTATTTACACGACTGTCGATGACACCTAATGGGTCATTAGGCCGTACCTCGTTGTCTGTAACTTTCCAATACTGCATGCAATCCAACAATAGTAATATTAAGTCAACATGCATAATAAAGCGTCCAAGTTTCTTGCTCTAGGTCACGTATTCGATGAACATTGTCTAGCTCATAGGTAGTTAGTCAGCAACCCATATGGAGTTTATAGCAACGTTGCAGTTCGTGATATTTTGCCCTATATGCAGCTTGAACAATCACATATGTGCCCCAGGTGTTGGTAATCAAAACACCGTTGTTACGGGCGATAACAGTATCGATTGGCTGTTGCTATGCATCTTGTCGTGACAATTACCTAACGAGCTTTTTTATGGCTTAATAATATAAGCACATATCGAAGTGAGAAGATAGTACCACCTTTTAACTTTTATGGAATGTCCTCATCACGTAAGATATGTTATACCGAGTTTTCATTAGTACTGTAAAACTTGAAATAAAGTATGTAAAATTATAGTATATATATATTTATTTATTTCGTATGGTTTGTGGCCACCCTTGTGTCAGAGTTGTTCAAGCCGCCCAAAGGCCTCCGACTTGGCTTAACGACTGCTGTCTAATGACAACAACCGGGACTGACGATTTAACGTGCCCTCCGAAGCACGGAGACGCTCAGTTGAAATACTACTTGCGGTCACCCATCCAGAGACTGACCGCGCCAAGCGTTGCTTAACCTCGCCAATCGTTTACCGATTAGTGAGTGCAACTGGCTATGAGCGCTATAGTAAAAATACAATTATTACTCATTGGTTTTTTATTGAACTGGATGGGTTTTCCGATAAAACCTCGTGGGTAATTTACAACAAACAATGCATAATTTTGGTCGTACATTCATGATCATGACACAAAACTGACAATGCGAGAAATGAATGATCAGATTTTGCAATCGTGAACGTTGTTGAAAACCACGACCTAATTGTTCATTCCACATTTATGATATTTTTATCCATACACATACATAATATATATCATTTATGAGACAGTTGCGTTAATTTGCAGCTCACCATGACCCACTATTTACCTGGTAATCGCAGCAAAACGAGTATTTCAGTGAACTATTAATAAAACCTTTTAATCCTTATTGTATGCTTTTAATAGTACAATGGTCTACGTTAGTACGAATTAGCATAAGTTGAATAGGTTGTCGATAACATTTACAGCATTGGAAAGGTAATTTGTTCTGTTCGGTTCGGTTGATGGGTAAAATCTATGTTTCGATTTCGATTATGTATTTGCAATTGCATCGCTTATTTGTCTCAATTGTAAAAACATATTTATGAAGTCAATGCACTATTGCGACAATGACTGCGTTTTAAATTAATTCATAAGTCGTTGGAGGACCGCTGTACTCGAATCGCTGCAATCGTTTTTTTATACATCCTGGTGAATATACGATTTAGTCATTCTTCTGGTGGTTAACGTCAAGCCTGCTCATAACAATTGTAATGCTGCCCAGGACTAGTCCAGCGTGGCACCACCCTGCACTCGTCATCTCCAAGCATTAGTTATTTATTTACACTAGCAATAATTTCACTAGCTTCAGTGCCCTCCTAACCGGAACAAAATATGCAATTATTAAAGTTTAAACACTACTGATTGGCGGCAATTATCTAATGTTTAAACAACATAATAGTAATTATGTTCAAAGCTTATGAGCGTGTTAGTAATTCGTGACCCTTTCCCGGATTATAACGTCATCTGCGGGAACAGATACAATTCTCCCTTTTGCGAGTACTATGTAGACTAGCTACACCTACACACTTTGAGTTAATATCTGTCTGGTGGTTTTGGGTATTCATGTGGCCTACACAAATGTCATGCTGATGTTATTGTTGTGCGACGGGCTCCCTAAAATAGGGTTGAGCTACATGATTACTGTTTCATGCTTGCCACCGGACAGTACAGGTCATCCCAATCCAGACGTCGCCATACATTTTTCTTAATTTCTTAAGTAACTGTGTATCTATGTCTGAAGTTTAAAACAGAAACCTTTGAGTTTGTTTCGGCGTTTCTCCTCAGAGGGAGTCAGTAGATAATGCCGGCTTCATCTAAGTTTAATGACGAGCAAAAGTGATTTTTAAAGCCTTCAGTCATAGAAATGATAGTATATTTTTTGTAATTTGTTCAATTATTCTTATTTGTATGACTGTTTGAGATTCTCAAGACTATGATAAATGCATTAACAATTGTAAGTGCTCGTTATGGAGCAATTAGCAAGCATGTGACTTAGTCAATTCGACACCTCGACTGTTGAGTCAGAGTTAACGGTATTCATATGATACAATATTTCGAAATGCGGAATGACCTCTGTGAATAGGAATTGATTCTTAGATATTTGCATTGGATATTGTGTATCTTCCTTACATTAACTTAAAATAAATTCAATAATAGTATTCTACTGTCATAACACACGCACACACATCAGTCCGTAAACGTCCACTGCTGAACATAGATAGAGCGGTCATAGGAGAATCCGAGATAGAGCAGTCATAGAAGAAACTTGGGGTTTTGGCTTCACGCTTTATTGAAACATAATGGAACTAAAATTGCCATAACCACCACTCTTGGTGGGCGGATTGGTGATCGCAGTATGTTTTTACTAGCACACGGGAGGATGCTGCTGCCGACACTTTCGATATCAACCCTTAGTCGCCTTTTACGACACCCACTGGTAGAGGTGGTCATCCGTGTGGTGACCGGATTAAGAATATCATAATAGAACCATCTATGTCCTCCCGTGGATGTCGTAAAAGGCGACTAAGAGACTAAACCAGAGATGGGCGGGCAGCAGCGCGCCGTCTGTGGAACGGTAGTCCAAACGTGGTGAGTATTGGAATATTCCCCCCCAAATGACGACACTATTGTGACAATCTATGGGGGGAGGCCTTTATTCAGCAGTGAACATTCTATGGCTGATATGATACTGCTACCAGTCGGTAGAGGGGCGGTCAATCGTAGCTGGGAACAACACTGAAATCTACCGTCATAATTACCACAAAACACGAGGGTTGTTTTTATATATTGGTTCAGTAGATGTTGATCAATTGCAATCAGAAGGTACCTGTATAAAATCATTTAATGAACAATCAGTCTGGTTTTATTTTCCTTCAAGGAAACCTGATTGTAGAGGTACCAGTCTAGACTAGATACGTAGTAACTGGTAAAACGTAAAATTCCCAAGATTGTGCCCACATAGCTTCCGTTATTTTGCAAGCTGGTCACTCCCAACATTGTCACGTATGTACGTCCGTACTAGTCTGTGGTATCGACATGTTATTGTGCGGTTCTATGTTATCCCAGACAAATGACGACTTTAATTAGATGAGATCATATGACTGGACGAAACAGGACAAATTTTATTCTTAAGTAGTCATAAATATTTGACGGTAGGTGCTTACACATACTTGTTATTAAATTCGCAAACTGTTTCATTATTGAACACAATCAATTTTTAACTTAACATGTCTTTCTTTTTTAGTTTTTTTAGTAAATTGTTGATAGGTATACGATTATATTTAACAATGAAACGGTTTACGAATTTAATAACAAATATGTATAATGAACATAACATATTAGAGTTGTCAATATACATCCAATTTCATATGATATTTTTGAAACAAGGCTCGGCCCTGTCTCCTGACAAAAAGTAAACAACGTTTGCATGTGATATTAACTTGGGAAACTTGTTTTTGAATCGATGAAAAAGAAATAACATCGGACCATAGCCCGCGCACCCAGCAAGGTGATTTAAATCACGGTCGACAATCACGACAGGTTGAGGGGCAGTGCATTATTACAGTCAATATTAGTGCCATCCGCCAACCGCTGCTGCAATGTCAGGGCCACAACGAATAATATTAATCTAAATATAATCCAACTGCAATTGTCCAAAGTTCCATTGGCCCTGCAAGGCCTGACATTAATAATAATGAATAGATTTGTGCTTATAACGGTAACAGCGAGATATAATGCTAATATGAGTAAGCCCATGTGGGATACAAAATATTGTTTTTCGTACTGGGTTTAGCTAACAAAAGCTTTTATTAAGGAAAAAATTATAAAACAATACCGACATTGCAAAATAGTGACGCATCTCGACTTAAACTGAATCCACGTCAGGTAAAAACCACAAAACACGATTTGCCTACGTGCCTGGTGAGGGGTCGATTGACTTTCTTTTTTTATACTCATTAGTGACGCAAGAGGCAAGCAATTCCTTGGTGGCAAGCGTCACACCTACCCATAATAACTGCAATCCTAACCAATTTTTTTTATTGGTGCCCAGTTGAAATTCTTCACGAACTTCCTTTGCCCCGGGGAAGAGCGAAGGGGTATGCCGGACTCCTAACGGCTAAAACCACTAGAGCGGTCATCTTTGACACCTAAGGGAGGCTCCAGGTCCTCGTCTGATCACACTAGTGCCGCCCAATGGTGCCACGCCTATAGGCTCAGCTCGGAGTGGGTGACTGTAAAGCGGTCACCGCCCCGGGAGATTGTAAAGGATCCTCCAAAGCGTCCCACGGCAGTACCCCCTGATTTAGAGTCTCTTACGCATACGAATGGACGGATGGATAGAGTGGTGCTATATTCTTAATCCGGACACCACACGGTTAATTAAAACATACTTTTACTGAAAAATTACTAAGATAGGTAAAAACTTCAAGAAAATGCTAACAATACTGTCATTCAAATCTTATGTTTCCTTTCAGGCGACCCGATCTCATGCATTAACGACGGAGCAATCCCCGGCGGCGTCCTCGACACCTATTGCTGGATCACATATACATTCACACTTCCGAATAGTAAAAATTTGGGCATTTCACATCCTGGCCTTGGCAATGAGTATGGTGAGGAAAAACACATCCATGCCTACTATCAGTGGGTGCCTTTCATGTTGTTCTTCCAGGTAAGAATTGAAGTATTTTGTTTTAATTGGGAATATTTTTTATTAGGTATCAGAAATTGCTGTATTTTTTAAGTTAGTAGTTAGACCTCTCTCGGTCTTTGTGTTTCGAACTGCGACTATCGTTACGTAAAACATGATGTAATTATTCGCAGTGAGTAAACTTGATGACTTGGTGCCTTTTAAGTTTATATACAAGCATACGGGTTTAAAGTCCAACAATTTATACAGTTTCCAATACCTACATAGTGTTATAATAAAACACCTTTAAACGGATTCTATAGCGTATATTTTAGATTTTTGTTTTTCCTGACGTTTAAACAACTTATAAATCTGTAACGACGCCTGTCACCTTAGGCATCCTGCGACCACCAACCCTGCAAAGTGTTCGAAACGTCAGGAAAAACAAAAATATACGCGATAGAATCCGTTTAAAAGTGTTTTATTACAATGTGTAATACTCGCGAAAACCTAAGACATTATTACCTATGTAGTGCGTATTGTGTGTGGGGATTTCATATTTATCAATAAATGCAACTGACAAGTAACCGCTTTTTCTAGGGTCTGCTTTTCTATGTGCCCCATTGGGTCTGGAAAAACTGGGAAGAAGGCAAAGTTCGTATGATCTCCGATGGAATGCGTGGCACTGCCGCCAGCATCTCTGGCGACAAAAACAACCGCTTGGTAAGCTTCAAATTAATCTCTGTATGCTTTAAACGTTCCTATATCTGCACAAGTATGCAAAAGTAATAAATAGATAATGACGGTACATTAATAAAGACAATATACATAGGTATCTTGTTTCTTAATAAAGTGGAACAATTGAGATAAGTCCCGATACTAATGAACTTGATGAACGTCCCTAATAAGACAAATTAACTGAGCCTGGAACGTCTATTATGTAATATTCCAGTTCTGTTCAGATATTATGTATGATTTGCTTCATAAACTACCAACTGTCCGATTGTGTGTTACAGAATCGCCTCGTCCAGTATTTAGTTGAAACCCGACACATGCACAACACTTACTCCTTCGGTTATTTCTTCTGTGAAATGCTGAACTTCGCTAATGTGGTAAGTTTGAAAGCTTATATCAATACTGTCTGTTATTCTGCTAGCCGTGTGGTGCCGACTACGACCAACCCATCTCATCCGGTGGATGTCGTAAAAGGCTCCAGTACATTAACAACAACTCAACTGCGATCGCCAACCCGCCTGCCAAGCGTGACGATTATGGCAAAACGCTCCATGAGTACACAACACACCAAAACCGGCGTCGTGGCGATCTTTGGGGCAGGCATCCAGTATCCAGAAGGCAAATTCTCGTAATTTTTTTTTTTTCAAAATGTAGTTCCGATCTAGTCTATGTCGTAAATGTCACAAATGGTATTGTCCTAAACTACCGATTAACGTCGAACGTCAACTTATATTGTGATGAGATCGAAAATGGATCGAAGCCACACTGAACTGACACGTGTCAGTTCTAAAATGTTTAATATCATCATCATATCGGCCATTTATACGTCCACTGCTGAACAAAGGCCTTCCCCATAGATTCCACAACTGTGTCATCATTTTGGGGGTATTTGCCAACACTCACCACTCGTGGCAGGCGAGTTGGTGAGCGCAGAATGGCTACCGCTTCACAGAAGAGACGTTGTTGTCCATCCCTCTGGTTTAGATTCCCTTAGTCGCCTTTTACGACATCCACGGGAGGAGATGGATTGGTGCTATATTCTTAATCCGGACACCACACAGTTTTCATTAAACAAACGTCAAAATTGACATTGAAAACAGACTGAACTTTAAGCGTAGCAGAATACATATTCTATATAGATAGATATTTTTGGTCAATTCATAATTTAATCTCAGTTCGGGCAACTTCCAGTCATAGTGTAAATTAATAACGAGAATTGGCCCTCTGCAGTTGACTTAATTAGGCTGAAATTTGATAATGATAATATGTTACTAGCGACTTCGTCCGCTCCCTTTATAATGGAACCTGATATCCTATCTCCTATTCCACGACACAATCTATATGTACGCCGAATTTCATTAGAATCCGTTCAGCCGTTTGAGAGTGATGGAGCCTCAAACATACACATTCCACATATATAAAACTTATAGTAGTAAGATTACTATCATGCCTTTGTTCGTATCTTAAGAAAGCGCCACTCCATCTCCTTCTTTGGATGTCGTTAAAGGAAACTAAGGGATTCTAAGCCAGAGAAATGGTCAGCAGCGTCCGTTTTGTGGAACAGTAGTCATACTACGCTTACCAACCCGCCTACCAAGCGTGGTGAGTACTGGCAAATTCTCCGCAATATTGTGGAAATCTATGGAGAGGCTTTTGTTCAACATAAGGCGCCTTTTGGCTGATATGATAATGATGACTCCTACAAAACTAATATGCAGGGGTGCAATTTTCTAAGTTTAAACATCCATACATCCTTAAATACATAATTGAAATAACAATGATAATCCAATTTTGTAATCGCCAAGACTGGTCTTCATGGCTTACCTTCTGCAACGTGTCCTTGAATAACTTCAATCATCCCGTGGGAATCGTGAAAGGCGAATATAGGATGGGCAGCAGCGTCCTTCGAATACATAACAGCTCAACTGAGATCGTCAACCCACCTGCCAATCGTGGCGCTTATGGCATCCAAATGAGCACACAACATAGCCAGATCGGTCGTTGAGGCGTCTTTGGGGCCTGTGTTCAGCAACTTTATTCGGCTGAAGTGATGATGATGACGACGATGATAATTAAAAGTAAAAATACTAGGGCCACCGTCTATGTCCATTACCTTAGGTCTTAGTAAACCTCTTAATAATTAAATGGGGGATCGTTTACGAAGTCATCAAGAATTTGGATTTAATTTATTATCGTATTTGTACATTGTATCGTTTTATTTCTATTACAGGTTGGCAACATATTTTTCTTGGACAAATTTCTTGGTGGCGCCTTCTTAACTTACGGTACTGATGTAGTCAAGTTTTCTAACATGGACCAGGAGCAACGAACTGATCCTATGGTAAGTACAAAACAATGATATTAGGTACATTTTCCGTTAACATATAAAGAGTAGTTCAATACGTTTTGTACTGTACATTCCATACTCCTTGTCCACCCCATCTCCCGTGGATGTCGTAAAAGGCGACTAAGGCATTCTAAACCCGAAGGATGGGCAGAAGCGTCCCTTCTGCAACAGCAGCCATTCTGTGCTCACTAACCCGACTGCCAAGCGTGGTAAGTACTGGCAAAATCGCCTAAAATGACTTACGGCATGTTACCGGTCATGCAAGAGAGACCTTTTTTCAGCAGTGGACGTTTTGGCCGACATGATAATGATTTCTTATAAAATCTGGGGGTATTTTTAGCAGTACTGTCCTAGTTCTCCTAATAACGAAAATCCCATGTTTCCCGATAGTGACAAGACTACTGCATTACAATGTATTTATTTAAAATTGTTTTTCAGATAGAAGTGTTCCCAAGAATAACTAAGTGTACATTCCACAAATTCGGTCCTTCTGGATCGATCCAGAAACACGATGCGCTCTGCGTTTTGGCCTTGAATATTCTCAATGAGAAAATTTTCATCTTCCTGTGGTTCTGGTGAGTTAGGCTCAATTTACTTCAGTTCCATTAAATTCATACATTGAACACTAGATAGCCGTATTTTCAGCGTTGTTTTACAAACCGACTAGCCGTTGTGTAATGTAGCGTTTTATACAATATGGCTGCGACATATACATACACTTACAATATACTGTTAATTTCTATACTTTTGTATCATATACTTTAAAATCTCGGAAATAGTTTTAACAGTCTTGATATTATAGTGTACTCATTTTAATTTTGTGTTTTGCAGGTTCATCATTTTATCGGTAGTCAGCGGCTTGGCCCTAATGTACTCTGCAGCAGTAATTATACTACCAAGCACCCGCGAAACTATTCTCAAGAGACGTTTCCGTTTCGGAACACCAGCCGGAGTTGAGTCACTCGTTAGAAAAACTCAGGTTAGTGTAGACTTTAAAGACTTTCATTTGGAATGCATTTCAATGCTTATCCTCACTAGAATTACTGTTTATAACAGATAAAGTTAATCTCTAGATGTGTAATATTCCATACTACTTTCAGGTCGGAGACTTCCTGCTTCTGCACCTACTTGGCCAGAACATGTCACTGCGCGTATTCGGCGAAGTGCTAGACGAGCTGTCACGACGGCTGCAAATGAACTCCAACGCACCTTCCGCCCCTTCAACCCTCGAGATGGCCCCCATCTATCCCAACATTGACAAGTACGCCAAGGAAACGGAGACGTAAGTCTTGAGAGTCTGAGTAAAAGCAATACACTCAACACCCCTCGAAGCGTCCTAGAAAATGTATGCCATTTTGTCTCGAATACGACTTTCGAGAATATTAAGTAGTGATTCCTATACAATCCATGTATTAGAATATCTCAAATCTTGTATCCGAGACTACTTTATGTAAAGTAAGTATAGAGCGTAGTGTATTGTGTTTAAAAAAATTATAACGCTCATTCGCAGTAATGTAAGAATTCAGTTTCAACGACATAAATGACCATGACATTCCTTATTTTACCTGTTTATGTAAGACAACAATTGCCTTTTCGCCTTGAGCTTTAAAAGTAAATCATTATACGATTTATAATTAGTATTAAAATTGTTGATCCATTTCGTTTAACATACCTACTAAGCATTTCGTTTGTTATGATGATAGCAATTTACTGAGGTACGAATTTGCGAATAAGCAACATTTCAATGTTTACTGAATAATTATTTCAGTTTCATAAGTTTAGTTAGTTTTACAAGTTTGAAGCGACACGCAGATAAATGCAATTGATATTAAAAGTACATACAAAGTATACATACATTCATTTTTATTTTAAGTATAGCATATCTTTTGTATTAAGATATGAGGATGCGCGATCTCGGTAAGAAACATCTTTGCAATGATTTACTGACTTGTCCATTTCATACTGATATTGACTCTTTAAGTCAAACATGGAAGACATTCTGAAGCGAAGCTTCTTTATGCACGTTTGGGAAGGGGATTTTATACGAAAAATTGGGAAACAAACGAATGCAGAGATGCTACACACCTCATTGGCTGGACGGCGCATTTTAAGCTTCGCGTCTGTTGCATCCAAGTTTTTTTATTTTAACAGATTCCATATATTTTCTTTTAGTATCAATAAGGATTATAAATTTTTAAGACTGGTAACGGACTGTATTTTTAAAATAAATTGAATTAGTTAATAGAAATCCCATCAAATCTAATACCGGTTGGTCTTAAATATAAGTAATCCAATTGATATGTAATATTCAGTGAGTTATTTTGTAGTAGATTTTAAACTATTCAGAATACACATATCGACTTTAAAAATAAGCCTTTCGATTACAATTAAGTAGATATTATATGATTAGATTATTTTATACGTGCTTTTTTTGTTCCATTGGTTAAGTAAACAATACAGTTATACATGTAAAATATAATTATGTGTATGAATAGCTACGTATGGGAAACTGCCGATAGTCAAATTTTAAGTAATGTTACTTCAATCACTGGATTGTTTATAATTATATTTGGTACTAAGAAATAATTATGATCTAATTATGTATGAAGTGTGAATGGATACAATCAAGGTACGTGTATCAATAAGTTTGAAGTGAATACATTATACTCATAAATTGTTCCAAATGTGCCATGAAACAAGATGTCCAGAAGAGAAACGCCACAAGTCTCAACGTATCTCAAATATAATCATAGAATAAGATTATGAGTCATACATTAGTATAATATATATATTATGTATGATTTGATGGTAGGAATTTTCTGGAATCTCAAAATAATGTCTTCCAGACACTACAGTAGTGTTGCGATGGAACTTGACGTATGCCGTTTTGCCTTGTTTTTACTAGTTTATAATAATAACTTTACCATTCCTATATAAATGTTTTGTAGTTTAGTTTCCTGCGTAATATCTCTTGAGACTGCAACAATTATATTTCTATGTGTCACATTGTTTACATTATATTTGGTAATAAATTACTTCAAATTATTACATTTAGTTTAATTTATTCCCTGATAACCCGTTTCCTGATCTGTAACGTGATAACTGATGGCCATTGATGCAAACAAGTTCGCGAATGGAGACCGCGCACCGGAAAGCGCAGCCACCTCTTATCAGATGGAGGACAGTAACGGGCAGACGACCTGGTGAAGTTAGTTTGGAGTAGTTGGATTCGAGTGGCATGGAACCACCCGTTGTGGAAATCTTCGGAGAAGGCCTTGGATCAGCTGTGGACGTCCTTCGGCTGATATGATGAGGATGTTGATAAAACATGTCTATCTCAGGGGTAGATTTTCGTTTAGGAGGAAATTTTCAATATTCTGAGTCAGCTTACTTACAATCACGTAGACCTTAAAGGCTAAAATATATTTATAATCACAGTAGGCTCAGTAGCTATAAGTGCAGGGATCGTCAGCAGCGTCCATTCTGTGGAACAGTAGCCATACTGCGCTTACCAACCCGCCTGCCGAGCGTAGTGAGGCGAGGTTGCACCCACCCCCCAAAACGATAACACAACTGTGGAAATCTATGGGAGAGGCCTTTGCTCATCAGTGGACGTATAAATGGCTGATATGATGATAGTGATGATGACAAGAGAAGTACCAACAGAAACAGTGCTCGACACTGTTACTCCATACAATATAGTGACTAGAGTAGACTAGCTGTACCCCACGTTTCACCCGCCGTTTAAATTAAAAGAAATCGGATTATTTTTATAATTAATTTAGATTACTCGACGTACGTTTACGACGTACACTCGTGTACGTTTCAAGTGTGAAAAGAAACACACCTTGTCATCGGGTGGAAGCGCTTTCGGTTGCAAGAGCCAAGGCTAACACTTTTTCATAAATCTCCGGCATCATATTTTAATGTTATTTTTATACTAATGGCTTTAACGTTAACGGTTAAAGGTTAACCTCTAAAATTTTCCATTTGAAAAAGAAAGGAACAAAGTCGACGTATGAGTAACAACAAAAAATCCATGAGCTTAGGTACGGACGCAACGTACCTATTTGTATTATATTTTAGTCGCCTAGAGCGAGCACTACTACATAGTCCTAAATCCTTAGCGCCTGATGAATTAATAACAACACTATTGGGTAGATTTGCTCTTAGAAATAAAACAGGCATTTAAGTTATGTAGTTTTTTTTCATAACGGGACGAAAATACCTTTATTTTGTAATGTCTTAGAAAAACATTTATAGTCGACCTGAACTATTAAATCCAAGTATTATTAGATCCGGATTTTATAATGTTTATAAAAAGTAAAAGTATTTTAAGCAGAGTTCAAAACCTCAGCTTCAGACCTGTGTATATGTCACCAATACTTCCGGTTAATGTCGAACCGTAAAAGTGTGGCGTGGTTCCACTGCGTTTCGTTGTACTAAGGAATAAATAACTAGTAAATACTAAGCTACTTTACTACCAACGGTACCTTTACAGCAATAAAAAAAATCATAACACGATAGGTTCATTCGTTTAATATAACACGTAAAATAAAGTAACCGATAACATCAAAACTCAATAAATACATATGTTTTTGAACTCTTTTTTCATATTACTCCTATTCACAGCAACACAAAACAAAACTAAATCATATCAAGTGATTGAACGATGCAAAATGCGTCAAAATAAATATAAATATATGTAAAACCCCTAGATATAAACCTATGAGTAAATACTACTTTAACGCATCGTTGCAGAAAACTCAAAAGCTTTTCATAATGACACTACAAGATTAAAATATATGCAACAAAGCAAGTTGTTTAAAATATCAGTTCTAAAAGACGTGTGCACACTGCACGCTTGGTAGTGACTGGAACTGGAAGTACACTAGACATACTCTGCCACAGAGCAATACAATTTAGTAGAAATGCCACCGAGAGGATTTTGCAAGTACACCAGTGTTGCCAAACTTATACGCTTACAAAAAGCACCAGTGGAGAGTGGTGATCTATTCTTTGCCAAGAACCACACGGAACATAGGCAAGGCAGCTAGACAAAACAGCTTAAAAACTTGTCTTCTCTCAAAATTAAACCATGGCAAGCCTAACGACTGCTCATAACGATTGTAATGCTGACCAGGCCGAGCGCTTGGCCCCGAGACATTAGTTAAATGGGTTTTGCTGCCCAGTAAATTCAGCTGCAGTACCCTTTTATTTTTTTTATTGCACCCTTTGGAAATTGTACTTGAACTAACGGCTAAAACCGCTGGGGCGGTCATCTTCGGACCTAAGGGGGGATTGTAAATAATCCCCCGAAGCGTCCCTGTGCGCTGTGCTATGCTGCGCACACGGCGTTACGTGACAACACATGCGCGCTGCCGTCTTCTCGTGGGTCGCTCGGTGTGGGCACGCAGATTCCCCCCCAACCTATGCATCCGCGAACCCAGGGGCCTCTCGCCTTACAGTGACAGCAAGGGGTTTCAAGCATATAGGAATTAGGTGCCAGGGCAGTTGTAACCCCGGCACAGTCTCCCCCTTCTTCGAGCAGGATCGGTCCTCTCCCGATCCCGCTCTTGGGTCTCCTTCTGGAGAATGACGCTCTCACAGAAGACACCCACTGTATTCCAGTTTTTGTGCCAACATAGCCGACACTACTGCCGGCAGAGAGAGATCTTGCCCGATCCGATCGACCAATATCCACCGCTCGGCAGCCCAGACAGGGTACGCCTCGAGCGTGTGCTGTGCGGTGTCTTGGTCACTATCACAATGGTGGCATTGTGTCGTGGTCTCATGTTCTCTCCTATACAGGTACGCACCTGCATCACGGTAGGTGACGCGCTCGCTCCTTCTGAGCCAGGCTCCAAAGAGCGGCAGGACGGCTTCGACGATGCCGTTGGTCGCAAACTGCATCCGCCACTTTCCAAGTGCGCGCCACCGAGCTAGCCGCCTCAGCCTGTCGAACGCCTTTAGAGGGGCACCTTCGCCGCTCTAGCGGAGGGAGCGTGTCTGATCGTAGACCCACGCATCCGGAGGAGAGTCGCGGTCTCGTAGCCGTGCTGCCTGTTCGGTATCGTGCGATCCGTATAGCCACTCTGCGCTGCAGACCGCGAAGTTTGGTTCTGCAGCGATCGGTAGCTGCAGTGGCCTACAAACCCGAACACAGTAATGTCCCAAGTTTAAACACTAGTGGTTTGGCAGCAGAATATCTGGCACTGCGGTAGTACCTACCTGGCTAGATTCATGCAAAGAGACCTACCACCAATAAAACGCCATATTTTTGAGCCAGCTACGGATATACGGTTTTTTTACGATTTGTTACTCATCTGTGCTCTTAGAAAGCGATAGTGACGTAACTAAACCTCTAGGCATTTCTACTAATATTTAGTTTTCTGTGTCTTCTGTAGTGAACATATCGAGCAGATCTAACACGAAATCCATAAAAAAAGATTCTAATATTACACTCACCTGTTTCCCCAGTCCAGCTTGGCGACCAGCTTAAGCCTCAGTGCTCGTGTTTGGTCCTGAGTCAACGTGCCTGCCAAAAGAGCCCTTCGGCCGCTCAGGAGCTCCCGCATCACCTTGGCTACTGCGCTGAACCTGTAGGTTTCTCGTTCCTGAAGACAAATAATTCAATCACTAAGAGAAAGCACATAAGTAGTAATAGTACCTACTAGGCGGAAGGTACTTGTGATTCAAGAGACCATGCTGTGTTTAGATCCTATTAGACCATTGAAGCCATTTAGAGCTCAAGGCTTGTGAAGAAATGGTAACCGCTGATCGATTTGAAAGGTTTTATTAAGGTTACGTTAATCACGGTTAAACGTTAGATGAGTCACTATTCTTTACATATCGAGAATCCTTTGTGGTTTGTAGAGCACATTATGCCGTCAGATCCAGTTGTCTATGGTAGAGGGCTTAGATACAAAGCACACACGATACTTTTAGCAACGGCGGTCAGAAATTTAATCGCTTTTGGGAAGCTCAATTTTACGATTGATCGGAAGCTGGATACAGTGACTACATTTCACTCTACACAAGAGCCAAACAAAGACAAAAAAGGCACAAACGTCATCAATCTACGTTCAAATAAACAAACTGCGCGAGCTCGTGCGACTAGCATGCCCGCTCTCGCCCTAGCTTCAACTCTCCGCCAACCACTACAGCATCGATGGAACGCGCGATTTTGATACTGAGCTCAAACGAAGCAAGTCGCCAAAATGCGATGTGGCGTCGACGCTTCCGCAAAATTGCTAATCGGCGATGCTAAAAGTATGGTGTGTGCTTTGTTTGGCCCGTAAGTCTAAGATATGGAGATGCTGGTTGCTCCGTGAACAATCTACAATTCCTATCTAGCTTGACTGGAGCCCAGTAAAGGTGATTTAGAAGTAGCCTGTTAAGAGTGATGTTTATTGATAAATGGAACTATCCAATACGATCAGTAGGTCATCTGCCGTAAACAAGTCCATCAAGAATCATCATAGAAGAACCACCATAAAGATAATTTCAACAGGATATTTGCGTATTTGAAAATATAGATAAATGCAACAGATATGTTGTCCTTGGGACATGTGCAAAATGCGTATGATATCTACGCATATTGGCTACACACAATGTAATTTCATATCAACTAGATGAGGCAAAAAATTGTTGTGGTCGAGTATTCATTGGACATTAGACTAGAAGTGTTTTTCAACGAGGGGCAGGTTTAAGTGCTAACTACATCATAGCTTTGAGTCTTGCCCATGACCCTGAAATATCTCTAGATCTTTTGGAGTTTTGCTCAACCCGTAACAGTAAACGCACAAAGTAAGAGACGAAATACAAAACTACCAAAAATCTAAAATGGTTAGTTGCAAGTAGACATATATCTTTCATGTATTTATAAAAAAGTCTACACACGGAACACTTCAAACAATGATTCATGAATAACTCAGAAATTAACAAAGGAAACTGTAAATGTGCTATTTAAACCGTTAAATATACCTACAATACTACTTAAATATACAACAATTATTGCGTTGAATAACTTCCAAAGCATGTCTTATTACTGTTGAAATGGATACGACTATATTACCTCAGACTAAAGATTTTTAAGATGTTGCGTTATAAGTACGAATTTAGTCACCTCGTAGAACGAAGGATTGATATCATTATCATGTCAAATCATTGAAGTGAATCATTGAATTGAATATTGTATGAAATAAATATAATACCGGACATCATTATTTATATTTATTTTACCCTGATATGTATGCGTCACCAATCCGGAGAATATTTTGTAGCTGTACCATATCCAGACGCCAGTGCCGTACGTTGCATAATAGCTAATTAAGCACTGACTTCCCCATAAGAAATTCAATCTTACCTACATCACCTTTAACTATTACTACATAAATAAAACAAATCATAGAATTATCAATGTAGGTACAAACTTAATAAATAATGTACGCATTTAATATGAAACTTCATAGTAACCATGATGCTTCAGCCCAAGCAAGGAGTCGCGAGACTCCCAATTAAATTCACTTGCACTCAAGCATCATATTCATCTACAACCACACAAACACTCACACAGCATATATAATATTATATAATATTATATATATATATATATATATTATATATATTGTTGTCCTGTTGTCATCTTAATATTATTGGGACCGAGTCGCCCACGTCCTTAGGAGAATATACTCTTGGAATCCCTACACGGCCGGCTGGTGCCAATCACCAAGAAGAGCACTACCCTGAATGGAGGGGAGTGGGTGCCTTGCACCGAGCAAGACCAATCTCGGGGGACCGAGAGAGGAAGTTCATCGCCTGTGCAGGGCAGTCGTGCGGTCTGTGACCATATACAGGGCGCCTGTATGATCATATCGACTCCCGTCTGGCGTCAGAGCTGCAGAAACATACTTCAAGGTCTGTAGCGTAGTGGCTATACGGATCGCACGAGGTACCGGACGGTATTCTACGAGGCGGTGACTCCTGGCACGCATTCCGCCTTTCGACATCCTAGCGGTGATGATGTGTTGATTAGACACAGTCCCTCTCTCGGTATGATAGGCTAAGCCACCAAACTCGACGCCGCGCACTTGGGAACGTCATCCCCATAGGGCGCTCATAAGCTGTTGCATTCACTGATCGGTAAACGATCGACGAGGTTAATCAACGCTCGGCGTCAGTAGATGGGTGACCGCATAGTGATATTTGAACTGAACGTCTCCGTGCGTTGACGGGCACATAACATTTTCGGTCCCGGGTGCTAGTTTTTACTACCAGATAGTTGTTTCTTAAATAGGCGTTGGTGCATGTGGAATTCAGTAAACTGTAATTACGATTTGCCAGACCAATGACAGAGGGGGCCGCACGTTTTTATAAAAATAAAAACAAGCGATTCATTATGCCCCGTAGAGAGTGCTGATTATGGTGGAATTATGGGCTTTATCACCCTTTTTGCAAGCCGCCCGTGTCGTACGATAGCCAGAGTAACAGTATGTATTTCCCTAACTAATCCCAAATCCTTTAGGATGATTCATTTTAATAAAAAATATATTATACAACGTTGTATTATCGTATGTATTAAAACATATTGTCCATCTAATGATGACATCTGTTATGTGGATTTTTGATTTACAACTTATTTGAAAGAAAGAAAGAAAGATTTATTTTGATCACAACATAGAGACACGATTGTAAAAACAGGGACATAGATAACAATATTTAAAAATATAAAAATGTACAAGTCCAAATAAAACTAACGTAAACCTTCGAAGGTACCTAATAATATATGTCTCACGGTTGGACCAAATAGGTGTCCAGATCAGCTTCATGCCAGGCTTAAGTGCCGGACGCTGGTTTTCATCTGGAACCTTATGTACACCACGGATGTCAATGTCACGTATGACAATACAAAATGTATTATGATTTATGTTGTGTGTAATGAATGCATGAATGGAGTGTGTAATAATTGTGTTGAGTATCAGTGTAGTAAATAAGAAATGAAGAAAGTAATTTGTTTATAATGTATTAAAAAGAATACGTACTTATCTAATAATATTAAGGCCGATTTATTATTAATATTCCTTTTACAAAAATGTATACATGTCATCGATAGGGAATGAGAGCATCCCCCATGGCAGAATTAAGCGAATCCAATCCAAGCAGCATGGTCAATACCTACAATTATTAACTATATACTAACTTGCCGACGATCCGCCTTTGACTTTGCCTTATTTACTTTACATCGGGGTAAAGACTGCTGCTTAATAAGTCACAAATCCGGCCTCATCGGGAGGTGCGATGGTAGAAAGTAGCTGTTGGCATCATATCGAACAATTCCTCAGAACACTGTCCATTGCGGTAGAACATACACAGAGAGGCAATCTCTCCTCAGACTTTCTAGATCGCTTGTGAGCTAAGCGGTAGAACATACACAGAGAGGCAGTCTCTTCTCAGACTTTCTAGATCGCTTGTGAGCTTGGGATCGTCGACAATCCTAACTGCACGCTTTTGTACTGAATCAAAGGGTATCCAGGTGCTTCCATAAATGGCTTCAGTACTCCATATGAGGCCGGACTTGCGACTTATTAAGCAGCAGTCTTTACCCCGATGTAAAGTACCGCCTTGCCTTGTTGAGCGCAGAGTTTGTAGGACGCCAGTATGAACTTATCACATAAGTGCGTGCGAAACTGGACGGTGCTGGAAATGTCGATACCAAGGACCCCAATATCCCCTTGTTATGGGACGTGTTCTGGAATTGACTCTGTCTAGAGTACTCTCGATTTCTGACAGTTGTCTGCGGCTTTCCTTTGCTACGGGACGAGGGACGTTAGCACGGTCCGTATAATAAGTGTCCCCAGTACTGTCTTCATAATGAATGCCATCGATAGACAGCATATCATTGACATGCAGTAGAAACAATATTGGGGACAGCACGGAGCCTTGTGGGACGCCAGCGTTAACGTTGCACAGAAAGCTGGCAATCCAGTTGCACAATTCATCGTGTAGTCCGTATGATGGTAACTTCGATAGAAGACTGCAGCGCCAGACCCGATGGAACGCCTTCGCCACATCTAGGCTAACAGCCAATGCCTTACCTTGACTCTCAATGGCAAGAGCCCAACGGTGAGTGCGATACACTAGAAAGTCACCAGCTGACCGGTTATGACGAAAGCCATATTGGTCGTTTATCAGGTCGCGATCATCTAGGTATCCCAAAAGCTGGGGAAGGCGTGCCTTCAGGGGCGTTCGACAGACTGAGGCGGCTGGCTCGACGGCGTGCACTCGAGATGTGGCAACATCGCCTGCGGTTGCAGTTCGTGACCAAGCGCGTCGTCGAAGCCATCCTGCCGCTCTTCGGATCCTGGCTCAGAAGGAGTGAGCGCGTCACCTACCGTCTGACGCAGGTATTCACCGGTTGTTTCGGTGCGTACCTGCACAGAATAGGACGCGAGGTTACGGCACATTGCCACCACTGTGGAAGCGACCAAGATTCCGCACAGCACACGCTCACGGAGTGCCCTGCGTGGGCGGTCGAGCGGCGGATCCTGGTCGATCGGATCGGGCAAGATCTCTCTCTGCCGGCAGTAGTGTCGGCTATGTTGGCAGAGCATGAAAATTGGAGTGCAATGGTCTCTTTCTGCGAGAGCGTCATGTTTCAGAAGGAGGCTGCAGAGCGGGATCGGGAGAGGGCCGATCCCGCACGGAGACGGACGAGACGGCGCCGGGGCAACAACCGTCCCGGCTCCCAAGTCCAACACGCCTGAGCCCCCTGCCGTCACTTCATGGTGGGGGGCCTCGGGGGTCGCGGGCGCGCATATTGGGGAGTCTGCGTGCTCACACCGAGCGACCCCGGGAAGACGGTGGCGCGCACGTGGTCACGTGCCACCGTGTGCGCAGCACAGCGCAAAGCGAGGCTTGGGGGGATCCTTTACAATCCTCCCCGAGAAGTGCCTGGGGGGGCGACCTTTTTACAGTCGCCTTCCCTCCGCTACAGGGGGTGACCGCTTTACAGTCATCCCTTCCGAGATGTGCCTAAAGGCGTGGCACCAATGGACGGCTCCAGTGTGATCTTACGAGGACCTGGAGCCCCCCTTCGGTGCCGAAGATGACCGCTCCAGTGATTTTAGCCGGTAGGAGTCCGGCATACCCCTTCGCCCTTCCCCGGGGTGAAGGAAGTTCCATGTAGAATTTCCACTTATCAATCAATAAATAAAAAGGTATCCCAAAAGCTGTTAATAGCAATAGGCCTGTAACTCGATGGGTCTGATCTATCACCCTTTTTGGGCACTGGATGCACTGGCAGTCTTCCACGAAAACGGAACCATCGTAGTGCAACCGGTCTGCAGCACAGAGCGCGTTAAACGGATCGTACTGCATCTCACAAGGCGGCAACTCTCCTGGCCCGCCTTTCGAGATCCTGGCAGAGACAGATACGTGGGCCTACGACCAGACACGCCCTCTTCGCTAGAGCGACGTAAGCGCACCTCTGTACGTGTTCGATAGCTTAAGACGGCTGGCTCAGCGGCGCGCACACCATAGCAGTTAACTTAAGGCGAGAGCGCCTTAAGTAGAGGCTCGCGACCAATCGCGAAGTCAAGGCCGTCCTGCCACTCTTCGAAGCCCGGTTAAAAATAACAACGTATGGTTTAACAACCGCCACGGCGCTCATGTCCAACATGCTTGAACCCCCTGCCATCGCTATATGGCGGGGGAGCTTAGGGTTCGTGACGCGGAAATTGAGAAGTATGTTTCCCATACTGAGCGACCCTCGGGAAGACAGCAGCGCTCATGTGGCTACGTGCTGCCGTGTGCGTAATGGAGGCCTCGGGGATCCTTTACAATTCGCCTGATATGTGCCAAGGGGAGCGACTTTTTTACAGTCAGCTCCCCTCCGCTTGAGAGTTAATAGATGGAACATACTATAGCATAATAATCATTTATTTGACATGGACGGCAGTTAACGGCTGACCCAGTCCTGACAGACGGCACTCGTTCACATGCACATGCATCAACATCGCTTAAATCAACCATATTGTAGAAAACTCAACGACGCTATACACAACGCCACCACCAGCAAGACATTTAATGAGAGAACATGAAAGGGAATATCGATATGGCATACATATTATATTGTACTGCTTATAATTTAGAATCATTAGGCACGATTGAGGGGAGGGAAAAGGAATTGTAGGCAATAGGAAACACGATCAACATTCCATTTAACTCTCCATTATATGGAGATGCAATGGATTGAGTAAATTTTCGTTACATACGTTTTGATTAAAATACGTTATTTAA
Organism: Diloba caeruleocephala; assembly: GCA_947459985.1. Taxonomy (NCBI): domain Eukaryota; kingdom Metazoa; phylum Arthropoda; class Insecta; order Lepidoptera; family Noctuidae; genus Diloba; species Diloba caeruleocephala. Next base: position 21,898,538 of record OX381610.1, read on the forward strand.
CCAAGCATTTTATTCTTCTCATCACATCAGCACATAAACTTCCACTGCTAAACATTATCACTATAATGATCAGTCATAGGGGATACTGCCATAATCGCCACGCTTGGTTGGTAGTAGCAGTATGTTGTTATTAGCACACTAGCGGATACCTGGCTTTTTACGACAGGCATTGGTGGTCTATTATTTTACGGGACTCGCACGGACTATTTTGGGATTAGAGTTAAATTGAACAATATTTATTTTCATTGGGAGCGGAACTATCGCAATTAGTTTTTAAAGCCAACCAATTTTACTTACCACATAAAGCTTCTTCCACAACCGGGCCCATTCTCTCAGGACACAAGCAATCTCTCGGACCAGTGGATCATCCTTTAGTTCCGCGATAGCCGTTGATCCAGATCCCTTCACGAGGCATGGTCGGATTGACACCACGCATGAAGGGAATATGCCCCACGCAGACCTGTTCTTTGAGCTGAAGCCTCTGTACCAACCTTTAATAAATGATTAAAATAGTTATAATGACATACACATTGTTAGTATTTTTAAGGTACCTACTTCCTACAGGCTTGCTTGATATAGATGATGCATCAGTAGGAACCTTAAGTCAGTCTATCGACATTCGGTCCACAAGCTAATGACTAAAATTGCTTGAAACCAATTGATTTAATTTATTTTTTTAAGCCTGGCTGTTATTTCTCAAATGACTCCCTATATGACTAATGCTTTTTTAAATTTCGACCAAACACTATTTGAACGCAATTTAATACGGTATCAGGCAGATGTAACTTAGTTATGAGGTGAATCTTATAGGGTTATAGGATAGTTATAAATTAAACATACCTATTTTAAATTAAACATAATAATAAGTAATATCTGATGATCTGCCACTTATTAACAAGAAAAATTATAAGATAGTTCTACACCTTCAAGTTTGGATGCTGATAGCAAGCTTAAGCCCATGGAGATGACATGAAACTAAAGTAATGCATTGTACTCTATGATAAAAAGATCATTAGAGTAACAATCAACTAAGAAATTTCCATTGTTTTAAATAAACAACTGAACTTACTATCATCATCAAACCATTCTTTATGACAATCACGGCCAAATACTGAAACATCACTTAATATTAAGTCCCGCTTTAACTATTCACGCAACCCATTTGCGATAGGAAACTGGGTGGCTCAAATATTTAAAGCGGGACTTAATATTAAGTGGAATTTCAGTATTCGGCTGTCAGATAGTCACACCTGAATGTGGGCCTCCCAATGATCAGTACAATGAACATTCACGGGAGATATTGCCATAATCATCACACATAGCGATCAGATTAGTGATTGCAGTATGTTTTTACTAGCACATGGAAGGATGCTGCTGACAATCCACTTGATATCTACCCTTAGTCGCCTTTTACAACATCCATGGATGGTTTTACCAGGAACCACGCGAAATCAACAACCACTTTAAAATAAACTATACATAAGCAATAAGTATTTGAGCAAATAGAAAAATAATCGTTCCTGTTTTAGTGTCATTACTAAAAGAGCTTGCTCACGTCCATGGGTCATCTGCCTACAGGCACGCGCGTGAGGATGACACATAGTATATATATATTTAATTACAGATAAGCATATGAAGAGAACTAGGCTGAAAATTTAGATTTAGATTTTCTTCATTGGCTGCCTGCATTTATGATTTATGATAATTATTTTAAAGCAACATAAACACCACAACCAATTTTCAAGTATCACTCTTTTAAAAGATACTTATAATTTGCACTGACTTGGTCTTTTAGCCATTTGGTTCTGGCTCAGAATACCATCACCCCATCTCCTCCCGTGGGTGTCGTAAAAGTCGACTAAGGGATTAGCCGGAGGATGGGCAGCAGCGTCCTTCGAGTATATTAACAACTCAACTGCGATCGCCAACCCGTCTGCCAAGCGTGGCGATTACGGCAAAACCCCCCAATGAACCCACAACACACCCATATCCGTCGTTGTGGTGATCTTTGGGGGAGGCCTGTGTCCAGCAGTGGACTACATTCGGCCGAAATGATGGTCTTTCCTTTTGTCTAGACATGCTAATAGCCAGTTGCAATCACTGATCCGTAAACAATTGGTTAGGTTAAACAACACACAGCATGTTCAGTCTTGTAGACATGGGCGTTTTCAGATTTTTATGTGAACGGATATATATCTGATTTTTGATATTGAAATCGGTTTCCAAATCCATTTCTAGAAATCGGTTGCAGTACCCGGTTTGCCATAAGTTTCGATCGATTTAGTTGTCTTTTTATTAGAAAATGACATTATTTATTTAGTCATCAAATGAATAAAAACATCTGTCGCATAACCAATTATATAACATTCTACCAAATTCAAGGTCATGGAGCTTTCTCAATTTTTCCCGTAGTGCAGAGCAAACGGTTCATGTTGAAATCAGATGTCGAGCTGGATACTGTTTGGTATTGTTTGCATTCATCGTATCGTGTTCTGGGCAATCGGTTTAACTGGTTTGGAATATCAATACGAAATGAGTTCTGACTGATAGACGCATCTGATTTGATATATTGATAGACGCATGTCTACAGTCTTGTAATTAGACAGCGGTTATGGAGCCAAATTGGCGGCCTTTGGGCAGTTAGAACAACTCCTGAGACAATGTTGGGCCATAACCAAATGAAACAGAAACACAAAGAAGATAACAGCAAAAATGATGTTAATAGGATTTTGTCATTAGTGGTATATTTTTATGTAAATAAATGTGTATAAATTACCTCCATTTTCTTCCAATATCTGGACTGTCTCTCCAATTTCCAATGGCAGCCCTGACCTGACATCTCCTTTCCAATTATAAACCGCTGAAATAAAATGGTTATAGATTTAAAAGCACCAAAACGACAGTATTAAAAGACAGTGGTAAAATACTTTGAAAACTAAATTGGAGACATCAATCTCATGTCACATAATACTGTAGACATAAATAGATAATTAATGAAATATAGAAGTAGATTTTATCCAATTTGAATACAGACACTCAGGTTTAATACATATAATAAATATGTAAAATTATAATTCAGTAACTTTTTCTCCCCATAGTACATATACCCCATATTTTTCACATAAGTAAATTAAGTACTTTGCCTAGTTATAATTCCTTGTACTGCATATAGACAATAGCTTTAGAAACATGTGTCATGATTTTAAAACAGAGTCCTGAGCACAGTGTGCCACTGTAGGTATGATTGTATATTTTTTTTAATGCAACTACATTATTTTTGTTTCAATTTTATCAGTATTGCTTAGCTCATAATATAATTAATGTAGATATATAAGGCTTCATCTTTCAGTCTAAATAAATCATTGTTATGACTACAAAATATTAACATTGAAATATTCTATAAATAGGCTTATGAAATACCTTGGTTGTAAATAAGTATTTAAAAAACAAGGCCAGAAAGTAAGGAAATGCACACTTAGTTGACAAACAATAAGCCAATCAATGGTCAAGCAAGTACCTACAATAAATGTGACGATTAGAGCAATGCACAGATCATGAATCCAGATTTATATCTTCCCATAACATGCGTCAAATAGTTAAAATTCATAACATGTTATTACGCTTCCGCTGTAATTGGCAGGATGTATCCGGACAGCGTAATGCTGAATGATTAAAAAATTACAACTTACCAACAGCAAGCTTTGGCGATTTCGAGGGAATCCACATTTTTGGGCCGAACACAGCCAGCTTCCACGAATTTTGCACACAACATTGACTAAATCATTATAAATATATTGTTATTTTCATCCGAAAATAGATAATCAATTCTGAACAAAACCCTGCGTTCAATCAAATTTTTTGACAGAAGTAATTGAGTAATCAGTGAGGTGCTTTAGAGCTTAGGCTTACTGACATAGGCTTAGTGAAATAAATCGATATATCGAATCATAATTGAATTATCGATACATCATATATATATTGATTTATTTACTATACATATTGATATATTTTAATTGAATATTCGATATATTGATATCATGATACATTTTTATTGAATTAATGATCTATCGAAATATTCATATTTCATTGAATGATCGATATTTATTAACGATAATTTTAAAATTCAATTTATTATAATATAATTTAAAATTAAATTTAAGATTTATCGATTACCAATTTTTAGGTTTCAAATTCAATATTTTTTGAACGCTGCTCAGTATTCATTATCCTGCGCTGCATTTATTATTAATTGGATAAAACTCAGCATCGTATTTTTTTTTTAAAAATCAGTTACTTAATCAACCTCAAAGATCAGGGGTGCAATTCCTTAAGCTCAAACATCCATACATCCTTGAATACGGAATCGAAATAACGCTGTAAAACCAATTTGTTGTTAGCTAAAACATGATTGAAGCTATTCAAGGATACGTTACAGACAGTGAGTCATGTGGACCAGTCTTACCGAATACCAAATGTTGTTATCACCGTTATTTCAATTATGTGTTCAGGGATGTATGGATGTTTGAGCTTAGAGAATTACACCCCAGACAGGATAATAGCCCGTTATTGTAATGATCATTCGATTATGGTCGATAAATCGATTATTTATAATAGATTTCGCCATCACTATTCACTAGAATAGAAGTCCTCATCAGTGTTGCCACCTTAGCGATTTTGTCACTAGATCTGGTGACTTTTGACCCCTTTTGGCGATTTATTTCTGTCGTTTAGCGATTTTTTGTTTTTAGTGACTTCTAGCGATAATTGAGTCCTCTTCATCTATCCTAAAAAGATTCTGTAGAATATTAATTACTATTTATATTCTTGTTTTGACGTTACAATATAATTATTACAATCAAACTATGTTATCTATTGTTACAACTACGGTTGTTTTTCCATACTTATAATTTGATGATGTAATAAAAATCTGGTTTTTGACATATTTTAATGTTTGTTACCGTAGTTTGATACACAATATAAAGTGGTATTGAGTCACAGCGTTAATTGTTATTACGTAACAGTGTACTAGACGGTTGTTTATACGTCACCTGCGGGCAACTCAGTGCCTAATAATAATGGTACACACCGGGTTCCAAGCTCCCGTAGTCGTCTTCTACGACACCCACGGCATGAGATGGGGTAGCCCTAACCGTGACCGGAGCTACACAGCTATTTGAACATGTACTGCCGCTTGAGTAGTCTGTCCAGTACTATCGATACTTCGATAGATGGCATTAGAACATTGTTTCTACTAAAATATATTTTTTGGGATTTCTGGTGACTTTTGCTTCGAATTTAGCCCAATCTGGTGACTTTTGGGTGTTGATCTAGTCACTTTATTTTTTATGAGGTGGCAACACTGGTCCTCATATCTATAGTCCTATTACTATAGTGAAGTGAGTCTAACCTATAGTCCTGTCTCAAAGCATTGAGACTACTGAAAGTATAAAAATAAAAAGGCAATTACTCAATTAGTTACTTCCTATAATCAATATTATTTGTAAGCTGAACGTGAACAACATATATAAAAATGTCAGACAACTTTATACCTCTGGACCAGAGTACGCCAGATCGAGGCAGATGGCAACAGGACAAAAATCAACAACAAAGATATAACAATCGACAGCAACATAACATTCAAAGGCGAAATGATCAGAATAAATGGAGAAATAGCTCGCGATGTAGCTATGGAGTAAGGATCTTTATATTTTTCAAAGTTCTAAGTCTATAATATGGCAACCAATGGATGGACAAGAAAAAGATGGATAAAGGGGTATTCCGTGGTTTACTTATTATATTAATATAATCATCTATCATTATATTAATATAATAAGTACACTATATCACTCACCTTCGATTTGACGATGACATCGTAGTCATGGCAGAATCGCTGCAAGAGCTCAGCACAATGCTCGATGATCTCAACAGAGTTTCCCAACATGTGGGCCTTAAAATGAACATGGGCAAGACAAAAGTCATGTCAAATGCCCATGTCGTGCCCATCCCAATATCCATAGGGAGCTCTTCTCGAAGTTGTTGACGAGTATGTCTACCTAGGACAAACTGTCCAGTTAGGTAGGTCCAACTTCGAGAAAGAGGTCAATCGTCGAATCCGACTCGGCTGGGCAGCGTTCGGGAAACTTCGCAACGTCTTTTCGTCAACAATACCGGAATGCCTCAAGACGCAAGTTTTTAACCAGTGTGTGTTACCAGTGATGACATATGGAACAGAGACTCACTCACTCACAATGGGCCTCATAAGAAAGCTCAAGGTCACTCAGCGAGCTATGGAGAGAGCTATGCTTGGTATTTCTCTGCGAGATCGAATCAGAAATGAGGAGATCCGTAGAAGAACTAAAGTTGTCGACATAGCTGAAAGGATTAGCAAACTGAAGTGGCAATGGGCAGGGCACATTGCTCGTAGAACTGATGGCCGTTGGGGCACAAAGGTTCTCGAATGGAGACCGCGCACCGGAAAACGCAGCGTGGGACGACCTCCAACGAGGTGGACAGACAACCTGGTGAAGGTCGCTGGGAGTCGTTGGATGAGAGCGGCATGTGACCGCTTGTTGTGGAAATCTATGGGGGAGGCCTTTGTTCAGCAGTGGACTACCTGTGGCTGATATGATGATGAATCATCTATTAAATATAATACAAATAGGTATACCTATATTCCTTAAATTACTTAAATAATATGCACACATATACAACAATATACAATACATAATAAATGATCCATATATACAACCAAATACTATACATTATCCAATACAATAAAAAGAATCCATAAGAATATTGGATACATAATAAATATATGGTAAATACACAATCAGAGGAAAGTACTATATTGGTAAATACAACAAACAATTAATGAGACAAGTAATATTCTTTTACTAGTTTTTAAAGTAACCAATGACTGGGCACATTTGATTGACACAGGCAGTGCATTCCATAATCGGACAGCCCGAACGGTGAAGGATTTATCACAAAATTTGGTAGAATGCATTGGCATCTCAAGTCTCAGATTTTCCGACGATCTCAAGAATCTCGAATGTACATGTCGTTAAGGAACTTAAAACATTCTTTAAGGTAAAAAGGGGTTTTAAGATTAAACAGAATACTATAAAGCAAGGAAAGTATATGTGAATTCTGGATTTTGAGAATTTCGTTATTTCTTGAAAGTGTCACATTCTTTTTGAGTTCTATATTGGATAATAAAATTCCACACAATCAACCAAAAGGTTTAAATATTGGTATATTATATTATTTATCTGAGTTTGGTTAGTGTTAGAATTTAAAGTGTTAGATGTTAAAGTGCATCTTAACTTTCGACTTTTCATATGTGCCTATTAGGGCCTATATGAAAAAAAAACTTTGACTTTGAAATGTTATAAAATAAAAGTAAATTGTCAAAATGAGATATTTCCTTTCAAATGCAATAACACATTAGTGTTGTAAGTGTTGATCCTTTTTAGCAACAAAATCCATTAGAGTAATAATACAAATTTCCTGCTCAAGTAACAGATGCAATAAAGATATGCAATGTTTATTCTCTCTTAAATTAAGGTCATGATTTCTTACACCATTTTCTATTTTAGTTCTGTATTCGGCCTTACAATCCTATCTCAAAAACCCATCCAATATTCATGTAAAATGTCACTTCAAGGGGGCACAAGTGGTGGTATTTGATCTTCTCAAATTGCAAGTGAATAATTTCTATGCCTGGGGTTGATTTATCATAGCCAACATAAACTTTTGCCCGTTTTATTATTTCTTTGGTTTATTCTGCTAATCTACAATAAAAACTGTTTGTAGTCTATTTCTAACTGATGCATGCTACAAGTACATTGCTGGCCACAAACATTTGCATTTAAAACTGGACAGCAGTTAATAGTATGCTTTCTTAATATTTGGCATACTGTACTTAACTGTACATAAATTTGACAGTTTATTAAAAAAATTATTACTGCGTGGTAGCAAAACATATTGTATACAATCCATTTGTACCTGCAGTGTATTTTTACTGCTCCTTTTATTATTTCAAAAAGTTCAACCAATGTTAATGTTTCGGAAATGTAGTGTGACCACCTTAATTAGGCTAGGTGTGGTAACATTGAGATTGTCCCTTGTGCTAGTGTTTAGGCACATGGCATCAGTAAAGACTTGTATTTTTCTTCCTTGAATCAATTCCCATTAGCGATTCTAATATTGTTGATTTTTATTATTACAGAGCAATTCAAGCAATAGCAGCTTTGGTCCAGATAGCAGGAACTATAATATAGATGCCTACATACACCCTTCAATGTTACAAGACCCATGGGCAAGTCTACGAGAGGGAAACCATGTTAATGGTAAAAGTAAATAGCTATTAGAGGTGTACTAACTAGTCTGAAAAAAGACTAACCTGTGACTAGGAACCCAAAATGGCTAACATATAAATAAATTTTATTTTTCTGCATATTCTGTTACTGAATGTGTGAGCCATTTAGTTGACCAATTAGAATAGTCAGCGAAAGCCAGCAGGTGTACCTCTAGTAATATTGTAATTATAATATTATTTTGTAGTTTTTATTCATGAAGACTTCTATAAAATTGAAAAGACTTCTCCTGAAGATAATAATACGTATGTGAATGTGTGGGCACTTTATAATAATAAAACATATTATGTGGGTCTTATCTTATTATGTGGGTATCTTGAGTATTATGTTGTGTAGTATCATTAGCCACAAAATCAAAGTCCATAGAATTATAGCGCGATATTTTGTAGAGGTGTAGAGGAGCTTGAGGTATCTTTTTGTGTAAATATCTGTTCCTATTATAGCCAAGATTCTAGAAATTAAAAGAAAATGTTTAAATAGGTATAGGCATGGAAACATTTATGTTTAAATAGGAAATGACAGGGCAACATTTTCACATTCATAGAACCTTGTTAATTGCTCTAAAACATACGTTTTTACAAGTAGTAAAAACGATTTAATTAGAAAAAGATTGTGATTTATTTCACATAAGTATATTTTTTGTCGTTTTCCGGGTGTAATTATGTAAATTTTCGAAAAAGCATTCTAATAGAACTGTGTACATGTGATACCCGGTATTTTTTTACTTTAACCTATCAGGTTTTGTAATAAAAAAGGCATGTCACAAAATCGGGTCTCATACCGCACTATACAGAGGAGTGGGGAAACATACGCATGAATAACATTGTTATCGGATAGGAAAATAATTCACAAATAGTATTACTTCATTCATGTTGCATTGATATAGTGTTAAATTTTATAAGGATGTAAAAAGTCTGTGATAATAAATCACATCATAACACTTCATCTCCTGCTGTGGACGTTGTAAAAAGCGACAAAATCTAAACAAGAGGATGGGTAGCAAGGCCCTATTGTAGAACAATAGCGTGGTGAGTACTGGAAAATTCATGTGCATAACATTACAGAAACACAACTTGAAATATATGTGGAGCAATAATATTGCGAGATTACTGTTTTACCAGAAAGATAATTCTATATTAGTGCTTTCGTAGTTTTTGTAACAAATTATGCAATGTATAATGCATTCTGTATCCATCAAAAATGTTGTATTTGATTTTCATCTTAAGGACTAGTATAGAGAGAGAGATAACCACTGTTTACAGGAGTCAATTGATAAATGTTGATTAATGCATTGTTATTATCTATAAAGTTGGGTGGTCCATAACACATTCCAAAGTGGTCACTGCAATATTGCAAACTGTACCTACCATTATTATCGTTATACATAATCAAACATTAACACTATTTACTTACACTTACGGTCAACATCACAAATCAGTGATTAATTATTACAGTAAATTATACAAACTATTGTTTTCAATGTATCAAAACCGCTGCATAAAATATAAAAATAAGAAATTTCTGTTATAATATAAATAAGAAATGAAAGGGACGTTATTTCCCCGAAACTTCACTGCTCTAATGGAGGATGCCTTCACGCTACTGGAGTGGAAAGAATTCGGCATCAAAATCTATGGCCAGTATATCACTTACCAGTGATTTGCCGGATTTTTATTGGGCCCAGTGGAAATTCTACATAAACTTCCTCCGCCCCGGGGAAGGACGAAGGGGCATGCCGAACTCATACCGCCTAAAACAAACTACTGGGGCGGGCATATAATATAGTTAAACTTAAGGCACTTTTAAAATAGTTTAGTTACTTATAACGGCCTCGACGACGCGTTTGGTTGCGAAATGCAAGTCGCCGTCGAGCCAGCTACCTCATTCTGTCGAACGCCCCTGAAGGCACGCTTTCGCCGCTTTGGCGGAGGGAGCGGATATCGAAAGGCGGAAAGCGCGCCTGGAGAGTTGCCGCCTCGTAGGACACTGTCCTGTATCCCCATGCGATCCGTATAGCCACTGCGCTGCAGACCGTGAAGTTTGTTTCTGCAGCGCTGGACGCCTGACGGCCGGGATGACCATGCAGGCGCCCCGTAGAGAGCCACGGACCGCACGACGCCCCCATAGAGACGGCAATACTTTTAACCTACTGAATATTCCCCTAAAATAAAGTCAACTATTTTTGTACGACCCTATTGTATTAGAAACCTGTTGTTTTTTGTTGGATAAAGTATGTTATCGAAGCCCACACTAGTATTCCTCCTTTATCGTAGGTGACTACAGTTTACAAGAGATAAGTCTCGCATGCACAAACAGCCACACGTGAAACAACCATCTGAAGATCATACAAAGTTTAAGCTTCGTCCGGGGATCGAACTCGCGACACGTATCACAGATAGCCAATCGCCTAGCCACGGCGCCAACCGTGCTGTCAGTTTGGTAGGTTGTGGGATGCAAACGAAAGAGAATGTAACTTCTCTAATCGTCCGTCTTTGATGCGGTGCTCATCTCGCTATCGAAGGTAATCTGATATACTCGTACGAATAGACCACAAGTACGAGTGTCACACTGAATGCTTTTAGAATTGGTTAGAAAGAAAAGTTACCTAATGGATGATCACTTTAGCCAGGACCTGTCGTATAGCTGGGTTACATGTAGCTGTATTTACTTGATTTATTTTATTTATTGATTTATTTTCAGGCGACTAAGGCCCGAAAATAAACATTTACATACAATATACAAAATTCCTTCTATACTTACTAAAAATTAACTTACTAATATAAAATTAATATCTTAATACTAGATACCACAGAACAGAGAACACTAACAGTTTTTACACGTTGTGACGGCGACGCGTTGCGCTGCAGCGTGTTGTCGTGTAATCTTCCGCAGAAGCTTGCTGAAGCCGGTACACGATACCTGTCGTCCTGAATCCCTCTTTCATAAACGTCTCCAAGTAGTGTTCCGGAACTCACTAGAAACAATTAATACCCGTGGAAAATGTATCATACCATCCCCCACATCATAAGCACTAATAGTTATTATTACTAATTTTAACATTCTAATCAAAGTGTAAACATGCCATAAGAAGTAAACACGCCTAAAGGTGCATCCACACCGACAGCATTCGCGCGTAATGAGTAATGACTGTAATGAGCATTCATTTCATCATTTCGGCCGAATGAAGTCCACTGCTGGACACAGGCCTCCCCCAAAGATCACCACAACGACCGATATGGGTGTGTTGTGGGGTCATTGGGGGGTTTTGCCATAATCGCCACGCTTGGCAGACGGGTTGGCGATCGCAGTCGAGTTGTTAAAGTACTCGAAGGAAGCTGCTGCCCATCCTCCGGCTAATCCCTTAGTCGACTTTTACGACACCCACGGGAGGAGATAGGGTGGTGGTATTCTGAGCCGGCACCACACAGCAATTCATTTGGTTACGAGCATTTGTGCAGTCGTTACGTTGAATTGAGAATTGCAAAGTTGTACGCGAGCACGAAGTTTCTTCAGTGAAGACGGGCCAACGAACACCGCCCATTCGCGCCGGTCCAATCATTCGTAACATTTATTCGAAATCTTTAGCAGACATACTTACGGAACTTTTTAACAAGTTACACCGTGTTTAACAAGAACAAGTCTTAACAGTAAAATAAGTTGAGCAAATTAGATTTATTGCAATAAAATGATGAGAAATTAAATATAATATAATTAATGTACCCCCTTCCAGCTCCCCCCGACCCTATCCTGAGGAAAATATATATTCTGTGGAAGAGCAGCCATTCTGCGCTCACCAACCCGCCTGTCAAGCGTGGTTAGTACTAGCTAATTTCCGCCAAAATGACGACACATGGCTTGTAACCGGTCGTCTATGGGGGAGGCCTTTTTTCAACAGAGGATAGTTTTTTTTTTGGCTTATATGATGATGAAATGTAAAACCGAAATCATAAAACAAATGGAAGTCTTCTGTTCTTATTGGCAAATCAGGTGATAGTATTTGAGACGTCTGCGATTATATCTGGATGAATATTTAGAAGAGCTAAACATGTCAGCCTCTCTTCTAAAATGTTCCAATTCAGACATTTTGTCTGATACATTTGATTATGGTAAGAATATAGTAAACAACGGTATTAAACCTATGGCTTTAAACATCCTAACACAGCATACCAATCGCATTGTTTCTGACATTGTTATCCATCCCACAGATAAACAACAAGTCACAAAATTCGTTAAAAATATGAAGCCTAACAGTCCCATGGTTATGATGATATTCCTATTACCACTATCAAATATAACATAGATTACCTAGCGGAACCACTTGCCATATTTTATAATAAATGTATCAAATCATGCATATTTCCTGAGCAATTTAAAATAGCTAGGATCATGGCATGGTTGGTGCAGTGGGTGATACAGTTGGCTGCTGCGCTCCGGGTCGTGGGTTCGATTACCGCACGGAACAAGTATTTGTATGATCTTCAGGTAGTCGTTCCGAGTGCGGGGAAAAGTTAAAATAAAAAACGGTTCACAAAAAGGGCGTTAAGACTGATCCCGACAATTACCGACCAATATAATTACTTCCGACTTTATCTAAAATCTTTGAACTTATTATTATAGCTAGGCTTATGTGTCATCTCAACTTAAATAGAGTCTTTAATCGTCGTCAATACGGGAATCAGAAGGGAGTAGGTACTCGTAGGACGCGATTGATATGCTGATTAACGACGTAGTATGTAACCTAAATGCCAAAAAGAAGGTTGCTGGACTATTTCTGGACTTAAGGTCTGCATTTGGTTCTGTAGATCATGATATTTTATCGCAGAAGCTGGAACATTACGTCATATGAGGCAACAAACTCTCAATGATGGAATCCTATCTTAAAAACACGAAACAGTTTATTGAAATCAGTTCAATAAGTAACGGAAAAGAACATATAGTCAAATCAAAACAGTTAAAAATCCATAGGGGAGTGCCACAAGGCTCTATTTTGGGACCAATATTCTTTATTGTGTTTTTAAATGATCTAGTACAGTTAGCTTGTGATTCTGTTGAAAGTATGAAAGTTGTAGTCTATGCTGATGACACAAACGCTATAATATGTGGTAATGCTGCGCTATCCTATTTTTTGACATCTCAGCCAAGAATTTGGCTAACAGAAATATTGCTTCTATTGAGCAATTATTTGACATTTCCAATGATTCACCCAAGGACTTGTCTAAACATTATGATTTAAATAGTAATTTAAACAAAATAATGAGACAATAGAGGCAAACTCTTGCTTAAATATAACAAAATTTGTCAACAAACAACTTTTCAATAACTCAAATAAATGTAAAACAAATACTATCAACCTGGTGCATCAAAATATTCAGGGAATGTTGAGTAAAGATCTTGAAATTGAATTGTTCATGAACAGTAACAAAATTGACATTCTTTGCATTACAGAACATTGGCTTAAAAGCCATCAGTGCATGTTCAATTACAAGAATCACCAAGTTGGTAGTTCGTTCAGCAGAGTAAATGCTATACATGGGGGCTCAATAATTTTAATAAATAAACAATTCAAATTTAAAGAACGCATTGATATTGTGAGCCTTTCTGTTGAACGAACAATTGAAATAGCCTGTGTGGAATTGGAGCGGCTCGTTGTATTGAGTGTATACAGACCACCTTCTGCATTATATGATTGCTTTGAAAAGGTCATGGATGAAGTGTTGCAAAAGATTTGCAAACTTGGTAAAAATATAATTATATGTGGTGATTTCAATGTAAACTTACTCGAAAATACCCCCATGTCCTTAAAATTGCTAAACGTGTTTCAATCATATAATCTTAAAAATCTATTTTTGGAGCCTACCAGGATAACTGCTACCACAGCTACATGTTTAGATAATACATTTACAGACATTGTACCTAACAGCAAAAAAATCATAAATCAAATAGATTCCGATCATTGTGGGCAATTAATTACTTTTATCAATAATGATAAAAATAAGTCAAGTCAAAATATTTTTGTAGTACCTAAAACTGTGCGTCGCTTGGAGAAGTTCAAAAATAAACTTAATAGTAAATTGCCTACTTTGCGTTATAGTAATGACCCTAATGAGCTGTACAACTCCTTTTTAAATATATATTGTATAGAGTTTAACTCCACATTTATTCCCAAAACGATCTCAGTTAAAGGTAATATAACCTTCAGTGAATGGGCTACCGTTGGTATAAATATCAGTAGAAAAAGACTTTACGAGTTGTACGAAGAAAGGAACTATAATAAAAGTGAAGATTTCTACTTGTATGTAAGAAAATATTCAAAATTATTTAAACGGATTTGTCATATTGCCAAGTCTCAATACTTGAGTTCAAAAATAAAAAACAGCCAGAACAAAATTAAAACGACCTGGAACATTATTAATGGTGAGACTGGAAGAGCTAAGAATCGTAACAGTGACCATAGCTTAAGAATAAACGACAAATTAATTAAATCAGACTTAGAGGTTGCTGCAGCATTTGAACGTTTTTTTACTGACATTCCAGTCTCAATCACTAAAACACTGAACTCATCACCCACTGTTGCTGAGTCTCTATTAAAAGAAAATGTACATGCATGTAATAGTGATTTTTATTTCAGAAATGTGAGCAGTACAGATATTGTGAAAACTTTCAATACCCTTAATGTAAAAAAGACCACCGATCTGTGGGGTAACTCTGTTGAGGTCACTAAATCCATAATAAACATAGTAGCACCCGACTTGGCTCTTATATATAACACATGTGTTGACTGTGGTGTGTTTCCTGACTTAATGAAAAGTAGTAAGATAATAGCGTTGTTCAAATCGGGTAGCACATCTGACCCCACAAACTTTAGACCAATTTCTGTGCTACCAACTTTCAGTAAAATATTTGAGAAGTTGATGCTTGATCAATTGCAAAGCTACTTTAATAAAAATAAACTTTTACATAGGAAACAATTCGGTTTCACAAGGGGTCGCTCAACTACTGATGCTGGTGTTGAGCTTATAGAATATATCTTTGATGCCTGGGAGGATTCTTATGATGCATTAGGCATTTTTTGTGACCTTTCAAAGGCTTTCGATTGCGTTTTTCACGAGACATTGGTCAGGAAATTGCACCATTATGGAGTTAGGAACACTGCTCTGGATCTTCTTATTTCGTATTTGGATAATAGGATCCAGAGAGTTGACGTTAATGGAAAGCAGTCTCCGGGTTCTGTGGCCACAATGGGAGTTCCGCAGGGTTAAATTCTAGGCCCGTTCCTTTTTCTCGTATATATTAATGACCTACCTTATGGAACCAACTGTACCACAAGATATAATAAACCATATTAGATCTCTCAGAAATACAAATAGTGTCGGTTATGATGGAATATGCACGAACATCATCAAACGCGTTTCTCAGTATATAGCCCCACATCTTAGCCAAATTATTAATATGAGCATGTTCAGTGGGGTTTTCCCAGAAGGACTTAAAACGTCAATAATCGTGCCATTGTACAAAAAGCAAGATAGGCAAGATATGTCAAATTACAGACCTATTGCATTGATTCCAGTCTTCTCGAAAATATTTGAGAGGGTCATATATAAGGCTCTTTATACCTTCCTTGAGAAATCAAATATATTAGTTAATGAACAGAAAGGATTCCGTAAGCATAAGACAATTAACATGGCTATACATGATCTGATACTCCCTATTCTATTGAATGTAGATAGAAGAAATGCTGTATGTGCTATTTATATGGATCTTACAAAGGCTTTCGATTATGTAGATTACCAGATATTGTTAAATAAGCTTCAGAAATATGGTATAAGGGGGAACATACTTAATCTTATGGAATCTTACTTGTACAACAGAAAACAATTCGTAGAAATAACACAAGTGTGTCCACATACAGGTTGTGAACGGAAATATCGATCCAGCAGTAGAATACTGAAATACGGTGTTCCACAGGGCAGCGTGCTGGGACCCCTTCTTTTTCTACTATATATAAATGACCTACCTAGACATATACACCATCCCATGGTGCTATTTGCTGACGATAGCACAGTAGTAGTAAAATGTGACGATCCTAATACTTATGAGAATGAAATAAATAAGACATTAAATAATATAATAGCGTGGTTTAATAATAATAATCTAATTATAAACTTAGAAAAGACAAAAATTATGCATTTTTATCAAAGAATTCCAAATATGAGTCTTAACATTAACTATTTAGAGACTAAAATAGAGCTAACAACTACAACTAAATTCCTTGGTATCATTATAGATAGTAATTTGACCTGGAGATTCCAGACAGACGAAATTTGTAAAAAAATGAATAAATTTGCATATGTTCTCTATAAACTCTCAAAAATTGTAAGTCTAGAATCAGCTCTAACGGCTTACCATGGTTATGTTGCATCAACTCTTAGGTATGGCATTATATATTGGGGCAACTCAGTAGATAAAGAGTTTGTATTTAGAGCCCAAAAAAAATGTATCAGGTCTATGTGTGGTTTATATAACACAGACAGTTGTCAAATGCTATTCAAAAGATTAAAATTGCTTACCGTACCATCCTTATATATTTACGAAGTATCTGTATTCGTCAAAACAAACATTAGACTATACACAATAGCTTTTAAAAGCCATTATAGAAAATTGAGGGACAAAAATAAGCTAGAGCTCGATATCCCATATGGGGCAACTGCTCTGATGAATAAAAGTTTTTTCTGTATGGCACAAAAAATATTTAATAAATTACCTGAGACACTAAAAATTATGAATCTGGACAAATTCAAAAATATACTACTAACTATACTAATAAACAAGTGCTACTACTCTCTGAAGGACTTTTTGGATGACAGTTCTATAATTAGTCCTTTAGAAAAATAAATATTATTTTCTTTTATGTATAATACCATTGACAATAATTTATATATTCTACTATTATTACTCGTAAACTATTGACATTCCTGAATAATATAGTTTATTGCTGACCTTATACTGAATGTTATTATTTATTAAACAATTACAATTACTTTATATGAAACTTGTAAGTAAACTATTTGAAATGATTATGACGAGATTGAATTATTATATTGAGGTCATTATGTGAAATTATTACTAAGATTTTTTTTATGCATAAATTGTTTTGTCATAAATGTTATTCAGCTTGATAAATGCTATATACTATATTCGAAAAAGTTAAAAACTGGAAGCCATATAGGTATTTCAAAACAAAAATATTTGTACGCCATGTGGCAAAACATAGCGCATCTACCTACTGAACACTGTAACATCCTACATATTATTGTAACCGTACCTATGTTTACAAATAAAGATTTCTGATTCTGATTCTGATTCTGGTTATAAAAGATACTCATGAGATAGTGTTATTTGCAGATGACACATCCATTTTATTTAAGCTTAAGCGGCAGCAGCCTGTTACTGACGATGTAAATGACGCTCTCTCCAGAGTAGTGCACTGGTTTAACGTTAACAATTTACTTTTGAACGAGAAAAAGACCAAATGTATTAGATTCTTAACACCTAATGTTAAGCAGGTGAAAACCAGTGTACTAATAAATGGGAAGGAGTTGAGCCTTGTGGACACCACTATGTTTTTGGGTATTACTTTAGATTCAAAGCTACAGTGGGGCCCACATATTCACCAATTGTCGAATAGACTCACCTCTGCAGCTTATGCAGTCTTTAAAATACGTCAGTTAACTGACGTAGAAACAGCGAAATTAGTATACTTTAGTTACTTTCATAGTGTAATGTCGTATGGCATTTTGTTGTGGGGAAATGCTACCGACATTCAAACTATCTTTGTGCTGCAAAAGAGGGCTATTCGAGCAATTTATAACCTAAGCTTTCGACATTCACTGAGGGAAAAATTTAAAGAAATCGACATATTGATTGTCGCATCTCAATATATATATGAGAATCTAATATACGTTAAAAGAAACATACATTTATTTTCGACAAAAAGCGACATACATAGCGTCAATACTAGAAATAAGGAAAATATCATAATGCCAATGTCCAGGCTCCAAAAAATTTGTAATTCATTTAGGTGCCAACGTATACGTTAAGATCCCAAGTAGTATTAAAAATCTTAGTCTTAACAAATTTAAATCCGTTATAAAAAAGAAACTATGTAAAAAGGGTTTCTATACAGTTACAGATTACATGGACGACAAAAATGCTTGGGATTGAGCTGCTCTAATCTTACATACTTTTTATTTGTTGTTGAATATAAAGTGTTTCTTGAAACCTAATTGCTAAATAAAGATCATTTAATTTAATTTCATTGACATTCTTGGTATTGATGTATCAAATACCATTACTTATATTTTGACATACAAACTGCATTTTTTTTTTCTTGAAATGGATTATATTAATTCATTTAATGACATTTCACTATACTATATTTGTTATGACATTAATTATTTGTTTTTAATTGTTAGTTTTACATTATAGGTACATTATATTTGATACTGTTTAATAATTTTAGTATACCTGATATTAATTTTATATTGCATGTATAAAAATTTACTCTTTTATTATCGTGAATGTGAGCATTATGTAGCCACTAATGTAATAACATATACACCAGCTTGTTGCCTGGCAGTATGAGTCTGTCATGCTCACTAAAATGTCTTGTTGAAGGTAGCGTTATGTGTTAGGTGGCTAAGTTCCCTGCATTATGGTTGAGCTGAGCTATGCTGATGCATGCGTTATGCCCGTGAACGGGTGCCCTCTGTCGGGACTGGTCAGCTTATAACTGTTATAGTAATCTAATTGTAACGCATTTGATTATCATTGTGCATAAATATGTGTGTATTTATCCCACACATTGGCATGCATTATCCTCACATAGTTTTTACGATTATATTGAAGACTGTAATACTTTCAAATATTATTTCAAAAGAGTATGTCCATTGAGTTTCTTGCCGGTTCTTCTCCATAGGATCAACGACTTGGAACCGTGCAACTATTTAAATTCTGACTATTCGTAAGTGCCAGCAAATGGTTTACATGAATAAAAACAATTTGACTTTGACTTTGACTTTGACTTTGAATGATATGCGAGAACTGAAAATGAACATAGATACAGCCCTATCTGTTTTTTGCAGTTGGTTCAGCGTCAATAATCTTGCACTTAACACTAAAAAAAACCAGTACCATATTTAAATCTACTGCTGGAAATAAAGAAAAACAAAAATTTATTATGAATGGAGATCGGGTCGAATGCGTTAAAAATGTATTTATTTAGGAATTCATCAGTATCTTAACTGGAAAGCTAAGGTGGGTGCTATCGAAAATTCGATTAGTTCGGCCTGCTACGCTTTATGGACCCTAAGAAATGAAGTAAGTATAGATCACCTAAAAATTATGCGTTAGTGGAATCGAAATTGAGTAATAGCGTGCAGTTCTGGGGACAGAGCTATGATTACAATATACAAACAGCATTCAGGTTGCAAAAAAGGGCAATACGAACAATGGAACGAATTTCACAATGGAAATCATGTAGAGAACATTTCAAAAGACTTAATTCTTACTATCCCGTGTCTATATTTGATGGTTCTCCTCATTGGTGTTATAAAGAATATACATACCTTCGAGACGGGAGAAGAAAAACGCGCTAGATACGCGCAGGAAGGACTTGGTAATGGCTCTCCTCATCCTAAACTTAGAATTGCTGGACACTGCGTGCAATATCCGTCAGTTAAACTGTTTAACAAATTACCGATTGACATGAAAATTATTGATAATGCTAATATATTTAAAAGCTAATTAAATAAAAGCGCTGTTATTGAAGGAATGTTTTTATTCACTACACGAATTTAATAGTAGCTCTAAGGCATGTAACTGAATGACACCTGAACATTTGGAAATTGATTCCATGGGGGTTTTATGGGTGACATTGTTAATTTTAAATTCTTTTATATTTATGTTTTAAATGATAAGGATAATGTTAGTTGTCAGGCGCCATTTCAATCACAATTGGTTTATTGTTGTTGAATAAATAATCTTGAATCTTTTTTATACTCAACCAAGTTTGTACGCGCCTTAACGTAGAAAATAATCTCTCTGACGTCGCAGTGCTTATGGAAAAGGTTGCCAGAATTTCCAGCAATGTCTTATATGGGTAGAGGTCGTCAACGCAAACTTCGTTTGTAGAAACCTAGGAACTAGGAACTTTTGAATCAATGTTTTCTTTGAGCTCCCACCTTCACTTTGAAACCCATAGCTGATAGTCTATAACACCCAGTCGAAGCAGTAGCGCCCAAAAATTTAAATAAAATGATTTGAATTCTGATGCTTTCTTCACATTAAGAAGATCTTCTTCTGTATATTCCGATTTTTGCATGAAAATGCTAAATCCGAAAAGATTCACGGTATCCGTAGAAACTCGGTCTTTGAGGTCAGTCACTATGCTGTCTAGCATGCGTAGCTCACACGGCATCTATATTTTCCTTTATTTGTTGCAAAAAACTTCTTCTTGGTCTCCCTCTTACCTTCTATAATAGTCTTTATTAAATGACCGTGTCTTATCAGTATGTATCTAATCATGTATTCACGTTAAAACTTGCCAAGACCATATAGCCACGTCTCGTTATACCCTTTAATGATCGGAGAAAAACCGTCTCTCCGCGTAGAGACGGTTTTACGCAGTGTATTATGTAGCAAATCAGATCATCGTATCGTGATGCAGTATCAAAATACCTCGCATAACAATGTTTATTTTAAAATGAAATGAAATGAAACTCCATACTAACTACCGATCACGATACGGGCATCCGTTACGAAGTGTATCAAATAGTTACACTTCATATCATATCACCGTTGTCTTACTGTTTCTGTGTATCAGCTACTGTATCACAACGGCGTATCACACAATTGCGTATTATTTTGCGTTTAAACTATTATAATGATACACGTCGGTACCACGCAACGATACACCAAAATTATACAAGTGTGGACGAGGCCTAAAACACAGAAAGTTTATCGCTTGGCCACTGCGCCTACCGTGCCGTTGACTCGCGAATTAACGAACTATTGCTCGCGAACTAATGCTTCGAAATGTAATTTTCATCATATGAACGCTTGCTTTCCATTGCTCGCAAGCAAATGTTTGCTACCGAATACTTTCGGTGTAGATACCCCTTAGATTGGTACCTAGGTAGGTATATCAGTACAAACGCGTCTCCTCAGTCCTTACTCCTTTATCATAGCGTATCAAAACAAAACAATCCAGAGTGCCAACGTGCAGTGACTGTATCGGTTGTCATTCTTCAATTATTTCGATTGATAAGTCCTTATAAAAGGTAGACCGCTCGAACATTTTGCAAAATGGAAGCTAGGTATTTAAATAAGATGAAGTTTTGGCCGCTAGTTTGGTGTTTTATCGTCGTCAATTTGGCGTTCTGTTTAGGTATGTGTTTCAATACTTACTTTATAGAACAAAAATTTTATTGGTCGGTGCGGATCACGGGAAGGAAAGCAATATGTATATTCTTTTCTTACTGAATAACTGTTGGTGTCGTAAAGGCAACCGAGGATTCAAGGCAAGAGCAGCAGCAATTATCTTCCTGCGTTACCTATCCTGCACATATTGCGATCACGAATCCGTTTTTCAAGCGTAAAAATGATGGTAATGTCGCAGCTATATTTCCATAATCCAGCGCGATTATTAGTGCTTCGGATAGTTATCAGGTAGGTAACAGGTTATCAACTTTAGTTGTCAATAAATGACGTCCAATAATTATTGCTTATTTTGTTTGGTATCGACATTTAATTGTTCTGTCCAACGACCTTTTGGTTTTATACATTAATCAGTCTGACCTTCATAGTAATATTTAATAATAAACTTACAGTTTGTAGGTATATTTATTACTTATTTTGCTTTTGTGTAACATCACAACTTGTCAATAACCAATTGGCTCACAAAACAAACAAACGACAACATTTATCCGTTTCACTATATTGATTGCTAATTACCTAACACAGGTACACAAGGATAATTTTAAATAAAAAACCATTGCACACGTAGGTTAACCAGATAGGGGTGCTAGGTCAGGAAACCTCCACGTGCGCTCGGTGGCTGCTGGTCCCTCTTGATACGTCCGGGGGGAAGAGCAGTTGTCGGGCCGGTGCACCCTGGGCACCGGGCAATAACTACTCCACTTTTTGGAGGACCTTGTTGCCCGGTGGCTAATATTCTGACAGGGATGGGCCCAGTTTGTGGGCTGTAGGTAGGCCGTATGGTGTTCCTCCGTTTTCGGAGGAGCATGGGCGGGCTAGCGGCGGGCTCGGTGTGCACTCACCCTGCCCCGAGCAGGTAGTGGGAGGAATCCCCTTCCCTGCCACCGTCGATATCGTAACCTCGGTTGGAGTGTCGTGGTCACGTCTCGCGGCTTCGACCGGGACCGAGGATCTTGGCTTAACCGCCCGGATCGCGAGGAAGAAGGCCTCTATAAAAATTCCCCGAACCCAAGCTTTGCGTGCGGCGAGGGGTGCATGGCTGATGGGAAGTTCAGTCGCGAGCACGCAACCCCAGGACTGGCGGAACCTGAAGATGGGATACGCTTGCCCGGGTACAGGGGGCACTGCCCGGGTCGACCATTTATTTCCCCCATACTCGTGGGTCTAGACATGGAAACATCAAAACTTAAAATAAAACACGTGAAGAAGGTGGAGGCAGAGAAAGTGGGAGGTGAGAGGGTTGGTTCGCTGTCGGAGTCCGACAGCGTCCAGATGGACATGGAGTCGGATATCGGCTCCGTGTCCGGTTCAGGTACCTGGACGCGCAGTGCGCGTAACTTGCGCGCCAGTGCGCGTGCGCAGCGTGCGGTCGCGTCACTGCCGCGTCCGGGTACGCCGTTGCTGTTGGGTGGGGTGAGCGACTCCGAGGAGTCCTTGGACCCTCGGGGTTCGCACGCTTCACTCAACATGGTGTTAGGTGCAGAGGGCCGCAAGCGGACCCTTCCGAAGGCGTCAGTCGGGTCATCCCCTGACGCCAAAAGGTCGGCCAAAAAGGCCGGAAAGGAATCTAACGTCGAAAGGCTGGAGAGAGAGAACGCTGAGTTGCGCTCTCAACTCGCCAGCCTCTCGGCGCAGATAGCGAAACTGACGACGGAGGTGGGTCTCCTTCGTCGTCAGGGCAACGGTACTGCGAGGCCTAAGGACTGTGTCGCTCCGGCATTCTTGCCGCCGGATGCAGAGGCGGAGTTTCGGCGCTCCATTGTCCTCGAAGTCGGGGGGATGATGGACGCCAAACTGGCGGCCCTAGCTGTGCGGCTCCCGCCGGAGAAACGCCTGCGCCCACCACTGGCAGCGGATGCCCGACAGCTACAGACGGCCACGTATGCGGCCGCTGCCGGGGCGACAAAGAGCGCGGCGAAGGCTGCGGCCCCCGCTAAGGTGCAAAGTACCGCACCAGCCCTATCGAAAGGGAAGAGCGGGGGTCGTGGTGTGGCAAAGGGGACCGGAAAGTCAGACCAGCAGGCGACAGCTGACGGGGCTGCGGCGACCACTGGATCCGCGCCAATCCAGCCAGCAGCCACTGAGCCCGAGTCCTCGCAGTCCGCAATGGACACCACTGAGGGGTGGTCCATTGCAGGCAAAAAGAAGCGGCAGCCCCGGCCTTCTCAGGCCCAACAACCCGCAGTTGCAGAGCCTGCGCAATCTTCTCCCCAGAATGGAGGGAGACAACGCGGAAAACGGGGCGGAAAGAGAGGAAGGAAGGGGAAAGTCAACCTCCCCAAGGTTCCCGCATCGGCCGCCATAACGGTCACGGTGCCCGAGGGCTCACCCGACACAAGGTTGGGTGAAGTCATGGCCGCGGCTCGGCGAAATATTAAGCTCGCCGACCACGGCATTGTTCCGGACACCGTGACCATCAAGAGGTCAGTCAGCGGCGGAATGGTGCTTTCTGTCGCTGGCGAGGATGGTGGCGCCAAGGCCGATAGCCTGGCACGCAAAATGCGGGAGGTGCTCACCCCCATATTTGACGTGCATATTGCACGTCCGATAAAAATGGCGGAGTTGAGGGTACTGGACCTGGATGACGCCGTTACCAAAGCGGAGATCGCAGATGCCATAGTGGCTGCGACGGCGTGTTTGCCCGAGGATGTAAGGGTGGGCGAAATTCGCCGCTCACCGATGTCCTTGGGCACGGTCTGGGTCCGGATCCCACTGGAGGCGGCCAAGAAGCTGGCGTCTACCCGCCGTATTTGCGTCGGTTGGACGTCGGCCAGGGTCGAGGTGTTGGCGGCACGGCCATTACAATGCTTCCGATGCCTCGAACTCGGGCATGTGCGCCTCCGGTGCACCATACACGGGGGGGTTGACCGGAGCGACCGGTGCTACGGATGTGGCGGCCAGGGCCACAAAATTCGGGAATGCCAGGCGCAGACAAAAAACTGCCCTTTGTGTGCGGACTTTGGCCTCCCGGCCGAGCACAGATTGGGCTGCAAATCTTGTGCAGCCCAGAAGAGCAAGAGGGGAAAACCAGGCCCCCCTGCCTCGGCCGAGGAGCTGAAGAAGTCTGCGCCGGCGGCACCGGTCGCACGCTCCGGCTCACCGGAGGCGATGGAGGCCAATTAAAGATCCTCCAGGGAAACCTAAACCACTGCCGCAACGCGCAGAATCTGTTGCTACAGACTGTTGCGGAGTGGTCGGTTGCCTTGGCGGTTGTGGCGGAGCCCTACAGCGTCCAGGAACACCCTCGCTGGTTCGGGGACGCCGGGGACTCCGTCGCTATATATTGGTCTGGAGCTGAAGGTGAGCCGCTCTGCTCCCTGTTGGACAGGGGGCAGGGCTTTGTCGTAGTAGAATGGGGACCTCTGGCAGTGGTGGGCTGCTATATCTCCCCTAACGTGTCCCTCGTCGACTTCGAGGGATACCTGGACGGGGTGGCGCGCAGCATTCGCTGTAAGTGCTTGCCCCGTCCAGTGCTCGTCCTGGGGGATTTCAATGCTCACTCTAGAGCTTGGGGCAACCGTCGGGACGGGCCGAGGGGGAGGATAATGCAAGACTGGGCGGCGTCACTTGACCTCCGATTGCTGAATCGGGGGTCCGTTAGCACCTGCGTTCGGTGGCAGGGGGAGTCGGTCGTGGACCTGACATGGGCGGCTCCTTCTGTGGCCCGCATGGTGTCGGGTTGGCGAGTAGCGGAGGAGGTGGTCACACTTTCGGACCACCGCCACATAATGTTCGACGTGGCCCTCCGCACGCCTTGCCCGAGCCGTTCTAGTCCCAGCCCACGGTCGCGGCGTTGGGCCCTCACACAGCTGGATAGCGAGTTGCTCGTCGCAGCTGCCAACGTCGCGGCCTGGCCAGAGGTTGATCAAGGGATCTTGCCCGATCCGGAGGAGGAAGCGTCCTGGTTCCGGGAGACGATGACGTCAATATGCGACGCATCCATGCCCCGGGCCAGGCGCTCCCGGCGTACGGCAGTGTACTGGTGGTCGGATGAGATCGCGCAGTTGCGCGCGGTCTGCCTGGCCTCCCGCCGCTGGTACCAACGAAGCCGACGCCGACACAGCGCCACAGCCGGAGAGACTGACGAGGCCTATGCGGCCTACCGGGCGGCCACGCTGGCGTTTCAGACCGCCATCAGCGAGGCGAAGGCTCGGTCCTGGAGCGAGCTCCTGGAGGGACTGGACAGGTGTCCGTGGGGGAGACCCTACCGAATGGTAGTGGGCAAGTTACGCCCCTATGTCCCCCCCGTGACCGAAACCATGGCCCCGGATTTGCTGGAGGGAGTACTTTCAACGCTCTTTCCGGCGGTCCGGGACCATCCTGGTCCCTCTCCACCCCCGATTGCCTCGGACTGGGCCGAGGAGTTGGGGGTTTCGGAAGGGGAGCTGGGCCGAACCATTGGCCGCCTAAAGAGTCGCAACACTGCACCGGGTCCGGACGGCATTCCGGGCCGTGCGTGGGTGTATGCACTGCAGTCTCTTGGGGACCGCTTGAGGCGGCTGTTCACCAGTTGCCTCCGTAGTAGCGTGTTCCCGTCCGGCTGGAAGGAAGCCGGATTGGTTCTCTTGAGGAAGGAAGGAAGGGCTGCGGAGTCTCCCTCTGCATACCGTCCCATTTGCCTGCTTGACGAGGCTTCGAAGCTATTCGAAAGAATAATTACCCGAAGACTCGTTGAGCACCTGTCGCGAGTTGGCCCCGACCTGGCCGAAAGTCAGTGTGGCTTCCGGCAGCGGCGGTCCACCATTGACGCGATTCTTCGCGTCCGCTCGCTGTCGGAACAGGCAGTGTCTCGGCGGGGTGGGGTGGCGTTGGCAGTCAGTCTAGACATCGTCAACGCCTTCAACTCCATCCCGTGGGGCGCTATTAGGGCGGCACTAGTCCATCATCGGTGTCCGCCTTACCTGCAGGGCATCATAGGGGCCTATCTGCGCGATAGGCACATTCGCTTCGTGGGTAGGGACGGTAGCGTAAAGCAGAGGGAGATTACGTGCGGGGTTCCGCAGGGGTCAGTTCTCGGCCCCCTTTTATGGAACCTTGCCTACGACGCGGTCCTGCGTGTCGTTCTCCCTGCTGGCGTCAGCTTAGTTTGTTACGCTGACGACACTCTGGTGTTGGCCAGCGGGGAGTCCTTCGAGGGAACCATCCGGCTTGCAGAGCAAGCGGTGGCAATTGTCGTGGCCAAAATCCACGCCCTGGGTCTGCGGATAGCGCCTCAAAAAACCGAGGCGCTATGGTTCCACAAACTGCCAAGAAGCAGAGAACCACCCAGTTCGTGGATACGCGTTGGTGACACGCGAATCGGGGTGGGCCGGTACATGAAATACCTGGGGCTCACCCTGGACAGTCGTTGGGGCTTCGAAGAGCACTTTCAGCGCCTCGTTCCCCGAGTCGAGAGGGTAGTGGGTGCACTACACCGGCTGCTGCCCAATCTCGGGGGACCATGTGAGGAAGTTCGCCGTCTCTACGGAGGGGTTGTGCGGTCCGTGGCCCTCTACGGGGCGCCTGTATGGTCAGCTCGACTGTCAGGTGCCCAGCGCTGCAGAACCAAAATTCACGGTCTGCAGCGCAGAGTGGCTATCCGGATCGCACGAGGATACCGAACGGTGTCCTACGAGGCGGCAACTCTCCTGGCGCGTTTTCCGCCTTTCGACATCCTGGCGGAGATGGATGCGTGGGTCTACGATCAGACACGCTCCCTCCGCCAGAGCGGCGAAAACGCGCCTCCAGGGGCGTTGGACAGGCTGCGGCGGCTAGCTCGCCGACGCGCACTTGTAAAGTGGCGTCACCGCCTGCGGATGCAATTTGCGACCAAGCGCGTCGTCGAGGCCGTCCTGCCGCTCTTCGGAGCCTGGCTCAGAAGGAGCGAGCGCGTCACCTATCGCCTGACGCAGGTGCTCACCGGGCACGGTTGTTTCGGTGCGTACCTGCACAGGATAGGACGCGAGGCCACGGCACAATGCCACCATTGTGATAGCGACCAGGACACCGCACAGCACACGCTCGAGGCGTGCCCTGCGTGGGCCGCCGAGCGGCGGATCCTGGTCGATCGGATCGGGCAAGATCTCTCTCTGCCAGCGGTAGTGTCGGCTATGTTGGCAGAGCACGAAAACTGGAATGCAGTGGTCTCCTTCTGTGAGAGCGTCATGCTCCAGAAGGAGACCGCAGAGCGGGATCGGGAGAGGGCCGATCCCGCTCGAAGAAGAAGGAGACGGCGCCGGGGTAACAACCGCCCTGGCGCCTAATTCCGATACGCCTGAAAACCCCTGCCGTTGCTATAAGGTGGGGGACCTCTGGGTTCGCGGGTGCGTAGATTGGGGAATCTGCGTGCCCACACCAAGCGACCCAAGAGAAGACGGTAGCACGCATGTGGTCACGCGCTGCCGTGGGACGCTTTGGGGGATCCTTTACAATCCCCCTGGGGGGGTGACCGCTTTACAGTCACCCTCTCCGAGATGTGCCAATAGGCGTGGCACTAGTGGGCGGCTCTAGTGTGATCATACGAGGACCTGGAGCCTCCCTTACGTGCCGAAGATGACCGCTCCAGTGGTTTTAGCCGGTAGGAGTCCGGCATACCCCTTCGCCCTTCCCCGGGGCGAAGGAAGTTCATGATGAATTTCCACTGGGCACCAATAAAAAAAAAAAAAAAAAGGTTAACCAGATAAAAAAAGTGGAGATTCTGAGAAAATTCCGGATATTCGAAGAATGTTCCATTTACATTTATCATGTACGCTACATAAATCATCATTATTTCAGCCAAAGGACGTCCACTGCTGAACAAAGGCCTCCCTCATAGATTTCCACAACATCCAGTCACGTGCCTCCCGCATCCAACGACTCCCAGGTCCCAGCGACCTTCACCAGGTCGTCCGTCACGTTGCCTCTGCACGTGAGGTTTGACTTCGCCAAACACATTTACCAGAACACGTTATCCGCTTAATTAGCATGCCATATACAATTAGACCGAAATTATGAACTACAGTTGCAGACAAAAGCGTGTGGGTGAGTGAGTGAGTATGAGTGTGCGTGCATGTTTGTGAGTGTGGTCGTGAGTGTAAGAGCGTTTGTGAGTGAGTGAATATGAGTATGCGTGGCGGCGTGTATGCGTGTATGTGTGTGTGTACGTGAGTGCGGTCGTGAGTGTGTGCGTGTGTGTGAGAGAGTGTCTATAGTATGTAAGTGAAACTAATGCGTCAATCTATTGCTTTGTGAGAACACTTTTGCCATTTCATAGGTAGTTTATTGATTTCTTTGATGAAAAAAGTGTGAGAGAGAGTATCAATAAAATCTTTAAAGGCGGTTTGGACTGCTTTTTCGGAATTGAATTTTTTTCCTTGCAGAAAGTTGACCAAATTCCGGAAAAGGTGGTAATCTATTGGAGCAAGGTCCGGGAAGTATGGTGGGTGCCGGAAACATTCCAATCGCACTCCTCTAATTTAGTGGAGTGTGTGATCTAGCGTTGTCCTAAAGCATCAGTGGGCATGAGTAATTGACCAGCCTCGGTTGTTTAACGGGTAGCTTTTCCATCATGGTTTTCAATTTTTTTGGTTTGATGGCACGGTGATACAGTGGCTGATACAGTCGGCTGCTGCGCATCGGGTCATGAGTTCGATTCCCGCACGGAACAAATATTTGTACGATCTGCAGGTAGTTGTTCCGGGTCTGGGTGTACTGCCGTAATTTTAGGGCCAGTTATTCGGAAGCTTTAGTGGGTGATACCAGCACTGGTCCACAACACTTACCAGTACCTAGTAATGTCTTAGGTTTTCGCGAGTATTACCATAGGTGCGACCAACAAGGTCGCACAGAGAAGGGGCCCGTCAATCATTGGGGGCCCGGTCTAATGCAGGTAAAGCGTACACCTCACCCCCGGCTTAGGGAGAAGAAGGACACCGTGGGGTTTTAGACGATTTGAGTTCGGCATGCCCCTCCGCCCTTCCCAAGGCGGAGGAAACCCAAGAGGACGTCTCGACGTTAAAAAAAAAAGAAGAAATATGACTAAGGTGGCAGGCGTCGTTACAGATTTTAAAAAGTTATTTTATTTAATCTACCGTACAATTATAATCAAAAATTATTTCGATGCACGCAGTGTCTTGATCTTTTTTTAGTGTGGTATTTAGTTTGAGACTTTATTATTTTAAAAACAGGATTCCAAACTGGTGGTACCTGCCAGCCATCTTCTCTATTAAAATTAGGTTGTTTTTAAATTCAATAGCAATATTTTTAAATTCAAGAGAATATAATGAATGCCAAACATAATCCAAAAAGTAAGATTTTTACGGTAGATTCGATCCCGAACAATCCTCCCCGAGTGCCTGGGGGCGGCCGCCTGCCCTCCGCTAGAGGGGGTGACCGCTTTACAGTCATCCCCTCCGAGATGTGCCTAAAGACGTGGCACCAATGGGTGGCTCTAGTGTTATCTTACGAGGACCTGGAGCCCCCTTTCGGTTCCGAAGATCACCGCTCCAGTGGTTTTAGCCGGTAGGAGACCGGCATACCCCTTCGTCCTTTGCCGGGGCGAAGGAAGTTCCATGCAGAATTTCCACTGGACACCAATATAAAAAAAAAACAACCCGAGAACAAAACAAATACAACCTGCGCGTCCCTTTAGCAGGCTACGTAACCAATTGCGAAAGGATACGAAATAAGCGTTCTTTATCTTAAAATATGTACTATTTTATTATAGTAAATTGATGTGATGTGAAATAAGTAAACCTATTTGTATTTGTATTCTTCCATGTGGTGTTCGGATTAAGAATACATCACCACTCCATCGCCCCCGTGGATGTCATAAAGGCGAACGGCCTCTAAATTATAGGGATGAGCAGCAAAATGAAGACACATGGCATATATGGCCTTTTTGTTCAGCAGTGGACGTCTTTTGGTTGAAATTATGAAAATGTCATATTTGTAAAAAAACTGGCTATAATCGTTGTCGTGTATAATCGTAATGTAACTGATCGTATGTGTTTGCATTTTTATGACCATTGATTACGACAAGCGATATTCTTCAACAAATGAACTTGGCGGTACTTTATATTGGATTGATGAATTGCAGTAGGCATGATATATATATCTGTAATTTGCATTTATAAAGGCCTACGAGAACTTATACATTATGCATTTTGTTTACTAAGTAATCTTAGGTACATATATTATATTATATTACATATATACTATATATTATCACTAGCATTAACGATGAACAAAAACATCGTGAGGAAACCTGTACACCTGAGAGGGCTCCAAAAATGTTCACAATGGTGTGTGTATCCCGCTAACCCGCACTAGTGCCTGGGGGGGCGACCTTTTTACAGTCGCCTTCCCTCCGCTAGAGGGGCTGACCGCTTTACAGTCATCCCTTCCGAGATGTGCCTAAAGGCGTGGCACCAATGGGCGGCTGTAGTGTGATCTTACGAGGACCTGGAGGTGCCGAAGATGACCGCTCCAGTGGTTTTAGCCGGTAGGAGTCCGGCATACCCCTTCGCCCTTCCCCGGGGTGAAGGAAGTTCCATGTAGAATTTCCACAGGACATCAATAAAAAAATAAATTAAAAAAAGGCCTTAGGCCTAACCTTTCTTATTCTGAGAAAAGGCCCGTGCTCAGCTGTGGAACAGTAATGGGCTGATTATGGTTATGAGGTACAAACGTACTCCTTGCTACGTTCAAGAAAAGCAATTGTTAGTTTATATGCCTCGCTGACATCACCCGGACATACATAAAAGTACTTTTAACAAAAATTTCTATAATTTTCAGCGGCCTGCCCGTATGGTGAATACGATCCAGGCCCCAACTGCGGACTAGAGCCATCTTGTTCCACGAAGAGCTCCTTCGCCTACCCGAAGAATGTGTGCGATTGTTGGTGTTTGCCTGGCACCTACAGAAAATTGGATACCAACAAATGCGTTGAACTAATCGACTGCTATGATTAAAAGTTAATTTTAAGGGAACGCATGTGTATATACGGAAAAAGAAAACGTAACTTCTCTATATACACGATAGATTAACGAAAGTATGAATGTTTTGAGCATATTTCTGGCATGTTCGAGGCTGAATGCAGTTAAATAATGGAACGAAGGACTGCGTAGGTTACTACTAGCGCTACGTAAAGCTACTGTTATATAAAATTTGACAGCACGGTTGGTGCAGTGGCTGATACAGTCGGCTGCTGCTCACCGGGTCGTGGGTTCGATTCCCGCACGGAACAAATATTTGTATGATCTATAGGTAGTGGTCCGGGTCTGGGTGTATTATACGTGAAATTCATGTCTGTAAACGCACCCACGACACAGGAGAAATCCTAGTGTGGGGCAAAACTTTGAAAAAAAAAGAAAACATTTAATCGAAAGGAATATTTTTAATGGAATATATTATACCCATTCCCTACCACTATAGGTCTTTTGTGCTACGGTGTGATTGATACATTCGTAATCAGATTTACTATCACTCCTTTATTGCGCTGCTGCATTATTCTGAGCGTGGGACCTTTTTGGCACAACGGCGACGTACACTATAATCTATTTATAAGTTAATTCCTATTATAACTGTAGTAATTGTTTTACTCCCTAGTATTTTTTCCGTTAGATACCGAAATGCATTTATTTTTGTTTTTATATTTCCTGTGTCTATGTGTACGCTGCTGTAAGTCAATAAAATATTTTTCTTTCTTTCTATTTATTGTTTTTTTTTCTTGAAATATTCAAAATACCTGCCTGATATAATATTTTTATTGATTCACACCTGGTAAATCCTTCCGTCCTTTTCTCACGATGGAAAGGTTAGGCCTTAGTGCATTACAATGGCCTAGTTGGTGGATTACACACTATTGAGAACATTTTGGAGCCCACTCAGGTGTGCAGGTTTCCTCACACATGAATCCGAAATGTCAGAGGTGTAATTCAGGTTCGAACTCAGACCCTCCTGTATGGAAGGCAAGCGTTCGACCACTAGACTATCTCTACATTGTTATTTAGCAAATATTACAAGCTGTAAGTGCGAGGGCAGGACAATTCCCTGTTACTCATACACCGGTTCAAGTCTTTAAATAAAACTGGTCCCCAATTGAAATTCATCGTGAACTTCCTCCGTCCCGGGGATAGGCAAAGGGGCAAAGGCGAAGGGGCATGCCGGACTCCTACTGGCTAAAACCACTGAAGCGGTCATCTTTAGCACCGAAGGGAGGCTCCAGGAACTCGAAAGATCTCCATCTAGATTATAGGTAGATTTACCTACCAAATAATACCGTCAAAATTCGTCGTACGTCGTGTAAAGAATACATTTATGGTAATAATCGCAATTTTCCTGACTTAACTTCATATTTTTTCTTTTTACTGATACCAGAACATTTACGTTCCTCACAAGATCTAGGCAGATAGAGTTCACACGATTATCATTAATGTTTTGGGGGCTCAAGAACTTGAATAGAATAAAATATTCTTTATAATTCTAAATTGTACAATGAATGAAATATACAGCCAGTACTCAAAAAAAGAAACAAATGCCTGCTATGACCAATGCGCTAATTAAAATAATAATTTCAAAGCCACAGACCGTGACGGTTAGTATCGTTAAATAGCTCATTTGTGTTACAATAACAAATCTCCAATACCGACTGTTCCTTAAGAACGGTCATGATCAGTGTTTTTATATTCAATTGCGGCGAGCTATATATAGCCTGTGACTATATTATGTTTACTAGCAGACACTTAGTACCGAATACTCACATGACTTTTGTTAAAACATAATCGTACTTAGCATGTGAGAATACTGTTTGCGTCAATCGATATCTGTACGCTTCATAATAAGTTTCCATAACACGACGTGCTGGCTGTATACGGTTATCTGTTGCTCGGTTTTTTATTCTATTAGAATATATTGCTAGTTAGTAAAATCTGTTTATCAATACCTACATAAGTACCTACTACTAACCTCCTTAACGCAACGTCACTTTTTAATATTTCATCGTTCATTTGTTTTTAATAAGATAATAAACATATAGTAGGGACAGTATACGCAGACGTACTAGAGATGCTTACGCAGACAGTATAAAACTCTTAAATGTCATAAAAGATACTAGTTATAATTAGTTTTACGAGTTGTACACATTAGAGGAATAGATAATCGAGGTGAATAAGTTATTTAAACAGAGATGTCTTGTGTGATAAACTGCATTCGAGTTTGCGTGTGTGTAGCGTTAACATGAAGTGCTGGACCGTCTTATTGTTTGTGGTCTTTATAAGTTTTGAACGCTCGATCGGTGAGTACATAATAGATGTATTTTTATAACATAGGTTTTACCCAACTAGGTATGCTAAATTGTTTTGTGATTAATGTCCAAATACCTACCTAATCGTTAATGATATTAAACATTTTAACACTAGAGTTTAGCCTTATTATTTTATTAAACATTAAATCGGTAATTGTGTCGTATAGTATTGTTGATCTTCCTATATCGTTCATTTTAAATATGATACGAATAATTTGAATTTACTAAAATTTAACCAATATATTGTCATATTTATAAGAATATTTTGGAACGTAATAAAATTTAGTTCATTAGAACAAAATTTAAAGTTTGTATACTGTGTTAACGTCTTCGTATCTCTACCTTTCTTTAATATTTTGTTGGAGCATCTACCTTGCTGTTCTCTGCATCAACCACCGGCCGTCTGATAGAAAATGCTTACGGCATTAAGACTGCCTTTGTGCACTGTTATACATCAAGCCTAATTAAATAAACAAAGTTGACAACATATCCGAAAGATATAGCTGAAGTGGCAATGGGCAGGGTACATAGTTCGTAGAACTGAAAGTAGCAGAAAAGGTTCTCAAGTCTTCACTTTATTATTTTTACAATTCTCCAACAAGCATCAGATATCGCAGCGTGAAACGGCCTCCAACAAGATGCGACAAACGACCTGGTGAAGGTAGCAGGGAGTCGTTGGTTGCGGTCGTTGTAGAAATTTATGGGGGAGGCCTTTGTTCAATAGTGGACATCCTTTCTCGCTCCCGAAATTTATTTACTTGTTCTTTGCTAGTATTAAGGAAGCTGATTGCTTTCATTTTGTTGAGATCTATGTAGGATATGACTAGTACGGTATGGTTCTACTACTCTGTCTTTACAAGTTCATGAACGTCTTTAAATATTTACAGCGGAATGTCCACCGGGGGAGTACAACCCTGGTCCTGATTGTGCTTTCGAGGCCATCTGCCCCGTGCCTAGTGCACACTCGGCGAGGAGGCACTACTGTGATTGTTGGTGTTACGCTGGAACTCTAAGAGACACCGTTTCGAACAGATGTGTAACAATAGCAGAGTGTCCTTAGAATGTAATTCTTGATTACTATAATTATAAGCACACAAAAAATGTTATTTTAAGTTATTAAATATTTTTATTTAAGCACTCACTGCCTTTAATTATCTCTGAACTTCTCTAAGTATCTATATTTTGCGTGAGAATGTGTTTGAAAAGACACGTTAATATATCTACGTATCTGGAATGATAAAATATCATGTAAAACTGCTTGAGGAGATTTGGATGGCAGTAGCACACCACACAGACCTCAAACCGTAAATGAAAAGACACACACGCAGTCATAGACCAGAATCACAGAATTAAAAAAACTCGTGGGAACTAATTTGTAACTTCATATCGTTTTTGACGCGCTATCACTTATTTTAAACAAGTTGAAACGTTTTATATTTTTTACTGGTTTCGCCCAGTGGGAACTTATGATGAATTTCCTCCGCCCGAAGAAGAGCGAGAGGGCATGCCGGACTCCTCCTCCTATATTGTGCTGTATCCCCTCGAAGCCTCACTCTGTGCGCTGTGCTGTGGACACGGCGGTGCGTGACCACATGCGCACCACTTTGGGGTGACAGAGTTAGCACGCAGAATGCCCTATGTGCCCCATGACTCCCATGCGAATCAGAAATGTGGAGATCCGTAGAAGAACTAAAGTTGCTGACATAGCTGAAAGGCTAAACTGAACTGGCAATGGGCAGGGCACATTGCTCGTAGAACTGAAGGCCGTTGGGATAAACATGTTCTCGAGTGAAACCCACGCATCGGAAAACGCAGCGTGGGACGACCTCCAACGAGGTGGACAGACAACCTGGTGAAGGTCGCTGGGAGTCGTTGGATGCGGGTGGCATGTAACCGGTCGTTGTGGAAATCTATAGGGCAGGCCTGTCTTCAGCAATAGACGTCCCTTGGCTGATATGATGATGATGGAAGTAAGATCGTATTAAGATTGAGAACTACATTAAGATAACTGATTCTTGTGTGTTACTGATTCACATAGATGCTTTTTTTTCAAATGACAATATGTTTATACAGTACTCATTTTTATGGAGCAACGACGAAACGCAGCCATAGAATAGACTGCAGAACTGTGCGTACAAAGCTGCTGGCATATGAATTGCGGAAATGAGGTCAATGCGCTATATATTCTTATCTTTGACCCAGATATATAGGTACATATATGTCTCAGAGCATAACATTTTACATTTATTTTTACAGCCGTAAATCCATTTACGTCACGTGAATTTATGGCTATGGCTATGTTTGTGAGTTTTGTGAGCAGGTCATTTTACATCTTCATTAGGGCCCTAGAACATGGAAGAGAAAGATAAGACTAGGTAGACTACATCAAAATGTGGGATTGACAGTCAGGAAGAGAGAGAGAGAGAGGATATGAATGAAACACATATTAAATGCTCATTGCTAAATATGATAGACCGTTTGGTGCCGGCTAAGAATAGAATCACCCCATCTCATCCCGTGGGTGTCGTAAAAGGCGACTATGGGATTAGTCAAATTGTGACGAAGTCATCCTTTATCTTCATTTCAATCAAGCTCTTTCATGACTTCATAACTTTTTATTTCCATCACTGTCCACCTCACGAATCATTCTTTATTCAATTCAAAATTCGAATTTTTGTGACGTAGAGTCGCTCTTAATATTTTGATCATTATCTTTACACATTGGATTCTGAACGCTAATGGTTCAACACACAGCTGTCGCTCTGACAAATAGTCTCCTGCAATATTACAATTACTTCTTTTTAAACTAGCTTAAATATTGTGATAATAAGTTATATTTGAAATATATAAACATCACCATGAAGATGAAGTGTTGAAGTTGTGAATATCAATATACCTATATAACATATATGCTACGTTTCATTGAATCACTATAACTGAACACCGTTACTTGCTGCCGTGGAGAGAGCCTCCCAGTTGAGCTAACCGGGAAGGAACACGGAGGGAGGCACTCCGTGACAACATGATAAGCAACAGCGTCCTTCGAGTACATAAATTACTATTCAATTGCGATCGCCAACCCGCGTGCCATGTGTGGTGAGTACTGGAAATACCCTCCAACATGACGACACAATTGTGAAAATCTTTGGGGGAGGCCTTTCTTTAGCAGTAGACGACCTTTGGCTGATATGATGATGATGATGAAAACGTCTACTACTGTATATAGACCTTCCCCAAATATCGCCACAACGGGCTTGGGCTTGGCAGAGGTAACTGGAAGGACACCATGGCGTTATAGCCGGTAAGAGTCCGGAATACCCTTCCGCTCTTCCCAAGCCAGTGGAAATCAGTGAGAATTTCTCACGACAAAAAATACATATGGGGTAATGAGCGCTGATTAGCTGCTGTTTCATGGAAAGAACGCTGCTGATTTATAGAAGAAACGCTGCTTCCCATCCTTTTGGCTTAGAGTCCCTTAGTCAAATTCACCGATATCCACGGAAGGAGATGGTGTGGTGTTAAATTCTTAATCCGGACACCACACGATAACGTTCTAACGGTCGAAAATTTATGAGATACTAGCTTTACCCTGCCACGCATTACTGTGGCTAAATGGACATAATTACAAAATCGATTTAATTCTGAATAAATAAATAAAATATGAGTCCCCTAATTTAATAAAAACATGCGTCTATGTGAGTACTACGATGTGTAAAAATGTCAAAACGATCCGTAAAGAACTTTAGGAGATTTGCGATTTTGAACAAACGAACATAACAGCACGGTTGGTGCAGTGGCTGATACAGTCGACTGCTGCGCCCCGGGTCGTGGGTTCGATTCCCACACGGAACAAATATTTGTATGATCTGCAGATAGTTGTTCCGGGTCTGGGTGTATTGTATGTGGAATTCATGTCTGTAAACGCACCCACGACACAGGAGAAATCCTAGTGTGGGGCAAAGTTTTCTTAAAAAAAAAAATATATATATATATATATTTAGAAAAAATCTTGCACACAAAATTCAGCATCGTCAAACATGGCCGATTTTTTTATATAACTTGGTGACGAGATGAACAAGTGATTCGCCTGGTCGTAAGCGCCATAACAATCAGAATGCTACACAGGACTAGGGCGAGTCATCACACTGCGCTCGTCACCTCGAGATGTAAAGTTATTTAGCCTCTGATGCCCAGTAATTTCACTAGCTACAGTGCTCTGCTAAGCGGAGCTAAAATTTAAACAACATTGTACTGATCAAGAAGATCTATCCGAGAACTTATTGTGATAATTAATCCACACATGCTTAGTTCAGGTTTATTTCCGCACTAAATTGAATGGCTTGCTCCACAGAACACGCAAGTTTTTTGATGTGTTTACCCGATTAAATCGACGTTACGTAACATAAATTAAATACTGTTAATTACAAAAACATAACATAATTTTTTTATGTTGGTACGGTCTACAGATAGTCTTTCCGGGTCTGGTTATTTGTGCATATAAGATTCGTCCTATAAACTGTGCCCATGACACAGGAGAAACGCTTGGGTGGGGTCGTATTTCAAATAGTACGAACCAAAAACCGAACCGAAAATCTTTGTAGCAGTGATAAGGAATGCCATTTACTACCGTGGACGTACGGGTTGTTATGACTGCTAAGATATCATAGTGAGCTCCGTTCTAGCATCCGCTACCACAATAGAGGGTACCCAAGAAACTTATTTTGGGTGCAGAAAATTCCTGAACTCTACCCCGCCGCTCGGGTAGCGTGGTTATGTGGGGCTTGCACGTACTAGAAATTCCAACGTGTGACCTGCTTCCGCGTAATTGATGGGCCGCGAGAACTGCGTGAGCATTACTCTTACGGATCCATCCAAGACCTTAACCCACCTGGCAACAGGATAGATACGCCAGTGCGAGAGGAAAGGTTAGGCTCTGCGGTCTTCAACCTGCTTTCCCAGAGTGGCGACTAATATGCCTTTTACTAGTAGGCGAAATCCACGTTTAGCAGTGATTGACTGAATTAGCATATAGGCCACTCACATGAACTGATAATTTCTAGCATATCTGTATTTATAAACCAACGCAAAAAATTAATAATCTTGGAGGACTTTTGTTCTGATCAGTCGTGCAGTCACTTGGCAAGCGAATCGGTAAGGTTACATGTTTTTCGTCGTTTCGGTGGTACATATTAAACCAATCCACAAGTATGCAGCGTCGATAGCATTGTCATTGGCATCACTAATTTATAAATCAGTATTTGATTGTACATAGCTTAGGGCTCTGTGGATAGGTCAGCAGTTCTCCAGGGGCGTTTGACAGGCTGAGGCGGATAGGTCGACGGCGCGCACTTGGATAGAGGCGTCACCGCATACGGATACAGTTTTCGCCCAAGCGCGTTGTAGCGGTCGTCCTGCCGCTCTTTGGAGCCTGTCTCATTAGGAGCGAGCGCGTCACCTACCGCTTGATGCAGATGTTCGCTGGGCACGATTATTTCATGGCACGCATGTGGTCATGCGCCGCCTTGTGCGCAGCACGGCACAGCGCCCAGGGACGCTTCCGTGTGACGTACAGTCTCATTACCGAAGACCGAGGATGATGCATCCTATGCCTGGTCTGACTTTCACCCGTAGACAGAGTTTAAACATCTACGCTTTCTCATGTATTTTGACAGCCGGTCGCGCGGCCTTTCATTTGACATAGATAACTGACAAATCATGACATCAAGAATACTTATTGTTTATTATATTTATTACATGCACGTAGAGTAACACTTATATATTTAATTATTGGTTTATTCAGTAGTATACTCGTACTACTACATCATCATCATCATATCAGCCACAGGATGTCCACTGCTGAACAAAGGCCTCCCCCTTAGATTTCCACAACGAGTGGTCACATGCCGCTCTCATCCAACGACTCCCAGCGACCTTCACCAGGTCGTCTGTCCACCTCGTTGGAGGTCGTTCCACGCTCTCCATTCGAGAACCTTTGTGCCCCAACGGCCATCAGTTCTACGAGCAATGTGCCCTGCCCATTGCCACTTCAGTATAGTCATAGTAGTAGTAAATATCTATCAAAGAATAGTCCTTTGCTTGTTAACATCACAAGTTTCGTAATATTTTTATTCATATTATGTTGTAATATTTCCTCTGGTCATGTAATGATTTTATTCATCATGGAGATAATCTAGGCTCGACCCACTGACTAATAGTATGTAGGAAAATTTTATTACACTAAATTAGAAAATCCTTATAGTATAGTATTTAACAAAGAATAGTCCAAGATTCGTAATAATGTTAGTTATTATCTATCAACTCACCAACTCGCTTAATAGCTGTTAAAGTGCTTAGGCTATTATTATCATAATTTGAGATTGTCGAATAATTATTTTGTTCATCATGAAGAACTAATGGTAATGTAGGAAACTTTAAATTATGGTAGCAGTGTAAAGCGTTACAAAAATAAAAAGTGGAGACCTGTCCCCTTTTCGCTCAAGTGAGAAACAAATTTGTTTTATTAATATATATATATGATAATTTGTATATATATATACAAATTATCATGATATATACAATATATACAAATATATACAAATTATACAAATATATAATTAATATATAAATAAATAATAATAATAAAAATAAAGTTATATAAACTATTACATCAAGTTGGTGTTGTGGCGTGATTCCAACTTTTCGACTCTCGATGTTCACTTCGTCTGGATTTGTATATACTCCATGATCTCCTCAACCTTCGTGGAATAGTGCAGACAGGACAGGTACAGCTGTGTTGTGGGTGTAGCAGGCCACAGCAACATGATTGGTCCAGACAGTGCGCTACCGTATTGGTTACGGCTGGACGGCTTCTTCTTCTTTTTCTCAACTTTGATGAAGCCTCCTTGGTCGACCTGTCCTTGGCTTATTGCCAGAGGCACTGTACTTTGTTGAACAGGTTTGCGGGGGTCCTTTGCACCCTCTGTTTTGGTTTTTAGTTGCCGGTGATGTTTGATGGGGGTTGACTAGCGGCAGCTGAGTATGCGCGTCGAGATGTTGATATGCTTATATCTGTCCCGGTAACAGGGAACGCGGTACGAGCAGGGCAGGGATTTACATCGTTTACGGTGACGGCGACCGGTGGCGAGTCAAGGTTCGCTGACTCGAAACTCAGCTGCGACGTATTGACTGCTCCATGACGGGTGTTGTCGTTCGATGCCTCGTATGACCGTAATACCGTAATACTTGTAGTGTTGCGTAAGTCCGCTACTTCGGTACGCAGATCGCAGATGGTGGATTGCGAGGCTTCCAGCTTCAACTGTATATCTGCTAGACTCGCTTTCAAACTTGTGATGTCTTGCAGCAGTCTGATGACATCGAAGTGGTCAAACGTGACAGCAGGCAGCTTACGCAAGTCCTTAACCACGAAAATTGGAACGTCGTCCGGGTCGGTCTCCTTCAGAAACTTAATTACATCTTGGAGACTTCTTTCCCCATTGTCTGTGGACCGGCATTCGGTCGGCCGTATTACCGTATACTCAAACAGCAGCATTTTTGCTTTGCGTATCTCATCTTCACTGAAGCTTGAGGTGCAGATCTGTATCAAACTGACCTCTACCATGACGTCTAACTGGTATTGCAGGAACGCCAGGATCTCATTCGGTACGAGTTTTTGTAAACCTATTTTTTGTAACATATAATTCATCCATACAGTGAGGCGCGTCCGATTACGAGCGCGGATCGCGTGTGCTATGCCTTTCTGAAATACTTTGAGTTCCTAACATTGAAAAATATTGCAGGGTCAATCCAGTGTTTTTTGGAATTATACTTGACACATAACAGACGATGTTATGCTTGGTATATCTGCACTAGATCGAATCAGTAATGAACAGATCCGAAGAAAAACTTGAATTATCGACATAGCTGAAAGGTTATTAAACTGAAGTGGCAATGGGTGGGGCACATAGTTCGTAGGACTGATGGCTGTGGGGGAGAAAGGTGCTCGAGTGGAGACAGTACACCGGAAAACAGCATGGGATGGCCTCCAACCAGATTGACAGACCACGTATAGAAGGTCCTGGGAGCAGTTGAATGAAAAAACAAATGGGTTGCTTCGTTCAGCAGTGGACGTCCTTCAGCTGATAAGATGATGATGATGATGATGAAGATAACAGACATACTACCTTCTCTTTATAATAATATTAAAGAAAACAACGCGTTGCAATCTATTATTCAAATTCTTATTTTGTCTTTTCCATGTTATAATTTAACTATAATATTTGTGTATTTAACATGGTTGAACGGTGGCTAAGCGACTGGCTCCAAATTTTCTTTCATTTACATATCACATTTAATATAACAGTAAACTTCAGGGATTATTTATCATTATCAATATCAGGTGTTTACTTCCGCTGCTACATCGGTCAGCTGTTATAAATAAATAAATGAAGTTATTTCCGTTTATTTAGAGTTTTTAGTTCATGTAACATATTGCCAAGCTTCCATCTCATACAAAGTTTTTTACACCTCCGGACAATCCGAGACTGCATTTTTCCCGGTTAGCATTACATAAGAGTATGGATTTATATTCTCTAAAAGAGCCTCTGCATATTGGAGCCATACCTTCGTGTAAGCCTATCCAAAATCAGGTTCCTCCTCGGAGAGGAGTGACTCGTGAACAGAGAGACATATAAATAATAATAATTCCCCTCTAAGGCAGTTGTTCTCATACTTGAGGGCTGATTAGATAAGCCTTATCACTCTTTGACCTATTAAGAAGGATAAAACCGCTTGCATAGCTTGGAGGCGAGCTGTATGTGAGTGGCGATACTGCGTACCCGAATGCCAAGGGGCAATGCCCCAGAGAGCCGGCAGGAACTCGTCTCCAGCTTATATTTAAGCTGTTAACACTGGCTTTCCTTAGTTGGCTGATAAAAGGGGAGCCACAAGAGTTACATTCTGTAAGTGTCTAATGGCGTAATAACCGGGAATCCCACACCTAATCTTCAAGACGCTCGATGGTGAATCCAGTGTTACACCCCTAAACATCCCGAGCCGCTCACACCGGTATCATTTGTGGGATCCCACCTTGAGTCACCGTCTGCCACAGAGATTCAGTAAAAGGTGAAAAAGCAGACGCCATTATTTCTGTTTATTACATTAATTTTTCAGTCTATATAAAACTAATTTCAATAAACAATCATTGTAGTTTCCATCCCATTACTTTTGAATTAAAATTCTCTAAAGGGCCTCTGCGTACCCCTATCCTCGCGTAAGCCTATCAAAAGATTGGGTTCGATCCAGCAATAACGGTTTTGTTAGGCCTTGAAACCCTTGATTGCCTTTCTAAGCTACGGATCCTGGATACGATTTCCACATGGAATACATATCTTTTCGGATTTGTGTGTTTGTGCATATGAGATTTATGCAAACTGTACCCAGGAAAGCGAAAGCCTTAGTGCGGGGCAAGGTATTTTTAATAGAAAAAGCAACGAACTGTCAGACAGCTACTTTAGATCGGCGGGCTGATTTGCTAAAAACAGCAACAGCAGACGCGATAGCAGCTATTGCGCAGCCAAGGATCCACCGGTGGCAAAGCATCAAAAAAATTGGTATTACGTAAGGCATCGCCCGCCTGTCGCTATTGTGGAAGATGCATAGTTACTAGCGCCAGTAGCCGGCAGTGGAACTAAAAATAATGAACGTTTTAAATTCATTGATTGTCCGACAGAGGCGCGTCAGAGATCTTCGCCTATTTAGTCGCTATCGGCAAATAGATAATACCAAATTGACGTTTGACAGCGGCGTTGGAGCAATTTACGCCTGTTGCAAAGCGTGTGCGACTTAGGTAATTAGCCCGCGATGCTCCTTACTCGCATGAACAGTTTCATTAAATCCAGAGGCAAATATGAAGAAAGTACCAAGTATATCTCACTTTCATCTCTATGCAGACGACTTACAGCTATATCGCCACTTTAATGTAGAGAAAATCACGGAAGCTATTTTTGCCATCAATAATGATCTTGAAAACATCCGTAAGTGGGCTAAATCTTTTGGTCTGCTGGTTAACCCAGCTAAATCTCAAGCTCTCATTATTGGTGGCAGATATATGTTCAACCTCTTGGATCGTCAATGTCTCCCACCAGTTGTGTATGATTCGATTCCCATTGCCTATTCTAAAAGTATTAAGAACCTTGGTGTATTTATGGATTCTAAACTTTCCTGCGATACTCATATCTCAGCAGTAAGCAGGAGGGTGTTTTGCTCGTTTCAGTCTCTTAAACGTCTCCAAAAATTCCTGCCGCATCATACAAAGATTACTCTTGCGCAATCACTTCTTCTTCCACTTTTAGACTATGCTGATATCTGCTATCTCGATGCAACTGAAGAACTGTTTAACAAACTTGAACGCCTGCAGAACCTCTGCATCCGTTTCATCTTTGGCCTCCGGAAATACGACCATGTGTCGGAGTTCCGGGCGAAGCTGGAGTGGTTGCTGATTCGGCAGCGTCGAGATTCACACATTCTGTCTTCTCTTTATTCTATTCTTCATA
The DNA here is from genome assembly GCA_947459985.1 of Diloba caeruleocephala. Taxonomy (NCBI): domain Eukaryota; kingdom Metazoa; phylum Arthropoda; class Insecta; order Lepidoptera; family Noctuidae; genus Diloba; species Diloba caeruleocephala. The sequence continues at coordinate 21,943,222 of OX381610.1, forward strand.
ATCCTAATTCTCCCGCATATCTTCGTGAACGCTTCGAGTATCTAGTCCCTAGGGGCGAACCATGTCGCACGGCTTCTTCTCTTCTCCTTCGAACTCCGCGTCACTCCTCAAGCCGTTATAACGGATCCTTTACAATTCGCGCAGTGCGCCTTTGGAATTCTCTTCCACATCCTCTTCGTGATAGCCCTTCTCTGGACGTTTTCAAGAGCAGAATTAAGAAGCATCTTCTTTCTAAATAACATATGGTTGGATATTGTATATATATACCTACATATCTATTAATATGTATTTTGATATGTATGTATAAATTGCAATTTGGTTATATTTGTATAAGTTATACATTTAATGTTCATTGTATTTCTGCTTCTATAAATAGTGTACACTCTACTTAACCTCTAAGCTTTTTGCCATATCTCTCTCTCACTCAAAGGTTTGCTGGAAACTCAAATTTGAGTTAAGCTCGCCTTTGTACATGTAATTTCCAACTGTAATTTCACTGTATTTTGTGTTTGTGTACAACGAAGAGTTCAGAATTTAGAATTTAGAACCTAAACACTCATCAATAACAATTAAGTTCCCATTATTACAATAGTTCTTCTAACTCCATTCAAAAGTCAATCAACAGTTATCGAGAATGATCAAACGAAATTGGTTTAAAATTGGCCAATTATTGAGACACACCTACACTGTAATTGCTCTAGCATGAGTTTAGTCCAAATACAAAACCTTTAACTTGTTATGGGAGGCTACTGTCATATTGTTTAAGCTTTAATATATTGTTGCCGGCTCAGAATGCCACCACCCCATCTCCTCTTGTGGGCGGCGTAAAAGTCGACTAAGGGATTGGCCGGAGGATGGGCAGCAGCGTCCTTCGAGTACATTAACAACTCAACTGCGATCGCCAACCCGCCTGCCAAGCGTGGCGATTATGGCAAAACCCCCCAATGAGCCCACATCACATCCATATCGGTCGTTGTGGTGATTTTTGGGGAGGCCTGTGTCCAGCAGTGGACTTCATTCGGCCGTTAGATTAGATTAGATATTGTTATCAATGCGATTTATAGTTATGAACTTCTGGTTTTACCCACTATTAACTGATTGAGCGGATTGATAAGCGCTACTACGCTCATTAATCTGCTCACCCATCCGTGTGAAAATTCGAAAAACCGTATGTTTTGACGCAACTCGAGATCAGCCTATTCCCAGCAGTGTACAGTGATAGGTTGAGTTGATTAATGATTTACTGATGGTAAACTCTTATTGCAAGAGGAGCAGATATACACCGCTAAGCAAATTTAGACTTCTAAAGTGTTTAAACTATAGATATTACTGTTCCGGTTAGAAGCACACATAAGATCACACTAAAGCCGCCCATTGGTGCCACGCCTTTAGGCACATCACGGAGGGGATGACTGTAAAGCAGTCACCCCCTCTAGCGGAGGGAAGGCGATTATAAAAAAGGTCGCCCCCTCAGGCACTTTTCGGGGAGGATTATAAAGGATCCCCCAAGCCTCACTGTGCGCTGTGCTACGCACACGGCGGCACGTGACCGCATGCGCGCCGCTGTCTTCCCGGGGGTCGCTCGGTGTGATGACGCTTACCTACAGGTGAATGACTTGAAAGGCTCGAAAACAAATAATAGTCAGACAGAAATACAGTATAGAGTATAAAATGTAGTATAAAACATGATTTGTGTAGTGTCTCTTACGCTTGATATAAATATATATCATTTTTTACCTGGGTAAGTAAAAGAGTACTCATAACTTTTTTTTAATTAATAGCGCCTACGTCACTGATTTGTATCATCAGATGTTTAAGGACTGGGGTTTAATTTGAAATCAATGGCTACCTACCTTCTTGCCTATTTAATCAGCTATCCTAAAAGTTATTAAAGTAGTTAGTAGTATAAAGGCATGTAATTGTCAACAAAGTAGAGCGTAGAGTAATTAAGGTGACTAATTATTAGGAATTAAAATAAATAATCACAAAAAGATACACTTCTTGCTCGAAAGGGCCCCTCGGTTTCGAATGGAAGCCTAAATCCTTTTCCTCACTTCAGTTTTTGTCACTCTTGAGGTAAAAGTCACCTGTTCCGCGGAATTAGTTAATTTCTCTCGAAGCTCCTCAACTGAATTGACTAGCATCACATAAACTCCTTTAAGTGTTCCCAGACATGAAATCTAAGGGCACGATCAGATTATGATTTCGTGTAGGCCACGGAATTCGCCCTTACCCATCCATCGGTTCGGGTATGCTTCATAAAGCTACTGTGATACTGGAAACCGGACGTGTTCAAATAATAAATTGTTTCTCATTTCTTTGGGAACATCTGCCAATAATTCGACTAACTCGTTGAGCAAAAAATCTTCATAATTTTCCCCGTCTTGGGGTATAAAATGTAAAAATAAAGGCATGTAATTGTCAACAAAGTAGAGCGTAGAGTAATTAAGGTGACTAATTATTAGGAATTAAAATAAATAATCACAAAAAGATACACTTCTTGCTCGAAAGGGCGGTTTCGAATGGAAGCCTAAATCCTTTTCCTCACTTCAGTTTTTGTCACTCTTGAGGTAAAAGTCACCTGTTCCGCGGAATTAGTTAATTTCTCTCGAAGCTCCTCAACTGAATTGACTAGCATCACATAAACTCCTTTAAGTGTTCCCAGACATGAAATCTAAGGGCACGATCAGATTATGATTTCGTGTAGGCCACGGAATTCGCCCTTACCCATCCATCGGTTCGGGTATGCTTCATAAAGCTACTGTGATACTGGAAACCGGACGTGTTGAAATAATAAATTGTTTCTCATTTCTTTGGGAACATCTGCCAATAATTCGACTAACTCGTTGAGCAAAAAATCTTCATAATTTTCCCCGTCTTGGGGTATAAAATGTGGTCCAATTAAATTATGCACCCATCCAAATCCAAATATTTTGAGAAAATCTGCGTTGTGAGGCAGTTTGCTTTAATTTTTTTTCTTTCCACTTTCTGCCCAGTAATGAAAATCATGGCAATTTGTAATTCCAGCCTTGTCGAATTTTGACTCATCCGTCCATGAAATGTGATTTTTTATGGTCAGCGTCGGCATTCAACATAAAGCTATAAATTTAACTCGCCTGGCGGGGTGTCTCACACTGGCAGAAGCGTTTGCACAGGTTCATAATGGTTCGTCAGTTTGATAGGTGCACCGTCCACCACACCTTCCGTTGAGTTCCACACTTGGCAGGCGGGTAGGTGAGCGTTGAATTGCTACTGTTCAACAAAAGGGACCCTAATGTAATGCGCCTGCAACCACACAACGATTAAGTACGGCTCATTGGTGTAGGCACCGCAATATGGAGGTATAGCTGCAAATTCATAATAGTTTTAAGTTCAAAAAAACTATTATAAGCTGTTACACACGCTACATAGACGCTAGTTTAGTAGAAGCAGTGTTTATGTAAACAGCAATAAAATCGATAACTACATTTTTTTAATCATGTTTTATTTAGTCCCAAAAATAAGTTGACAATGTTTCAATTTCGACACACTAATATGCCAGTCAGCTGACCGCTTTATCCGTGCCCCTACAATTCTGTATATCCTAAGATTGTCTGTAGTTCGAAAGTTCGATAAGATAACATATAGATGTTATAAGTCATAGAGCTATGACAGTAGAGACCGCTTTTCGATGTAAAGTGATCGCTATCTATGTAGAGACCTGGTTTACAGACTACCGTCTGTAGCAGATAGAGCTCATTACCCAAGTTTTTTTTTTTTTTTTTTTATTATTATAACCATAGATAACGGATTATTTTTCTCATATGCAGCTAAATTAAAATATTGTCGAACTGGAATAGTATCCGAGCTATAAACCAATTTACTGGTGAAGACTGTTTGGTCTAGCTAAACAATAAGACTATCTATATCACAGAATTCTCATAAAATACATTTTTTCAATAAATTTCTTCTTTACAAAGTCAACATATACAGCGGCTTTCACCACATCGCGGCAATGAATCGGTGTAACTAAAATAAATATAATTTACGAAATTGCCCTAATCAATTCAGTAGAGGACCACGCTATTTCGAAATTAGGGACCCGTGACCTTGTTTTCAGATTCTAGAATTTTTTCCTTTGGTTGATGGATAAAAGCGTTTTCTAATAAGATGGTTGAATATTTCCAGACTCCTTGTTTCTGTTTGAACTTAAGCCAAGGTCAGGGATCTCACAGGTTTATGTCAATGTCAATTATTTTTCTTTCTTTCTTACCGATGTACGGTTTCCATGAGTTGCGGCCTGTGGGTGACGAACTTGGAGCAGTCTGTCGCCTGTACAGAATCAGGTCCGAGAAGACGGCACGCTGTGTTCTGCGCGTGCTCCTCTGGAGGAATGTGTGGCTGGCCAGGCACACAGAGACGGGGCCGGTCAGACCAAATGCCGTGCAGATACCTGCCACGGGTGCGGCCCAATGCCTAACAGCCACACACTGCACCCACAGTCATAAGTAAGTAGAAGGAACACCATGAAGTTTTAGCCAGTAATCCCTTACGCAAGGGCAAGTCAATAAGAATGTTCGTACGACAAAGAGAAGGTTGTAATGCATCGATAATCACTAGGTTGCTACTTATCTACTATTCGGTAGGCCGTAGCAAGTTAGTCGTAGATACAAATCCCAGAAAAAAGCTAATTAAGAGTTTATATCCTGAGGAGCCGCTTAAAGCCAGTAGAACTCACTGATCGGTAAACCATCTGTGACGTTAAGTAATGGCCAAGCTTTGTGCAACTTGAGCAACTTCAACATAATGTTGGCCATTAACCAAATGAAAAGAAATAATGCCAAGACGACGGGAAGAGGAGGCCACCTGGATAAATCCTCGATATGAACGCACATTTTTTGGGTCCGTGGACTGTATATATTCAGCAGTGGACATTTAGAGCAAGCAGAAACAACCTTTTCTTCAGTGCAAGTGAAGTCAGCGCCCAAGTTCGGTGCTGTTAGTTATACAACATACTATAATGCTATACACATGTTATTGTATAACCACTGACATTATATACTAACTTCGAGCGTTTGGCATTCATGATTTGCACCTGAAAATCAGCGTTGGGTAGTACCTGGTACTGCCACTTGCTCATTATGCCAAGCTAATGGCCTTTTCGGCACTTCTGTTCTACTGTTGTTTTATTTTTATTTGCCTATTTAATTGTTTGTGCCAATAAATACTTTTCTATTACGTTACAATCTAATCTGTAAAATTCGCTCGCTCCTTATGTCTTATCTATATCTTAAAAATTAACAACCCTGTATCCTGAATTATTTGAAACATCATCAGGAACACTGACTGATATCATCATACGACGCTCCTAATTTCCAACGCCACTTCGCCGGGCAGTTTACAGTCGCACCTTTTAATATCGCCAAATCGGAGAAGTCCTACGGAATCGTTTGTAATTTTAGTAACCAATTATAATAAAACAAAACATTCGTGGTCGCAGGATCAGTCATCCTGCAACCACGAACGTTCGAAACGTCAGGAAAAACAAAAATCAATGATACACGCGATTTGTTCCGTTTAAAATTGTTTTATTAGAATCTGTACAAATAAATAAAATTGAGGTGTCTGTTTGTAATGTCAAAATAACAGCTTTTTACTAAATGCATATGAAAGTATGTTCGTTACATATAACAAAAAAACTATTTTAAATTTTTTGTCTGTCTGTCTGTCCGTCTGTCTGTCTGTCTGTCTGTTTATTCCGGGTAATCTCCAAAACGGCTGGACCGATTTTGACGGGACCTTCACTGACAGATAGCTGGTGTTATAAGGAATAACTTAGGCTACTTTTATTTCAGAAAATAATTAGGGTTCCGCGTAAAAAAAAAAACCCTTGAAATCCAATATGTTTATTTTATGTCAAGTGTCCATGTCGAAGTACTCTAAATTTCTTTTAAATTAAACGCGGGTGAAACCGCGGGTCCCAGCTAGTGTGTAATAATCGCGAAAACCTAGGACTTTAGTAACCAAACCACTGGATATTTTATTAAATATAAGGGTAGAAATCAGTTCTACGAGCAATGTGCTGCTTGCTCGTAGAACTGATGGCCGTTGGGGCACAAAGGTTCTCGAATGGAGACCGCGCACCGGAAAACGCAGCGTCGGACGACCTCCAACGAGGTGGACAGACGACCTGGTGAAGGTCGCTGGGAGTCGTTGGATGAGAGCGGCATGTGACCGCTCGTTGTGGAAGTCTAAGGGGGAGGCCTTTGTTCAGCAGTGGACGTCCTGTGGCTGATATGATGAAGGGTAGAAATTCTATAATTATGTCATCATTTTGGGGGGTATTTGCCAATACTCACCACGATTGGCAGGCGGGTTGGTGAGCGCAGTATGGCTATTATCGTCCCTTAGTCGCCTTTTACGATATCCACGGACGGAGATAGAGTGGTGCTATATTTATTTATTCTTTATGCACAAACATGTATGGAGGCTGACTTAATGTCATAGACATTTTCTATTTATTTTTCTATTATAATGAATGTGACATTTTTCATTTCGGCCGAATGAAGTCCATTGCTGGACACAGGCCTCCCCCAAAGATCACAATAGACAACGACCGATATGGGTGTGTTGTGGGCTCATTGAGGGGTTTTGCCATAATTGCCATGCTTGGCAGACGGGTTGGCGATCGCAGTTGAGTTGTTAATGTACTCGAAGAACGCTGCTGCCCATCCTCCGGCTAATCCCTTAGTTTTATTTTATATTAGTATTATATTATTAGTTGACTTTTACGACACCCACGGGAGGAGATGGGGTGGTGGTATTCTGAGCTGGCACCACACAGTGACAATGTGACATTTTTATAGCAATATATATTTTGAACAGTAAAAAAAAGCTGGAGCTGGAGTAATGTCGTGATGGAGGAGGATTCTGCTTCTTAGGCGCTGATAATTGAGAAAAGGCTTCATCTTCATAATCATATCAGCCGAAGGATGTCGACTGCTGAACAAAGGCTAACTATGGAGATATCAATCTATGGAGATTTCCACAGCGGCCGGTTAGATGCCGCCAGCATTCAACCACTTCCAGCTACCTTCACCAGGTCACATTATGCTTATTTATAAACATATTCCTCCTATCTAGGTAGTCTCATACTTATTACTAAGCTTACTGTGGTTTTCAACACTTTGACGAATGATTACCTTTTGTGTTTGGTACATTTATGTGATCGCCAATATAAGACCAGCTTAGCGAGTACTAGCATTTCTTGACCCAGGTCATTTATACATCTCGTTACGGCCATCCTAGGCTAAGTTTTCTAGTGCGCGGCCTCCACTCGAGCAACTTTCTGCCCCAAACGCCATCAGTTCTGCGATGAGAAAAAATTTGGCTGATGATAATTAGTAGGTATCAATTATTATCAATATAGGTACTCATAATATCTTACAGCATAATAGAGAACGCTATAAAGACGTGTCAGTGTTTCCCTGAAACGAGATTTTCTGAAGAGTTTCGCTTCACGACAGCGAAACTGTTGTATAAGGAAAACAGCGTACGGGAAAACGTTAGTAAAATTTCATTAATTTGCTCCTAAGTAGGAAAGTGATCCGTCCGGGCATTTCGAAGCTCATTTTTGGGCCCTGCGTCCCTCCTCAGAGGGCAGTGGAGAGCTTCATGTGGTTTTAACCGGACTTTGTGCGGTCGGATGTGACCCTCTCCTTCGTATTGTAGCTTATTATTAGCCTAAACACGTTTGACTTTTAGCCCTTATATGTAATTATTATACCCTTAATTATGAGCGCTTTAGAAAAACTTTCAATTAATGACTTTTGGTCGAATGAGTTATGATGGTTTTATTTTCAATTTTGGGTTACACGTTCCACTGAGTTTACTACATTTTTTTTTAAATTGTATGGCTATCAAATGTACGTACCTGTTGACGGTACTTAATAATCAATCGAGAATCTTTGATAGCTTCTAAAATATTCAGTTCATTACCTACAATGAAAGCTGCAGATATAGTTCAGTAGGGCACGTGAATCATTCCTCACATGTTGACTGATTATTTTCCGTGTCTAGTCTCTCTTAAACATTAAGGATCACCTATAGTATCAACGCCACATTTAAAGGGGTGATGTCAGAAAGCGATTAATAGGTCGTCTGGCGTCTCGGGGTGCACCGCGATGGTCTGGCGACCGGAAGCGACTCGCACCGAATAATCGCATCGATCGCCAAAAAACTAACCCACATACGCACTGGCAGCGTAGCCGGAATTATTAATCGCGAGGAGTAAGGGGGCAAGGAGGGTGGTGATCTGGTGCTTGACGCGCAGGCGCGGGCGTGCGGCGGGCACTTCGCGAGGAAGGCTCGCGCGCTCCGGCCGCGTCCTACCGCGGCGTCGCGATGCGCGAGCAGCCGGCCCCGCGGCCGCTCCCGCAAGCGCCACGCTAACCTGTACCCATGCAGTGGCGAAAACTTACCAGGTTGAAGTCTTCGCCGGGCGGACAGTCGCGCGCTCGGAGGATGCTCTGCTGCGGCCGCAGGAAGGTATGCGATCCGATCGATAACGCGCGCCGAAACCGTCGCCCCTCCCGGCCCGGACGCCCGACGCCGTTTCGTTACGCCGTTCGACGACCCCGCTCACTAATGCTTCTCTAAATCATGCTTCTTCTTGATTCTTATCTTTCTTTTACCTAAGTTCATCTCATGAAATTTGCTTATTGAATTCAGTTATCAAATTATTAATTCCACCCCGAAGTACCAGATCTGACCAGACTCTGTGCCCTGTTCCAACAGCTTAATGTACTATTACCGCTTTTAATATCTAGACAACTTGTGGTTCTTAGACTATTTGCAGTGTCTTGATAGTTTAATGTATTTACGAAAAGACCTAAACACTTGAAAAGTTCATGTTTTCCAAGCAATTAGTGAAGTTTCGCTGAAGGGCGGGTAATCAATCTGTATAGGTCAAATGAATGTGGGTCGTTGAATCGATCTCTCTATTCACAGCCATCGACTATTATTGTGCGATCATAGAAAATATACTATTACAGAACATTAGACTATTTAAAATCTGATACGGCGAAACCGCTATAAATATATTTTAAAGCGGTTCTAGCATCACTGTAATACGTCAATAGTCATTTAGATCGTTATTATATGTGAAATTAATGTTATTAAAATTGTCGATCATTAGTTAAGGTAATGGGCGCGTTGTAACGCCTTTAAGGTACTTGCAGCATCTCGCCATCTTGTCCAAAGACAAGTACTAAGCTAGAGTTATAGTGAATCTGTGGATGTTTTATTTTTGTCGTTATGATTAGTTTGCTCGTTTGTACTGTCGACATATAAGAGATTGCAATGTAATAAGTATTTGAGTAGGTAACTTATTAAAAGGTTTTTTTTTGTTTAATTAAGATTTTTTTTGTAGCTATTAAGTTGGTATATTTATTATTAAACTGTCTTTAATAATGACATAATAATGATGATATTGTCATGAAATGTATTTATATACCTAAGTAGCTGTTGCCCGCGTCTTCGCTCAAGTTGATATATATATATACATATGTAAATACAATTTTTGTATAGATCGAATTTCAAAGCTGACGGATTTTAATACAAACGGTTACCCCCTATTTTACTTTATTTTACCCCTTATGGGGTAAGGGTTGAATCTACAAAAACACTGAAACACGTATTAATTTTCAACCAAAAAGCGAAATACCAATTTTCATGGATGTAGTTTATAAAATGACGGCTTTTCATACAACATTCTTATGATTGTGGATTTTCTTGTCTTTACCTTAGCGGTGGAATTTCAAAAATGTCTTCCTTAGTGGATGTTCCAAAAGGCAAAGTGCCAAAATTTCAAGTTTGAAGCCCCAGCAGTTCAAGATATGCGTTGATGAATCAGTAAATCAGGCAGGACAAGTAATGATATATGTATAGACAGATGATGGAGTATGAAAATAACCATTTGTCAAGAATAAAATTCGATCGATTAAAATTTGACATAATTTTTTGAGAATTGAATTTGTATGATTTAAATAAAACAACTATATATTTGCGTTACAAGTAAATTTAACAATACTTCATCATATCAGCCAAAGGACGTCCACTGCTGAACGAAAGCCTCCCCCATATACAGCACCACTCAATTTCCTCCCGTGGATGTCGTAAAAGGCGACTAAGGTGCTCTAAACCAAAGGGATGGGCAGCAGCGTCCGTTTTGTGGAACAGTATCATTCTGCGCTCACCAACCTGCCTGCCAAGCGTGGTGAGTTTTTTGGCGAATTCCCCCAAAATGTTTACGCAATTGAGGAAATCTATGGGCTTTTGTTCAGCAGTGGACGTCCTTTGGCTGATATGATGATGATGATATAACTTATAAGGAGCTCTTATATAATTAAATATTTAGAAATAAAACGAAGGTTTCGTGGTTTTTCAAACAATAAACTCATATAAATACTCAAACCAATATACAAAAATATAATTAAAGCTATAATTCAAGGTTAAAAGATATTTTCATTTGGACTCTCTTCTTCGTAACAATCCGTTAACGTCCATTACAATGAGCAGTTGTAAGGGACATGCCACAGGGCTCTTGGGAGCTGGTAGGTGTTCACATCATATTGTTATGGCACACAGAATTGCGCATATGGCGCAGCATGCACATGGTAACATACCCATTCTCTGAATACATCCTTAGTACCTTTTTTCGAAAGTTGAAGCCATTGAAATTTATTCTTTGCCAGCCAGCACTTCATTCGCACTGCATAACAAATTTTATGTTCAAACAGTTAAAGCTAATGTTAGAAATATGTGAACAATAATTCGTGACGCCCAAACATCATGTTCGACTTTTATTCGCCGTGTTTTATTGTGACTTTGTTGTAATGTTCTAAGTCACGAATCAGAGCCAATGCTGTTTTTAAAGATACCTACCTTTTCTGTAAAATTATGGGTACCAAGATGAAGTTTGTTTAAAAAGAACGATAGTACGGTTGGCGCAGTGGCTAAGCAATTTGTTTTCTACGCTACGTGTTGCGAGTTCGATCCCCGTAAGGGACAAATATTTGTATGATCTACAGATAGTTGGTGTGGTCTGGGTGTGTGCATGGGAGATGTATATCTGTAAACAGTCCCCGCGATACGGCAGGAAGACTAGTGTGGGATATCGTTTTTTATATTTGCATTATCATCATTCATTCATTTCAGCCTGAAAAATTTCCACTGCTGGACAGAAGCCTTCCCTAAAGACCACTACAACCCGTATGGGTTTGTCTTGTGTACTTATTGCGGGGTTTTGCCATAATCGCCACGGTTGACAGACGGGTTGGCGATCGCAGTTGTGTTATAATTGTACTTGAAGGATGCTGCTGCGGTTATTCCCATAGTCACCGGTTCCGACACCCACGGGATGAGATGGGGTGGTGGTATTCTTAGCTGGCACCACGTTATCATCAGGTTAACATTAATTAATCTGCAACATCTCTATCTATGTTACCGTTTACTTACATCATTGTGATAAGCTTCAAATCTATCTAGATGCGACTAAATACCAGTGGGTGACACGAAGCAACTGCCATCTTGATATCAAGAAGATGGCCAGCAGCATCCACCCTTATGCTAATAACACACTGCGATCACCAATCTGCCCGCCAAAGTCAAAGTTCTTATTTCAAATAAACCAAATATTCGCACATATGAAACGTCAGAATCTAAGTTGCACGGTTCCAAATAGTTGATCTCGTGGAGAAGAGTCGATAAGAAACTCCATGGATACTCTTTTAAAATCATATGTGTTGATGTTCTCAAAAAATCAGGTCATGTGAAGACAATGTTCCTACATTAAACAAACATAGTAAAGTCTAAACCTCCTAAAAGTGTCAATATCAAATCATAAAGAAGTTGAATAACGGAAAAATTATTTATGTAATAATAAATTCATGTCAAAAAATACAATATTATAATGTCAATAACTACATATAATTGAAATGTCAAAAAAGTAAGTCTGCATAAATTGATATCATAAAACAGGCAGCAACACGATGGCATGTCAACAACGAAAAAATTAAATTATTTCTTATAGTGGTCTTGCGGAGCTGGACGAGCATTCTACCAAACATTTATATTTCTAAGTAAATCCTCTAATTTATACTATGCTTGTTTGCATAGAGTATTTTTACAAATATTTAAAATGTCTTAGGTTTTCGCGATAATTACACATTATAATAAAACAATTTCAAACGGATTAGATCGCGTATATTATAGTTTTTTTTTTCTTGACTTTTCAAATCCTGCGACCACGAATGCTGCAAAGAATTCGAAACGTCATGAAAAACAAAAATCTATAATATACGCGATCTAATCCGTTTAAAATTGTTTTATTATAAAAGATTTAAAATTTATTTTGCGGTAATTGCAGTATGGTCTCCGGTATTTTATTATACAATTGTATGCTATATCCCGTATATATTTAAAGAAGTATATATATAAAGAAGTATAGAATTTAGCAAAACGAAATTTTGGCGGCTGTACTAGTTTAGATTTATATCTTGTATTATTGTTATGCCGACCACATTTTTTTGTAAAAAGATGTATGTTTTCCTACTATACATTATATTTTCATAAATATATTGACAAGACAATGTCATTATGTTTAAACCAGGCTTTCAGTAGCTACATCTGGTTTGTTTTAGTCCCTTAGTCGCCTTGTACGACATCCACGGAAGAAAATGGAGTGGTGCTATATTCTGTTAGATATGGGGGCATATTAAAAAATCATTTATTTACACGTGCGTATTTTGGTCGCTGAAATCTATATGTGTACAAAATTTCAACTTAATCGGTCCAGTAGATTCGGAGAAAATTGGATGTGACAGACAGACAGACACACAAGTGATCCTATAAAGGTTCCACCGTTTTTCCTTCCGGCGTTCGGAACCCTAAAAATACAAATACAAAATCTAAGGTTAGCTCTATAACGCAGTAATTGGATTGTGAAGTGAACATGGCAGTCACACACACACATAATCCAACAAACGTCCACTGCTGAACTGAGGCCTCCCAGTGATGAGTACAATGAGCGGTCATGCCATGAGCTTGGCATTGATTTACTATTAGTTATTGTTAATATTGTTCTTGTAACATGAAATTATAATATTCATACAAAACTGTAAATGTGTGAGCATCATGTAGCCATTAATGTGATTTTTAGTACTCATATTGATTGTGTCTTTTGCCTGGCTGTATTGGTCTGTAATGCTCACTGAAATGTCTTGCTGGCGGTATCATGGTGTATCGGGTCGTTCGGTTCACTACAATATGGTTGAGCTAAGCGATACTGATGCATGCGTCATGCTCGTGAACGGGTGCCGTCTGTTGGGACCGGTCAGCCGTTAACTGCCACGGCAAATGAATTATGATTATTATATTACTAGCATTACCTTGCCACGCGTTACTGTGGCTAAATGGACATAATTACAAAATGAATTTAATAATAAATAAATTGTAAAAATATGAGTTGATTTAATAAAAACATGCGCGTATATGTGTAAGAGTTTTAAAACGATCGGTAAACAACTTCAGGATATTTGCGAATTTGAACAAACGAAAATAATATATATATTGATTACGAGTCTCCTGATATAATAAAAACATGCGCGTATATGAATACAACGATATGTAAAAATTTCAGAACGATCTGTAAAGAACTTTAGGAGATTTGCGATTTTGAACAAATGAACAAATTTTTTTAATAAACAGAGATGAGTCTCCTGATATCATAGAAACATGCGCGTCAATGAATACAACGATGTGTAAACATTTCAAAACGATCGGTAAAGAACTTTAGTAGGTTTACGATTTTGAACAAACGAACATTACATTTTTGTACCTATATATAGATACTTTTTACAATTATTTGTATCAATCAACATTGTAATCTCTAGATTCTGACGTTTCATAAGCGCCAATATTGAGGTTTATTTCAAATAAAAAAACGTTGACTTTGACTTTGAATAAAACCTATAGGCCAGCGCTGTCACCCTATAAAGTTATGCGAAGCATAAAATTGTCACTTTCATTCTAAATTTGAAATCTTTCCTTTGAATTTGGATTAACAGAACTGCTACCAATTTCCAAATCGTTACTACGGTTAATAATTAACGTTTGGTTATGAGTTATTTAGGTCAATGGTTACCCTATATGTGTAGTATGGGGTTTTAAAGGGTAAAGCTTACAGCATTACTGAACAAAATTCCATTTCCTTAAACATAGGTTCAAAAATATTAGTAACTAGCTTTTGCCTGCGGCTTCGCACGTGTGGAATTTGGAAATCTACATCATGGATATTGTTAATACAAAAATACTAAAATGGCGATAAAAAAATAAAAAAGAAATGGGAGGTGGGGGTAGTAAGGTTTTGACCTTACTACCCCCACCCCCCATTTTTTATAAATGTAATACTTTAACCTACAAAGTAAACAAAAAAAAAAAAAAACATTAAGATCGGTCGAGCCGTTTCAGACGATGTGACCACAAACACCGTGACACGAGATATTTATATATTAGATGTGTTAGGATTTCGCGAGTATTACATATTATAGATAAATATATATATTAAAACACTTTTAAACGGATTATATTTCGTTTCGAATACTCTGCAGCATTCGTGGACACAGGAAAAATATCAATGATTACTACAATATGCGGTCTTAGAGAGTCATATTGCCATAATCACCATGCTTGGCAGGTGGATTGATGATCGCAGTATGTTGTTATTAGAAGCGGATGCTAACCATCCTCCTGATAGCTACCCTTAGTTGCCCTTTTACGATACCCATGGGTGCAGAAGAGTAGTTTTTTCTTTAACGAGAACCACACCATAATATTAGTACTCGTAATAAGTTTACTGAAAAACAAATAAAATGCAGCTAAAATCACTAAGCTGTTAGTCAAAATAGCACATGCTAAGTTGACAGTTAAAAATAAATAAGTCAACTTTGCAATTATTACTTATTTACCATTAAGTAAATAAGTCTTGGTTGTATGTAGCTGAGTATTTTTAACCAAGCCAATTTGGTACTTTGTTAGAGCTTCGTTTATATCGGTGTATACTTAACCATACATCCTTATCTTCTAATCTTAACATTACTCCTACATCACTATGTTAGTGAAACATTTCATATCTGTTTGTCCTTTGTGAGTGCAAACGAAGCTCTAACAAAGTACCAAATTGGGTTGGTTAAAAATTATATTCAGCAGATTCTACTCTAAACTGTGACTACACTTAGTGTTCTTAGAGTCGAGATTATAATGAATACGACCGATGGTCGTACAACGCGAGTCAAGCTACCATAATGACCGATAATGACTATAACTAGTAAATAATTTGTTGCCAGTATCGACACATATTTTGTTATTTCGTAACTACAAAGGTTTCGTTCAGAAAATCATCTCGTCTCAAGAAATATATGTTTTAAACGAATATTCCGTTCCTTCCTTTCCGCTGTATCACGCGTTTTCACATTCAACAGAACGTTCGCATCAACATTTGACATTCGTTCCCTTTTTTACACTTACGACATAATTTATTTCGGGTCTCCTTATTCCTTATTCCGTTGCAACGTTAGGCAGCTATTTTTCTTACAGTAAACACAGATAATACTTACTGTTTTTTCATTTGATGTCCATGTGGTGCTGGCTAAGAATGTCATCACCCCGTCTCAGCCCATGGGTGTCGTACAAAGCGACTATGGGATTAGCCGGAGGATAAGCAGCAACGTCCTTCGAGTACAATAACAAGTCAACTGCGTTCGTCATCCCGCGCCGAGCGTGGCAATTATGGCAAAACACCCCATTGAGTATGCAACAAATCCAGACCTGTCGTTGCGGCGATCTTTGAGGAACGTCTATGTCCAGCAGTGGACGTTTTTCGCCCGAAATGATGATAATTTTGTTTTTCCATCCTAAGGTTGCCTGGAAGAAATTGCCGTTTGTGATAAGGCCGCTCATTGTACTCCATAATCTAAGATACCTTTAATTGTATTTTGAATAACTGGTGAACAATAAATATTTACAATACAATAAATATATTAAATGAAATAATGTTAATGTAGACAATATTATTATCATCAACGAATGATAGCCGACATAGCTGAAATGATTAGTAAACTGAGGTGGGAATGGGCGGGGCACATTGCTCGTATGTCGTCGCATCTTTGGGATAAGGTTCTCGAGTGGAGACTTCCAACGAGGAGGACAGACGACCTGGTGAAGGTCACTGGGAGTCGTTGGATGCGGGTGGCATGTAACCGCTCGTTGTGAAAATCTACGAGGGACTTCGTTCAACCGTGGACGTCCTGTGGCTGATAATCATATCATCAGATGATGATGATGATATGTATGTATAAATTATATCGGTTTTTACTATCGTAAATGATACATGTACAGAAATAATTAGCTCTTAATAACAACTATATTTTTGATAAATAGTGGTTTCAAAGTAATAAACAGCCACTACTTAATAAAACGTTTGCTAGCCCTGCCTATATACAGAACAACAATATTCCTGCAGTCTAACTTTTAAAGAAGTTTTCCTCAACTCTTACATCGTTTCATACACGACAATACCGTTCGCGTTTCGCATTCACCGCAACTCGAGGACGTCAGAGATAATCAACACCCACTGTACAATATTGTGATGTGAAGTGACTTCACTCCATTCAACCTTCACGAAGGGTTGACTGCCAGACGGGCGTGGCTTTCGTCAAATTACAATAATCAAAGTACTACGCTCTTTGAATAAATAACGAACTTTCCACGGGGCTTGTTGGACCACTCGACAACTATTTGCTGACGCAACTTAATGATGAAGTGTCTTAGGCAGTTTAGGGTTGATTTGCATAGTTAAGGTATATAATTGTGTTAGGAACTTTAAATACTGTTAAGAACTTCACACTTTCGTCAAAGTTAAGAAAGCCCTTTTAACAAATTGTTATTTGGTTCTGTAAATGTTTTGCTTTTATGTTGATATGACAGTAGCAACAACGCAAGTTCGTCGCAATGCAAGGCTCTTTGCGTCGCGGATCCTTCGATCTGCGCGGCAACCATTCTTCAAGATTGATGAATCCACGAGGTCAAACTGCGCATGCCGCGGACATACTTTGGATAGGGACAAGCCCGCCACACATTCCCAACCACTGCAACTCCTAAAAACCAAGATCTACAATGGCGACCACTGAAAAGAACACCGTCCAATGAAGGTCGGTGTGTCCCAGAGAAATGAATAACTGTCATGTAACCCGCAACGAAATTAATCACAAAAGAAAAAGTTGTAGGAAAGAATATAAATTCCACTTCCCTCCGTAGCAAGCAGGAGACAGATAAAATACTATAGGCAATAGGCACAATAATTGGCAGTGTACAACTAGGATAAGCCTAGTTGCCAAGCACCACGTGTACAAAAAATGTTTATAAATATTTAATTACATGTCCTATGTTGTGAGCAATTGTGACTGATTCCAATAGTAGGTATGGCAACAACACCTGAACGCACAGAAATTCGTCCTAGTTGCAACAAAGTCTGTATAGTAAACAACTCCGAATGTAACTTGCAACTTGCTTGACTTTGGATGGGTTACTGTATTTCACTCCTTGCCTTGTAGACCAGGTTATACGAGCACGTGTTGTCAGTGACGACTGTCACAAATACCTATGTCACTAAGCACCACCACTAACCCGGTAAACCGATATTCAACATTGGTATCCAGTAAGATCAGTTGCAGAGATCATACGGTATTACATCCTGATCAGTATCGGGGGTGCCCAACTGAAACATCAACCCATGTGCACAGTTCCGATTTCACCGCTAAAACACCCAAGAAAAACAATACGTTGTTTATCTTCGGAATGAAACTTAGGACGAATACCGATAAAAATATGTGTAAACTAATAACATCTCTGCAAGTCATTAGATGGCTAAGGACAAAAGAAGGCGAATAATATTAATCATTGTAGGTGACAGTGTAATAAACTATCATTATTTATACATTACAAATAAATAGTATACAGTTTTCACGATGATCTATGTAGAATGGACAGAACACGTGTTTGTAGAGAGTTCTATTATGTTTGTTACTCATATAAAAAAATTGTATACCGAACAAACTAAGGGTGTTACGACACCCACCCGACCGACGCCGATCGACATGGATCGATTGGTGTGGTAGCTTTGGCTGATCAAAGAATATGGGTTGGTACTTTTTATTCCTTCTACTCCCTCTTACCTTAAAAAACCTTCCTTGGTGATACTCATACGCGAATCCTAAGATCATCAGAAAACCTAAGGCTTAAAATGCCGATGCATTCCACAAAATTTATCGATAAATCCTTCACGGTTCAGGCTGCTCGTTTGTGGAATGCACTACCGATTCCAATAAGACGTGCTCAATCGCTGCCAGTGTTTAAGGGAACATTACATGTCATTAAAGTCATAAATTTTGATTACTTTGCCTTTATTCTGCTCTATTTTTCTTTTTACTACTAAATTATCAGTTGGTTTAATTATATTTTCATATATATATTATATATATCGCAGTATTATTTATATATGTTTTATGTATATATGTATGTTTATATATATAACTATATCATCTTTAGTATTTATTTAGAATCGTTTTGTTTAGATATATTGTTATGCATTTTTGTGTGCACCATCGACAGACCCATTCTTGTCCAATTCAGTTTTTTCCATCCTAAGGTTGCCTGGAAGAAATCGCCGAGTGCGATAAGGCCGCCCATTGTACTCTATATACTAGGCCTTTCTGTTTTTATTTTTTGTATAGTAATTGGTGTACAATAAAGAGTTTAATAAATAAATAAATAACAAATAAATAAATAAAACCATCAGTTGATCAACCATTGTTCGACAAATTTATTGAACAACGAGTGCGGCGTGAGGTGGACTGCGACGCGTAGAAAGAAAACATTGGTTGATCATAGACCGATAAAAATCGAGTCATCAGGCAGACAGGCCGACCAACGACTTAGAACCGTGCAACTTTTTAAATTCTGACTATTCGTAAGTGCCAGTAAATGGTTTACATAAATAAAAAAACTTATGACTTTGACTTTGAAACCGTTTGGTGCCGCCTACGAATATAACCAAACCATCCCGTGGGTGTCGTAAAAGGTGATTATGGGATTAACTGAACGATCAGCAGCAGCGTCTTTCGAGTACATTAACAACTCAACTGCGATCGCCAACCCGCCTGCCAAGCGTGGCGATTATGGCAATACCCCTCAATAAGCACACAACACACCCAGACCGGTCGTTGTAGCGACCTTTGGGGGAGGTAGGTATATGTACGTAATCCGCTGTATCGCGGCCACGTTTCATACCCGGAACATTTAAATATCGGGAGTTGAACCAATTATAACTATAGAACGGAAAATGGCTATAATATCAACTTATTGTTGCGAATATTTTGCCGCGAATTATCTCCCTCGACAATGAATAACGTTATCACTACAGTGACTCCAATATTGAAACCATGCATTCAGTAATCAGGTTTTTTGTTGTTCCACTTCATTAGTTTAAAAACACTGATAACAGTTATTGGCGTTGCAAAATATACCAAACCTAACCATGTTATCCCTGACACGTATGTTGAGAACTTTTCAAGCGTGTAGCGTTCCGAAATCATCATTTAATTCAACGTTACAAATCAATAAGAAACCAAGAAATAATAAAGTGAACTTTTCAACTAAACTTATATGTAAACATGTAACGACAGATTGGTAAAAGAAGTGGAGTTAGAAACTGAATAATGACTGAAATCCTCATAAACCGCAGCTACTTACACAAACATACTCCGCAAGTCACAACAATAGTCACTGGAACGTCCGCTTGCATTCACACACCCACACGCGATTACGAACTCATACTTACACATACACATCCTCTCTCTCTCTCTCTCATACACTCAGGTGTTTTTAGAAATATTCTTTCTAACTGCCGTTGAATCGTTATTCCTTTTTTTTATAATTTCGTATTTGCTCCTGTTATTGTAAATTTAAGTAGGTCTCGTATTCTGAGAAAATGTTTTGATATCAAAAATACAAGTAATACTTAGTTTGGAAGTCGATAGTTTAACAAATGTGCAACTGATATATCATGCTGTTAATAAACGTCATTTTATTATTATATTAATTGATAGTTTCAAACAGGAGATTTTCAAATGACAAAAATTAAGATTTCAAATAATAACAATTATTTGTGCAGTCCTACAAAAAATAGTGATCTTCATTTTAATGGGATAGTAGATTACAGAGATTGCGTTTATTAAAAACAAGTTTAAATTTAGAATAATTCAAGGGTAAATTTTCTATTCCAGTAATTATTAAAAAAAAAACCAGTATTTTAGCGGCACGTGTTCTTTGTCTATGTGCATACTCGTAATAAAAAGGTGAAAAAAGTCTTATTTTCTGTTGAAATGCCAATTTTAATAATTTCAGCCTATAATTGGCCCACTGTAGGGCAAAGGCCTTTCATACATAGAGGGAATGAACATTCTTCAACACGCTTGTTCACTACTTATTAGCGATTTCAGATCCAGATCCATTGTAGATCCAGGTTTCCCCACGATGGTTTCGTTTATATAAATTCAGTAGTGTAATTTTTTCTGAGAAAGTACATAATTATGACATTGAAATTAATTATGAAATTGACATTGAAATATGTCACAGTACATGCCAAGTTTTTTACCTCCGGGCCACCACGACCTACACTCTGTGTGATAACTGATGATGATCATCATCATCATTATTTCAGCCATTTATACGCCCACTACTGAACAAAGGCCGCCCGTAAATTTCAACAATTGTGTCGTCATTTTAGGGGAATATGGCCAATACTCACCATGCTTGGCAGGCGGGTTGGTGAGTGCAGTACGGTTTTCCGCAGAAGGGACGCAGCTACCCATCTTTTTAGTTCCTTAGTCGCCTTTTACGTCATCCACGGGAGGAGTTAGAGTGGTGCTTTAATCTTAATATGGATACCATACGGAGATGGGGATTTCTGATAACTGGTTTTAATACTAACTTTTATACTTTCGCGTTGCATGATTAATACATTAAGAAACTGGATTTAACGCGCAATTAAAAAACAGTAAGACTAGCAAATTAGCGATTGCGGTACATATATTTAAATCAGGCACTAATCACTGGATCCAATTTCATCTTCCACAAGTCCTCCCCACCGAAGGCTACTTCTATTCAAGGGTCGTGCGTGAAGCAATTGAAATCAAGAAGTATAACAATTTCAATCGTGAAGACGGTTTCAAGTTATCATCAACATGGAATCCAGTGATTAAAATAAAACAACCTCTCTATTCGTGTGGTGTCCGGATTAAGAATATAGCACCACTCCATCTACTGCCGTGGATATCGTAAAAGCCGACTAAGGGAATCTTAACCAGAGGGATGGGCAGCAGCATCCCTTCTGTGAAAGGTAGCTATACTGCGCTCACCAACCCGCCTGCCAAGCGTGGTGAGTATTGGCAAATACCCCCCAAAATGATGATACAGTTGTGGAAATCTATGGGAGAGGCCTTTGTTCTGCAGTGGACGTATAAATGGCCGATATGAAACCTCTCTATTCGCAGTTTTTATGTTATTCGTTAATTATAAAGATACGGTTAGTGTAGTGAGTTGCGGCCTTAAAACAAATAAAGAAAATACGGTGGTGGATGATCACAAATCTACCTTGAAAACGGAGTGCTCTTGTTACCACGATCGGTGCAACCCGGCCGAAACCTCAAGCTATTCGAAGGTAATTTCGCGTTAATTTCCGTTTCTTAATTTAATAATTGGGTTTCATTCCAATATAAAATTGTAATCTAATTCTGGTCCTTACACATTTTTAAATTTACGCGTGTAAAAGTTGGATTGAAGACATATTTTATCAGAAGAATGGAAACGAAAAAAAAATATGGGTTCTTTGTTTTGCTGCAGAACCCTAAACAGCGAATGACAGCAACATTGAAGCGATATCGGTTAAGTGAAGCGTGTTAATAGGCTTAGTGCGTTCTCTTTATCACTTCGAAGTATTTCACTATCTGGTGTCGCATAATATTGCAGCTGATGACGTCACACGGGTAGGCGGACACGTCTAGTAGATAGCAATATTCATGAACGGGAACAAACCATATTGATAAATAAATATTGGTTGGTAAAGGTCAAGGGCTTTTGTGCGGCAATGATTTTATTCACCGGAACAAACAGACAGACAGACAGACCGACAGACAGACAGACAAAAAAAATAAAAAATGATTTTTTGTTATAGATACAGTATGTACTTTCATATGCATATAGTAAATAGCTGTTATTTTCACATAACAACCAGACACTTCAATTTTATTTATTTGTATAGATAACATCGTAACTTTTTTCGATTATTATTTTGATGCATTCAGCATCATTATATCAGCCAAAAGACGACCACCGCTGACTAAAGGCCTCCCCGATATATTTACACAATTGTGTCATAATTTTGGAAGGGAATTTGCCAGTACCCACCACGCTGGCCAGGTAGGTTAGTGAGCGCAGTATGGCTACTGTTCCACAGAAGGTGCGTTGCTGTAGATCCCTCTGCTGAAGAGTCCTTTAGTCGTCTTTTACGATATTCCCTTAAGGAGATGGAGTGCTGCTATATTCTTGATCAAGACATCACTGGAACAATACGTTAACTGATATTAATATGCCATTCATTTGTTTTTTATTCGAAGGTTGTATTGTTTTCATGTAATCGATAATGTTACTGTTTCCATGTATATTAAAGTTCACTGCACTCAAATAGTATTTTTATATCAACAGTTAGGTAACTCTGCTCTCATACGAGGACCTGGAGCCTCCCTTAGGGGCCGAAGATGACCGCTCCAGTGGTTTTAGCCGGTAGGAGACCGGCCCTCGCCCTTCCCCGGGGTGAAGTAACTCTGCTCTAGCTCTGGCAGCATGGACGTGGTCATGTGTAACCGCGTGTGCAGCACAGCGTACAGCAAAGCTTCGGAGGATCTTTTACGATCCAGGCTGAGATGTGCCTGGGGGCCGGCCTCTTTACAGTCATCTCCAACCCGTTAGAAGGGGTGACCACTTTGGATGGAGATGACTATCCCCTCCGAGATGTGCCTAATGGCCTGGCACCAATGGGCGGCTCCAGTGTGATTGTTATCGAGATTCTGGAGGCCCCCTTCCGTTCTTCCCCGGGGTGGAGGAACTACATGATGTATCTCCACCCGGGAAAAAAAAAGGTAACGCCGCTCCATCTATCATCTGGTCAATATGTTTACATATATTGTTATCTCAATCATAGAGCCAACACGATAGTCTGGTTAGGCACAACTATAATAATTTTGTTAATTAACAGTAAAAGTACTTAAATTTTAGGGGCACTTATTTATTATAATAAATCACTTATAAGCGGATTACATCGCGTATATTAAAGATTTTTGTTTATCTTAACGGTTCGAAAACTTTAAAGCATTCGTGGTCGCAGGATAACAAAGGTCCGGCATCGTTATAGATTTAAAAAGTTATTCTTTCTATTTTTACAAAATTCTTCAAAAAATAAATCAATGCACGCAGTAATCGTTCACAGTGGGTAGATGTTTTTTCAGTGTGGTGTGAAGTTTCAAAATTGTTTATTTTAATAACACGGTTCCAAACTGGAGACAATAGCAAACCATCTTCACTATAAAAAAATAGGGAGTATTTTCAATTTCATTGGCCTTACAAAACATTCTCGCGAGGACTTGAGGACGATCAAAACGTAGAAAAGCATGTACGCACACTGCAGACTTTGTGGAATTTCTGTTCTTGACGTCAGCTATATGATCCTCAATCCTGGTGGCTGTGCTACGCATGTATATATTATTATAAATACTGCCCCTTGCTAAGATTTCTACCGTATCGTTGGTACAGCTTACAGAAATAAATTTCATATACACAAACATCTACACCCCAAACATAAATTTGTAGGCCGGATAAATATTTGTTCCGAGTGGACCACGGCCGCACCCTGATTAGCTAAAAACAGCAACAGCAGCTATCGCGCAGCCAGGGATCCACTAGCGGCAAATCGTCTGAAACTGAACGGCGAAGATGCAATTTTTAGTTCATTGCACGTCTGACAGAGTGTGTGTCCGAGATCTTCGCCTGTTTAATCGTTATACGCAAATACGTAATACCAAAATGGTGTTTGACAGCGGCGTCTGCGGCGTCGCAAACCGTCTGCGGCATACGTAATCAGCCCGCCGTTTTTTTTTTTTTTTTAGTTGATCCAGTGGAAATACCTCTTGTACTTCCTTCGCCCCGGGAAAGGGCGAAGGGGCATGCCGGAGTCCTACCGGCTAAAACCACCGGAGTGATCATCGTCGGTACCGAAGGGAGGCTCCAGGAACTCGAATAATCTCCATCTAGAGGCACCCGTTGGTGCCACGCCTTTAGGCACATCTCGGAGAGGAATCAGCCCGCCCTAGCGCAGAAAGCCAATCAACCATGCCGTCATATTTAAAATGTAACTTAAAATAAATTGAAAGTATTTTTGCTCACGAAGCAGCAAACAGTCTCCATTTAGCAGGCTCAATTTAAATTAATCAAGTGAGTCAACTCACAATAGGTTTGGGTAATAAATTCAACGGCTGTTGTTTTTGTTTGCCGAGGAACCAATTGAGTAAGTTAAGAACTAGCTTATCTTTATCGTTGATGCATCTGTTAGTGATAGTGTAACTTCTGAATGATTTGACCGATTCAAGTCATATTCACACAATATACTTGTTTTGTCGAGAGGATAGTTCATAGCTAAGATCCGATCGGTGGCGCTGTAGTTAAGTTATCAACAAATTCCATATTTATGGACCAAAATGATTCGTATTCCTAAAATCTGTTGGTTTAGTACAAAAAAATGAAAACCACAAAATCTAATATAATACACGGTACAGTTTGTAAAACTTCATTCTTAAATTTTTGATATTGCCCCCCAAATGTGAACCCCATAGTCAAAATTTATTTATTTACGTTACACATCCGTCTTTGGATTGCAGAAATCTATATGTGTACCAAATTTTAACTTAATCGGTCCTATCGATTTGGAGCAAACTGGCTGTGACGGACGAGACGGACAGACACACGAGTGATCCTATAAGGGTTCCGCTGTTTTTTTCCTTCAGACGTTCGGAACCCTAAAAATATTACTTCTTGAACGTCGAGGAATAAAAGACAGCACTTAAAAAACGGCGCCCACCCCTCGCTGTTTCCTCGTGTTCCTGCATCCCAACACTTCTGCTAGAAGCAGGAACACGCACAATTTGAGTCTTATGTATTTGCTTGTTTTAAGTTCTATTAAAAGTTAAAGTCAAGTGGCGTAACAAATACACCAGCACGCAATGAAAAGCGGCTTCGTACGTGCCTATAAAAATCAAGCAATACGATTATAAGTGATTATGATACCCATTATCATAATCAATGTTGCAGCAACCCACTTTTTTTTTGGTTGGTAAACTAATTTGTGATCGCAGTTTCTTTCTAGCATACGGCACGTATGCTGTACGTAGGTTTAAATAATAGATGAAATAAACGCCATATATTTCCGTAAACTATTTAGATTCAATGGACACACGGCATGTAACCGGTCATTTTATAGCTGACATGATGATGATGATGTTTCTATTTTGCGTAACGTGAATGCAGTTTGTGTGTTTATTTATATTCAAACTGCTGAGGCCTATAGATGAATACTTTCCATTATTCCGTGTGGCATCCGGATTAAGAATATAGCACCATTCCATCTCCTCCCGTGGATGTCGTTAAAGATGCCTAAGGGACTCTAAACTAGAGGGATGGGCAGCAGCGTCTCTTTCGTGAAACAGTAGCCATACTGCGCTTACCAACTCGGTTACCAAGCATAGTGAGTACTGGCAACTTTCCCCCGAAATGATGAAATTTTGTGGAATTGGAAAGCTATAGGGGGGCCTTTGTTCAGCAGTGGACGTCCTATGGCTGAAATAATGATGATGACACATTCAATCTTATATAAAACAATATACAATATAGAGGTGTATGTTAGGACATCTACTGATCTGCTGTAATAGCAATTACATATTTTCGGGTCGTTACTAAGGTGACACCTTTCACGAAGGCATCATTTTTATTTTTATTTATCAAGGAAGCCTATTCTTCGGGGACCAAGTAGCAAGATATTGAGGAAAAAATATGAATAATATTATTATGATCCAATTATTTGTACACGTTTGCCTCTACAAAATATATATTCAGGTACAATAGATAGCGAAGATGACAAGTCCAAAGTTGGCGGAAGATTTTTCCTTAAGTCTTTTTGACAATGGATTTCCTTAACCTAATTATTATATTAAAAGTATACTGCTTATATTTTCTTTATAAATATAGGATATTTCTCTGTTATATCGTTATGTATACATGAAAAAATCGTTACAATCCATCGAGGTTTGTATAACACGTTATATCATAATCCATTTTGTCAGAAGTATTTATTTGTTCTGCTGTAGCAGGTATTTTTAACGCTGCTCTCAGTGTGTTTTCTACTGTGTCATAGGTACAGTTTACAGTCATGTCTCACACGCACAAAAATAAACCTGTGGAAAACAATCTATAGGCCATAGAAAAGTTTGTTCTTTGCGGGAATCGAACCTGTGACACGTAATAAAGCGACTAGCTACTGTACCAAACGTGTCTTTAATATATTCTACATTCACTTGCCTGTGGTAAAATGTTTCAGTAATTTTTTTTTATCTTCGTTGTATAAATTGTATGTATATTCTCCATGCGTTACCTAAACAGTATCAAAGAAGGATTAAAGAGAACTTCTTCTTTTTATGCATCCTGCTGAAGAGCAAATCATTCATCTGGTGGTAAGGATCATGCCTGCTATCAATTGTAATGCTACCCAGGACTACTCTTGTGTGATACCACACTGCGCGCTCGTCACCTTGAGACATGTTAATGAAAAATATAATGTCTATTAAATATATAAATAGCTAGCTGGGACCCTCGGTTTCACCCACCGTTTAATTTGATATATATAGAAATGAGGTTCATTGGAATTATAGTGGCGCCATCTGTCAAAGATTGGTCGTACCAACTCAGAAACCTTTGTGGGCTCATGCACAACACTGCTGAAGATCATGACGTGATCAAATGCATAGTTTACGATTCTATAAAGGTCATACACACAAACATTAACTTTTATATATAGATATTTGTCGTCAACTAACGAGATTGTTTTTATAAAAAAGGATTTCATTTGATTTTGTAGTACTTGGTTGGTAACACCATACCATATATTTATTTGCACAATGATATTAATTGCCTTACAAAAAGATTGCTATAGCAGTCAAAAGCTGACCAGTCCCGGCAGAGGGCACCCGTTCACGGGCATAACGCATATAGCATAGCTCATCTCAACCGTAATGCAGGGAACTTAACCACCCAACACAGAACGCTACCCTCAACAAGACATTTTAGTGAGCATGACAGACTCATACTGCCGGGCAACAGGCTGGTGAACACTTGATTACCATGAAACTATCGGGTCACGGTGATTGATCATCATATCAGCCACAGGACGTCCAATGCTGAACAAAGGCCTCCCCCTTAGATTTCCACGACGAGCGGTTACATGCCGCCCTCATCCAACTACTCCTAGTTACCTTCACCAGGTCGTCTATCCACCTCGTTGTGTTTTGATTTCTGATTCGATGTCGTAGGGAAATACCAAGTATAGCTCTCTCCATATCCTCTCTCTCTCCTTTGACTTTGAATGACTTTGACATAGTTCGCTAAATGACCTTGAGCTTTCTTATGAGGCCCACAGTGAGTGACCACGTCGCTGTTCCATCTATCATCATGTGATTGTGGTGGTGATTGATCAGTTTACAATAAATAATAAACATGCTCTCGGAAGTATGTGGATTACTGTCAAAAACTACACGTGTACCATAAAACCATATTGTGGATGAGGCTGTACGAGCCTAGCCTAGGCGCCGACATATTTAAATAAATTAAAGTAAGAAACAATCAGACGAAGTTGACATCATTCGATTGTCTAGTCAGTGACCTGAGTCGAAACTCAGTGAATATTCGAATCTAAATATTGGGTACATCTTTAACATGTAGACAGCGCCAGCTATGTTAGTTCTATTGACAGTAAATAACTCCGACTTTATGACCTACTTTTTAGATTCTATATCTTCCCCAATTACCTCTTTATCATTGGCCGTTTGCCAGAACATAGCCTGGAGTTGTAACATCGGAAAAATAACTTGTCTAGACCTGAGTTTATAAGTAGTATTACGGTCTAGTAGAGTAAGAATAAAATGGATAACAAATGAATCACGTCAGATTTTTACATACTAGTGATACGATTGCTTCGATCATTTATCTAGCTAACGTCTACCTTTGCTCAAACATATCTGCCACGGTCCGTCTTAAACGCTTGTAATGCAGAAATTATAATAACAATATTTGACTGTGCAAATAGTGGTATAGCTGGCATGGGTGGCACCCGGTTTGGATATAATAGTGTCACCCCAAGAAAATATTAATGTATCATCAATAGATGCCTGTAAATTGTACCCACAATACAGGAAAAATCCTAGTGTAATGCAAGGTTTGACGGCACGGTTGGTGCAGTGGCTGATGCAGGTGGCTGCTGCGCTCGGGGTCGTGGGTTCGATTCCCGCACGGAACAAATATTTGTATGATCTGCAGGTAGTTGTTCCGGGTCTGGGTGTATTGTATGTGGAATTCATGTCTGTAAACGCACCCACGACACAGGAGAAATTCTAGTGCAGGCAACGTTTTTTAAAAACAAAAAATAAATATCTATCTATTATTTCATTTCATTAAGTCTTTGTAATCCACCCGGTACGAGCCACACCCGTCATGCTACGCCACTGAGCGTGAAGTAGTTCAAGACTATGTTCTCTTATTTAATAAATTTTAAGCAATAAATAGATCAAGAGGTGCAAATAATAAATGCTTTGTAGATTTTATCGTAGATCACATATAGAAACATGATCATCTCATACATAATTATCTCGTACATTGTTTCATGTATCTTTAATTTTTAAGTAATAATTCTCTAATATTCTGTAGTATTGAACCTTTATCTATAATTTACACGGATGTAATGACCGTACTCTGTAGTCTGTAGCTTGGCAGGTTTGTAATAAAACAACATAAAAAATCATTATCTGTATTAGTAACAGTAGGTAGCAGCATACAAAATAGGTGATCCATTTTGATTCATATCTTCCAAAGAAATTACTGTAGAGTGATAGATATCGGAACCTGAAGCAATTATAAAACCATTATGTTTTTATTTGTTTTCCTAATATTTAACTACGTTTGGGCAATTTAGTCTACGAATACCGTAAATGTAATGATTAGGAAACTTGGTAATCCTCGCATCGTAAATATTGGGCCTAGCGAGTTTCTGATTAATTGATGTTTTGTTATAACGAAAACCAGAATTTCCAATATCGTATCAGATTTATGATAAAAACAATCGTATTCATACCTACCATGCCACTCAGCCCATTGACATTATATAATCTTGACTTTACAACTTTCAAGTCAAGTCAGGTGGGTCTAAAGAGATGTGATGTAAACATTAATTATGTGTACCAATGAATACCATGCTACGGAACTTCGTAGAATTCTCGTAGCAGGCTACGCTGAGAAACTGTTGGCCTCAACAACAACTTAGTAAATGTTAATAAGCTCTAAATGTCTTCTTTGTTGAAAATTCCTTTGGTAAAACTAATTAAGTTACTTCTAGATAATGATTATATTATACAAAAAATGTTATAAAAAATACCCACAGTACACAAACAGCTTTTAAAGAATATTTTCTGTGGCTTCATAAGGAGGCTCGGTATTGAGAAATTTCCTGCAAAAGTCTTTGTTAACCAGATAAAGTATTTGTTATTTAATGAATCTTATTGTTTGCCTCTAAAGCAGCTCTTTCATATTTTCAGTTGAACACGCTTTCCGATAGTCTCATTTTTTATATTATTTACGGGATGATTTATCGTTTTGTGCTCGGGAACCAATTACTACATCTACTTCATGGGCATGTAGCAATTACGTGTTGTCTTTCTATTTAATTATAAAATAATGTTCGGTAGGTAGAATTATTGGTGGCTTAGTTATGGTAACAACCCTGCTTTCGTATCGATTCTGGGGTAATGTCTGTCTTTACACACAAGACAAGCAAGATAAACATTTGAATATACAAAATTATAGAAAATAATTATAGCAAATGTTTTATGCATTTAAGTAAAATGCTATAAATCAAGTCAAAATATAATTAACGTCTTAAAACAATAACTTTCTAAGTGAAAATCAGGTTACAGCTGATATAAAAGCTCTTAAAATAGAACCGTAAAAATTCTATCAATACCGCCATTTGCCACTTGCACCTGACAAATATATTTACTGCATGCATTTCTTTATCACTATGAGATAGAGGCTATTTTTCATCGTCACTGATTTGAACGCTTCGCTCCAGTTGTCGACGTTTCAGCTCTCGACCGTCTAGAGCACTTCAGAGTTCGAGTTGGCACCAAATTTTAGGTTTCAACGCTTCTCATTAGGCGCCGCTCAAAGAGACGGGTGAGTGAGGGGCGCGGGGAGGGGAATGGGCGTCAGACCGGGAGAACTATTGTACTATAAGATGGAACGTTTTGTGCCTCAGCTCGTTATATATGAACTATATGTAGTTTTACCGAGAGATCCATGCAGTTTCACTTACTGATATTAGGGTATTTAATGCGTGGTTTTGGCTTCAGAAACATCGGACGCGTCGCGAAACATTAATAATATACGAGCGTGTTAAACAAAACGGCACGCTTAAACTTGTTTAATTAGTTGGAAAGTAATCATTTACAGTCAAAATAAAAAACGCGAGGTGTTAAGTAGGTACTGCGAACAGTAAATTAAAACAATAATTCACGACATTATTTACGATTAGTAAATCTAATTTTGCGTCAAAACGTGAACATAAAATATGATGTTTGATAAATCTCCGTGCTTGGGCACGGCGTATTTTTTGGCACAACATAATTAGTTTTCCCTACGGTACTTTGTACCTGTGGCGGGAAGCGCTTAAAAGCTTTGGTCGTCGTTTCACTTATAAAGCAATTAAAGCAGTCATTTTATGTGTGCTAAACTAATTAATGGCTTTTATTTTTAAACAGCAATGTACTGCCCTCGTGATTAATTTCTCAGCAATTACATAACAATTACTGTGTAGTTAAAAATTGGATTGTTAGTGATTTGGATAGTATTTCTCGATCCATTATGCATTGTAGGTTAATAATGCATGGTAATTTGATGCAATGAATAAGTCCGTTTGTCTTTGTTATTTATTTTTAAATCGTAAGGCTACACCTAGGCTCATAAAACATTGATATCATCATATCAGCCTAAAGACGTCCACTACTGAAGAAAGACACCCCCCCCCCCCCCTCATAAACTACCGGCTACATGCCGTGTCTCGTCATTTTGGGGAAAATTTTCCAGAACTTACCACGCTAGGCAGACAGATTGGTGAGTGCAGAATAGCTGCTGTTCCACAGAAGGGACGCTGCTGCCCATTCCTCTAGTTTATAATGCCTTCGCGTGCCGTCACCTTTGACGACTTCTCCGGGATGGAGTGTTACTATATTCTTAATCCGCGGGTATTTGAACGTACTTAGACAAAAACACGCTAACCCAGTTTTTATTTGATGTTAAATCACACATAACATCATTTATAATTTTTGTAGGTATCACAGTTAAATTTCAACATCATCATTTCGGCCGAATGAAGTCCACTGCTGGACACAGGCCTCCCCCAAAAATCACCACAACCACCGATATGGATGTGTTGTGGGCTCATTGGGGGGTTTTGCCATAATTGCCACGCTTGGCAGGCGGATTGGCGATCGCAGTTGAGTTGTTAATGTACTCGAAGGCACTGCTGCCCATCCTCCGACTAATCTCTTAGTCGACTTTTACGACACCCATGGGAGGAGATGGGGTGGTGGCATTCTGAGCCGGCACCACGCGTTTAAATTTATAATGTTGTTAATTTTTAGTACACTTCAGGTACTCTGTCATGCGTCAACTGCAATGATTTTCATACCATCAAAACTGTCTGGAGTGCGTATTAAGTAGGCGTGGCGGTCTGGAGTAACGAGTGTAGGCGGTCTTAATGAGTTGTCACATTTAACTATCGAACTTGACCTTTATTTATAAAAGGATAGCGATTACTTTCCCGTATCAAAACAAGAAGTCGTGGAAAATAAGCTTTGCGAGATTAATAGTCACGGTTTAATACATGTTTCGTTATGTGTTTGAAGTTTTAACGCTGGAAGCAACAGTTTATATTAATAAGAAATTCACCGGTTTTATTGTAATTATTACATTTTTGTAGCTTCAGATATTGATGGAAATGGCATGAAAATCTAAGTTTCTATAATTTTATGCTTTGTTCAAAATAGTAATAAATGTACTTGTTCTTATTCATAAAGGTACTTATATATCATAAGGAGATCTATTAAGAAGCTTACAGAACTCAGGGTAGTTTGTGGCGAGCCCAATGTGAGTGGCGACACTGCGTACCCGAATGCTCCAGAGAGTCGGTCAGGGCCTCGTCTCCAGTTTACGTTAGGCGTAATAATGGGGAAATCCGCTCTGGGTCTTCGAGACGCGCGATGGTGAAACCGGTGCCCTTTAAGGGGGTCGATCGGGGGGTCATCTTGTGATTAGCGAGTCACCATCTGCCACAAAATTTAACTAACATAAACCCTCGGAGAGAGAGATAAATGTAAAATGATGAATTAACTTTATTTAGTAACTAATTTTGAAGAAAAACATTCTTCTTCAATTAATCTAGAAAACACACACTATTTTCAACTTTTCCTTCTCAATTTATCTCTATCAAAGTAGCCAAATTCTAAAACATATAAAAACAATCATTTTAAAGTAGCCTCAATTTGCGACCCAAGACGTAGAGGGTAATATGGTAGAAAGTTTATAATGGCCCCGTAGTACGTGGCACCAAAGTGAAGTGCCTTTAATAGCACCGCTGGATATTAGGAGACTTGCGAATATTTTCCGGTAAAAATTTTCGGCGTGAGCGCAAAGCTTTTAGTGTGAAAGTTAGGAATGTTGTGTCGTAAATATTTACATAAAGCGTTTTGGGATAACGTAATTGTTGGTAATTGTAGTGACTATTGTGGAATATCTTAAGGAGATAGGTCACAGACGATATGGTGTCTGTAGGTCCAATAATATTATTTTCGGGGGACTGAGAGAAGAAGTTCACCACCTCTACGGGAGAGATGTGCGGTCTGTGGCCCTCTACTACATGGGCATCTAATTGTTCACCTTGATTCTCGGGCGTCAAGCGCTGCAGAAACAAGATACACGGTCTGCAGCAAAGAGCGGTTATACGCATCGCACGAGGATACCGAACGGTGTCCTTTGAGGCGGCAATTCTGTTGGCGCGCTTTCTTCCTTTCGTTAACCTGGCGGAGACGGATGTGTGTGTGTTACAGTCATCCCCTCCAAGATGTGCTTAAAGGCCTTTTTTTTTTTTTTTTTTATTGATGTCCAGTGGAAATTCTACATGGAACTTCCTTCACCCCGGGGAAGGGCGAAGGGGTATGCCGGACTCCTACCGGCTAGAACCATCGGAGTGGTCATCTTCGGCACTAAAGAGGGGGCTCCATAAACTTGAAACGCTTATTGGGAAATCTGCGTGCTCAAACCGAGCGACCCCCGGGAAGACAGCGTTGTGCATGTGGTCACGTACCGCTATGTGCGCAGTACAGCGCATAGTGAGGCCTCGGGGGAATCTTTTACAATCCCCTCGATAGATGCCTGGGGGGGTGGCCTCTTTACAGTCGCCTTCCCTCCACTAAAGGGGATGACCACTTTACAGTCATCCCCTCCGAGATGAGCCTAAAGGCGTGGCACCAACGGGTGGCTCTAGATGGAGATTATTCGAGTTCCTGGAGCCTCCCTTCGGTGCCGACGATGATCACTCCGGTGATTTTAGCCGGTAGGAGTCCGGCATGCCCCTTCGCCCTTTCCCGGGGTGAAGGAAGTACATGAGGTATTTCCACCGGATCAATAAAAAAAAAGGATTCTGGCATGACCTTGCCCGTATTTGTACAAGGTAAAAAATTGGTCCAATAATATTATCATTTTGGATATATGATTTATTCATGTGCGTTGCACGAACATTATTTATCGGTTATAAAACGGGCCTAAGGTGTTCAATAGTATGTGTTCCACTTTGAGGCGCTTAGACAGTCGCGCTGTGACCACACGTGACAAGCGTTCTCGGGCTGCCGCGGGTACTATGACTGCGTCTCTGCTACAGCGGCACTCTGTTCGGAATCCACAGCGTTAACGTGTTTTCTAAATTCGGGACAGTTTCTTTAATTTTTATTAAAATAAAAAAGGAAATTTCTCCTGTGTCGTGGGTGCGTTTACAGACACAATACACCCAGACCCGGAACAATCTACCTGCAGATCATACAAATATTTGATCCGTATCTACCCCACGACCCGGTGCGCAGCAGCCGACTGTATCAGCCACTGCAACAACCGTGCCATCAGTATAATTGGGACATCATCATCATCATAACATTAGCCCAAGGATGTCCACTGCTAAACAAAGGCTTCCCCCATAGATATCCACAACGACCGGTTACATGCCGTCCGCATCCAACGACTCCCAACGACTCCCCAGTCATCTGTTTATCTTGTTGGAGGCCGTCCCATCGTCGACCATCAGTTCTACGTGCTAAGTTCCCTGCCCATTGCCACTTCAGCTTACAAATTCTTTTAACTATATCGGTAACTTTAAATCTTCTACGGATCTGCTCATTTCCGGTTCAATCTCAATCAATCAATCATTTATATTATATATATATATTTTAGGTCACTAGTACACCCCCTAATCATTGTGGAAGTGACCAGGATACCGCACAGCACACGCTCGAGGAGTGCCCTGCGTGGGCGCCCGAGCGGCGGGTCCTGGTCGATCAGATCGGGCAAGATCTCTCTCTGCCGGCAGTAGTGTCGGCTATGTTGGCAGAGCATGAAAATTGGAGTGCAGTGGTCTCCTTCTGCGAGAGCGTCATGCTCCAGAAGGAGACTGCAGAGCGGGATCGGGAGAGGGCTGGTCCCGCACGGAGAAGGACGAGACGGCGCCGGGGCAATAACCGTCCCGGCTCCCAAGTCCAACACGCCTGAGCCCCCTGCCGTCACTACATGGTGGGGGGCCTCGGGGGTCGCGGGCGCGCAGATTGGGGAGTCTGCGTTCTCACACCGAGCGACCCCTGGGAAGACGGTAGTGCGCACGTGGTCACGTGCCGCCGTGTGCGCAGCACAGCGCAAAGCGAGGCTTGGAGGGATCCTTTATAATCCTCCCCGAGAAGTGCCTGGGGGGGCGACCATTTTACAGTTGCCTTCCCTCTACTAGAGGGGGTGACCACTTTACAGTCATCCCCTCCGTGATGTGCCTAAAGGCGTGTCACCAATGGGCGGCTCTAGTGTGATCTTACGAGGACCTGGAGCCCCCCTTCGGTGCCGAAGATGACCGCTCCAGTGGTTTTAGCCGGTAGGAGTCCGGCATACCCCTTCGCCCTTCCCCGGGGTGAAGGAAGTTCCATGTAGAATTTCCACTGGACATCAATAAAAAAAAGGACACCCCCTAATACGGAACATCGGATTAATCGTAAGTAAAAGAACATACGATAATAATTATTTTTTTGCGTAAATTTATGTATGTTAGAAATATGAAGCATAGCTCTTTCCATAGCTCGCTGAGTAACCTTGAGCTTTCTATCAGGCCCATAGTGGCTACGTTTCTGTGCCGTAAATGTTATTGCTGGTGCTGTCTGTTATAGTAGGATGGTGTTCTGCTTCGCTAGTGAGACGACCGAGGTTGAAACCTAATAAGAACTTATTACAAAAATCTTATAGTAGTGGCCATAACAACATGATATTCTATCTGTGAAGTGTCGCACTGCAGCGCGGCAGGGTGGACAAGGACAAGCGGTAACCACATGCGTGGCACGCCAAACCACTCTGCTGTATCGCGGTCTCGATGTGCCAAGTTCAGGCAATTTTCATAAAAGTAGAGCTTCACTAAATCCACGTAATTACCTGTCGTATCGGCGCACAGCAATGTGTGTTAAATTCCATAGTTAATTATTTTATCTGTAGAACACGCCGTTCATTGCTTCTCGTAAGATCTATAAGCGATATGTTTTTTTTTTTTTTTTTTTTCTGTAAAAGTAGGCATTAGTAATCCATCAAGAGCAGTGAAGTGTCACTTGCAATAAGTAGAACTCGGGTGGAAGAGCCACAAGTTATGTCACAGTCACTTGATTACACCATCAAGCAGATCAAAATTATGGCAAGTTTTATTATGATATACGCGTTTTAAAAAGCGTAGCTGCGGGCTACGATAATCTGAGTTTCTAATACCTAACTACGTAATGTAACGTAATATTTCGTGTGGTGCCAGCTACGAATAGCACCAACCCATCTCATCTCGTGGGTGTCGTAAAAGGCGACTATGGGATTAGCCAGAGGATGGGCAGCAGCGTCCTTCGAGCACATTAACAGCTCTACTGAGTTCACCAATCCTCTTGCCAAGTGAGGCGATTATGGCAAATACCCTATGAGTATACAACACACCCTGATTGGTTGTGGTGGCAGTCTTTGGGGGAGACCTGTATCCAATAGTGGACTTTATTCAGCTGAAATGAATGAATTTATTCGGGTGAGATGAATGAATTCGGCTTATGATGAAGCACCTAACTAATTGATTTGAAAATAGAAATGAAAATGGCTGGATCGCATCTCTTCAGACTAATATTCCTCAAATCTTAGTACAAACGCTTTTTTAAGATAGAAACAATTAAATTCAATAAATTTCAGATTTACTAACATTTGTTAAAACATACACAAACTTATACCCAAAAATTGCGTGAGTTCTCGTTTTATTAGTTTAGAATCTTATCTTACATGCTTTTTAAAAAACAATTGTGGTTAGTATTGTGGACTGCAGCAGTATTACTTTGTTTGAACAAGAGACAAAAGACGTCTTTAAATTATTACCGTATCCTTTATCTGTATATTGACATGTAATTACTATGTGATTTTTCTGTGTGGAGTCTGGGTTAAGAATATAGCCCCACTTCATCTTCTCCCGTGGTTGTTGTAGAAAGCGACTTTGAGACCTTAAACCAGAGGGGCCGGCAGCCCTGTCTCTCCTGTGGAACAGTAGCTATTCTGCACCCACCACTCGCCTGCCAAGCGTCGTGAGTACTGGCGAATTCCCTCCAAAATGACGACACACGACATGTATCTGTCGATTATGGGGAAGGCATTTGTTCTGCAGTGGACCTCTTTTGGCTGACATAATGATGCAGATGACGTGGCTTTGCATAAGGACAACCCACGGGCTGATTTACCTAGATACGGGCCACTTTGCCGCTATGGGCCGCAAGTTCCCAACTTCCCACGGTCGCGTTGGCGTGAGTTGACCTGGCCAGCCATTAAATCGCATGCCGTGGGAAGCCACCATAAGGCTACAAACTGGCGGAAAAGTTATAAGTGCAAATCCCGCGCTCGATAAGGAGCAAAATAGAAATAAATATGTATTTTTAATATACTCAAGAATATCACACACTTGTCTTAACAAGTTTATACACTAAACGTCTGAATCGTCCTTTGAATGGGGACCAAGCAAGGAATTAATTCAGGCGGTGACTCACTAAAGCCTTAGGGTGATGTAGGCGTCTCCTGGTAATCCCGAATGACGTATAAGGTTTCTTAAGTAGGTGTTCGAGTTTAGTACTTATTTGAAAAGAGTGGGAGTAGAATTTTATGTCAACTGATGTTAACAGAAATGAAATAATTGTAAGGAATATTTATTTTAAACGAGCAAAGTTTATTACTTACTTCTTAAATATATTTATCTCTTTTTTCTTTAATAATATGATCCAAACTAGGATTTCTCCTGTACCGTGGGTACAGATTACAGATATACATCTTACATGCACAAAGCCAGAAACAACTATCATCATTTTAGTCGAATACAGCCCATAGCTAGACACAGGCTTCCCCCAAAGATTGCCACAAGAACCGGTCTGGGTGTGCCGTGTGCTCATTGAGGGGTTTTGCCAAAACCGCCACGCTTGGCAGGCGGGTTGGCAATTGCAGTTGAGTTGTTAATGTACTCGAAGGGCGCTGCTTGTATAGCTAATGCCATAGTTGCCTTTTACGATCCCCAGGTGGGGGACCTCTGGGTTCGCGGGTACGTAGATTGGGGAATCTGCGTGCCCACACCAAGCGACCCAAGAGAAGACGGTAGCACGCATGTGGTCACGCGCTGCCGTGGGACGCTTTGGGGGATCCTTTACAATCCCCCTGGGGGGGTGACCGCTTTACAGTCACCCTCTCCGAGATGTGCCAATAGGCGTGGCACCAGTGGGTGGCTCTAGTGTGATCATACGAGGACCTGGAGCTTCCCTTAGGTGCCGAAGATGACCGCTCCAGTGGTTTTAGCCGGTAGGAGTCCGGCATACCCCTTCGTCCTTCCCCGGGGCGAAGGAAGTTCATGATGAATTTCCACTGGGCACCAATAAAAAAAGGGGACGAGATGGGTTGTTGCTCTTCGTAGCTGGCACCACACGGTGAACCACTAACCACCGGCCCGTGTTGAATCCTCCGTCCGTTTAAATGTCCTCTAATACATTTTAAATAATACTGATCCCGCTGTCCCCAAAATAATAGCTTGTTATCCCCAGCAACGCTCTAAGCCAAGGTCCGTGTCCCGTAAAGGGGCGCCCGTAGCGCAAGTTGCTTAGATTTTAATGTAATTGTAAGCCTGGCTGGAGGCCTCTTTTGGCTTCGCCAGAAACGACCGGTTAAGCAAACACATTTCCCAGAAGTGTAGCGAGAAGCCGAACAATAAAATAAAAAATGCTCAATAGGAAAGAGTATGTTTAAGATGCCATGACAAATGAGTAATAAAACTTTTTAAACAAAAAATAATAATACCGTCTTCAAAAACCTGATTAAATAATATAATTTTCGTTGGTGTGTGTGTATACCTGGCCCCGCCCGACTTCATAAGTAAAGTTGCTATGTAAAAAAAAATGTAATGGAATACATCGCGTATATTATAAATTACTGTTTTTCCTGACGTTTCGAATACTTTTATTATATTGTATTACTAGGGTAGCCCCCAAGGCCGGTGGTCCTAGTCCGCTGCCGACTAACTGCTTTGCCCTGATGGGGCTAGGCGGGTGTGGCGGGTCGACACCCCACTCGGCTTCGTTGGCACCGTAAGGTATCCGCCGAGGACCACCAAACAGTGGTTTTTCCCTGAAGGGGCACAATAACGCGATGAATTTAATCGGTGAAAGAAACAAAATCAGTAGTCGCCTTGAAAAAGGCAACGCGTGATTTATTTGAAGTGACTGCAATCCGATGGGACGGATTGCGGAAAAACACTACACGGCACACTGGTCGGGGAGCGCGAGCACAACACGACCGTCTGCGGCGAGCGTCCACTGACGATTTCGTCGACATATACACTTGACATAGAATATATATATTGTATTTCAAGGGTTTTATTTATTTATGGGCGGAACCCTAATTATTTTTCTAAAATAAAAGTAGCCTAAGTTATTCCTTATAACATCAGCTATCTGCTAGTGAAAGTCCCGTCAAAATTGGTTCAGCCGTTTCGGAGATTACCCGGAACAAACAGACAGACAGACAAAAAATTTAAAAATGTATTTTTGTTATAGGTACCATATATACTTTCATATGCATTTAGTAAAAAGCTGTTATTTTGACATTACAAACAGACACTTCAATTTTATTTATTTGTATAGATAATGAGTAATAAGCGCGAAAACCTAAGACATCACTAAATTTGTTCTGTTTCTTTTTAGTGTTTTTAATATTTTTAAATTATGTAGGTTTTTTGAAGTCGGTATTTCTTTTGCTTAAAAAGTTTTATTGCGGAATACACAAAAAAAGCATTTCAAAGTTTTATTTCTTTTTTGTGTAAATAAATGCAAGAACGTTATCCAAGTTAGGTATCAGTTTAAATCGTAACCAATCCGAGATACCTACTTAAATAAGTTAGTAGACAGTGCAACTCACGGCTGACACAGCAAGAACAAGAAACACTTAAATAAACATAGTTATATTTATATAAAACCAATTCGAGAGTATTTAACACTAAATAAAATAAGAATAACTCAAATCGATTCTTTAATCTCGGAAGAATCGGTAACTATTAAAACATAATCTAGATAAGCGCCCGAAATTCAACCTGTTCATTGAAGCTAGTTAAAACTACTGATTCAAATGTAATAAAATTTATATTGGACCAATTCGCAAGGATTTTGCCCCTACTAGTATTAAAAAGAAATTGTTCAAATCGGTTTACAAATCCGAGATTAATCGGTGTACATAAATAAAAATAAATCGCATTGGATTTAGAACCTCTTCTTTTTTGAAGTCGGTTAAAATCAAACTGCCAATGTGTAATACGATTTCTAATTGATAAAATATTACTTAATATAATAAAAAAAAAAACAACATTACTTTAAGTTCTTAAAAATGATTCTATGGCCTATATTAAAAAAGGTTCTTGGAAAGCGTTTACAAGAGACTCGTAATTTAGTTTGCTCGATCGGTAAATAAGCTTCAAGATGCCATTACGAAGTTAAATGGTTCGCTTGAAGTAACATAAATATCTTGTAATGTATTGGTTTAAATATTAAAATGAGGGAACTAGTGAGTTATTGCCAAAGTACCAATCTTTCAGTATAAATATTTTAGTATCAGCCTCATCATCATATCAGCCAAAGGACGTCCACTGCTGAACAAAGACCTCGCTTATAGATTTCCATAATGGCTGATTTCCATGATTTACCAGTGAATTTGCCAGTACTCACTACGCTTGGCAGGCGGGTTGGTAAGCGCAGTATTACCTTTGCACAGATGGGACGCTGCTGCCCATCCTTTTACGATATCCATGGGAGGAGATAGATTGGTTTTCTATACTCTACGGACACCACAAGGCTGTCAATTTATTTTGTTTTTTCCTCTTGCAGCGTAAGGTGCGTTTTTGAAACAAATCTTACATGCACAAACTCCAGAGAATAAGGTTTGTAAGGCAAACAAATATTTAGATGCGACGAATATGCGAGCGAATCCCGCACCATCAGCGATAGGTAAGTCGAAAGAACACCGTGGGGTTGTACATAGCTGGTATGAGTCCGATAAGCCCTTACTAAAGGTGGAAGAAGTCCATGAGGATTTCCCCACTTAAAAAGGCGTCCAAATATTTGAAGGGATTAAATCCACAACCCTTGACCACATAATGTCAAGCGCTCAAATGTATTAAAACCATTTCAGTTTAGACTAATAACATTGTAGCCATGTCAATTCCTGCAACCAGTATGAAAGCACCAGAGAGTCGCAGTGCGTAGGGGGAATCACACGTCAGACATTTTTATGGTCAATCTACTGATGGATACTTATACAATAATGCTCTTGGCGCCCATTACCCCGTACCACGCTATGAACGTATTATGTACGGAAAAGT
Source organism: Diloba caeruleocephala (assembly GCA_947459985.1). NCBI lineage: Eukaryota > Metazoa > Arthropoda > Insecta > Lepidoptera > Noctuidae > Diloba > Diloba caeruleocephala. The sequence continues at coordinate 21,984,944 of OX381610.1, forward strand.
AATGACAGAGACTACTTCTCGCTCTATACGTATAGTATCATGCACTAAGCACCTGGCACCTGCAATCTACTCGTGAATTTGCTCTTGGTCCGGTCATAATACGCTACGGTGTATGACGGTGAATTCACGGTGTAGCGGGCGTTGTTTCATATTAATTGATACGCAGTTTTTATTTATTTATTTAATACTTTATACACTAAAACTGTACTGAGGCGGACTTAATGCCATTAGGAATTTTTGTATTTTGGGAAATCGTTTTTCGTTTTGAATGATGTCGAATTACCAAATAGTTGAGGTTCTTTTAATTTGAAAATATGAGAAACTATGAACGACACCTAAATAGTTTAAATTGTGTTAAATCAATTAAATAGAGATTCAGAAGATCCAATACAATTGATGTACGATAAATTGGTTACACTCTTAGATTGTATACAAAAATATCAAAAACTGAACATGGATAAAACACGAGCAAGTGGTTTCATTTTGTCTGCGATTGCACCGTTTCTTTTATTTTGCACTCTTTTGGTAATCTTATTCTGGATAGTTTTATTCTGAAATAATTGCAATGACCCGACCAGTTCCTTCGTTCTGGATAAAGAATTCACATACTTTTACGTAAAGATAATGCAACAGGCATTTCAACTCTAGAAATCCTTCACTACTTTATATCATTGTATTATTCTCGATGTATCTTCTGCAGCTACACATTTGTGGTTAAAACTGCTTAAAGTTTGACAATACAACGGAGAAGCAATTGGTTTCTTATGCCCGCACTTTGGTTTGCTTTAATAAACACATTTAACTATTACTGTGAAACTAGGATTTCTTGACTGTTGATGGGTGGTCTTAACTTAGCTAAAAAACTTAAATATCCTGTGGTTGTTTGATTGTTACTTATTTGTGATTTAAAGAGTTCATGACAGTCTATTTATTATTAGTTATATGGGTGCCTACACGGAACTGGCCACTCCTTCCCCTTTCGTGGGTGTCAGAAAAGGACGCGAAGAGATTATTTTGTGCATATGACTATTATATATAAGGTAATTTTTTTTATTGATCCGGCTCGAGCGCCAATTTTGGCTTACTGGGCAGTTCTCAGGGAGAATTGTAAGGATCCCTACCTACCACCTACCGTCTTACCGACTCCCCGCTGGCCAACACAAGAGTGTCATCAGCGTAACAGACTAAGCTGATGCCAGCAGGGAGAACAACACGCAGGACTGGGTCGTAGGCAAGGTTCCATGAGAGGGGGCCGAGAACTGACCCCTGCGGAACCCCGCACGTAATCTCCCTCCGCTTTACGCTACCGTCGCTGCCCACGTAGCGAATGTGCCTATCGCGCAGTTAGGCCCCTATGATGCCATCATCGGTGTCCACCGACGTATGCCGTGCCGTGCCGTGCGTATGCCGGACTCCTAACGACTAAAACCACTGGGGTGGTCGTCTTCGGCACCTAAGGGGGGCTCCAGGTCCTTCGTTCTCGAGAACCTGGAGCCCGATTTCAGTACCGAACTCTGGCTTACGTCATCGGCCTTTATTTGGGCGGAGGCAGCACATGAAAATAAGAAAAATCTCGGCAACAGGAATTCAGTACAACGTATGTGAGCTGACTGATATTGAGCATCACTAAACGCAGACATTCTTGTTATCTTAAGTTGTTACTCAAGGCTTTAAATTATATCAACATCTACTTAACATCACATATACTTGCTCTCGCGTCTTCAAACTCTAAACATAGCACAAGCGGGAACAGTCTCAACTTATCTTTAACTTAGGCGTGTAATACTTGAGATTACATAAAGTTAAGGGATGTATGATAAAGCTTTTATTCGTAAAGGAATTCCTCTGAAGGTATTGTTTACAAGGCAACCTTTTGTTATGTAAATATGTATACGTTAGGAATAAATTAACTATTTCAAAGTGAAAGGGAACTTTCAAACGTTCGTCGTGTGAATCAATTATGCAGAGCGTTTTAGTGTCTTCAGAGTGATTTTTGTTTGATCAATTCTTGTTTTTTGGGTAAAATTCAGTGATGAGAAATGGTTATATCCTCGTTTTCATTAATATTAAGCTTTCTAACTCACAATTGGGTCGGTATTAAATGCGTAGTCAGTAAATTTCTATTATTCTATTTTCTGATTTTAGAATATGTATGTATTTCTTTTGTTTTCATCTGGACGAAGATTCCGAGTGAATCCCTATTTTATAAGATGCAGCAATAGGTATATTGACTTTAGTTTTATACCAGTGGGTCAGGAGAAACAATATCAAAAGTTTAAGTGAGAAGGAAAATTATTTCATTTGTTCAAACAAGAACGCACATAATGTAGAAACTATTCGTCTATACAGAAATTTCAACAAAACAATTCTAAAAATTACTTAATATTAAAGGCACCCACGACACATAAGAAAATCCAGGGCCCTGGGTTTAAAAAAAGCTTTGTCCTAGCTAGATGTCAAAGCGTTACACGTGGCTCTGCTAGAACGCCAACCCTAACTGCATAACACGCGTTGTATCATGCACATTGCACTGCCCACGTAGGAACAAAGCTGAAAATACTAAAGTTGATAAACAGAAAATCACAATAATAAAAATAAAAACTATCATATACATACGCAGGTGCATCTCGTCCATTCTTTATTTTTTGTTTAGCTCACGCAGCTTGAGCGGGTCTACATCTTTTCTATGAATATTTTTCCATATCCCAAAAAATACACGAGACATAAAATACGAACTGCACATACATTTTATTATATACTAGCTGTTGCCCGCGTTTTCACACCGAGTTTATTTTTATCAATATTGATACAAATATAGCCTATATCACTTAGCAATAATGTAGCTTTTTATTTGTGAAATATTTTTTTGAATCGGTAACCTCCTACACACAAACTAACAAACAGAATCTCTTTATGATATTAGTATATAGAGCAAATCTAATGCACACAACTGCAACGTGACATCCGGAGTTCGATTTCCTGGTCGGGCAGCCATAAGGCGGTTTTTTTGTAAGAAAATTATCTGTTACAGTCCGGAATTTGGAAGTGTCCCGTAGATTGCATAAAGTATGCCACCACATGTGATGGATTACGACATCAGCGAAAAATAAGTGGGGTACTCAATACTGAGATTGTTAAATGAAACTCGACTTACATATAAGTGTATAAGTATATATATATATATATATATTGTATCTTTCAATCATTATCATTAAACTTTGGAAATATTATACAGGTATAATGATTTATACTCAACGATTATTACTCATTTTAATTAAACACTTTTAAACAAATTACATCGCGTATACTGTACATTTTTTATTATCCTGACGTTTTGAACACTTTGCAGTGGTAAACTTAAAGTGTTAACTTCATACCACACTGAAAACATAACGACATTATACCTGATTACTACATACATCGAAGCAATTGTTGTCTACAATTGTACGGTAGATGAAATAAATTATCACAATCTCTAACGTTCTCATAAGAAAGCTCAAGGTCACTCAGCAGCGAGCTATCGAGAGAGCTATGCCTGGCGTTTCTCTACGAGATCGAATAAATAAGGACATCCGTAGAAGAATTAAAGCTGCCGACGTATCTGAAAGGATAAGTAAGCTGAAGTGGCAGTGGGTGGGGCACATTGCTCGTACGAAATGATTGCCGTTGGGGTAATAAGGTTCTCGAGCGAGACCGCGCACCGGAAAACGCAGCGTGAGACGATCTCCAGTGAGGTGGACAAACGACCTAATGAAGGTCGCTGGGAGTTGTTGGATGCGCTGTTGGATCTTTATTCAGCAGTGGACGTCTTTTGGCTGATTCGATGATGATGATGATGAATGATGCCTGTCAACTTAGTCATACTGCGACCACAGTAATCAGTGTTAAAACGTTCACAGCCAGACCAAGTTACAGATTGCCTTCACTTACGGAGATTATTCCTACCATAGTGTAAAATGGCACTACAGCAGTTGGAATGACATTATACTTGCACATAATTTGTGCTAAAATAATTATACATGACCTTAGTAGGCTAATAGCAATAACGATCGCGTTGAGTTTAAAAAAGGGTTAACAAAACTCGAAGGACTGCAGAATGATAAAAGGGCTCAGTCCCAGACACATAAATGAGGATTATACTGAACATTAACATCAAATGTAAATTCGTAATGTGAGCACAAAAGAAATAATGTAAATTGAGAATGTTAAGTCAGGTTTGTTCTCAAAATGAAACAATTAGAGAGGTGATACACAATAAGTAAACAGGCTCCTGCAAAAATGGTGAACATTATTTCAAGGGGACAATCAGTAGCATAAAGGGGTCGAATTAATTAAAAAAACTGGTCATAATTTCAATTTTATTTTAGTAATTATTATTAATAAGTAAAGTTGCTGTTCGAGCAATAAACATATTTTTAACATTTCATTATGAAAACGCACAGAAAAAAAGCACGTGCCACTGTAATAAAATGTTAAAAATATATTTATTTTTGTGTGCTAAAACAGGGACTTTAAAAAATTACAATTATTTTAAATACGCATTTATTAGCTTGTTATGTATCTATGGATCTATGAATCTATGTATCTAAGTAACAGAATTTTTGAACTCGGTTTACAACCCCTCCAAACCTTAGGATTGATTTGAAATTTCACACACTTATCAAGGACCGCTGATAATGCAAAAATTTAAATAGTTTGTCCCAGTATCCAGGATCCGCAGGATTAGCGATTTTTTCATCTCTGATACCCGGAAGAAATTATAAATTCATCGACATGCACAAATTTGCACAAAAAATAATACCTCCATAAGATGTCGATTAAACTTTCCGCGGCAAGAGTACGATGAGACTCGAATATTGTCTTATTCTTCAGATGATTTTGTCCATAATGGAGGGAGATTCTTTTTACTTAAACGTCGAAGGGCATGCTTGGTTAAATAATAATTACCACCCGGAGTTATTGAGACTATGAACAGGCAACATGGACATTCAACCATTCGCAAAACAAGAATACACGCTTTTGTAATTAGCCGCACTAAAAATAGAAAATAAATAACAGTAAAAAAAGGACACGTTTTTGTAGATAACCGAACTAAAAGTAGAAAATAATTTTCAATAAGTTTAAAATAACAATAGAGTGATTGTGAAAAAAAAAATTGTATCTTGGGGTGCTTTATTTATTTGATACTTTCATGATGACGCTACTTTTACAAATATTCACAAAAAAATTTACAACCATTGACATCAAGCACGTTTTATACAAAAAAAATTTCTTAAGCACTATGTTGTTATTTTAAACTTATTGAAAATTATTTTCTACATTTTAGTTCGGTATGTACATACGCGTGTTTTTTTAGTTTTACTAACTAACTAACTATTATTCATTTTATAAACACTATCCCTATAATCTACTAATCGTCCCCATAAAATAAAATTCACTATTTTTCAAAACGCTGATAGTCTCGTCGTATTTACTGAAATTCTGTATGTGTCATATTCCGTTGGATCACCATAGCATTATCTCTCAGGGAATTTATACTTACTTAATTTTTACGACGCCGACGGTGACTATGCTTTGTTTAAAATAAATGCCTGCGGCTTCATTAGTAAATGCTCAACCAGGGTCTTTAGTTAGGACATGGTAGGTTTGTGAAATTTGTTGATGTAATATATATGTCTTATAACCTGGATAATTCAGAGCATAGTTTATTCGGCATGAAATCGATAGCTGGAGTATTATTAAATTTACATTAAAACACAGCACATTAAAATTAAATTTACATTAAAACATTACAGAATGGCAGGTGTCAATTACACTATTTAATCACAATATGAAACAAAAACACGATACTTTCACGGGTTCTTCTCGCAAATCTTCAAACATTCTGACAGTAACGACTTCCATTAATACGCTTAAAAATCCAAAATAGGATTTAAGTCCAGAAAAGTATCAAGCTTCTTCAGCGATCCCAGTAACGGCAAGTTAGAGTTTATGAACCCTTAAAACAATAGTTATTACGTCAAAGAACAAATCCAAGTAAACAAGGTGCTACATAAAATTCTTCACAATAACCTAGATGTAAAACCCAGTCATCTGCTAAATAGGTCAATTCTTATAGAAAGGTCATGGTATGACCTCGTAAGCTTCAATTATCGGTTGGTTGGTGATGTCACGGTGTCACCAGCCTTGTAATGAGGTTTAGTTGACGGCTGGCGCCTGTCTCGACGTTAACTGCTCAGACAGAGTGAAACGTTTGAGTTGGGGTTGTTGAAGTTATTTTAATATCAGATTTTGTTCTAAACCACTGCATGGCTTGTCGCCAGCTTCTAACGAAATTTCGTAGTGGAAAATATTCGTTTTGTTCTGTGTTGTCAATACCTATATTTTTTACTAGAATATTTAGTACATCGCGTCTGCACCGTATCTGTTTCTTGCGTAGAGTCTAAGGTCAGTATTACAGATCGAGAATCAAACTTAAGTAGAACTTGAGTTGAGATTGCGTCAATTGAATTTATATTCAATTGACGCAATCTGGACCGTAGGGTTCATATTTGATTAACGCAATCTTGACTCAAGTTCTACTTAAGTTATGATTCTCGATCTATAATACGGGCCTAAGGTCCATTATTTACTTAATTTGCCACAATATATGTTTTCAAATCTAAAAATCCTTGATACATTTTACCCTGTACATAGTTCCTTATAACTCTTTCCATATTATTGAACTTAAGAACTATTCATAAATAAGACTGTTAAAATAATTATTCGTTAATAACGTTTGATGTTCCCATGTCGTTCCTTTTTTCATTCGTAGGAGGTGCTTATGGTATCATATTAAGAGAACGGGCATCACATAAGTACGCACTTATGTGCTACTACAAACATAGGTATTGTCTTCGATCATGATCTGTCTGCCAAGCGTGGTAATTGTGGCAAAATCCCATTGATTGGTAATTGTTGCTGTCATTAGCAGGCCCTGTTTAGTAGTGGACTTTTACAGGCTTATCTGTTTACGGTTCGACTCAGGGTACTGGGTGCAACAGCAATACAATGTCACAAACAGGTATATGTAATTAACAAAGTGGCAATAATGATTATACAATAAATGGAAGCACATATTGGAACATGCAAAACAAATTTGGTTATTGATTAATAAATTATTTAATTTCTTTATTCTAAATTAAAATCTATACTAATATAATAAAGCAGCAATGTATTGTAAACAACGCGATCACAACGCTACGTGCTTGCTGCGAGGACCTCATCTGTGAACTGAATCGAACAGCCGATTAGTTTTTATTTACACTGCAGTTTTATGTGTAAATAAATAGTAAATTGTGTTTCTATTCAAAATAGCTTTAGGATAGGCGAAAACAATTACTTTAAACTGAAATCAGTTACATAAACTGGAAAAATATAAAAAAATGTAAAAACTAATGAAAACTCCGACGGAAATTTCTGACGCTGAGGTTTCCAGAATCATATACCGAATCCATAGTATCCGTTTTCGTTACGATGTCTCTCACACCCATTATATTATGTACGTATATACAATCATAATCTTTCAATTATTCTCTAATACAAATCTCAACATAATTACATTCTCAAGTGAGTCTAAGAACTCCATTACTCATTCCATGTAGAACATTCCATGCAATAGAACATATTTCAGAAAATATTATGATAATGGTGGTTGTCTGCTGTCTAGACGATAGCCTTGAGTAGCTATCAGTAGGTATTAAATGCTTTAGGGGGTAGCGTATATTAACTGTGGTATTTTGACACAATAGTGGCATTTGCCGGAACTATGTAAAGTTCCAGTACAAAAACAAACCCGTACAACCATGTAGAGATGAATTTAACGGTTAGTTCTTTCCGTTTTTGAAGTTTACTCCTTAAGAATCGATTTATATATAGGGTATGAAAAATTTTTGAGGAGTGAAATATTGTCGAGCGTTAACTAAAATGCGTTACGATTTTCTGCGCACCTTCACCCATCCGACGAACACGTGGATGCAGTTACTAGGTAGGTTATATTTGATATATATCGTACATATAAACATTCGTGCTTTTTGTTTTTTAACCCTCACTGCCTATTAATTACCGAGACAATTGTACTTACGGAGTAAACTCTAGTCGTGCGTCGGAGCTGACACACACTTTCTTTGTTAAGTTAGTGGCCATCCTTGTGTCAGTTGTTCATGCCCAACTGCCCTCCAAAGTACGGGGACACTAAGTTCAAATACCATTATACTGACAGCCATCCATTTATTACTTTAAATAAATTTTGTTATGAGACTAACTTTAGTTACACCACCTAGTTCGGGTGTAGATGCTCCCTTTTAGCATCACAATAGATGTTAGCATCCTAGTTTTACATCATAATTATTTCTGATATTAAAACGGTACCAAGTATTTTTACAATGCCTATATTACAAATGACAACCCTCATAGCTCAGATCTATTGATATTGAATACAGCAGTTTTTATTTTTAAAAATGTTTCAAGTGGTCACACAAATCAGAATATGTAAGTACCATTATTCTTGTCAGTATTAACTAACTATTAAATTATTTGCATCAGTAAGCTCCCTGAGGAGAATACGCAACTTTCTCCCAACTGCTACTAAAACTGCGCTCGCTCAATCCCTTTTCCTTCCTATACTTGATTATGCTGCTGCCAGTTATCTCGATCTTACTGAGGCACAATTAGATAAACTTGAGCGACTCCAAAACTTCTGTATTCGATTCATATTTGGTTTATGCAAATATGATCATGTTTCAGAATTTCTCACAAAACTCAAGTGGCTTCCAATACGTCTTCGCCGGAATTCTCATATACTTTCCTTGCTTTATAGTATTCTGTTTAATCCTAAAACCCCTTTTTACCTTAAAGAACGTTTTAAGTTCCTTAATGACGCACATTCGAGATTCATGAGATCGTCAGAGAATCTGAGACTTGAGATGCCAATGCATTCTACCAAATTTTGTGATAAATCCTTCACCATTCAGGCTTTCCGATTATGGAATGCACTGTCTGTGTCAGTCAAACGTGCCCAATCAATGGTTAATTTAAAAAAAAAACTAGTAAAAGAATATTACTTGTTTGTTGTATTTACCAATATAGTACTTTCTGCTGATTGTGTATTTACCATATATTTATTATGTTTATGTATGTATCCAATATTCTTATGGATTATTTATATTGTATTGGATATAGTATAGTATATGGTTGTATATATGGATTATTTATAATGTATTGTATATAGTATTATATGTTGTTGTATATGTGTGCACATTATTTAAGTAATTTATGGAATAAATACCTATTTGTATTATATTTAATAGATTCACTATTTGATTATATTAATATAATAAGTACACCACGGAATACTCCTTTGTATTTGTCCATCTTTTTCTTATCCATCCAAAGGTTGTCTGTAAGAAATCGCTAATAGCGATAAGACCGCCCATTGTACAATTACTGTTCATTAAATTACTCCTAGTAGCTGTTTTTAAAATGGTGTACAATAAAGAATATTCTATTCTATTCTATTCTATTCTAACTAAGATCTAAAGTTTAAATCCACATTTGTCAGATGGGGGATCGAACTCGTGACTGTGACGCTTTGCTATCGCATCATCTTTTGCTTTATTAATTCCTTTCATGCCACGATTCCATGAACAAAGGGATAAGACATAGATCAGATGACATTATCCAAAACGACAGCTCGTCCGTCGTCTGTCTAGACGTTAGCCTTGACTACCGCCACAGCTCGGGGCTACAGATATTAAATGCAGCTGTTTTGATTGGAAAGTCAATTGCTTTTTTAACAAAGCGGTTTTTACGCTCCTTCTTGCTAAGCGGAGTTAGGAAATTGATTTTGTGGTTACTTTATAAGCGAGTTCAGATGCAGCGCTTCATATTATTAAAAAAAAACCTGTCGCCTTTTGTACGATGATTTTCTGTTCTTTGCTTTTTTAAGTCACATACCTAATTGTTATGGTTGTGTTGTGTAACACGAATAGGGCTACCCCGTTTCATCCCGTGGGTGTCGTAGAAGCCGAAAGAAGGAAGTTTGGATCTTGGTGCATATAATTAATTCTTTGGGTGATCTGCACGTGGCGGGTAAACTACTAACACTAACATAACTAAAAAGGGTGTCAGGCAGGCGGCCGGCTGTAAAAACCCTTTTGCCAAAACCTTGGCAATATGACTGTCTTATTGTGTTAACCCCATGGAACAATTGCATTCAATTCGTTTTCAATCTCGAAATCTATCTGCGTAACTATCTCAGTTAAATTGGTTCACCATTCGGCAACGCAGAAATTTGAGGGCACTGTTAAGCACACATTTGTATAGTGGAACATAAATACATGCATGATATATATATATAAAATAAAATACTACTCTTAAAACGCTCGACGTTTCGAATACTTTGCAGCGTCCGTGGTATGTATACGGCAGGTATGGACGCTGCACGTAGGTATATAGAAGGAATGAAATAAACCAAAAACCATCTTGATTATTGATGGATTTATTCGTGTAAACTTCAGAAAAGATATTGTATATCATAATCATATTGATCAAAGACCGTTCACTGCTGAACAAAGGCCTCCTCCATAGATTTCCCAACGACCGACTCATTCACTTAAACGTATATAGTGAAGAATCAAGTTACTGTCAGTTGGTTTGGAAATAATACTTTTATTAGAGATTTGGAACTGCGTACATACATACATATTTGGTAGACAAATATTCGTTGTGTCTTAGACTGACCAGATTTAACTTTCATTTATGAAGTTAAGTAATTATAATTGACATTATTCTATCCATCTATCCTCCGAGGCTTTTCCCAACTTTGTTGAGGACGGCTTCTAATGCAACTTGATGCGGCTGAATATCGATATCTTACATGGAATGAATGTCATCAAACCTGCCACACCCTAGATATTAGGCAATACCGAAATTCTTAGGTTAGACCAGTTTTTGACAGACTACTGGGTTTCTGACTACTCGTAACGACTGTCATAAATGTTGACAACCACCCACCACCGGCTTAAAGTGCTTAATCTTTATAAGGCACGGAGGGGTGTCGATGTGTTAGGAAAGGTCACCCTTCTAAGGACTGGCCGCGGCAAGCAAAGCTTAACCTCGCATATCATTCAATTTCATCATTTCCGCTGAATGAAGTCCACTGCTGGACACAGGCTTCCCCCAAAGATCACCACAACGACCGATATGGACATGTTGTAGGCTCATTGGGGAGGTTTGCCATAATCGCCACGCTTGGCAGACGGGTTGGCGATCGCAGTTGAGTTGTTAATGTACTCAAAGGATGGTGCTGCCCATCCTTCGGCTAATCCCTTAGTCGACTTTTACGACACCCACGAGAGGAGATGGGGTGATGGCATTCTGAGCCGGCACCACACGGCATCTTTCAATCTGCTCGGCTATAATTTAGCTATAATTTTAAAGTTGTGAAAACCTGAAAGACTCTAGATAAGATAAAATTATGATAACTCACTAAATGATCTTTATACTAAGTGGCTTTCAAAGGCTTAAGCTAGAGTTCTTATTCAAGCAAGACGTCAAAAATGATGTGCTAAGTTTATTGCATTCCGAAGAATGTTTCCACGAAAGCCCATTCGTAGAGTCCATGAAAACACTCCAGCATTTCATGTGTGGGGAATTTTATGGGGATAGCGTGTAGTTTTCGCAATTTCACGATACGCCCGCCTTAGAGTAGGTATACTAACAGTAAACCGTGAAATTACATCAAAAATGTATGACATATCTCCAGATTCATGTCTGCCACACGATGAGATAGGTGTTAAATTGAAAACAGTTGATGAGTGTGATCATGCGTAATACTTCCTTTCTGTTCCGTGTGGTTTCCGACAAAGAATAGACTATCCTCTACCCATGGGTGTAGTTAAAGGTGATTAAGAATTGAAATCAAGGGCATCCTCTTCTGTAATAATATACTGCGATCATCAATCCATCTGCCAATCGTGGTGATTATGGCAATATCCCCTCTCACCACTCATTGTAATAGACATTAGGAGGCCCATGTTCTGTAATGAATGTTTACGGCTGATGTGTATGTGTTGTGTATTAGATCCGACACAGTAATGGGATTATTCATATAAAATTTAGAGTACTTCGGCATCGACACTTGACATAGAGTATGTATATGTATTGGATTTCATGGATTTTAATTTTGTTGCGGAAAACCTAAATATTTTTCTAAAATTAAAGTAGCCTAAGTTTATTCCTTATAACATCAGCTATGTGCCGGTGATAGTCCCGTAGAAATCGGTCCGGCCGGCCGTTTTGGGATATTAGCAGGAACAAACAGACAGACAAACAAAAACATTAAATATCGTTTTTTGTTGTAGGTACCGTATATACTTTCATATGCATTTAGTAAAAAGCTGTTATTTTGTCATTACAAACAGACTCTTCAATTTTATTTATTTGTATAGATAAGAAACTTCGACGTATATTACAACTGAGTTTTAGTTTATAAAAACTGTAGCAACATTTGAAAGTTAAATGGTTAAAACTAATATAAGCCTAGAATCATCGTGACCTTTTAAAAGTGTTCAGGACTTATGTCAAAGTTATAGTCACAAATCGTTAAAAAGGAACCCAATCTTTAAATTACGACTGAAGGAATTTAATACTCTGGACACCAATTAATCCTACGACTGATTTCCCGTAGGCGAACAATGCATTGTAAACATAAACTTTAGACCAACAATTACTTAAATGAGTATACTTTCAACTACCCCCGTATTGCAAATAATTCGCTTCCAACAATTCATCCATACTTGATGCCATGCCAAGTTAATCTTCAAAGCTCTTAAAATCGTTGTGTAAGCTCCGTAGTATTTTTTTATTTGATATTAGTTTGAGTCTTATTCTTTACCCCTGTTTTAGGGTCCGTAGTTAAATAAGGAACCTCTGTAGTCACGTTTTGTCTTACTGTCACAGTTCCACACTCCTCAGCGTATTTTACTGCACTGTACCATCCACTGGTTTCTCATCATGTGGTGATTATGGCACGATCTTTCATTAAAGCGGTCTATGACAAATTTAAAAGTGGATGTGTATATTATGATATAAGGGCTAAAAAATATATATTTATTTTCTGGTACTTACGAATAGTCAGAATTTAAATAGTTGCACTGTTCCAATCCAATCGATGGTTCTATGTAGAAGAACCGGCAAGAAACTCTGTATATTCTCTTTTAAAATATATGAACGTATTACAGTCTTATTACTTGATACAATATGATCGTAAAAAGTTATGTGAGGATGATGCATGCCAATATGTGGGAGACACACATACCTACATATAAATAAACAATACACACATATATGTGCACTATTCTAATATTACGTCTAAAATGCTGGTTTGTTTCGTTGTTTCGTACAAACCAGCATTTTAGACGTAATATTAGAATAGTGCACATATATGTGTGTATTGTTTATTTATATGTAGATATAAAGCGTAGTAAATTTTATCTCATTTTTATTTATTTTGCATTATAGTGTTCAATTCTTACAGTACACATATGCAGAAATGCTCATCCCGTTTGGCAGGAAACTGTGATGAATCACACCGGCACTAGACCACCAAACAGTGACCGTCCCGTTTCTAGGGGTCATTTTTCGTTTAGGGAATTTATTAGGTGCTGATCAGGATAGGATCTAACCAACCGGCTGAGCGCTTGCGATTGTCAAACAGAATTTCCATTTTTCGTCGAACGTAACAATGCGGCTTAAAAGTCCTTCGTTTCTATGCCCGTTGAGAAGCGCAAGGCAGGCCTCGACGCGCACGTTGCGCTGATGATCGTTAAGTTCGTGGGGCACCCATTTGACAAGCTTTTTTACCTTGCCAATTTGACGTAAATGGACCAATATTCTTTTGATGGTAACGTCAAAAGCTGCTGCTAATTCAGCCGTAGATTGAGTATCATCAGCTTCCACAATCGCCTTTAATTCGTCATTGTCGATCAAAGTTTACGGATGACCACGGGGTTAATTTTTCAGATAAAATTTTTCACAATGGAATACGAATGGAAAGCGGGAATAATAATAACGGGTTGAGCGTTCGTTTGTAGTGTTTGCTCCGTAAACGTCGTTGATGTTGCATCCCGCTTGTGTCACGTTGCTGCCATACTTCCATAATTACTAGAATTTTCAATGCGACGTAAAACATTTAAACGTGATGAAAACGTAACACTAATCAATACACATAAGACTGATGTTGAATAACGAAAACCATGTTTATAATTAAAATTAATTTGAAATTAGAATTTATAGCCAAACAAAATTATTTTTATTTGAAATAGCCAGTACTGCAGAACGGCAATTTAATTGGTAAAGATATATTAAATTGCCTTACAGTAAGGTTGCTGTAGCAGTTAAAACCTGGCGAGTCCCGACAGATGTTACCTGTTCAAGGGCATAGCACATGCATCAGAATACCTCAACCATAATGCAGGGAATTTACATAACTACCCAACATACAACGCCACCCTCAACAAGACATTTTAGTGAGCATGATAGACTCATACTGCCAGGCAACAGGCTGGTGTATATGTTAGTACATAACGCTCACACTAGCGCATAAGCAGACAGTTCTATCATTACAGAATAGAAGCGTCTCCCGAGAGCGTCTGTCTTACTTTCTAAGTGCGCTTATCTCACAATTCCATAGTTAGTTTTCACCTTTGAAAAGGGTTATTCTCGAGGAAGGTTTTGATGTAACTATTATTAGTAATGTAATGTATAAATTAGTTTGACTTATGACTTTCTCAACGAGAGGTAAAACCGAGCGACAGTCGCACACAAATCTGTTACAGCCTGACTAATACCGCTGTACCGCGTCTTAGGTATGAGCGAGGAGTTGGGGAGTGGGAAGGAAAGAGAGCGATGACGGCGGAATGACAAAACGGAGCGGCCGCTTGATGATGATGATGAATAAATTACGATTAGCATGACGATCAATCACCACAAATAGCACCCGTTCACAAGCATGATGATATGAGCCACCGCAAGCAGTGAAAGCTCAGGAAGCATGACGAAACTGCTGTTAAGGATTCCTAAAAGAATATTGGGACCGGAATCCTCATGGATCCCGAGAAAAGGGAAATTTTGTAAGCATGAAGATCAGTCACCACAAGTAGCATCCGTTCACGCGCATTATGTAAATATGAGCCGCCACAAGCAGTAAACGCTCAGGGAGCATCATGAAACTGCTGCCAAAGATTTTCAAAACAATATCTCCGATTGCCATCCTTACTCGTTAACTGCGTAACACCTATTCGTAACCGTTTATTTTGTAATTATATATATAAAAAAAACTCACCAATATACTAATATTATGTATGAAAAAGATACACATAATAATAACATGAATTCAATATTCTTTCGTTTTCGTTTGTTCATTGATTTTGGGTCAGAGTTGTTCTAGCCGCCCAAAGCTCCCGACTTGACTTAACGACGGTCGTCTAATAACAACAGCCGGGACTGACGATTTTACGTGCCCTTCGAAGCACAGAGTTGTTCAGTTCAAATGTGTGTAGTATATGTGGAATTTATGTCTGTAAACGAACACACAACACAGGAGAAATCGTAGGTAGGGACAAGGATTTATGAAAACTAAAAACACTATGCTGTCACCCATCCAAGAAATGACCGCGCCGAGCGTTGCTTGACCTCACTGATCGTTTCCCGATCAGTGGGTGCAAGAGCTAGCTATGAGCACGAAATCATCTGCAACTGTCTCAACTATCTTCATAATAATATATAACACATTCTCTCTATCACTCAAAGGGTTTTCTGGTAGAAAACTCAATTCTGAGTTTAGCTTGCCTCTGTACATAAAAGTTTGTATTTATTGTTTAAATTAAAATACTTGTGTACAATAATGAATAAGTGAATAATAATTGTACACATTAGTACTCACATTCGTAACCCAGTCACAATTTTAATGTTTACAATCTCAATATAATAAATAATATCCCTAAGCAATTTATAGCTTTCATGGATACGAACCATCCCATTTGGAAGGAGATGATTAAACGAAATGAACTTATCTTCATGCTCTAATTCTCTTATAGGGTGAGAGTAATTCTAAGGGTATCAATGCTTGAAACCACGGTTACCCGAATTAAGTTACCAAAGTTAAGTCAGCTTGTACTTAATTAATAGCAGGAGATTATACCGCTATTCTTCGTGAAGATGACTTGCCCAATCCATGCAATAATAAAAGTTCACGGTGAGGAGAGGGTCTGTCGGTTTACTATAATTGCCCAATGCAATTATATTATATATTAAAAGAAGTAGATATGTTACATGCGCGCCAAAAGTAAGAACCAAAGCTCCCCCAATTGTAGCACCTCGCACTCCAGTCGCCCAAGACAGGACAATGAGCACACACTCACAATCTGTATTGTTTTATTAATTAAGTAATAACAATGTCGTGCGTATAGAAAATGCACAAACTATCAAGCAAAAATAAATAAAGAACAAGGGATCCCATACCACACGTGAGTAACAAACTAAATAAAATATTTTAATAAAAATACTATTCAAATTATCTACAGAATAATATTCTCGAACAAACCACAAGTCAAGCAAAGAAAAGAGACAACACATATATTCTATCACGGGTGCTACAAATGCATCGAATACCAGTATTGTCATTTTAGATAGCTATCTATTTTACTCTCGTAGTTTTTGTATCTTCTTTCTAACAGCACGTGTGTAGTTTTGTACCTACAAACAGCGAGACTGAGTTTTGCGCGCCATTTAATATGAACGTAACATATCGATTGTATAATATCATTGCCCAAAGTTCGGTCATTATCATCATCATCATGTTTCAGTACCTCTCTCACTGAACACGGGATTTATAAAACATCGCTACAGTGAACAGTAGCGAATATGGCAATAAGCCCCACGCTTGGAAAACGGATTGATGATTACCGTATCTCTCTGCATATAGAAGGATCCTCATCCTCTCAACTGGCCTCAGTCGCATAATTTAATTCCATTTAAATTAAAAGTTACCTAGCATTACGGACGCACATTTCATAGTTTGAGATGAGATTTAATCGATACCTCTAACAGTATTGTCACGTACATCACTCCCACTTTCACATGCACACAACATCCACACTTCCCTACACACTCAAAACATACTCACATACTACCCTTATTTAGTATAAGATAGTAAAACGCAGAATGGGGAGTATTGCTGCAGTCTGTTGAGGTCCTACTGCAGTCTCCATTATTTTTTACTCCTTTTCTGGGAACATAGGACTGGCGGACCATAACACAGGTTATTATGTAATCAAGCTATGACGCCAGATCTGTAATTGTTACTCTATGGTTTGACGATCGATCCCTAAATTGTAAAATTCTATTTTTGTAACAGAATGTACCACAATCTTTGAAATAAATATTTATTATTTCCTTTATTACCATGGCAGATCATTATTATAATTCTTCATCCATTTCACACAGGCCGTAAATTATTCCCACATAACTTAATTATATTGTAACTATCAACAATGTAATATTTGTTGATTCATTTTAGAAGAGTGTCTATGGAGTTCATTCGGCTCTTCTCCACATGACAAACATTTTGAAACCGGGCTAATTCTTCCTGACTATTCATCATCATTTCAGCCAAATAAAGTCCACCGCTGTACACTGGCCTCCCCCAAAGATCACTACAGCCACCGGTAAGGGTGCCATAATCGCCACGCTTGGCAGGCGGGTTGGCAATCGTATTTGAGTTGTTAATGTAATCGAAGGACGCTACTACCCATCTGCCGGCTAATCCAATAATCCAGTACGACACCCACGAGATGAGATGGGTTGGTGCTATTCGTAGTGGCCGACTATTCATAAGTGCCTATAAATGTTTTTATATGATAAAAAATATTATTACGAATTTGACATTTGCGTAACCGTAATATATCAACAAAAGAAATTGGTAACAGATCTGACTTATTTACAGACTATCGTAACATTTAAATATAATTAACACACAGAATAAATTCCACGGCGTGTAGTGGAGTAACCTTTCTACCCACGTGTCGTGTAGATCCAGCCTACACAAATAGGTATCACTTTGATATTTTGCAAATCTCTTATAATCACTGACATTATGAAAACAAGTAGCCCGTGAAGAGAATACTAATAATATTATAAAACAAAAGCGAACTATCTGTTATTTTGGTTGTAACAAATATCGATTGTTAAATTATTTTAATCATTCTGATCAAGAATTCTAACAAGTCTAGTGTAATATGAAAGAGTTTTGGTATCAAATTCTTTTTTAAAGTAAACTATTTATATTTAGAATAATTATTTTTGAAGTGAAGCACGGTTGGTGCAGTGGTTGATACAGTCGACTGCTGCGATCCGTGTCGCGGGTTCGATTCCCACACGGAACAAATAATTGTATGGTTTGCAGGTATTGTTTCGGGTCTGGGTGTATTGTGTGTGGAATTTGTGTTTGTAAATACACCCACGACACAGGAGAAATCACAATAGGGGCCACGTTTAAAAAATAAAAAACAAAGTTACTTGTTTTGGGATGGTTTGAATTGGATTTTACAAAATGAAAATGTGTAACGAAATAGAGACAACTATAAATGTGTTTCTAGGGTTTAGGCTGTGAGAGAATGAGATAAAACTCGTCTCTATATAGTTTCCCTATTCCCTATTGTCGATCAATCGCTCTCTCTCCCCCCCTCTCTCTCCCCCCTCTCTCTTTCTCTCACTCTCGCTCTCTCTCTTTGTTTACCACCTCCATAGTGTGTTCATCTCATTCTCTCACAAATTAACCAAAATACAAAGCTTCACTTCTACCGGGTGTGAACTCACACTTGTGTTGTGTCAAAATGTTCTTATTTATAGTGATGTGCTGAACTTAATTTTGAAAAACCACTTTGTTTTACAAATTGATCATTACATAAAATTCCATGTGGTACCCGGATATAATAAAGACGGAAAAAAATTAGAACCACTCTGCCTCTACCATGGATGTCGAAAAAGGCGACTAACAGCCGCATACTGAATCGCCACTCTAGATTTAAATCCTGTTTAACTATTCGAGACGCCCGTGTTTGGTAGAAAGGCGGGCGTATTAAATATTTACTTTAAGGTACTCTTAGTGACTCTAAATTAGAGGGATGGACAGCAGCGTCCCTTCTGGAAGACAGCAGTCATACTGAGCTCACCAACCAGTGCCAAGAGTGATTAGTATTAGCAAATTCTCTTGACGACGACATAATTGTGGAAATCTATGGGGGAGGCCGAAATCCGTGTAGTGCTAGCTCAGAATACCACCACCCCTTTTCCTCCCGTGGGTATCTAAGAGTCGACTAAGGGATTAGCCAGAGGATGGGCAGTAGCATCCTTCGAGTACATTAACAACACAACTGCGATCGCCAACTCGTCTGCCAAGCGTGGCGATTATGGCAAAACCTCCCAATGAGCCCACAACACACCCATATCGGTCGTTGCGGTGATCTTTGGGGGAGGTCTGTGTCCAGCAGTGGACTTAATTCGGCCGAAATGAATGGCCTTTGTTCAACAGGGGACGTCCTTTGGCTGATATGAAGACCCATTTATAAGCGAATCCATGGGGCGTCCGGCTTTTTAACTAAATCATACCGTATTAATTGGTGTGAGGGAATGTGTCATCAACCGGATTAACGATTGAGGGTAATGTGTCCGTGACGCATGGGCGCGTCGATATCAGTCCCTGCTTCACCCACGTCTGTAAACTTATACCGTAATTCTCTACGAGGGCTTCAACAATTCGTAACCTTTTTAGTGTGTTTATGCGTAGGTATCTATAGAATTTTTAGGATCCTGTACGTCGGAATGAAAAAACAGCGGATTTCTTATAGGATCGCTCGTGTGTCTGTTTGTCCATCTGCCACAGCGAGTTTTTTCCAAATCTATTGGACCGATTACGTTGAAATTTGGTAATATGAATTTCTGCAACCCAAATACGCGCGTGAAACGTAAATAAATTTCGCGAATGCACTTGCAACTGCCATCCTCCCATCTCACATACAGCGTAGACGTACGAGCAAGCGAACATACGGCGCGCTTCAAGCGAGCATACAAGGTGCCGATTGCGAGCGATCTGCTTGCCGACGCCACTACTGCCACCCATTATACAGATACGCGTTCGAGATCACTCACTATAATGTGCACTGACTGGCCAGCAATAAGTTGAACACCGACTGCCGGTCATTTGAAGACCAACATGACGGCGAATAAATATCGCAGATGACTGGGACTGTCGCTGACCTCTTCGAGAGTATCGTCCCAGTATTTATCATCCTTAAGTAGATGGAGCGCTCTGTAGGCTGGCAATGTGTGGGAAACTAAATGGCATCAAAAGCACTGTGTGCAAGAAATAGCACTCGCCATTATTTGGATGCACAGTGTAAACCTTACCCAATGCGGAGTCTCATAACTCCCGAGAAACTACATTCTGTCAAACGTTGACGTCGATCAAACACACCTCTTTGCTTATCGTACGGATAGTGTGACGGCGTCTCGCTATTCATTTCGCGATTTGGCGAACAGATCCTCTTTGCACAGTTAAAAAAATACGAGTAACTTGAAGAAGTTTGACGCGGATTTTCCGAGCGCTCTATAACATTTTCAAGATTGGAATCAATTCACTAGCCATTCTCTAAATGGCCGTCCAAATGCATATCCGTTGAATGTCGATCATGTATAATGACGTCGCAGTGACACTGTGACTTATTGTTTTCACCCGTCTCATAATACACAATAACAAATTGTATAATTAATAAAATAGCAACTACAGACCAGACAGAATATTTAAAATAGAAATTGCTTTTCAAGAGAATACAATTAATGCAAAAAATAAACCAAAAACTAAGATTTAGGGGCAGGTTTGATCCTGAGAACAAAACAATGACAACCCGCATGTCACGTACCAGGCTCCGTAACTAATTGCGAAAGGATACGAAATAAGCGTTCTTATTCCTAAAATCTGTTGTTTAGCTCCCTTTAGATTTAGCGCGATGGTAAGGTTTTTTTGAATAATTCTTATCACGTACTGATAACGAATGTGTTCACTTGTGTGGTTGTTTCATAATATTCGCTGTAAAACAAAACTTTGTAGACATAATGTTATACTACTCACCTCCCATGTACAGAAGCGTGATGATTTGATTCTAGATCCATCCTTGGTAATCGGTAATTTTTTGCCAAATTTCGACGAATTCTATAGTGTAGTTTTAGCGGTAGCATCCAAGATAGAAACAGACAAACAGATAAAAAGACAGAAATTCAAAACATTGCAGTTTTGGCATCAGTCTCGTTCCGGGAGCACGAGGCGGTGATTTTTTTCAAAAAATATTCTTTGTGTAGTATTTGTCTCTCTACGATTTTATTATAGTATATAGATGGAAGATAACTGGCAAACTCAACTTCGCTTCTATTAAAGTAGTAAGAATACTGCTTATCTTAAAAAAGGACACTCATCATAATAAATAAACTCAAATAACTGTATTATGCAGTCCCAAGCCCCTTTTATACCATAAAATAACATTTCGCACTCAAGCTTAAGAATCTGAATGTACAAATCTGTTTTGTTAGGACACCGCTTCTAACTGCCAACAAAAACACCGAGAAACTCAATGCACTACCATGCCGTTTACAGTGTAAACTCTTCATTACGCCTTCCAATAACGCTAACGAAGATCATTATCATACCTACAAACCTCTACCACTATGCACCCTTGAGTGCAGCGTCGAAGGTTGCCTAAGTGCATTGACTCCGGCTACCCGCCAGAATTTAATAGTACACAAAAAACGACGTTATGTGAAGGCGATACGACCTTTTCAGTCTAGTCGGTTTATAAATGGCTGGTAGTATTAAGCAACAGGTGTTGTTCTGCGCGTTACGTAAGGCGTTCGGCGCGCGCAACCCATTGAGGAAGTAGTACGGCGTTATCGATTAGGAGTACGACGGACCATCGATCCGAGGCCCCTTGTGTGCTTCACGGCGTCTTTTTAATGTACGTCTTGGATTTGTCTACTTTTTTTACTGATTATACAGGACAGATTGCTCTGCACAAATGTCTAGCTTATAGTCGATGACCTTTTTAAATCCTGCTACTTTTGCCTCGTGCATTGTGCTTTTTATATACGGAAGGATATTAGCGTTCACAAAATGCGTGTATATTTGATTTACCAATGAATAGAGACCGGAACACGTGAGGCATTTAGGGCGTCGTCGTTACTTTGATTTGTATAAGTGTATATGTATGGGACTCGTTGGGAGTGGTCGTCGAAGAAAAGATTTCGGTGTTCACGTAAAAATCTATTTATGTTCGTAGTAGCATACAATATTGAAACATGGTATGTGAAACGTTGTTCCTACTTTATTCATCATTTCAACCGAATAAAGTCCACTGCTGGACACAGGCTTCCCCAAAAGATCCCTTTAACAATCGGCCTAGGTCTGTGCTGTGCTGGTTTTGTCATGTCGCCATGCTTGGCAGGCGGGTTGGCGATCGCAGTTGAGTTCTCAATGTACTCGAAGGACGCTGCTGCCCATCCTCCGGCTAATCCCGTAGTCGCCACTTACGACACCCACGGGATGAAATGGGTTGGTGCTATTCGTAGCTGGCACCACACGGCTAAGTCATTCATGTATTCGTTAATTATAAAAAAATTGCTTTTCGTTCATACCGTGAACTTGGAGCAACTTTGTATGATGAACAGAAAAAATATCAGCGGTTTAATTTATAGAACTTATCACATTTAAAGTTGTTTTAATTTTTTATGTGTTAAACCCTAAATCAGATTATTATTATATGATCAGTAATAACAACTGCACAGAATTACTTATCCCGTGGGTATTCCATCATCATCATACGCTGATGGCACTGCTGAACAAAGGGCTTCCCAGAGTTTTCCAAAATCTTCAATAAAAAAAAACAAAAAAAAAAAACACTATCCATTCTGCTGGCAACCCTCACCAGACGACTCTGTGTACCAAAAACAGATGAAAAATGTTACTATAGAAAACTGAAAAGACAAAAAGAAACTATGTAATCGCAACAAAAATTATTCAATCAAGCTGGCAATTGTGTCAACCAAAATAGTTAAATATTAAAAATAAATAGTAGGTATGGGCTAACTAACTCCGATATAAGATTGGATACGCAATATACCTTTCCAAGTAAAGTTATATAGGTATCCGATTAACATATCGATATCCGCTTAATATATCCGGGGGAGATAACTAATTCCCCGGAGCGTGAATTAATCTCAGATAGGTAACTCCGACTTCCAAGTAAATCAATATCAACGATTGCTGTCGAAATGTCAAAGTTCTCCGGGTGTTGCCACAATTCGTCAATTTAATTCCCCATGTAAGCTTTAGGCACATTAGTTGCACGATATAAATGAAATTTTCATAAATTTCAGTAACTAATACTGTTTAATATAACGAGGGTTACATGATAAATAGCATGTATTAATTGCAGACTACCGTTGTAATGTACGTTCGTATAAATTTATAGTACTGCGGCGAATCGTAAATTTTAATATAATTATTTGATATCGATGCCGGCAGCGGGTTTGGTTATGAAATATAGCGATTTTGCATATACTAGATATAGTGCAAGAATTTAACTTTCATTTTGATACGATTTCACAAATGTTGTTTATCAATTCGTTGCATTTATATCCTTTGTTTCACATATACATAATCAGCGCATTACTATCCCACTGCACTGCACTGCACTGCACGGGCCTTTATCACGATAAGGAAGGTTAGGTCTTAATCCACCACACTGGCCTAGAGCGGGTTGGCGGACTAAACACAATTGAAAAAAATTGGAGCCCTCGCAACCCTCCCCAGTTTCCTCACGATGTTCACCATCACCGTTAGTGCAGTGATAATCAAATTGTGATCCCCACATGAATCCGAAAAGTCAGAGGTGCGGGCCGGAATCAAACTCTGACTCTCCTATATGCAAGGCAAGCCTTCAATCACTAGGCTATTGCTGCTTTCATATATTTTTCCACATAATATATATATATATATATATATATATATATATAGCTAGAATACGATCCAGAAAAAATAAACAGTAAACGAAGAAAGGGATCCGTCTGCCAAAACAGATCACTTAATACAAGCCTCTCCTACAAATTTTACTCTTTCCTTGGTGGATATCTCTATAATAAGGCAAATACAACTCTTTACATATACCCACACCATAAAACTAGCTGTAAAGCTTTAGTGACAAATTGGTTAAGAGGTCTAGACTATGAAACAACGGAAAAACTACTGCGCCCGCTGACATAAGATATTACGACACTTGCACACGTGACACACATACTATCGCGCACACAGTCTTTACCAATCACAATACATTCACCTACACACTCACTCTGGAAAACACACAACCACACACAGTCGCACTGACACATTCACAATACAATAGATCAACACCCTGGTGTATGCATGCATATCTATATTTCTACAATAGTTTTCATGAATTCTCTTCGTCCAATCCATATGTATAAAACACATAATTTAGTGCTTTTCCGATTGTATTGTGGAGCTCTGTATAATCCGTGAAAGGGGGACCTGGTGACCTGTAATACAGGCATTGCTATGCCTATCTCAGGCACCAGTCTCTCACAAATTGTATTTACCTGTGGAACATTAGTACTAAGCATTATATTATGTAAATTTGTGAAGAGAAAATAAATAAATAATTAATATATACTTTTTTTTTTATTCACATTAGATTTTTTTTTAACAACATATCGCACTCACTAATCCACCTGCCAAGAGTGGTGATTATAGCAGTATCCACTATGACTGTGTGGTCACTAGGAGGGCCATATTCAGCAATGTACGTTTACGGGCGGATGGGTGTCATATATAAGGAGTATGTAAAAAGGGGTTGATCGTTAACAGTATCCAAGGTACCACCGGTAAGGTCTCCAAAGAGGAGAATTTTCTTAAAATCCACGTCATGTACTGCATTCTGTTTCCAGATTCACCGAGAACCTCTCTTAAAGTTTAGGTCGAGACTGTTGGTGATTACGTAATTTTTGATAACTATCGGCACAACAACTGCTGAGTCCACAGCCCGGATGCCATCTCGTGTATAATCGAGATATACATATTTTAGTTTTTCGGCTTTCAATAGATTTTCGTCTGTGGGATCAGACTTCAGAAATAATTGTGTGGCTTTTTCTATCAAGCAAATATTAATATTTGAAGAAAGCTTTTCCTTGATTTGATTCCTTTTGAGTTTGAAAAGCAGACCGTAATTGTAAAATAAGTGGAAAAACGGTCAAATGTTTTATTCACGACTTTATGTTTTATCTTTCACACAGTCATAGCCGTAGCATAGGGGACGTCATAGCTAGTTGCACTCACTGATCGGTAAACAATGGGTGAGGTTAAGCAATTCTTGGCGCGGTCTATGGATAGATGCCCTCATAGTGCTTATGAACTGAGCATCTTGGAGCTTCAGGGAGCACGATAAATCATTGGTCCCAGTTCGTGTCATTAGAAGGCAGACATTAAGCCAAATCGAAGGCTTTTGGGTGGCTTGAAAAACTTTGATACAAGGTTGAACACGAAACTAACAACAAAGACATAAGATCCTTTTTATGTCTTCCTCATAGTCTAAAATAATAAACGGTCGTGAACGTTCTTCAGCAGTTCCTTTGGCTGATATGTTACTGTTGTGTAAACTATACAATATATTCAAACCTTTGCCCTTAAAATTTAATAGGTTTTACACGATACTCGTCAAGCTTAAATCAAAAGATGTTAAATTCGTGCAAGCATTAAATTCGAGCTCAATTGAGCTACGACGAAATATTTTTAGGGTTCCGAACGTACGAAGGAAAAAATGGGGGAACCCTTATAGAATTACTCGTGTGTCTGTCTGTCCGTCTGTCACAGCCAATTTTCTCCGAATCGACTAGACCGATTAAGTTGAAATTTGGTACACATATGGATTTCTGCGACCCAAATATGTACGTGTAACGTAAATAAATGAAATTTGAAAATAGGGGTCACTTTTTAGGGGCAATATAGACATTTAAATTAACTCATTTCATAATCTTAAAATATAGTATTAAACTTATTTCAGAAAGTACACGAAAATTTAGTCCGATGCTACGGAGCCTAAAAATTTTAAGAAAATCCAGGTAATAGCTCTTTACCTAAAGGTTACACATAAACTATAAGAAGTGTATGGTCTTACAATAACATGGTAAATCTTTCAATATTTTGCGTACAAACTTATGTTTGCGGTTAAAATGTATGGGAAAACATGTTTTTCAACTACGGTGTTAAGTTTGTTCTTGGGATAAGTTATTGGTACAACACCGAATTTGCCAAAAGATAATATATTCAGCAATGTCGAAACCCTCTCCACGCGAGTTTAACTCGCACTAGTCCGGTTTTTTTATATCATAACTACGTACATATACGTTACGTCTTCTTTGCGTATGGTTGGCGACCAACCTTATGTCCAGATTTGTTCAAGCCACCCAAAGGCCTTCGACTTGGCTCAACGATTGCCATCTAATGACAACAATTGGGACCGACGATTATGCGTGCCACTGATGCACAGAGACGATTAGTTCAAATACCACTATGCGACCAGCCGTTCATAGACTGACCGCGCCGAGCGTTGCTTAACCTCGCCGATCGTTTACCGATCAGTGAGTGCAACTAGCTATGAGCACCCCATAATATTGATGATAATCCAACATTAAATTGAGATCTTAATGTTATTTGTATTGAAGTTTATGACATACAAACATTTCAATATATTTTTTGTTAGCTAGTTGTTATGCATCATTTCAGCCAAATAAAGTCCACTGCTGAACACATGCCTCCCCCAAAGATTGCCACAATGACCGGTCTGGGTATGTTGTGTGCTCATAGGGGGGATTTCCAATAATCACCACGCTCGCATTGCACGGCAAGGGGTTGGCGATCGCAGTTCAGTTGTAAATGTACTCGAAGAACGCTGCCGCCCATCCTCTAGCTAATCTCATACTCGCTCTTTACGACGCCCATGTGAAGACACGGGGTGGTGCTATTTGTGGAAGGCACGACACGGCTATTGTGATTTGTTGGGTTCTTATTGAAAATCGTATTGAAGATAAGTGTACACACAATTTCTATAAATATTTTGTTATTTAGTCGCTATTAATTTCACTATTTTACATTTCCATTATAATCATATCCGCATTTAAGTCAGATATATACACATCCAATTCAGTTTTAAGCATCTAAGTAATTTAACCTCATCTAGCGACCAGTTAACGGTAAGTCGCATGATAAATCTGCGAGAGCTGCGACAGTTTTATTACGAGTGCCTGTGATTAAAACTTGGCTTACATCCGTTCCAGAAAACGATCTGTTGTATTGTATACGTGTGAAGCGGGAACAATATTAGATTTATAATGTAAAAATACGTAAGTAGTAACTTCTAAAGTTAAAAAGAAATAAAAAGATAACCTGTAATGATTTAAAATTATGTATTAATTTAACTTAGCTTAAATTTATACAAACAAGAAACGAACTGTGTAATTATGTTCAAGCGTTAAAATAAAATATGTTTTATTTGCCATGCAAATGTGTAAGTAAAAAAAAAAGATACAATTATCGAAGAAAGATATTAAGTTCGATTAAAGAACATAATTAAATTAAAATGATTTATATTTTGATACACTTCATAAAACCTTAAAATATATATTGTCTAAAAGTATATTCATCATTTCAGCCGAATTTAGTCCACTGCTGGACACAGGCCTCCCCAAAGATCACCATAACGACCGATATGGGTGTGTTGTGGGCTCATTGGGAGGTTTTGCCATAATCGCCACGCTTGGCAGACGGGTTGGCGATCGCAGTTGTGCTGTTAATATACTCGAAGGTCGCTACTGCCCATCCTCCGGCTAATCCTTTAGTCGACTTTTACGACACCCACGGGAGGAGATGGGGTGGTGGTATTCTGAGCCAGCACCACACGGCAAAAGTATATTAATAAGTAAAAAATTATATTCTTTTAACAAAACCTAAAGGATAATTTTACTCTTATCAAAGTGTCAAAATAAGTCTAACTTATGATATATATACATGAAAATATGGTCGGCCCCGCCCGACTTCATAAATAAAGTTTTTTTTCTTTTTAGTGTAGTCATTATATATCGTATAAAAATATTAATACCACTAAGTAGGGGTTTTGACGACGGTATTTTTTTGTTAAATAGTTTTATTTGTTTCTTTTTAGTGTAAATAAATGTAAGAACTTTTTTCAATTGGGTATCAGTATTTAACACAAAAAATAAGAATGACTCTAATCGATTCTAATCGAATCGAACTATTAAGACATCATCTAAATAAGTGCGGTTAAATCAAACCTGATTATTGAAGCTGGTTAATAAACTACTCACTAAAATATATATGGAACCAGCTCGAAAGCATTCTACACCTATCAAAAAAGAATTGCTCAAATCGGTCTACAAATCTGGAAGTAATCGGTGTACATACATAAAAAATACGCATCGAATTGACATCCTCCTCCTTTTTGAAGTCGGTTAAAATCAAACTGTTAATGTTTAATACGATTTCTAATTGACAAAGTATGGCTTCCCATCCATGCTATGCTGTATAATTAAAATAAATACATTCATATACATACACATCATAAGCTAAATAGACCATTTTGTCGAAGAAACACCGGCACGAAAGCTAGTTCCTATAAGGTGTGAAATTGGGGTTCCTGGATTAAGATCTACTGCCGCTGCACATGTACATACACGTTATACCACTTGGAAAATGCTCTTCTCGTCAAATACAACATAGCTAATACTAGACCAGAAATAAAAGAAAAATAAGGATTAAAATTGAAGACAGAAGTTGTTTGATAGAGGTGTTAACCAAAAAACGTCAACTGCTAAACAAAGCAACCATAGATGACTGACAAGCCGTAAAAATTTTGGGGGAAATTTGCCAGTTATCAACATGCTTGGCAGGTAGGTTGGTGAGCGCAGAATGGCTGCTATTCGACAGAAGGGATGCTGCTGCCCATCACTCTAGTTTAGTCTCATTGGCGCCTTTTACGAAATTCACGGGAGGAGATGGAGTGGTGCTATATTGATAATCCGGATACCACACCAGAAACCTCCACTAGAGCTTGTTAAAGACTATAATTTGCTATTATTTGCAGAACAGGTTCAGCGTCTATTATAACCATAATCGTGGTCAACAACACATTATTATTATCCATGCTAACAATATTTACCCAACACATAATTTACAAAATATGGCAGAGAGTAATATAGCGTGTTCTTTAGGTCCCATCAAAACTTGGTTTTCCCAAATAACACGCCAAGCCGCGACAAATCTAGCCTCATTTGGCGGTTCTTCGTCAAAATGACTTATTCAGAAACCCCAGTAATCTATTTGTGGGTGGACATTGAAAGAGAAGATAAGCATCGATTTGGCCTGTTAGGTGTTGCCTTTAGGGTTACAATTTAATTACGACATGAAGCTATACATTTTTTCCACACACACATACACATAAGCCCGTGAACGTCCCTCAGCGACTGCAGTATGTTGTTATTAGTACACGGGAGAATGAATGCTGCTGCCTGGATAGGCTGATAGCAGCATTATGAGGATTCATTGTAACCCTTAGTCGCCCTTTATAACATCCATGGGTGGAGAGAGGTGCTCAATTTTTCGCCGGGAAACACAAAGAGTGTTTTTAAGTTTTGAAATGTCATGTCATGTGTATAGTCGTATGATATCATATGAAAGTATATACGGTACATATGACAAAAAACTATTTTTTGTGTCTATCTGTCTGTATGTTCCAGCTAATCTCTGAAACGGCTAGACCGATTTTGACGGGACTTTGATTGGCAGATAGCTGATACTAAAAGGAGTAACTTAAGCTACGTGTTTTTTAATAAATGAAATCATTGGGGTTCCGCACATAAAAATTAAAACCCATGAAATCCAATGCGTATAAACTATAATAATCAGATTTTTGAAATTTTTTACTTTGGGTTAAACCGCGCGGCACAGCTAATTCATAATAAACTTCGGTAATAGGATGCTTAATTCGATATTAGTATAAGTAATGTTTAGGTTGATACTTAATTATGGGTAATTGGACTATTAGATGTGCTTATTTGATAATTTTAAGTTATACGTAAGTATGTATAACGGAAAATCTTATAGAGCAATGCACAAAGCAGTTTTCTATTGCATCATCATCTCTGTAATGATGACAAGGATAGGCCTTTCTTAATTTGTGCCCCATACATCAGTTGAGTGCTGCTATAAGCACTTACTATGAAATTGCCAATGTCTTTAAACTTAAAGTTCCCATCTAATTGCATTTCAGTTAAAAACCGGTTAAGAAATGCTCATAAATCCGCGCTTTCCCGGTTATACTGCTCAACAACGCATAAAACCCCCAGGTTCAAGTACTAGATTACGAGCAAACAAGTCCAAGTGTTGTGCGTCTAGTGCTCTAATAAAACCTAAGATTAGATCTCGGGGCCATATTGCGCTGGATATTGCATGACAGCCAACAGAAGTCTATTATCCGTCGTACAGAATATTAAAATATCTAGACAAAGAAACAGAGTCTTATGTCAAACTAATAAGATTCAAAGTTGAATGGCAGGTCATTATGCCGTTGTGGGTTGCACATGCGGTGCGTTGGTTACTTGTAACTACATAGCTGGGCTACGTTGGCCGTGTAATTGCTTCGCAAACAGAAAAGGTTAGCAGTCACGTCCGTTGAATCGGAGAATTTAATCGTATTTTTTTCAGTTACTGCTTTTTTATTTCAGCTATTAGGGCGGGACGGAAGGTTTCAACAGCATATTTGTTGATGTGAAATATTGGATCGCATGACAACGTATTTCAATGATATTGATCCATTTTAGATTGACGTGAAAAAATCTAAAGTTTCTGTTGTTATTGCTTTTTATTGCTAGCAAATGGTTGCGGTACTGTAATGATACTGGAATCTGGGGAAACTCTTCAGTAGTTATTATGTATAATTCATATTCAATGTAGTCTGCCTGTGATGTGGTATTCCATGTGGTATCTGGATTTAGAATATAGCACCACGAGGACTTCTCCCGCGGATGTCGCAAAAGGCAAAAAATCTCCTAGAATTAGGTACTTAATGTCGTTGATTTAGGTCATATATTCATTGTCTTTAAATACCTAGTTAGTGTAAAGTAAATTACGTTTATGGGACGACAGGGATGATATCTTCTGACGTATTTTTCACTGTTATTTCCACTATAAAAAGATAAGTCATCAAATTTGAACAAATGTACTGTTCATCTCGCTTTGCGTAATGGTCCGCCCATAATGGAAGAGTTTAAAATATGTATACGTTAAATGTAAAATATTGTGTACACGTTTATGTGAAAATGTTTATTACATCATTCCATACAATTTGTTTCATTGTGCGCCGTCATTCAGAAACTCGTACGAATCGCACTTGCCCAAATATATTGTCGTGTAAACACACATAAACAACACAAAGGAATATTTTAGAGTCTACGAAATTCGTAGCAGCATCTACGAGCCGTAGGCATTTACATTCAGTTCGGGAACTGTAGATAACCGCTAGGGTTGTACTGATTCTGAGAGGATAAAACCACATTATCTAGACAACATGTTAGTTGTTCTGTTTGAAATAAATAAATATGCTCCTATTCCACTTTGGTACATATTGCCGGGTACAGTTCAATTGCGTGTTAGTAGTATTGGTAAAAACCGCGTGAGTGCCAAAATAATACTTTTTTTTCAGTAGTGAGATAAACCCTGATGTTTCGGGGCCAACAGTGCACTCAACGGCGCAAAATCTCGATTTGGCTAATTACTAATGCTAGCTACGTGGTATTGTATTATGCCCACGAATGGTTCAGAAACCTTATCGTATCAGGCCGAAAACGTTCGTTATTAAACATAACCCGCTAAATGTTCTGCCATCAAAGAAGTTTTGAGTCTGTTTTCTCAGTTCTAAGAGTGTTCTTTTGACAGATTTCAAAACACAATGCTTTCAAGTTGCGTGTCTAGTACGTACAGAGACGTTGAGAGGATCGTATTGTGGGATGAGTCCAGTCACCCTGCGGTATTCGGGGACTTGCAACTGCAGTACAGTGACCTCATGCGTACGCGAGAGGGGCGCGGGGGTCATGGAACTAGGTCAGGGCCCCCTCCCCTCTCCTTCCTATCCCCGCTCTTGATCGACCGCCAAAAATTTCAATGCTCACACAAACGAAAATCTGAGTCGAAAGAACACTGATAAGCAGACAAATAAATTACCTATTTGATTTGGACGGTTAAGAACAGTTTTGTTACTTTCGAGCTATGAAGTTAAATGGAGTGT
Source organism: Diloba caeruleocephala (assembly GCA_947459985.1). Classification (NCBI taxonomy): domain Eukaryota; kingdom Metazoa; phylum Arthropoda; class Insecta; order Lepidoptera; family Noctuidae; genus Diloba; species Diloba caeruleocephala. Next base: position 22,017,457 of record OX381610.1, read on the forward strand.
ACATTAAGACAAAGCCAATCGATAATAATCAAGCAAACTAAAAAAACTGCTTGCAGTAAAGGGCCAGTTTCTGTCAAAATAATAATCTTTTATTAATAAAGTTGAATTGAAATTTTGAATCCCATGAACTGGATGACGAACACCTGCCAAGAAACTGAATTATTTTTCTAAAGCTCCCTAAAAGAGCGCCCGTCCTCTAAGCCTTTTCCCAAAAATGTTGGGGTATGATTCTAGTCTAACCAGATGCAGTTATCGATATCGACGGAATATCGATAATTTACATGGAGCGACTGCCATCAGACGTCTGCAACCTAGATACTGGGCAATATCGAAATTCTTGGGTTAGACCAGTTTTTGACAGCCGTTGTTACGACTGTCATAGATGTTTATATGACAACCGAGACCGTTGGTCTGGTCTGCTTAACATGTTTTCCGAGACACAGAAATTCTATCTCCCTAAAAGATATTTGTTTATTTGATTCTACATTCTAAATGCATCATTCAACGTCACTGCACATTTATTTCATTCACTTGTTTTATAATCGGCTATATTTATTTCACAAGGAATAGGCTTAGTCAATGTTTTTCTTCCTGAAGATTTTGTTATTGCATTTCGTCACCGCTCTATACACTACTCAAAACATAAATATATCTTTGTTGTTTAATTAGATTATTATTTAAAAATTCAGGCAAAATACCATACCATGGTAATATTACAGTCCGTGTGGTGTCTAGATTAAGAATATAACACCCCTGCATCTTTTCCTGCGGATGTCGTAAAGGATGACTAAGAGATACTTAACCACAGTGATGGGTAGTGGCGTCTCTTCTGTAGACCAGTAGCCATGCTGCGCTCAACCCGCCTGCTAAGCGTGATGAGAACTGCAACATTCCCCAAAAATGACGACGTGATCTGAAAATCAAGGAGGCCTTTGTTTCCTGGGGCCCCCTTAGGTGCCAAAGTCATCTTCTATGTCTGTGTCTATGTGACCGCCACAGTAGTTTTAGCTGGTAGGAGTCCGGCATGCCCCTTTGTCCTTCCCCGGGCCAGAGGAAGTTCATGTAGAATTTCCAATGGGTCCAATAAACACAAAAAAAACAACGGAGGCCTTTGTTCAGAGATTAAGGTATTTAAATTAGAATTGGCCACTGTTTTACTTCCTGTAGATCGTCACCGCTCTTCAATACATACACATTGTAAAAAAACAAGCATAATATCGTATCATACGCCTCTAGGCAAGCGTTATCTCATCATGGGATAACGCAATCCCTGAGGGTAAATTAAAGAAGCTTCTTCAAATCATCCTCACTTTTGATAGAAAGAAAGTATATCATAAGGAGATCTATTAAGAAGCTTATAGAACGCAGAGCAGTTTGTGGCGACACTGTGTACCCGAATACTCCAGAGAGTCGGTCAAGGCGTCGGCTTACCTTTATTGGTCGGCTGAAGTGGAACCATATGAGCGCCCGCAGGACTTTCAACTCTGGCTTGCCTTAGTTGGCTGATTGGTCGATCAGAGAGGGCCTCTCGTCACCCCGAGCCACTCACTTTAGGCTTGCTCCCTGTCATCTATAGTGGTGGCCATTTAGGGGGCCCATCTTATGAGTGGCAAGTCACCGTCTGCTATAGACTTTTACTTAAAGGTGGAAAGACAGACGCCGCTATTTCCGTTTTTCACAGAATTAAATCCATTTAGCACCCATTGCAATAGACCTAATACTTGTAGTTTCCATTTCATACAATAGTTACAAATCTCCGGGGACAATCCGTAACTGAATTTTATAGTGCAGCCATGGAGACTCTCCAGTTAGTGTCCAATTACATTTTAGACTAGCTGGGAACCGCGGTTTCACCCGCGTTTATTTTAAAAGAATTTTAGAGTACTTCAACAGAGACACTTGACATAGAATATATATATTGGATTTCACGGGTTTAATTTTTTTGCGCGGAGCCCTAATTATTTTACTAAAATAAAAGTAGCCTAAGTTATTCCTTATAACATCAGCTATCTGCCAGTGAAAGTCGCATCAAAATCGGTCCAGCCGTTTCGGAGATTACCCGGAACAAAAAGACAGACAGACAGACAAAAAAATTAAAATTTGTTTTTTTGTTATCGTGTATACTTTCATATGCATTTAGTAAAAAGCTGCCGGCTCAGAATACCACCACCCCATCTCCTCCCATGGGTGTCGTAAAAGTCGACTAAGGGATAAGCCGGAGGATGGGCAGCAGCGTCCTTCGATTTCATTAACAACTCAACTGCGATCGCCAACCCGTCTGCCAAGCGTGGCGATTATGGCAAAACCCCCCAATGAGCCTACAACACACCCATATCGGTCGTTGTCGTGATCTTTGGGGGAGGCTTGTGTCCAGCAGTGGACTTCATTCGGCCGAAAATGATGATGAAAAAGCTTTTATTTTGACATTACAAACAGACACTTTAATTTTATTTATTTGTGTTGATTAATATTCTCTAAAGGGCCTCTGCGTGATGGACCTATGTCCCCGCGTAAGCCTATCAAAAGACCGGGTTCCCTCTTACGGGAGATATAAGCCCGTAAATAGAGAAACATGAAAATAATAATATAAACATCATCACAATCATCGATATCAGCCATGTAGTCCCGACAAAGAATATACCACCCATATCGTACATGGAAATGGCGAATAAGGGATGATATAAAGAAGATGGTAGCAGTAACCTCCCGTGTGCTGTACAACAACTACACTGCGACCACCAATCCACCTACCAAGCGTAGTGATTATGGCAATATCATGCACGCTCATTGTAGTGATCATTGGGAAGCTTATGTTCAGCAGTTCATATTTACGGGCTGATGTGTATGTGTAAACTATTATTTACTCATCATCATTTCGGCTGAAAAACGTCCACTGCTGGTGGCGACCAGTATGGGTTTGTGTTGTGTGCTCATTAGGGGGTTTTGCCATAATCGCCACGCTTGTCAGACGAGTTGGCGATCGCAGTTGAGGTATAAATGTACTCGAAGGACGCTGCTGCCCATCCTCCGGCTAATCCCACAGTCGCTTTTTACAACACCCACGGGACGAGATGGGGTGGTGGTATTCTTAGCCGGCATCACACGATAATTTACTCATGTTGAGTATTGATTTTAAGGTTATCAGAATAGTAATATTTGTATTTATCTGTATACTGATACTTTATTTTACTTACCTGAACAACAATATACATGTTTTGAGTACATCTGTGGCACAGCAAGTACCTTCGGAATTCTATAGGTTTTATTCCCCTCCTTTTATAATTAATACTTAAAGAAGGCTCTTCTCATTTCGATGTTCACGTTTAATATGTAAAATATGCGGTACATTTATGAACGTCTACAAATTCATATGGATTAGTTTATATTTAAATAAATAAAAAGGTTCACAAATCTATTTCACATAGACTGTAATTAAAATTGGTAATGGTATAGTTAGCGGAGTGGCTAAGCGATTGGCTTTCTACCACTGGTTTGATCCCTGCACAGAATAAATATTTGTATGATTTACAGATAGTTGTTTCGCGTCTGGGAATTTGTGCATATGAGATTTATGTCTGTAAATGCACATTATTTTTATTAAAGACTAAACTCTGGACTTGAAATATTGTGAATCTGACTTTGGATAAAGGAATTTAATAAAAAAGAAGTGTTTATTTAACCTCTTACATCTGTACATTTCAAAAGAAACCGAATACGCTCTTTAATCTATACTTATCTTAAAAAGGCTCTTCCCTATCGGCGTTTCTTCGCACCGCATTCGCATTTCGTATTGAAATAGGATGTGACAATATTACTCTCGCCGGAAGAACGTCGGATATAAGAATACCGGCCATACTTGTTCGTGAAGTAATAATACTTGAATAAAAAGGGTTCAATACATCTGTTGTACGTTTGCATACTTTTGTCGGTTGTTTTGAATTTGGGATCGAAATTCGTTCGGCTGGTTGTGGTCAGTATATTATGTTCTACTTTGTGTGGGTGTGTGTAATTTGAAAATATTTCAAAAGGATTCGACCGAAAAGGCTTTTATTTATTTTGAACTTGAAGTTTTAAATATTGCTTTTAAGCTTTCCACTTTTGTGCGGTGAAATTATTCTGTAATGTAATTCTCTGAAACAACCTAGAATATGAAATTGATGTAAATATTTTCTGCATTACATTTCATCATTTCCGCGAAATAAAGTCCACTGCTGGACACAGGCCTCTCTAAAAATCGCCACAACGACCGGTCAGAGTGTATTATGTGGTCATAATTGTCATGCTCGACAGGTGGGTTGGTGTTCGCAGTTGAGTTGTTAATGTAATCGAAAGACGCGGCTGCCTATCCTCCAGATAATCCCATAGTCACCTTTTAAGACACCCACGGCATGAGATGGGTTGGTGTCATTACATTTTGCTTTTATGTTCTTTAAGCATTTCCTTTATCACTGTACAACATCAACGGAACACGTATTAAATTTCTTATTAAGTCGTTCATACGGCTTCTTCCTTGTTCTCATAACAGGCACAAAATCGAGCTCATACGATATGCTAATTAGATTATCATCTCATTAACCAAAGAACGTGCCTTTTGTGCCATGCTTCTGTAACCATACGCATTGTTCTGATTAAAGAAAATACTTTATTATAACCTTCCCTGCATACAATATGCTATTTAGTTTCTTTTTGAAGTTATTGTAAAAGGTAACTTAATCGATCAAAGTTTTTATTTCACATGTGTTCTTATAGGTTTTCAAGTCAAAAATAATAGTCAGTCCTAAAGAGGAACAAGGCAAGAAAACCCATGGATAATCTTTTTATTACTTCATTTTGATGCGTTAGGCACTACATATCTTCCTGTTATTATGGTAAGAAGCGATTTAGGTGCTCTAAGCCAGAGGAATGGCCTCTGGTTTAGAGTCCCTTAATCACAGCAGCGTCCCTTCTGTAGAATAGCAGCTATTCTGCGCTCATCAACTCACCTGCCAAGCTCGACGAGCCCTGGCAAATTCCCTCCAAAATGATGACACAATTGTGGGATCTATGGGGGAGGCCTGTGTTCAGCAGCGGACGTCCTTTGGCTGATATGACAAGTAATGGGTGTACTTAATGCATCATAAAAATACAAGATAATAGAACACACGATTGCCCCTATACAAGGATCACATTAAAAGGAATGATAGAATAGAATAGAATATTCTTTATTGTACACCATTAGAATAATAACTTGTAGGAAAATAAATCATATCACCTACCTACCTACATACTTTTATTATTTTTCGAAGTAGTATCCATTCCTTTCTAAGTACGATCGCATGCGACGCTTTTTAAGCACTGTCACATGCGATGGAATCATTGCCTGAATATGAGCCCACTCTTCTTTAGGGATCTCTTCCACCTTTTTTTACGAATGCTAGCTGCATTCTACTTCGGGGTTCATTCAGCGAATTCCTCTGAGTTTATCTTTTATTTTGGGGAATAAATAAAAGTCGCAAATGGCCAGGTTGGGACTTGAAGAAGTATAACTCACTAATTCCACACCTTCCAGAGACAACTATTCGATTGTCTGTATGGCTGAGTGAGCTGGAGCGTTGTCATGATGGAGGAGGATGCTTCTTGGGCGCTGCTGTCGAACATTTTCCAAGACAACCAGTAAACAATGACTAACATACCAATCTGCAGTAACATTATTTTTATCCTTTGTGTAATTGTTGAAAAATGTTGATGAATATTGAACCAAAGATTATACCTACATAGGAATTCTTGACCTTGACCAGCATTTATTTTAATATTTAATAAAACTAGGGTTTAAATACAGTTTTGCCGTAGAAATGCAGTATGAAAGACTTTGAAATGACCGGTTTTATAAAAATGTGTTACATTGTATTTTATATGGTGGTAAGACAGACATTTCAGCATAATTGGTATGCTGAAATGTCTGTCTTACCACCATTTTACGAGCCTTAATGAAAAAAAAAAAATGTTAAAAGCGGCGAAGAGACGATCAATTAGTACTGTATTTTATTAATGTTTGATCCTACAGAACAACTAAATTACCAGTAAATATTTTATAATTTTGACATTGTAATACCACAACTTTAACGCTATTATGGTCCAATTTCCTTTTATTATTTTGGGTTCAATTTATAACATAAAATTTTGTTTTTGGGACCCCAAAAATAAAAGTACTCAAAACGTCGCAAAGTAATAAATATATTCTATCATGCTGATAAAGACGAAACAATAAGGCTATTTTTCTCATCATAATCATTATATCAGCCATAGGACGTCCACTGCTAATCAAAGGCCTCTTCCACTGACGAGCGGTTATATACTCGTACTGTGTGCCATCATTTTGGGGGACAATATGGGTGCTGTTCTACAGAAGGGAGGCTGCTCTCCATCTCTCTGGTTTAGAGTCTCCTTTTATGAAATCCATTGGAGGAGATGTAGTCTTGTTATATTCTTAATCCAGACATCACATCATTTTTCTGATCCACTTTAATAGTCCGTGTAAAATAGCCAATAAATAAAAAAGCGGCTCGCCGCTTGAGGCACTGCTAGCAATATGCTTCAACTTTATAGACTATTTACGTTCTTATATAATAAGAAATAGTGTTGCTGGCAGACCTTATGGTGTAAAGAGATTAAGTTATAAGTACATACTACAGGTTTACGAGTCTATTTCGCAGAGTTTATTCTTGCCACCTGCTCAAGGTGATAAATTATTTATCTTGAGTTTTTTTTATCTTGAGGAAAACTACCATTTTGCCTATTTGTCTATGTAGTGTGTTATGTATGTCTGGCGTTTTATAATTCTACTTTAATGTAATTTAAGATCTCGTCACATATGCATGTATAGCTACACATCGATACTTAACTGTATTTTTTTTTCTGTTGTGCGCAGGAGAACGGGCGCGCGGCGCCGGACCTAACGGCCTCGCCGGGCCGCGCGCCACCCGGCCCGCCCCAGCCGCCGCGCGCCAACCACGCACCACCCTGCGTGCTGCAGCCAGACTTCCGAAAGGTAAATGGCAGCATCATTACCACTATACACCAGAATGGGTAATAGTAATGCGAGGACACGCGCCTGCATCTGAAGCAAGCCAGAAAACAACTATGGAGTCGCACAAATAACAAAATATAATCTTAGTCGTAGTACTTTATTGGTTTAGCCAATAAAGTACTACGACTAAGATCATATCTGCCAAAAAACGTCCATTGTTAAACAACAGCCTCCCCCATAAGACGACCGGTTAAATGCCGTGTGTCATCATTTTGGGCGGAATTTGCCAGTACTCACCACACAGGGACGCTGCTGCCCATCCCTCTGGTGTAGAATCCCTTAGTCGCCTCTAGCGACATCCACGGGAGGAGATGGAGCGGTGCTTGCTATATTCTTAATCCAGCTAATTGGCCTCAAATTCATACGGAAAATAAAAAATTATTAAATGCAAAAGCAAACATACATAATTCAATACAATATGCGTTATAGAAATGTAAAACATGAACTTAGGCGTGTAAGTATACCTCCTCATCGCTGTCAGCTGATAATGTTCCTAGAAGGCTGGCAGCATTGCCACGTTGAATGGCAATGCTTATTATTTGGCCAAAGAAAAGGCCAGCCCTCTGATCACGCGAAGGTATAAGGTATCAACCATAAAAAAAGAAAATTCTTGTTTTATTATTTTTGGCCTGGAGTCCAAGTCTTTTGGCCACCAGTATATTAACACTAATCAGGGTAACACTGATTAGTGTTAATTTGGTTGTTTCTGTTATAGATTAAAATGGTATATATAGATTTAAGTGTTTTGTTAATAAGTACATATTTAAGCATATAAGTAGTCATGCCTTTGTCGAATATTTTCCTTACTGTGTGTTTGTTCGTCGACTTGCCGCAAGAATAATTTCTTTATTTGCGTTATAGTATATGTAATTAAACAAGAAAATTAAATACAAATCAAATTTTAAATATTTTTGTATAATTTAGTGACGTCACGTCATAGCATAGCATAGTGGTATAAAGCATCACGCCTGCCCATAACAATTAAAATACTACCCAGGACTAGTCCTACGTGGCACCACGCTGCCCTTGTCACCTCGAGACATTAGTTATTTAGTCTCTAGTTAGGTACAGTACCTACACAAGCTACAGTACCGTTCAAACGGAAATACAGTTATGTTTAACATTTTAACTGTTTAGCGGCGAATGTCTGGCACTGCGGTGGTACCTACCTCCTTTTTTTATTGGTGCCCGGTGGAAATTCTCCATGAACTTCCTTCGCCCCGGGTAAGGTCGAAGGGCCAGGCTCCTACCGGCTAAAACCACTGGGGCGGTCATCTTCGGCACCTAAGGGAGGCCCCAGGTCCTCGTATGATCTCACTAGAGCCGCCCACTAGTGCCACGCCTATAGGCACATCTCGGAGAGGGTGACTGTAAAGCGGTCACCCCCCCGGGGGGATTGTTAAGGATCCCCCAAAGCGTCCCACGGCAGCGCGTGACCACATGCGTGCTACCGTCTTCTCTTGGGTGGTCGCTTAGTGTGAGCACGCAGATTCCCCAATCTACGCACCCTGAGGTCCCCCGCCTTATAGCAACAGCAGGGGGTTTCAGGCGTATGGAAATCAGGCGCCAGGGCGGTTGTTACCCCGGCGCCGTCTCCTCCTTCTTCGAGCGGGATCGGCCCTCTCCCGATCCCGCTCTGCGGTCTCCTTCTGGAGCATGATACTCACACAGAAGGAGACCACTGCATTCCAGTTTTCGTGCTCTGCCAACATAGCCTAGCTACTGCTGGCAGAGAGAGATCTTGCCCGATCCGATCGACTAGGATCCGCCGCTCGGCGGCCCATGCAGGGCACACCTCGAGCGGGTGCTGTGCGGTGTCCTGGTCGCTATGACAATGGTGGCATTGTGCCGTGGCCTCGTGTTACTGTTGCTACCTAGACATTCATATTATTTACTAGCTGGGACCCGCGGTTTCACCCGCCGTTTAATTTAAAAGAAATTGGATTATTGATAAATAATTTAGAGTTATTAACGTTTAGACACTTGACATAGAGCATATAGATTGGATTTCATGGGTTTTCGCGGAATCCTAATTATTATTTCAAAATAAAAGTAGCCTAAGTTATTCCTTATAACATCAGCTATCTGCCAGTGAACGTCCCTAGAAATCGGTCTAGCCGTTTCGGAAACTAGCGGGAACAAACAGACAGACCGACAGACTAAAAAAAATTCGTTCGATGTACCGTATATACTTACTTGCTTATAAATTTAGTAAAACGCTGTCATTTGAACATTACAAACAGACACTTTTTATATTTTTATTTGTATAAGAAGGTGTATAGATTTATTGGTTTAAGGCTCTCCAACGAAGGTCATTTATATGGTTATCTTATGCATATTTAAGGACCACACTACCATATAGGGATTATCTAGTTGACTCAGGTGTCTGCGAAAAAAATATCTGCTAAAGCAATAAATAAAGTTAAAGTCAAATTATTTTTATTCATGTAAACCATTTGCTGGCACTTACGAATAGTCAGAATTTAAATAGTTGCACGGTTCCAAGTCGTTGGTCCTATGGAGAAGAAACGGCAAGAAACTCCATCACATCCACTCCATACTTTTTTGAAATAATATATGAAAGTATTCAATATAATCGTAAAAAAACTATGTGAGGATAATGTATGCATGTGTGGGATAAACACACATAATAATACATCATAATAGGGGCCTGTGTGCTTCTTCAATTACAGGAGACCACATCATTTAAAATTATAAACGAAGAAAATGTATTAAACAATAATTACTTATAAGTCAACAAAAAGGAAAGCCTCCTAAACCTTACAATAGAGTTAAAAACTATTGGAAAAATTACAAATCAAACAACAATAAATATGGCTGATAACAAAGCAATAAGGATTACATATTTTACTTACGAACCATTAAATAATAAACTATAGCTCTGCTTCACTTCACAGGTATCAGGAGTGAGCAATGAAATATTCAGGCAGATTGAAATGGTTGAAAATGACCATGATTCGACAACTGCCACGGCGCTCGAGGTCAGTACGAATCTTAACTATGAAGTTCACGACGTTGTTAGCATATCTTTAAATAAATATGAATGTACTCGGATCTTTTAAGGGGATTACTCCAGCCTTTGAAATATTAACGGAAAATATTGACTATTTATATACTTAAGATTTGAGCATCTAAGACTTAAGGACAAGAGCTTGCTTTATATATTGCATTAATATATCATCATTTCATCATCATTTCGGCCGAATAAAGTCCACTGCTGGACACAGGAGTGGATTAATTAATACATATGATAATAATATATAATAATACACACACACATTAATATATATGAGATACTAAAAACATTCCGAAACGATTCATTGTGCAAGTTACTTTTAAAGCTGATTTATCAACATCATATCAGATAAAAAACGTCCACTGTAGAACAAAGGCCTCCCCCCATAAAAGATCGTTTGGCAGGCGTGTTGGCGAGCGCCACCTGTTCCACAGACGGACGATGCTGACCATGCCTCTGGTTTAGTGTCCTTTAGTCGCCTTTCACGGCAGATGTGGTGGTGCTATATTTTTAATCTGGACACAACACGGACAAAGCTAAATACTGAATATATACCTTGGTAGCAAATAAATTAATAAGCATCTAATCTACTAAGTTCAAAATTTACATCAGTAAAGACAATATTTTCTGTTATAATTTCAAATGCCTCACCAATTTATTCGACATTTTGATGTGATGCTTATTTCAAATACCAATATTAAAATATAGATATTATGGCCAATTGTATACCGCACGTTGAGTCACATACGACAAAGAATTGGTGTGTTATCAATATCGTAAAAAGTAATAGAAGAGTTTACAACAGCCATCTAGATTATGAAAGTATATTACCAGGAGTGGTTGTTACACGTATCACAACATACTCTTCTCTTTATCATGCTTACTGATCAGTGCAAAAACAGTTCCTCAGAATCAATCATCTGGCACACACACATCTGGCATCAACCCGCTGCTAAACATGAGCCTACCAATGATGATCTTACCACCACGCTTGGCACGCGGATTGGTGATCGCAGTATATTGTAAATAGCATACGGGAGGATGCTGCTGCGAGAGGATATCTTGAGACTTGATATCAACCCTTAGTCGCTTTTTACGATACCCACGGTTGGAGAGGGATGGTCTATTATTTCCACGGGAGCCACTATACCGTGTGGTGCAGGCTACAAATAGCACCAACCAATCTCATACCGTGGGTGTCGTAAAAGGCTATGAGATTATCCAGAGGATGGGCAGCAGCGTCCTTCGAGTATATTAACAACTCAATTGCGATCGCTAACCCGCCTGCCAAGCGTGGCGATTATGGCAAAACAGCCCCAATGAGCACATAACATACCCAGACCGGTCATTGTGGTGATCTTGGCCTGGTGGGAGGCCTGTGTCCAGCTGTGGAGTTTATTCGGCTGAAATTATGATGATGATGATGATGATTATGAACCATGGTCAATCTGGCAATCGGTTTGAAAATATAGGATACAAGAGAAATCGCGTAGAAAATACGTATAATATAATGTGTTTGTCTCCAGTTTATCGAGCGTATGGAATTTATATGTGAAATATTGTTTTCAGGCGGTGGAGCGTCGCGGCGAGATGATTGTACGGATTCTTGAAATCAGACAAGTGGGCCGTAACAATATTGAAGCCGCCAAGAAATTTTTCGCGTTACAGGTAATAAATAGTAGCTTCAGAACCGAGAATGCATGAGTCAACGTAATATATTTTTCCATTCGATCCGTTAGATTAGTCACACGAGACATTTATTCTTTATTTTATATTTTATTAATACTTTATGCACTTAAACTGCACAGAGATGAAATTAATGTCAGTAGGCATGTAGATGCACGAACAGTGTACATGTGAGCAATCAAATACGAAAGGCAATTTAAGAAATACGCCAGATAGACATGAATATATACATACATATATAATAATAAATACATACTAGGCAAAAAAATACTAAAATACCGTAATGCCTCAAGACGAAAGTCTTTAACCAGTGTGTGTTACCGGTGATGACATATGGAACAGAGACGTGGTCACTCACAATAGGCTTCATAAGAAAGCTCAAGGTCACTCAGCGAGCTATGGAGAGAGCTATGCTTGTCATTTTTCTACGAGATAGAATCAGAAATGAGTAAATCTGTAAAAGAAGTATAGTTGTAGACATAGCTGAAAGGATTATTAGTAAAGTGAAGTGGCAATGGGTGGGGCACATTGCTCGTAGAACTGATGGCTGTTGGGGCAAAAAGGTTCTCGAACGGAGACCGCGCACCGGAAATCGAGGCGTGGGACCTCCAACGAGGTGGATAGACGACCTGGTGAAGATCGCTGGGAGTCGTTGGATGAGAGCGGCATGGAACCGCTTGTTGTGGAAATCTAAGGGGGAGGCCTTTTTTCAGCAGTGGACGACCTGGCTGATATGATGATGATGATATTGCTACTTATAAAATTTTATAGCTCAATGGTTACTAACATCTTAGTCATTATCTTGTACCTATTTGCTTCAAACATATTTATTTCATAGATAATTATTTAATATTAAACGTTATAACTACTTATACAGTATCTCAGCTACATAAAGAAGAAATGAATTCGTTATTACGTAATTAGGTAACAAATTAGCTCCTAACGACGCTATAAAAACTCAAGTCATTGCTACCACATTGAAACCAACTCCCCGGCGTCTGGTGTTAGTAACAATGACAAGCTAACGTAAATAAATTGAAAACAAATCGTTGATGCAGTGAATACTGATCGAAAATAAAGTAGAAACCTCCACAATATCGTGATTGGAAAATATAAAAAAGGTCTTGCTACCGAACTAACAAATAACTATTCTAATCATTTCACTGTTCTTTATAACGAGAGAGCGATACTGCAGGCCATAAATATTTAAAATCGTGCTGAACAGTGATTGGAAACTATGTTGAGACTTCTTTTTGAAACATTCCCCTCTTCTTAGGTAATTTTCTCGCTCCACTGACCCGGATAGTCTGCTTGTAGCCTAGTGCGGGACCCACTGTGAAAGAAGGCTACTCTAGTGAACCCTATTGTTCGAGCCTGCCTGGCCTAGATCGCAGGGAATGTGAACGCAATTTAGACTAGCATTGTTGGGATGTTCAGTACAGTTCATACCACTGCGCTATGTATTATTGTCGACTATAGATTCTGTGGTTTATTCAATTTGCGGTTTCTATGAAATTGCAAGCGGTCGGGCTTGTGCAATATAATAATACTATTATGATTGTAAGGCGTCAAATTTGGTAAGCAAATGGAAGTACCACCTCAAAGTGAGTGTTGGTTTTAGTTGGAATGAGGTATCATTTTCTGGATATACTTTGATACTTGATTCATCATTTCTCAAAGATCACCACAACGACTGACATCGGTGTGTTGTGTGCTCATGGGGGGTTTTGCCATAATCGCCACGCTTGGCAGGGGTTGGCGATCGCAGTTGATTTGTTAATGTATTCGAAGGACGCTGCTGTCCATCCTCCGGCTAATCCCTTAGTCGCCTTTTACGACACCCACGGGATGAGATGGGTTGGTGCTATTCGTAGCTGGTACCACACGACTAGTTTACTTACTAAGTAATAAAATATAGTAATTAAGTATTCCATAATTTAAAAAAAATGGAGCGTTTTTTAGAATATCGACGTTAATTGAAATAAAAACATGCTACATCAAATATTTGACTGCTACTGTATCCACATTGAAATATATACCTACATAATTATATATAATGAATATAAAATATACATATGTGGCGATCTTATAGATATATCTTTCAAACAATTTCAAATATTATTTCAAAAGAGTATGTCCATGGAGTTTCTTGCCGGTTCTTCTCTATAGGATCAACGACTTGGAACCGTGCAACTATTTAAATTCTGACTATTCGTAAGTGCCAGTTTACATGAATAAAAACAATTTGACTTTGACTTTGACTTTGAAACAACCTTTGTATGGGCAATATTTATTTATGACATATATAAATAGGATATTACCTACTTTTTCTTATTTCGATAAAACTATATAGGTACCGGTCGTAACTTGTACAATTTAATGAGTAATTATCACTTATACTTCTAAATAGAAGAATTATTAATGTTGTGTTACGAAAATAATGTGCACATGCGGCTAATAAAAAAGTAGGTTGATGAGAGAGTAGTTCAATTATCTTCTTGACTTCTTGTTCTTCCACAGGATTCGCGACACGCAGTCCAGCTAGTGGAAATAGTGAAACGTCCCGGCCAAACCCTGGGATTGTATATCAGGGAGGGTGACGGAGGAGCACGGACAGATGGAGTCTTCATATCTCGAATAGCATTGGAATCTGCCGTGTACAACAGCGGCTGTCTCAAAGTGGGGGATGAGATCCTTGCTGTGAATTTGGTAGATGTCAGACGGATGTCCTTGGATGATGTTGTGATTATCATGTCGATACCAAGGAGATTGTTGCTATGTACGCGGCAGAGGAAAGGTTAGTTTTACTTAATACTCACCTAAACTAGTAATTACAAAATAATACCCACGTTATTTGCTAATATTTTTTTTATTAAAGTAATAATTGTTGTTCATCATATCAGCCACAAGTCGTCCACTGCTGAATAAAGGTCTCCCCCATAGTTGATCGGTTACATATTTTGCGGGAAATTTGCCAGTACTCACCACGTTTGGCTAGCGGGTTGGTGAACGCAGAATAGCTGCTGTTCCACAGAAAGGACCCTGCTGCCCATCCCTCTGGTTAAGAATCCCATAGTCGTGTCGTAGTTTTTATGACATCCACAGGAGATGTTGTGGTGCTACATTCTTCCACCACACGGATAATTTGAGATTTTTTCTAATAACTTTCCACACTATGATTTCTCCTGTGTCGTGGGTGCGTTTACAGACATGAATTCCACATACAATACACCTAGACCCGGAACAACTACCTGCAGATCATACAAATATTTGTTCCGTGCGGGAATCGAGCCCACGACTCGGAGCGCAGCAGCCGACTGTATGAGCCACTGCATAACCGTGCCGTCTCCGTATTACTATTGATAGATTCGTTTTGTGTAGATCCGGCAACGAGACCATCCCTTTCGTGGGTATCGTAAAAGGTGAGTTAGGGTTGATATCAAGAGGCCTCCTCTTGATATCAGTAGCATCCTCCCGTGTGCTAAAAGCAACATACTGTGGTCAGCAATCCGCCTGCCAAGCGTGATGATTATGGTAATATCCTCCAAACTTTTCTTTGCGTAGGGTAATCCTCATGGACATCCTCCGCTTTGGGAAAGATCGAAGGGTCGTACCAGAATCTGAACGGCTAATACCCAACAGTGTTCTCTCTACCGACCTATCGCTGGGAACGCGGGGTTTACAAGACATTGGGTCGCACTCCCAGCAGGTTTTGGCCCTCCCAAAGCTGGCCACGTCACACACACACGGCCACATTGTAGTGATCATCGGGAGGCCCATTTTTGCCAGTGGACGTTTACGGGCTGATTTGTGTATTGATATGATTATATAGCAAAACCTCGAATAACTTTTACACTGAACAGGTAAATCAGGACCGGGTTCGCCATCAATGCCGCGGTCGGAGCACAAACCTCCCCCAGTGGTTGTGCTCAAGAGGGATTGTCGCGATGATGACGACAGAGATCGCGATCGAGTTGACGGACTTTATTCACAGTGAGTGGTTAATTAAATATTTGTATGTATGCCGTTACTAGTTGTATTCTAGCTATATTTATACAACTTATATTGTTATCTTGTCATTATGTGGTGGAGAAAATAAAGATTATTTGTATTGTATTGTATTGTATTGTATTCCGGATAATATCAAGAACATGCACACCTGGCTGTAGGAAATTCTATTATGTGGAATGGATATAATGTGGAAATTATAGTCGAAATGCACTAAAGAGAAGAAAGCTCGGAACTTATGTGTAAATTTTAATTTGACATCCACTAGGTAGTCAAGGTATTACCAAATCCAATAGAATGTCTAGCTGTAATCTACACGGGGCGATGACTATTGGAACCCTACAACTACTATTTTCTTTCTTTCATTATTGTTACCTACATATTCATTTATTTATTATTGGGATCTCCAACAAGTAATACACATAACAAATGTTATCTTACAATCGTATTTTACGGGACACTGCTTCCTCAGTTACAGAAGACCACAGCATACGTGTTAATAAATAAATCTAAACATAGATTTCTGAGTGTAGGCACAAACAGTTTGTAAAGTATTTCATTTTTACTTTCTTTTTTAATTTTAATTAACAATGCAAACTTAGTAATTTAGAACTAGTAATAAAGATAAGATACATACATTTATAGACAAATATAATACAAGTTACAATTATTAAAAAAAAGATACAGAGAGAACAAATACAATCAAAGTGATAAATAAGATCGGACATTACATTATGTGATTAGTAATTGTTAGATATTGAAAGTATTAAAAGTATGTTAACACTGAAGGTTTTTGGGATTTCAAATGAACTAAGATTAAGAAGGTTGTCAGATTTTCGGGTTTATGATTGATCGTTACTACTGGCGCCGATATTCTTATTATAAACTGACACATAACAATGCTCTTCGATGCACAGAGCAGTGGACGTGTATAGATATGCAGAATGGTGGCCCATTCCAGAAATGACTGCAGCAAGCGCGGCTTAACCTCATAGACTAACAGAATTTTGCTACAGAATTTAAGGTATAAAATAGGTAATAAATACTCTAGTGTTTTTGCAAATAGTTAACGAAGAGCCTCGAGGCGACTAGCCTGCTTGCTTTCCTTTCGTACTTAACTGTCGATGACAGCCGTGAATCCATGGATTGTTTCCTACTTTGACGCATTCATTGTATTTAATTAAAGAGATACATAGATGATACATTTACGTGATGTGAAAAGCGTACGTATGCATATGGTGTTGACGGTCTATCAATGCCAACAAAAGCCTAAAATGCATGTTAATGAAACAAATCCTAATCCCCACAGACATGGAACGCTTCGTTCAGTGGGCCCAGGGGGTGGCGTTCGTCCAGTTGGTGATGGAAGAGAAGAGAGGAGTCGGCTCCAACTTGGCGCGCTCTCACCTGATTCTACGGCCCTGGACCTTTATTATAATCCACGACCACCGTCTGATCATTCCACTTGGAGGTATGACAAACATTTATCTTATTTAACATTCCTAGAACTATGTAAATGCCATTGGTAACGTTGAGATAGATATGAAACAGTCTAAACATCTTCAAATGTAGGTATTCTGAGAGGATTTAAACCAGTACGAGTATAATATAATAATGTCTGTATGAATATACTACCTAAGTATATAGCTATCAATGTCTATATAGATTACTCTTTACAAATACAAAATAAGTCAATTGCTATTATTCATAATACTTTGAGGCCACTTGATGAAGTGATGACTGAATTTTGGAGTTAATTTTCAAGGGCTTGTATTTTAGGTACTTTTGCCTAACGTAGAAGAAAAAAAACTAAAATTCTCTCTTGTAACATACCACAGCTACCGTCCACCTCCACCAGTGATCACAGAACAGCCAAAATCGCAAGCGACCCATTTTGTACCTTACGAACGATCCTATCCAAATACCCTGGATAGTTTAGCGGAGAAAGTGCATTCTTTCTATCCCGCTGACAGCGGAAGATATGAGAGGTACTAAATATTCCTACTAATAATTAAAAGATAATATAATTAAAATGTTTTTGGAATTATGACTTTTTTCATTTGTTTTAATGTTTCAGTACGAGGTTCGGTGGACGAGTACCAAGGTCGGGCTCTGAACAGCAACTGCCCCGAGCTGAAACTCACTCTGATTTTGGTAGACATTCCTTGCTCAGATCTAGTTTAAAGGCTTCAGCTGCTACTGGAGGTAAGGGTTCTAATATTTTTGGTAGGGTACTAAATGACAGATCATGTTTTTATTGAATCGAATTGTATCTAATAATTCGTAATAATATTTCAGCAACAAGCTTAAGATACAATCAACGATATGGTGGCGTGGGCATGACCGGATCTGGCCTAACAGGCACTGGACTCACTGAAGCCACCCTGGCAGGAACCAGTTTAGGTCCTGGCCTTCCTTCTGGTCTATCGTCTACAGGACTCAGTGGTCTAACAGGTTCAAGCCTCGTTGGATCAGGCTTGACGAGTTCGGGCCTAGGATCAGCTTTAGCAGGAACTGGCCTAGGTTCCACACTTGCGGGAGCATACGGAACTACTGGGCTGGGTCTACCGTCATATAGTAGTAAATTTGGAACAGCTAGGAGGAATCGAAGTCTAGATTACTCGTCGGATACCGAGGCCACAGCTCCAACAAGAACTCCATATTATTCAGGCCTAAGTGGTTACAGGAGCAGCACTTTGGGAAGAGATATTGGGTCAAAGTTTAATTCGTTGCCGAGGGATGTGAGAGGGACTGGACAAAGGTAAGCATCGGTTTAACTTACCGCACTACATAACAACGTATTTCATGAATTATATTTAAAACTTCCAAATAGATTGGGACTGAGTAGACGCGCAGGAAGTGTTCTCCAAGATGAGCCGGAGCCTTTATCTTCACGTTTAGATCTTCGTGCTTCCAGAGGTATGTTAAAAAAACAAACGTGAAACCGAGGTATATATTCAATTCTTAGAATTATCCTTCTAAAGGATTCTTCATCTTCTTCTTCTATTAACAGGTCGTTTACCGTCCTCTCCTTCAGTATTCACTTCGGACGAGTACAGGGCGTGGCTGTCCCGCGCTCCGTCAACTAGTGCGCTCTACGAGACGCTGCGTCCGAGACTTCCTACACACTATTCAGCGGAAAATATACACGACGCGCTCAAAAATGTAAGGAATTATTTTCTATTGGAAGTATGATTTTCCAATCGATTTAAAAACAATTATATGGTGGATTACCACGTTTTGTTTTTAGATGGAAAATGCCAGTCGATTTGGATCATCATTAGGTCTAGCAGGACGCCGAGTGGAGAGACCACGACATTTGCCCGCACGCTCAGTTTCTTCTCAGCAGCTGGGTGCGACGCAGCAGCTTGGAGCAGGGGCTGGAGGGTCCCCATCGGCCCGTCGGGTCCGACAGTTGCTCGAGCTAGGGTCTCGGTTCAACTGTCCTAACCCCAGCCCAGTGCCGACACCGGGATCCCGACATCAAAGACACCTTGATATCAATCCTAGTGGTAAGATTAACTATCCTAATCCGGGCAGAAATAAGCACGAAATATTCCTCATCCTCTAACCTGTTTATTGCCGGCAGCCGGGAGCCACAATAGATTTTTAATGATGTCTGGCTTTGTGACATTTGATGGGATAAACATAGTTTTAAGTCCAAGTAAAATTTAAAATACATATCAATATTTATCCTGGTGTTTAAAACACAATGCAAAGGGTTATATTTGCATCAAATTTACTTCTTGTTTTCTAAAAAGAACACTCAGATTTATGTAACTTAAATAATAATGTTTTTGCAGAGTTCCTAAAGTATAAAGTGGAGAAACCGACTACGGGTGGCCTTTCTGCCTCGATGACGGGTCTATCGCGATTGTCGGGAGGGGTATCCGGCATGTTATGGGTGCATTTGTTGGCGGGGCGAGGGTTGCGACCCTCCGCGTCGGGTGCATCTCCCGGCTCGCCGCCATCGGGTCCGCTTGCTCCTGCGCAGCCGCCGGTAGCACCAAGGGACTTGTATTGTGTGCTGGAATGTGATCGTGTACATAAAGCTCGTACAGTGGTAAGTTCTGAAACGTGGGTGATTGATTTGAGTATTTCTTTCATGACTATTAGAAAATAAAGTTATTGAATTGGCTAAGATGGTCGATCGATATTCTGTTATTTGATGTTCCGGCTGTGTTATCTCTGTCGCTGTTACTGTCAATTCTATAGAAAATAGATTTTTATTTACTTTGGGTTAAATATGTGGGTCACACAGTAAAACTCCAATTAAAATGATGTCACAAATACTATCACTTAGAATCAAGAATATGTATAAATCATATATTAAAATGAAAAGCTCATCTCACCCAAGGTTCGCACCGGTGAGCTGCAGTTCGACTGGGACGAGTCTTTCGAGCTCGACCTGGTGGACAACAGGCAGTTAGACGTGCTGGTCTACTCGTGGGACCCGCAGCATAGGCACAAGCTATGCTACCGCGGTGCTGTCACCTTACCTGACTTGCTGTCACGTTCACCTGCTCATCAACTCGCTATTAAGGTAAACTTTCTCAAACTTAAACAGTCCATTGCTAGGCAAAGATTTTTCCAAAAAGAGGCGGTACCTTTGTGTATTCGCAAGATTATGTAAGTGTAACCGAGTCCACAAAACAGTTGCTGTCGATAGACTGGTAAATATAGAGATAATTGTCAACATAGTTACCTTCCTTACTTCGGCTCAAAGGACCAGTGTTACCCCGTCCTTGTGGTAAAAATGCTGGTGTAATGAAGCTAAAAAAAGTAAATATTTACAATAAAACAGGCGCCTTGACCCAACCGGTATAGAGCAAGGCGCATACAGCGCGGACGCTTTTGGAGTTGTTATTGAGTGTAAAGGGCGATTAAGTCTCGCGGAGGTAGGACACGCGCGTTCATGCGTATACATGCTCTAAGGGTCAAAAAGCAGATGTTGTTCCACCCTCTTCGTATTCTTCCCTTTCGCAGACTTGATCTCCGCCACTCAGTTGATGCCATCAGCCTCAGTGTAGACGTGAGTGACAAGCCCGAGAGGCCATAGTAGAGCTGGAGTCGTCTCGTGTCTAATCAAGCAAGTTAACGTGCGTGTGTGTGTAGGCATATGGTGTTAAATTTTCATTTTGTGGTTTTTTCGCCAGCTGTTGTTTGTTATCGTAAGTAGACCGAGAATCATTTTCACTTCATCATTTCAGCCGAAAAACGTCCACTGTTGGACATAGGCATCCGCCAAAGATCATCACAACGACCGGTCTAGGTTTGTGTTCAGTGCTCATTGGGGGGGTTTTGCCATAATCGCCACGCTTGGAAGATGGATTGGCGATTGAATTGTAAATGTACTTGAAGGACGCTGCTTCCCATACTCCGGCTAATCTCATATTCGCCTTTTGCGACAGCCCCCGTGGGTGATGAGTTGGGGTGGTACTTTTCATAGCCACACGGTAAAATGTTCATCATTACAATTACCAATATCAATTAATAGGATTATAAGAAAATCTAAAATTAAGTGTACGTATGCATTACACGTTCTTCTTCGATATATCTTTTACTATTTAAGCAGCTTGCTTGTGGAATGCATTACCTGTTGAAGTAAGCCGTGCTCAAACACTACCAATTTTTAAGAAAATGGTTAACGAGCATTACCATTCTCTCTCATTGTTCTTCTACTTTCCCAGTTATATTTATTACATTAATCAGTATATTTTATTTATCGGCTTATATAAAATATTTATTATATGTATTATATATTAATATGTCTAAGTAATATTGTGTATGATATTTTGTAAACTTGAAAGCCCAATATCTGTCCCCTTTCTTTCAGTCCATCCAAAGGTGGTCTGGAAGAGATCGCCTTGTACAATAAGAGGCACCCAATGTACACGTATCTTTTTTAAAGGTTTATCTTTTATTTATTATGTGGTGTACAATAAAGGGTTTATTAATAAATAAATAAATTACCGTGATGTTCAGATGGAGCCTCGTGGCACGCTCTACGTGCGCGTTCGCCATACGGAACCGCACGATCTCTTCCGAAGACGAACGGCGCCAGCGCGAGGTGCTCCATTGTTTGGTGCCGAGCTGGAAGCAGTGGTGTCAAGGGAACCACGCCCATCGCACGCACCACCTGTGCCGCTCATAGTGCGACGATGTGTGGAGGAGATTGAGCGACGTGGCTTGGACATAATCGGTAAGTGAACTATTATTGAGTCAATCTTTTATAGTTCGTTAAGGTAGATGTAGCTGTGTCACAAGGACTTAATCCATATAAAAGTCCAATATTTGTAGAAATTATACCCATAATAGATGATGGTTAAGGGCTGGACAGTTAGCAGTTGACATATACTGACTGGTCGATTCTCGTATCGGGTATGAGGCTAAGCTAAAGAAGATTACATATCTATACCTGTTGTGGACTGTGTGCTGTTTTTATATGTGTTCTGTGTTTCTTTATGTGCTCGCGTAGCCTGATATAGGTACTTGATATCTACCGTCTGGGATGGTACGTGTGAAAACTAATATCGCTTGTTTACGTTTCGACTTGTAAGAAACAGGATACGACTCCGTTAAGAAACAACATAACTTTCCAGACACTAGACGTTTCAGACACCCCATATTTCAGATACCCTAAAACACTGTTTACAACGCTCCAAGGAACGTCTAAGTCTGTAAACTAACCGTGCGTGCGTAAATGCGTGGTTTTCTATTTTACACGTCTGTTTAACAAAGTTAGCTCGGGCTTTTGAATCCTGATACGTCACCTCGTAGGCTTGTTTATTATATAACTCTTCTTATAAGCTTAAATCAATTAGGAAAGACTTAAATCTTGATTATGGTTTTTTACACAGGCCTCTACCGTTTATGCGGTTCCGCTAGCAAAAAGCGCATACTAAGAGAAGCGTTCGAGCGGAATGCTCGAGGAGTGGAACTAGCTCCAGACTCTGTGCCAGACATTAACGTTATCACGGGCTTGCTGAAAGACTACCTGAGGGAACTACCGCAGCCTCTGTTTAGCCGCTGCTTATTTCAGATGACGCTCGATGCACTAGGTTTGTATTTTTTGATTCCTCTGAATTTTAATTTGTACAAAAATATGTCACTGACTCCATTTCCTCACGTGGATGTCATAAAAGGTGACTAATGGCCTGTAAACCAGAGGGACTGGCAGAAGTGCCCCGTCTCCGGAATAGTAGTCATACTGCGCTCACTAACCCGCCTGCCAAGCATGGTGAGTACTGGACAATTTGTCCCAAAATGAGGACCGTTCCGGAAATTTGACGGCACGGTTGGTGCAGTGGCTGATACAGTCGGCTGCTGCGCTCCGGGTCGTGGGTTCGATTCCCTCACGGAACAAATATTTGTATGATCTGCAGGCAGTTGTTCCGGGTCTGGATGTATTGTATGTGGAATTCATGTCTGTAAACGTAATCACGACACAGGAGAAACGCTAGTGTGGGACAACGTCTTTAAAAAAAAAACGCTTTGCACTCCGGGAGTGCCGACAGAAGTGAAAACTTATTTTTTTTATTTATCTAGACGTGTACGCGGTCTGCTATATGCACACACTATAGCTGCGTCTTGTAACGGTGTCGCGAATCCAGAGATTTTATCTCATCTAAAAATATGCGTACCGCGCTAAAATAAGTTTTCATTTAAAAAAACAACTATGGGGAGGCCTTTGTACAGCAGTGGACGTTCTTTGGCTGATATCATTATTTTCCGGACTAAAAAAGACAAAAGAAAAATTTCTGATCATAGAAAAAAGCGGTGGTGTTGTTTCAATAACTTAAGGTTCTGGGTCTGTCCGGTATCAATTGTGTTCAGATGTAGAACAGAGCACAGATTCAATCTGGTTTTCCATTCCGGTAGGTCTAAAAGGCCTCTCTTGTTTGATCTCATGAGGACCTGGAGCTCCCTTCGGTGCCGAAGATGACGGCTCCAGTAGTTTTAGCCGTTAGGAGTCCGACATGCCCCTTCGTCCTTCCCCGGGGTGGAGGAAGTTCATGATGAATTTCCACTTTTGCTGCTTATACTGCTTGTCTATCAATATCATTGAACCGAATTTGTTTTATTTTAGGAGTTTGTCTCCCAGACGACAGAGAAGGCAATGCTCGTCTGATGGCATCAATAGTAGAATGCCTTCCACGAGCTGCAAGATCTACATTGGTCTTCTTACTAGACCACTTGGCTCTGGTGGTCGCCGCTCAAGATCGGAACAAGATGTCTCCACAGCACCTTGCAGTGGCTCTTGCACCGCCACTCATGCTTCATTCGCAGCCACCGACAGAAATGGACTACCAGCGGCCCATTCACGTTCTGCAGTGTCTCCTACAGATCTGGCCGCCGCCTAAACGTTCAGGTAATGTCATCTCCTATGTCATTAATTACATGAAACAAAGATTGAGACTCAGATGTAGAAAACAACATGACTAAGATCTTATTTGATATTTATATTATATATCTCTTTGAATCCAAAATAGCTTACGGATACAAACCGTGTGAGTTTCATTTATTCTATATACCTATGTGCAGCATCCATACATATGTGAAAGATGTAAATATATAGGGCAGATCATAAAATATTGTTTCATTTTACAACTCATATATTTGTGCATTATTAATATAATAATTGTATGTGCTACGGTTTCACATTCCACGTAGCCGGCTAAGAATACCACCACCCCATCTCATCCCGTGGGTGTCGTAAAAGGCGACTATGGGATTAGCCGAAGGATGGGCAGCAGCGTCCTTGGAATACAATTATAACACCACTGCGATCGTCAACCCGTCTGCCAAGCGTGGCGATTATGGCAAAACCCCCCAATGAGAATATAATCTTTGGGGAGGCTTCTGTCCAGCAGTGGATGTTTCTCGGCTGAAATGATGATGATGATGGTATACGGCACGAATGGGTGCTACACGTAAGTATATATAATTAATGAAATAAACGCGATCTATTTCCATCAGCTATTTCGATACAACCTAAATCTCAGGTTCAGATAACGCCGTATTCAATTGTTTACTCGTGGTGATTATGAAGGCAGAATGGGATCGTATCGGTGGAATAACACCACTTCCTAAATCATTATTAATTATGAAGATGACTGAACCATTGCGACTGCTCTTTTTGGATTTGTCTGGGCGACGAATAAGCTCAGCAGTGGTCATTTCCTGGCTATTATCGTAGTTTCAACCGCATTTTCGGCATAATAATGTTGTTTTTACATTACACGCAAAAACCTCATCATGCTAAACAGTAGGATTACTTTAGAAGGCACGTGAATCACTAGCTTAAGTCAGGAATTAGTCCCAAAAGAACACAACTAGACAACATTCCACTCCGCACGAGGCCATTTTAACATATTGCTATTTTCGCTCTTTTTCTCACTGCCTGTCCGCACGGGAGACACGGGATGATAATAATTTATAATCTCAAGTATATTATGCAAAATACTTGCAACAAAGGGTATGGAGAGGGGGCCAATGCAAAACGGAAAATACTCGTCATTGAAAAAGAAACGCTTTGATATACATTAAAAGAAATTACATAATTAGTATGGATTAAAAATTTCCACACTCGTCTGTTGAATGGCTCGTCTGCCTATGAGTTTCTGAACTGATAGAAAAGTATATCAGTCACTGAGCAAAGAGGCTAAGTCACTCGTGTGGTTTTACGTTAAAATTCTCGAATTCCACTTTCCATTGCATGCTTCTTCTAGCTTATCTATACTATACCATATTCTTATACACTAGACAAAAACACTGAATGTCTAAAGGCTAAGCGGTACCTTAACGCATGTATGTTTGTAGACAGTTCGGCGCGGCGAGCCAGTAACCGGGCCGCGTGGAAACAGAGTCAGTGCGTCGCCAGCGGCCTCACTCATCCTCCCCCAAGGTATAATACAAGCTGCAATCTACTTTCACTAGCATTTTCCCTGAAAGTTAGATGAATCCAGCAAATGATAGGGGCAGGATAATGTATTATTAGATAATTGTTCTTCGTTTCTAGTCTGGTCCTGAGTGACTTCAAAATTCTAATATTGGGAATTGCTTAGGCCTGGGACATTGTTACTATTTTATATCACAGCTTATTGACACCAAACTCTTTGATATATATTTAATAATAAGCATTAGCAAGACTTTCAAATTTCCGCTTTCTCTGCACCTCTACATCACCACCATCTATACAAATAAATAAAATTGAAGTGTCTGTTTGTAATATCAAAATAACAGCTTTTTAATAAATGCATATGAAAATATATACGGTACATATAACAAAAAACCTATTTTGAATATTTTTGTCTGTCTGTCTATCTGTCTGTTTGTTCCGGGTAATCTCCGAAACGGCTGGACCGATTTTGACGGGACTTTCACTGGCAGATAGCTGATGTTATAAGGAATAACTTAGGCTACTTTTATTTTGGAAAAATAATTAGGGTTCCGCGCAAAAAAATAAAACCCTTGAAATCCAATATATATATTCTATGTCAAGTGTCTATGTCGAAGTACTCTAAATTTCTTTTAAATTTAACGCGGGTGAAACCGCGGGTTCCAGCTAGTTATATATATATTGTAATAGAGCAGGCCTCCCCTCTTTTGCCCCCATGTCAACAAATATTGTCACGCTACTCGGAAGTTTGATATGTTTATTGTTTACAGGCCGAGTTCCGCCCTCAGTCAGTCCATATCGGCCTCAAGTGGCAGCATCAGCAGCATCTCCGCCGCCAGCTCTCTTGGGTCGACCCGTACTAGACCGCTCGCCGCCCGCACATGTACGACATCAATACTTAATATTATAAAGTAATAATGTTTGTTTGTGAATTTGAAGTAATCCTACCAAAGATATCGGAAGAAAGGAGATATGCCATGTAGTTCAAAATGTATGCGAGCCTAGAAATCCAGTTTTCCCCTACCATTCTTCATAAAACACACGAATGCACACAGTTACAAGTTCTCATCCAATGAACTGAATAAACACAACATTATAATTGGCTACTCATGCTAAAAACATGCTAAAACACACCCACGAATATGTAGGCAGCCAATCATGCCGAGCGTATAGACTGCAACATAGCAGCCGTACCATGCAACGCGTAAATTTAGTGGGAGTACTATTCGCTGTTCTATTCACTCCGTTTGCTAGATAGATAGCGTAGATATGAAGCATTGTATTTTGTACAAAAATAATAATGTCGTTCTGCTCCATCAATCCAAATGTAACATAATAAAACGAACAATAATTTTTAATTTATAATTTTTATGAACGAATACAAGAAAATTCTTTCACTTGAATATGGTATATGGTCTTTCTTGATAAAATAATTATTTTCGCTTCGGTTTTTGCATATTATCCACAACAATACGACTCTTTAACAAAGTTTCACTTACGCCATCGAATCTCCACTGATGTTATAAATCGGCCATTTTTTTCTGAATAGTCCGAATTGTGCATGTCGTGGTTCCCCCGTACCATTTTTCCTCATTTACTATTTCTGTGAATCCTACAAACTGCAGAACCGATTTTGGAGATTCCTTAACTATATTATAAGTCAGTCCTCATTGTAACATCGGTTTGATTAAAATGGTCAATTTTCACCTATTTTCTTAAATAACATTAGCCCTATTTATTTTAATATTATAAAATAAATATATTTGAGACCATCACAACAAGCCAAGCCCTTCCATTTAATATATTACACGATACAGTTTGCAAAACTTTATTCTTATATTTTTTATTATACCCCCCAAAAGTGACCCCCAGATTCAAAATTCACTTATTTACGTTACACGTCTGTGTTTGGATCGCAGAAATCCATATAGTATGTGTACCAAATTTCAACTTAATCGGTCCAGTAGATTCGGAGTATATTGGTTGTGACAGACGAACAGATAGACAGACGGGTGATCCTATAAGGGTACCGGCGTTTTTTCCTTCGAACATTCGAAACCCTAAAAAGAAAATCACCAGAGCCACCAGGTACAAACATATTTTGGCGTTCCTTTTAAAACCAGTGCGACGTGCAATCACGACGCCCGCCGCGTTGTATTATTATAAAATTGTAAATATCCGTGCTGTGCACGCATCACGTAAAAACTGCTATACTGATTCGGTACCGGTTGGTACATAGGCTGATACAGTCGGCTGCTGCGCTCCGGGTCGTGGGTTCGATTCCCGCACGGAACAAATATTTGCATGATCTGCAGGTAGTTGTTCCGGGTCTGGGTGTATGTGGAATTCATGTCTGTAAAAGCACCCACGACATAGGAGAAATCCTAGTGTGGGGCATCAATAAAAAAAGATCATGTTTTCAAAGTAATATAAGGCTTACAGTGGAGTAACATTTAATTTTTATTTCAACTCAATCGGTTTAATCGATCAAATATATTATGCGATTTTAAGTACCTCATTGTTACTGCCAATATTCGTTACCAAAATATTAGCTATAGAGATATATTTAGATAATATTGCTCTATATAGCTAATTTGTTTTGTATGTTGCCATAGCCAACGCCTACGTAATCACGGTGTAACTTTGTTGATTTGGTTTGTGTTTTGTTGTTTTAAAGTATATATGTGCTTAAACGTCCTCAGTTAAACATGGGCCTCTTGCAATGCGACTCTGTAGCGATGAGTGGTGTGCTGTGATAAGTGTCCACTGCTAAAAAGAATAATCATAATCTGATACGATACGATAGATATTGCACTTTTACGACATCTTGGCAAATGGATGCGGGTGGTCACATTGTTTGGTCTCTAGCGTAAACGAATATGCTGCTAACAATACCCCTGACAGTATCCCTTAGTTGTCTTTTACGGCATCCATGAAAAAACTGATTGCCTATTTTATTTTCATACAACGTGGCCACATGGTAGGTCAGGATAAATATCAGAGCATGAAAATTGGAGTGCAGTAGTCTCCTTCTGCGAGAGCGTCATGTTGCAGTAGGAGGCTGCAGAGCGGGATCGGGGCAACAACCGCCCCGGCACCCAAGTCCAACATGCCTGGGCCCCCCCGTCACTACATGGTGGGGGGTCTCGGGTGTCGCTGGTGCGCTGATTGGAGAGTCTGCGTGCTCACACCGAACGACCCCCGGGAAGACGGTGTTACGCACGCGGTCACGTGCCGCCGTGTGCGCAGCACAGTGTAAAGCGAGGCTTCGGGGGATCCTTTACTATCCTCCCCAAGAATTGCCTGGGGAGGTGACCTTTTTAAAGTCGCCTTCCCACCGCTAGAAACTAGAGGGGGCGACCGCTTTACAGTCATCCCCTCCGAGATGTGCCTAAAGGCGTGGTACCAATGGGCGGCTCTAGTGTGATCTTACGAGTACCTGGAGCCCTTTGGTGCCAAAGATGACCGCTCCAATGGTTTTAGCCGGTAGGAGTCCGGTCCGATCCCTTCACCCTTCCTCGGGGCTAAGGAAGTTCCATGCAGAATTTCCACTGGACATCAATAAAAAAAAGGTCAGAATAAACAGAACACTAGCTGACCCGCCGAACTTCGTACCGCCAATAAAACTTGTCCGAACTTATATATAATTAAATAAAACAAATTCGGTTTATTTTCTCACCCTTTAAACCTACCTTACACTATTGCAAAAAAAAAACCAAGATTAGGCAAATCGGTTCAGTCGTTCTCGAGTTTTTGTGAGACTAACAAACGTCAATTCATTTTTATATATATAGATAATTATTATCAATTCGATTATAATCCTTGATATTTATCTGCCATGAAAATATTAGACCAGCTCGTTGTTTTTCCTGCATTCTTGTAAAAGTGGTCCATGTACGATCAAAATAAGTTTCAGTGTAAAAAATGGTTTTTAATTACCATTTATAACACGTGCTCGGTGTAGTCGAATCTTAAGAATATGGTTGGCTGATGATAATATTTCTTATCTACAGGTTCTCTCATCAGTCAGGGCCGGCCAATATCGTCCGCAGTCGCCTCTGCGCGGCCCACTACCCGCTCCACCTCGGTCCCGTCAGGTGACAGTATCCTCGCCCGGTTCGCCCAGCAGTAGCTCCGGGAGCCATAGCCCGGCGGACACGATTAAGCATGGAGGATCTGTATCCTCCATATTGAGGCAGCCGGAGCGCGCCGCGTCCCCGCGGTCGTCACCGAGGTCCTCACCGCGCGCGTCACCGAGAGCATCTCCGCGTGATTCCCCGCGAACTGGCACGCCGCGGGATTCCAGGGAGCATGCCTCCCGTGAATCGTCTAGGGATCACACACCGCGGGACAACTCTCGTGAGCATACGCCCCGTGAGACGTCACGAGAACATACGCCTCGCGATACCACTCCACGTGAACCCGGCTCTCGTGAGTCACCGCGCTCAGTAATCCCGGGTACGTCGGCAGGACTGGCCGTGACGCTCAACTCACCCGGACGCGTGGGCGCCGGTGGCTTGAGCCCACGGTACAGCTCCACTAACCCATTCCTGCAGCAGTACGACGCCGAAGAGGAGGCCGAGGCTTGGCGTGCCGCTGACATATTCTCCTCGTCCTCCACGCACGCATAGTGCTCGTAGCGAATTGAGATTTTCTAGTCAATTTTTTTAATCGAATCGAAAGAGTGCTACGATTCCGCTGTATATTATGTTGTTTATTCGACGAGCGTGGTGCGCGTTCGTGTAATGTTTGTTATATATAGAGCGAGTTACGATGTATATTACTGTGAGAATGTATACATGCTGGCGCGAGGCGACACTCCTCGCCGACCGCCGGCGTCCCGCCCCGTAGCCACTATAGTGTTTATCGTATTGTATTGTACATTGTATATAATAAACGTATATGTAGGTACGCTCCGATTTTGTACCATTAGGGCGGGACCGCGGCGGGCGGTCCGCGGCGCTACACACATCATCCCACATATCAGAGACTTGTGTACGGAATCGACACATTAAGGAATTACCCAAATATTGTCTAACAGAAACAATAAACAAAGCAGCTTCCAAAAATAAGACTAAAATTAAACAAATTGAATAACTACAACGTAACTATATTAGTATCGACAACGGACACAAGTCAGTAGCTCGAGTAGGGAGAGTGTATCATAGATCAGACGTACGGACTGTCTTGAGACTGAGACCATATCAGAGTAGTTCGTAGACTCGAAGGATATCCGTCGTAGAACGAGCGATTACGTGGCATAATGGAAAACTTCTTGCAAACGCATTGCTGCTGTGAATGTAAAAGTACTATTCAATTAATCCCCGTTCTTTAATAAAGTAATAAATATATAACAATATGTTAATTAAATGTAGTTTAAGTAAAGCATATTTACGAGTCGCTAATTCTATGAAGGAATGGAATTTAATCCGTTTGGACCGGTCGCATTCTCAAGATCAGAGGTGCTGTGTTCGAAGTTCAGATGATATAAACGAACAAATGAATCAAATATAGAAAATATTATTCAAAAATGTACGTTAGCATTCGGAATTCGAAAACATAACCTCAGTTCTTATAGCTAGCGTCTGCTAGACATATAAGAGTGAGGGAAATCGACCAATGACAGCACTGATCCTACCTTCACTGCCATGATTGGTCCATTTATAATAGAAACCATAATAATTATACACTTGTTTATATGTCTGTCGGAGGCTACACGGTTACTATTACTTTTGAGCGACACTTCAAGACGAAATTATGTTATTAAATATTAACTGTTTATAAAATAGCATTGCACAAATAACACGACTGATATGGGACACAAAATGTTTTTGATACTTTTTACTTTTTGTACCTGTTCCTTATTTATAATAATGGATACTAGGGCTTCGTTGGTGAGCCTCGCCTTTGCTGTACCTCTATAAAATATAATAATATCAATATTGGTGCACGAATTCCTTTTATAATCATTAATTGTGTTCATCTTTAGCAGGGGCCTCGGCCGAGTTTCATCAATAACTTTTAGTGTAAAGGAATTCGTGTTCGAATAGTAGTTACAATATCTTGTATGAAGGCTGAAAATCGATGACAATATGTAGCGATAATTTTAATCGATCGTAGGAATTGTAATAATCGAACGATCGCCTTCATGAAGATTTTGACCGTCGATTCGTATTGTCGGACACAAATGTTTTAGATGTTACATATATACGTGTGAGATAATCATTTTAATTGCAAAATATACAGAATTACTGGTTAAATGAGTGACATATTGAAGTATTCAGTATCAGTACACGATTCTGATTCCAAATATGAATAAAAAGAATACCTTGATATTTGATCTTCTTTCTCATTAAATTTTGCTAGGATTAAAGTATGAATAAATTGATGAATAATAGTTTACTAACTTTTATTAGAATTAGAATTATGTCAATCGCGAAGTGATAGCCTAGTAGTTGACCCTTGTTTTCCATACAGGAGGGTCTGAGTTCGATCCCGGCCTGCACCTCTGAGTTTTCGAATTCATGTGCGGTTCAGAATTTGATTATCACTTGCATTAACGAAACAGGAAAGCATCGTGAGAAATACCTGTGCACCTGAGACGGCTTTAAAATGTTCCTAATGGTGTGTGTAGTCCGCCAACCTGCACTAGGCCAGCGTGGTGGGCTAAGGCCTAACCGTTCCCATCGTGAGAAAAGGCCAGCAGTGTGACAGTAATGGTCAGATTATTTGTGGTTGAATATGTTACTCGTTCCAGTTATTCTGTATATACAGGTTGTCCAGTAAATAGCACGACATACTACACGGGGTGAGAGCTTGGGTCAATACCTACCAAAAAAACACAATATATGTTCAGCAAAATCTTACAGTTTTTTTTTCACCACTGTAGGTTAAACTTCTGCGATAAGAAAATTGTATTGTGAAAATTTAAATAAAAATTGTATTTCTTGAAAACATTTTAGTTTTTAATAGACTTATCAATGAGTAAAGTAACTATTCACAAATAATTTGTGGTGAAAAAAAAATTAGAAAAGGAATTTTCATTACGAGATGCTTAAAAATCTGTGTCAAGGTAGAGATTTTTCGATATTTCGGAAAATTTTGTACTACTGAAAATCTGTAAGATTTTGCTGAACATATATTGTGTTTTTTGGTAGGTATTGACCCAAGCTCTCACCCCCTGCAGTATGTCGTGCTATTTACTGGACACCCTGTATATTAGCGAATAGAGGAGTTCTAATTACTCAATATAGATAAATGAGAATGATCACAGTGGATCATATTGATCAGATACGTGTTAGTCTAGTACAATCATAAGTTATTTGTTCGGTGGAAGATACTTTGACTGTTATCATTAATAAGTTGTCCGTCAATATGAACCGATAGCTTTCACTCACTGCGCCTTACTCATCCTAGTCAAAATATGAGCTTAACAAAATTCGTTTAGAATGTACACATGTAATTTTAAGACATTGTAATCGACTGTAGGTGTAACGCCTAATAAATAATATTTTAGAGTTTGATACGATCAGAACTTGTATTGTTCACGTTTGTTCACGACTAAGGCGTAGTGTTTGGATGCATATAGCTGTACGGGTGTGTTCACGTGGCCGTTGTTTTGTTATAATGTGCTGTCACTTTCACGAAATAAAAAAATATCAATTAAAACCAAAAAAGTATTTAATAAAGTAAAATCCACAGCACATAAGTAGCTCTCACTCATAAGTGCTCTCTTACAAAAAGGGTTGATTGTATTTCTTAAAATAGTATCCAATTCGATCGAACTATAAATGATTTAAGAACTTAATGTAGCATTTCAGTTTAATTAAATCGATCACAGAATACAGGGTTTCAGTGGCAACGTACCGAAAACTTTGGGAAGAGTTCCACTTAGGCCTATAATGAAAACAGAAAAGCCATTTATTTCCTAAATAATAGTTTACAGTTCCTGCCATTTTTGAGCAGCCAATGTATCGTAAACATCGCGATCAACACGCTACGTGATTATTGTTGTATGATATGATATTATTATCCAACTACGAGTGATGACGTCATCCATGAACTGTAGCGAAACAACATTCATTCGGATTTAATTACATTGCAGTTTTATGTGAAAATAAATAGTTTATTGTATTATTATGTATTCAAAATAGCGTTAGGATAGACGACAGTAACTATTTTATACTGAAATCAGTTAAATAAACTGAAAATTGATGATAGTTGGTCTTTTAATGAATTTTCAGTTTATTTTCCAATTTATAAAATAAACTGAAAATTTATGAAAAGACCAACGCAAAGCTCTAACGCTGAGTGTTCCAGAATCATGTACTGAAGCCATGGTATTAGTTTTCGTTACGATGTCGCTTAAACCCGTTATACATACATTTAAGGATAAAACCCATAGCGAGTTCCGTCATGTTTTTTGACAAGTCATTGAATAAGCGACGAGGATCATGGAGGACGGTTTTGAGAGTTTGGACAGCAAAGTGACAGTACTAAGATCCGTATTATAGATTGAAAATCAAAACTCATGTAGAACTTCAGTCGAAATTGCATCATTGAGCTAAAATTCGATTCTCGATCTGTAATACGGGTCTAACGGCCGAATACTCAAACGCCATTTAACGTTAAGTTTTAACTATTCGAGAAATCTGTTTTTGGTACAAAACCAGGCGCCCCAAATTGTTTAAGCGGGGACTAAAGGGGTCTACTCAAAGCCCTGCCTGCAGGGCCCTACGCGCAGTATCTCAGCTGGATTGTACAATGTGAATGTAAATGTGTGCAGAGCCGATAAATATCGACAAATATCGGCTCTGCAAACATTTACATTATACAACTCGCCAGGATTATTGCATGTAGGGCCCTGCAAGCAGTGCTTTGAGTAGACCGCTTTAACATTAAATGGCGTTTGATTATTCGGCCGTAAGTCAAGAACAAAATGAAGGTGATCTGAGCACGGTCTAAATGTTGCGAGTGGCTTGAAGTGTCGCTCGACAGTCCTGTAGCCAGCCGCGACTGCGGCGGTAGTGTGTAGTGACTACGGCGCACAGCTTCAGTTAGCTTCGAAGGGGCAATAATTCTGAGAGATTACACTTAGGTTCCGAAAGATTACACCTAGGTTACATTGTAATACCGTTATTACATGTCTTTGTAATTTTAGCACTTGTTAGAATCCATCTATACATAAATTAATTTATTGAAAATAAAACTTATGATACACGATTTAGAGTTACAAATTCATTGACTTTTGGTATCTGCCCGCCCAATGTATCTTTGTATATTAAAACCATATTTTAAAAAGTCTATGAATATAACTATATAATTGATAAATGCGATCTATTTAATAATATTTAAATAATTTAAATACTGATTAGATATTTTTTGTTGAGATACAGTATAGAATATATATTCGGAAATTAATGGTTAAATTGCGTTATATTTAGATTAAAATATTTTTGTTAAAATTATTTAACAAAAATATTATAAGGTTTCTTCCTATAATTTGGCCTACGTACATACCGCTATATTTCCAGTAGAAATTTGTATAGGCGTTCCGAACAAAGAGAGATCAGTTTATACTGGATATTTAGCTTAATATATAGCCGTGTGTACAAAATCAATAAAACTACCTAAACCTTAAAAACTAGAGTATCGTGGTTTTTCTATATGTTCTAAATAATCTTGTCTATTGTTAGATTTTATAATGTTTACAGTACTAACAAAATATATGAAGAGATGGCCGAGTGTTGTTCTCTCAAAGTTGATGCCGCTGTACGTTTGTGTTGCGGGACCGTGGGTCCCTCTGATAATATCAGTATTTCGAAAATTTGGTAAGAGTAGCGTTACATACGTGTACTTTAAAGTAAAAAGTAAACGCCGCCCGTATCTGTACCGGGTGGCTGGAACACAGACTAAAATAAATAATACGACGTTACAATAGTTTAATTTATTAACCTTTTTGGATGTCCTTAAAAAAAGAATACATTTATAACAAAATATTGGCTTAAAGTGCGTATCATCATTTCGGCCGAATGAAGTCCACTGCTAGACACAGGCCTCCCCCAAAGATCACCACAATCACCGATATGGATGTGTTGTGAGTTCATTGGGGGGTTTGCCATAATCGCCACGCTTGGCAGGCGGGTTGGCGATCGCAATTGAGTTGTTAATGTACTCGAAGGACGCTGCTGCCCATCCTCCGGCTAATCCCTTAGTCGATTTTTACGACACCCATGGGAGGAGATGGGGTGGTGGCATTCTGAGCCGGCACCATTATATTTCCGTGTGGTGTCCGGATTAAGAATGTAGCACCACTCCACCTCCTCCCGTGGATGTCGTAAAAGGCGACTAAAGGAATCTAAACCAGAGGGATGGGCAGCAGCGTCCCTTCTGTGAAACGGTAGCCATACTACGCTCACCAACCCGCCCACCAAGCGTGGTGAGTATAGGCAAATACCCCCCAGAATGATGACACAGTTGTTAAATTCTATGGGGGAGGCCTTTATTCAGCAGTGGACGTATAAATGGCCGATGTGACATAGACACAGATAAAATAAACACTAACAGCGGTGACTAAAAGAACAAAATATACAAGGGAATAATTCAATTATATCGCCTAATTACAGTTGTAGTGGGTACTGAATTAAAAACAGATTATAAGTCACTGTTTGTAAAAAAAATATTGTACTGACGCAGTCGTCTCCTGCCTATTGGTAGAGGCAGAGGGATCTCGCTTCCCCCTCTTACCTTTCTGGGCTGCAGGACTTGCTGCCCAGCCTATGCCCTGCAGGCAGTCCGAAGTTCGCGCATAGCGGACAATTCTGCGACTGCGCCGTACACTGTCGCCTTATGGCCCTGGCTGCCACAAGCGAGGCAGTGGTCGCTTCACGGACCCTCATCTTCGCCGTCTTAATTGGCCGTGTGATCCGCACGGCAAAGACGGGGGAGAGCACCTCCCGCATACGCCGCGCCGGGCTGCGAGCATTGGCGCTGCATTCCTCACCAGCGACGGACAGCACCATTCCGCCGCTGACGGGACCAATGCCGAGATCTGCGTAAACGAAAATCTCGTCACAGGATGTGATGCAAATACACACCCCATTGCCCGGGGCAGTACAGATAACGATATAAGAGGGGAAGTTCATATGGAATACCTGGTAAGTTCTCCCTCATT
The DNA here is from genome assembly GCA_947459985.1 of Diloba caeruleocephala. Classification (NCBI taxonomy): domain Eukaryota; kingdom Metazoa; phylum Arthropoda; class Insecta; order Lepidoptera; family Noctuidae; genus Diloba; species Diloba caeruleocephala. The sequence goes on from OX381610.1 coordinate 22,054,328, forward strand.
CATATTGAACAATGGTAATAGACCTACTTTTGTGAATAAACGTAAGGCAGAGGTAATTGACATAACGCTAGCAACTAAAGCACCGAGCAAGGAAACAAAAAATTGCCATGTGTCAGGGGAAATCAGCTTATTCGATCATAATTGTATTTGCTTTAGGTACGAAACTACCAAAAGCTTTAGCAAGGTACTCATAAAGAACCACAGGAAAACTATCTGGGCATCCTTCAAGGAGGATCTCAAAGTAGAACTAAGGGATACCACAACTAGGCTAATCTCTCTTATTGATATAGACTTGTGGTCGATATAATATCACAAGCAGCAAAAATCTGTTGGATAAATGACTGTCCGGAAAAGGGGGCGAAATCGCAAAGGGAATCATGGTGGTCACCTAGAGAATCTATGACAGGACATCAGAAAAGTTTTCAACTATAGGAAGTCGATAAAGGCCTTCACTATATATGCAAAAGCGCTAACGCACTATAGCAGACAAGTTCACACAGCAAAGAGAAGGGTGTGGAGGGATCACTGTCAGAACATAAGCAGCGATCTGGAAGGAATAATCCGTCTCCGCGAAGGTCAATAAACTTTCATCCATAAGAAATGACTAAGGTAAACTCACTACAGAAGGGAAGGACACACAATAATGCTCAAAAAGCACTTGCCAGATTCGGCAGCACTACACAATGTGATTGAAAACATCATCACAATGGAAAAACAGAATGCAAGAACTTCCAAGGCTGACAAAAAGTCGTTGACGCAGATAAAATACGTTGGGCAATACGTAGTTTCCGTCCATAGTCCATATAAATCCCCTGGACCAGACAGATTCTATCAACATTACCATTTCAGCCGAAAAACGTCCACTGCTGGACAGAAGCCTCCCCCAACGATTGCCACAATGACTGGTATGAGTTTGTATTGTGTGCTCTTTGGGGGGTTTTGCCATAATAACTATGGTAGGAACGCAATACAGTTGTAAATATATTCTGTCTATTCTCTTGCTAATTCTATTGTCATCTTTTACGACGCGGGATGAGATGGGGTAGTGCAGTGGTGATGATGTAGCGTACCTTGGGAAATCCGTAAATTCAGTAATGGACTGCGAAGGCTTCTGACTAAGACTTAGGTCCGTATTACAGAACGATACTCAAGTCCAGTTTGATCTTTAATCACCTGATCACTGTTTAAGTATAGAATCTGTACTTGAGTATCGGTCATATTCCAGAACGGTAATCAATCTAAACTCAGCTGAGACGAGATTCAAATCACGCCTCAAGCACATATTACTCATTGTCTATGCATCAGCCTGTTTTCGATTACGATTTATTTCCATTACCAACTTTGTTCCGATCTGCCAAGAATAAGAAATATTGAAATGTACCTCAAAAACCCTAATAATTAAGAAATATCGTAATATTCACAAAGTAGTTCCTTTTTACATACAAGGTTCATTATTAAAAGAGTTATTTTACATACTAGGTCCTACGTAAAATATTTATATGTACTTTAACGAGATGAATGTTGTTGAAGTATAAACTCAAAAGGAACGTGTGTTGGCGTTGGCGCCTATTGTCATTGAACACTTGAACACATGTTATGTTCATAAATAAATATAGTTTAATTTGATGTACATATTAACACAATAACCTATGGCGAAATCGTGTTGGCTCCTCCAGATAGTTAAAGAAACGAATGTATGACGTTTTTCACTACATATTGGGAAAACATGAAACTACTAATAGTCAACTTCTCCAAAAATATCAATTTTGTGATAAATATATACTTCCATTCAATGACATTTTACAAATCCATTAATATATAATATCATTGCAGAGACACTATAGGATAGGATAGGGATAAAAACATCTTAGCTTCTATTCAACAACAATACAACCAAAAATCAATGCGCAACATACATTAAAAACTGTGCTCAAGCGCTATCCGGACCACACTCACGTGATCACAGTTCAAATCTCTGCTCAAGTACAGACCTGTAACAGAGTGACGATTTAGAATAAATCCACGACTCAGTTGAACTACGTTCAATAAATCTATGCTTGACGGACGTTTTAAAATTAATGCTCAACTCAAAACTAGTTTTAAACTGATGAGCATTGATGCTTGAGTTTCGTTCTGTAATACGCACATTAGTCTATTGATTGAGAACACTTGCTTATTCTATATGTGTAGTGCCTGGAATAAGAAAATAGTACCATTCCATTTACTCTTGTGAATATCGTAAACGGCGATTAAGCTACTTTAAACTGGAGGAATGGGCAGCAGCGTCCCTTCTGTGAAACAGCAGCTATGCTGCACTAACCAACCCGCCTGCCAAGCGTAATGAGTACTGGCAAATTCAAAATCTTTGGGGGACGCCTTTGTTTAGCACTGGACGTCGTTTGGTTGATATGATGATGATGATGATGATGACTAGCACTTGTTTTTAAGACTAGTCAACTCCACCGTGTTTACTAGTCTTAGCCTAAAAAAGGTTATCTACCTATATGAGAACAATGTAGGGAACCCCACCAGAGCCGCCCACTGGTGCCACGTCTTAGGCATATCTCGGAGGGAGTGACTGTAAAGCGGTCGTACCCTTTCATATAAGTAACATCATCATCAATCATTTCGGCCGAATGAAGTCCACTGCAGGACACAGGCCTCCCCCAAAGATCACCACAATGACCGACATGGGTGTGTTGTGGGCTCATTGGGGGGTTTTGCCATAATCGCCACGCTTGGCAGACGGGTGGGCGATCGCAGTTGAGTTGTTAATGTACTCGATGGACGCTGCTGCCCATCCTCCGGCTAATCCCTTAGTCGACTTTTAGGATACCCACGGGAGAAGATGGGGTGGTGGTATTCTGAGCCGGCACCACACGGCATAAGTAACATATTATAACAATATACGTATTCAAAAGCTATTTGAGTAGAGTAGCTATTTACACTAAATTGTTTTTTTTTTATTGGTGCCCGGTGGAAATTCTTCATGAACTTCCTTCGCCCCGGGGAAGGGCGAAGGGGTATGCCGGACTCCTACCGGCTAAAACCACTGGAGCGGTCATCTTCGGCACCTAAGGGAGGCTCCAGGTTCTCGTATGATCACACTAGAGCCGCCCACTGGTGCCACGCCTATTGGCACATCTCGGAGAGGGTGACTGTAAAGCGGTCACCCCCCCCAGGGAGATTGTAAAGGATCCCCCAAAGCGTCCCACGGCAGCGCGTGACCACATGCGTGCTACCGTCTTCTCTTGGGTCGCTTGGTGTGGGCACGCAGATTCCCCAATCTACGCACCCGCGAACCCAGAGGTCCCCTACCTTATAGCAACGGCAGGGGTTTTCAGGCGTATCAGAATTAGGTGCCAGGGCGGTTGTTACCCCGGCGCCGTCTCCTTCTTCTTCGAGCGGGATCGGCCCTCTCCCGGTCCCGCTCTGCAGTCTCCTTCTGGAGCATGACGCTCTCACAGAAGGAGACCACTGCATTCCAGTTTTCGTGCTCTGCCAACATAGCCGACACTACTGCTGGCAGAGAGAGATCTTGCCCGATCCGATCGACCAGGATCCGCCGCTCGGCGGCCCACGCAGGGCACGCCTCGAGCGTGTGCTGTGCGGTGTTCTGGTCGCTATCACAATGGTGGCATTGTGCCGTGGCCTCGCGTCCTATCCTGTGCAGGTACGCACCGAAACAACCGTGCCCAGTGAGCACTTGCTTCAGGCGATAGGTGACGCGCTCGCTCCTTCTGAGCCAGGCTCCGAAGAGCGGCAGGACGGCCTCGACGATGCGCTTGGTCGCAAATTGCATCCGCAGGCGGTGACACCACTTTACAAGTGCGCGTCGGCGAGCCAGCCGCCGCAGCCTGTCCAACGCCCCTGGAAGCGCGTTTTTGCCGCTCTGGCGGAGGGAGCGTGTCTGATCGTAGACCCACGCATCCATCTCCGCCAGGATGTCGAAAGGCGGAAAACGCGCCAGGAGAGTTGCCGCCTCGTAGGACACCGTTCGGTATCCTCGTGCGATCCGAATAGCCACTTTGCGCTGCCGACCGTGAATTTTGGTTCTGCAGCGCTGGGCATCTGACAGTCGAGCTGACCATACAGGCGCCCCGTAGAGGGCCACGGACCGCACAACCCCTCCGTAGAGACGGCGAACTTCCTCACATGGTCCCCCGAGATTGGGCAGCAGCCGGTGTAGTGCACCCACTACCCTCTTGACTCGGGGAACGAGGTGCTGAAAGTGCTCTTCGAAGCCCCAACGACTGTCCAGGGTGAGCCCCAGGTATTTCATGTACCGGCCCACCCCGATTCGCGCGTCACCAACGCGTATCCACGAACTGGGTGGTTCTCTGCTTCTTGGCAGTTTGTGGAACCATAGCGCCTCGGTTTTTTGAGGCGCTATCCGCAGACCCAGGGCGTGGATTTTGGTCACTAACCTAACGAAATAAGAAAAAGAAAGAAATAAATAAACAAAGTTTTAGATAAAATATTGACACTACACTGGTTCACATGCAGCGCCGGAGTCGTGTGTCACTCGGTGTCCGGTAGCCAGCCTCAAAATCACCGCAACACTACACCTCTCCGCCAAAATTCTTCCAACATTAGGGTGGAAAGATGTTCGGTCGGCAGTCTCACCACAAAGGAATTGACTGACGTGACACCAACCGTTTGACCTTCTGTGAGAATTTGGTCTTGACTCGGATGTACTCTACAATCTTCTGGCCTTTGTAGAGTGCATTACTTTACAAAGGCCAGAAGCGGTGACACATATAAAAGCGTCGTTGGTACAGCAGGACGCAATAGACGGTTTGGTCCGGTCGGAATGGCACCGCACTGGTACCAAGAACAGGGCTTTCTCTTCTTCTCAACCTTGGTACAGCCCTCCTTGTCGCATTGGTCCTCATTCAGACCCCACAGTCGTAGATCCCTATAATAGATCGACCTGCTGATTGCTTTGTTTGCGACGCAGCGGGTTTGTTGGTGGCGGCAATAGTAGCATAAGCACGTTTAGGAGTCGACGTACTTACGCGTGTTGTAACTTCTACCGGAGTCCCTCTAGAACGGTGTCGGTGGTATGCGATGCACCGCCCGCAATATCGGCAATCGGTGACGAAACTGAATTCGCTGAATCAAAACTAGTGATGGAAGCGTTTTGGGATCCGCGACGATCTCGGTCAGGCTTATTTTCAGAAATATGATGTCCTTCAACACCCTGGTGACATCAACGTGGTCAAATGTGACGGGGGTTAGCCTATGCATCTCCTTCGCCACGAAAGCGGGCACGTCATTCGGATCGGTCACTTATAATAATGTGATGATGTCCTGGATACTCTTCTTCGTTCCATCTCACCTACGTGACGGCATCTGGTCAACTTTTCCAAGTGTTTGGAATAGCAACATTTTACCACTACTTATTACATCTTCTCTGAAGTAAGACTTGCAGATCTGCAAAATGCTAACTTCATCCATAGTATCGATGGCATGTTGTATGAATGCCAACAGCTAGTTACAGCAATAAAAACCATTTTTCTTTCTTTCTTTCGTTGGCTATAAGTTGCTGTGAACTTAAAGCGACATTGACAGGCAGCGGCGATAGCCGCGCAATACTCGTACTCTGAAAACACGTCCGTATCGGTGTGCGCATTGCACTAGAGTTTTTGTCCAAGGAGCAAATAACATATCGTTATGCTGAGAAAATGTGGAGGACGAGTGTCTCGTGCGCTAGTAACGAAATAGCGGTCACCAATCCTTTAGCCAACGGTGATTACGTGGATTTAAAGAATCTCATATGATTTAATCTCTTTCATCCATAGGTGTCGTAAAAGACGACTAAGAGTTATATTAAGAGGATGGGCAGCCTCATCTTGTTTGCTCAATACTGCGATCACCAATTATCAACATTGCAAGCGTTGAAATTATGGAAATTTCATCTTGGACCGTTCCGTGCAGCGATGATTGGGAGGCCCATGTCAAGAGTGAACATCCGTTCACGGGTGGATGACATGAGAAACACGGAAAGAGAAATTAATTAATTTTACACTTTTATCATTTGATTCGCAAGTTTTTGACGTCCAAATACACGGATTTTACACACATAAACATCTACAAAAGATAAATCAAACATTTTATGCAAATACATACTAATATAGTTTCTACGTAAGTAAACGTTTTGCACCGAAGACAAAGGGAAACTTGAACTAAAACAAGGAGCTTATGTTTGAGTTCACATGCGGGTTGGGGAGTGTCTACTAGAAAGTATGGAGTTATAGAACTAAGTATATCAAGTAATTGCTACTAGATGGCGTCTTATTATACTTTGGCATACCGGGGTTAGTGTCTGCTTGTACAGGTATTTAATTAAGTCTAGAGCTAAATATACGACGTGTAACTTTTAGCATAATAGATAATTTAACAGTGTACCTGCAAGTTATCGCTTGCAGTATCTTTTTTCGTAGTGGCGAAATCCACATGGACTTCTTTCGCCTTGGGAAGGGCGATTAGGAAAGCCAGACTCTTGCCGGCTAAAACCCCACGGTATCTTTCTGGCTGGGGGTGAGGTGTTTGCTTTGTCAGCATTAGACTGCATCCCCGGCAGGTATTGATCCGTCACTGATTGACGGGCCCCGTATCTATGTGACCTAGTCGGCTGCATATCGTACATCCGGTGCAAGAATGACACAATTGTCATTTTTTAAATGACGGGTTGAGTATACTACAAGTCTTAAAAATCTATTTTCTACCGGTTCAAGAACAACAAATTTCTAGTTCGACTACTTGTCTCTAGAGGCCACTTATGCCATCAGAGATGATGATAGTCAAACATTATGAAAAAAAAAACTACTCAAATAATATACCCTATATGTGAATATTTGACTATATAGTCATATTAATATTAATATAAGAAGTACACCTCGGAATACCCCTTTGTCTTTGTCCATCTTTTTCTTATCCATCCAAAGGCTGTCTGTAAGAAATCGCTAATAGCGATAAGACCGCCCATTGTACAATTACTATTCATTAAATTATTCCTAGTAGTTGTTTTTAAAATGGTGTACAATAAAGAATATTCTATTCTATTCTATTCTATACCCTGCAATTACGCTATTCTTGCACCGGATGTGCGATATATCTACAGAGAGGCGCGCACAGAACACACGCGCCACCATCTCAAGCTTGTTTCTGTTCGAGCGACGGACTGCCCTTAGTTCGTCGCCCACAGGTAGTTTCTCATGGTGTCCAGATATCTCTCTGGCAGTTAGCTCTCGTTTCGGAGAACAGACTGAACGACGGCCCGAAGTAAGAAGCACCGCGTTGTCTTAGCTGGGCACTCCTCCAACGTGTGCTGCGCCATGTCTTTCGGGTACTATTTGCAGTAATGACAACCGATAGCTACAGTGCACTTTAAATCGAAACGTAGTAATGCCTAAAGCTTTAACACTACTGCTCGGCAGCAGAATATTTGGCCTGTTGCCTTATTGCAAAAGAAAAGCACTGCCACCAGTAAAGTGCAGTGTTGAAAAAATTTATTTTGGCTGATAGTTTTACATTACAAAATTATATTTCATTACATTATACAACCGGAGAAGTTACATTTGTTTTCGGTAATTTGGACGGGTCATTTCTGCGCAATTAAGTCCACTACTGGACACAGGCCTCCGGCTCAAAGACCGCTACAACGACCGGTCTGAGTGTGCCGTGTGCTCATTGGGGTATTTGCCATAATCACCAGGGTTGGCGGGTGGGTTGGCATACATATTAATGATCATAGGATAACAGTTCCGTCAATATAATGTAGTATTTATTCTAGGCAAATATAATCGATTAGGATATTTTGTGTTAAAATTACAGTGTTCGTCAAAAATTTTAAACAGATTTTGGTGGGATTTAGCAAATACACAGCAATCAAAAATATAAATGGATGGCACAGTAAGTAATTTTAATTTCTTAAATAATGACTGACATGATGTTAGTGGCGGAATATTATACATAGCACGAAAACATTGTTTTAGTGCGATAAATACCTTATTAACATCTGTTCAATCACCCCATAGTAGAATACGATATGTTATATTGGACTATGAAATCATAATCGTGTATTCAATTGTAATTTTATAATGAAATCGAAAACTACTCTTGGCTTATTCATCAAAGTAAAAGTTGTTCGTTATGATGAGTACATTCCTTAAAAGGTCCTCAACAATGGTATCATACCACAGATATGTTACGTCCATATTAAATGGCGCGCAAAACTCAGTCTCGCTGTATCTAGGTATAAAGCTATAAAACTACGCACCTATGCTGTAAGAAAGAGGATACAAAAACTATGAGAGTAAAAGAGATAGCTATCTAAAATGACAACTCATGTACTCGATGTCTTTGTCGCACCTGTGATAGAATATATGTGTTGTCTCTTTTCTTTGCTAGGCCTGTGTTTTGTTCGAGAATATTATTCTAAAGATAATTTGAATAGTATTTTTATTCAAATATTTTAAATAATTTGTTACTCACGTTTGGTATGAGATCCCTTGCTCTTTATTTATTTTTACTTGATAGTTTGTGCTTTTTCTATTACTTAATTAATAAAATATTACAGATTGTGACAGTCTGTGCTCATTGTCCTGTCTTGAGCGAACTGATTGTGAGGTGCTACAATTGAGGGAGCTTTGGTTATTACTTTTGGCGCGCATGTAACATATCTACTTCTTTTAATATATAATATCATTGGTCCTCAATAATAATATTATACCATAAATAGTTTTATAAGCGGGTTCTATATATATACCTATAATATCTACTATAGTGCGGATATTACAATAATATTTCGGTACATATTCTATATTGTCTGTACTAATTGTAAAACTTGCGTGTATTATGTTTAAATGTGATCTGTGTGTGTAATCCAAAATATTTTCTTATAAAATACTGCTACTACTTATCTATACCCCAGACGTAGTCAATATTTTCGTATTATGTGCTAAGGTTCTATGTGAACCCTTTTAGTCTCGGCTGAATGACACGACGATTTTACCTTATTTTTGATGACGTGACAAAGATGGTTGACTTGCTAGGGTATATTATATAAGTAAGAAGGTCGACAAGGTCGAACTGTCGTGTAGTATAAAAAGTGAGCTAAAAATACTCGTTGCTTTGTTTAGAAAGTAGCTAACCGCCTTCTTTCTTATGGCGTTTTGGCAGAAGTACTTGAAATTATATTGGAAACTGATATTTTCGACCAAGGTGGTCCCCTGACGTAATTGTCAGTTAGACCCGTGCAGTATAAAACTAGAATCTCACAGTATACGGTGTAAAATTCATAAAGGAGGATCCTTCTTAAACTTTCGGCAGTTGAATACATTGTTTTTAGAAAACATCGGGATTATTCACGCGCATATTCATATGTTCGCTCGTAGACTCATGTGCTTAGAAAACAAAGTACCTATTTCTCAACTCAAACCGAATCACGAAATGGTTTTCCAAAAGCCAGACATAGTACACGATGCGCGTTTCGCTGATCTACACCCCACACATACTGTTTACATGTAAGATTTAATGATTATTTACGTTTGCCGTTTGTCGCGGCCGCCCGCACTCACTGCCCGCCCGAGCTACTCTGTGGTTTGCGCCCGCACTTAAAGGGGTCAAACATAATGGTGCAGGTAGTTTGAAAGGAAAATTATAAATTAATTGAAAATGAAGAAATCGGTGTGTGAGATAAATTCAAAATAAATAGTATAAGTAAAAAGAAGTATTGGTATTGTTTATTCATTAAAAATAAATGGTTAAATAGCTAGTCACGATTATTCCGACGATTTATTTGATACGAGAATAAATCGCGACTTTGCTTTCTCTTAAATCACTGGGTGTAATAATTGGATGATTTTATTTCATTTATTTTTACATTTTAGTTTTATGTGCTTATTAATAATATAAAATAAAGTCAGTTTAGTTATCTAGATTTCACTGCAATATTGAATTACAATCATAAATTTTACTCTCAAGTTCATCAAAACATTGCCGTTATTATCGATTGCAAAGCTATATCACAATGATCTCGGTTGTGTAAATTATTCACTTGGACCCTTCTTCTACTGAATTACACATAGTGATGAAAAACTAAGCTTTTTTATAGTATGATCAATTTGAATTTTAAATTATGTATTATGGACGTTCGCTGCATCTCGACGGTCTAGAAAATTTCAATTTCAATTCAATTCATTGCGATTAGGTATGTAGGTATTTGAATAAAAATGTAAGCAAATATACAACCACTAAGAAATCTGTAAGATATTTGAAAGATAGCAAATGTATTATGAATTTATAAATAAAAATAGTATTTTGGTTTTAATAAACAAATTGAAGCAAATAGTTTTAAGTACGTTAAATCCCCGTTTTCTTCTGTATACAATACAGAATATCAATAACAGTACACGGTAACATAAAGGTTTTGTACACCAGAAATAACTAATACATAAAGTGGTATGTACAATGGTGTACTAATCGCACTCGGCAACTTCTCACACAACCCAGACAGACAGCCAAGGGATTGGCCAGATTTGCAAGTAAAAAATAAAGGGGTAGCACGATGTACAATGTATTCAGTACTGTCATTTTTACAGATTTATATTTTGTGACTTTGTTACGGATAACAGATTTGACATTACTTTTATACAGATGTATGATATACTCACTTTGTCATACACATTAAAATTACACATTGCCTGAAATACAGGCTTGAACCTAGTTTAGGCACCAGTCACCAGTCCAATATTTATGTGATAAATAAACGAAAAAAAAAACATTTCACTTTTTACCGACGCTTTTAGTAATAACAGAAATAAATTATGGTTTTCTACCAAAGTTTTGGTCAATAGGAAGAACATAGTACTAGCAACTCTACTGGCTCCGTATTAAGGCAGTCGCAATAAAATCATAGACGTGCTTTTTGATGTACGGTTGGTGCAGTGGCTGATACAGTCGGCTGCTGCGCACCGGGTCGTGGGTTCGATTCCCGCACGGAACAAATATTTGTACGGTCTGCAGGTAGTTGTTCCGGGTCTGGGTGTATTGTGTGTGGAATTTGTGTTGGTAAACGCACCCATGACACAGGAGAAACCCGAGGGTGGGCCACAGTTTTATTTAAAAAAAATATTGTATGTGCATTTACCTGATGATAGCTTTTAAGCAACTATGGATAAATATACAGGTATGTCAGCTGGCTGTATTGCGGTAGAAAGACCGACAGCTGATGCTTTGAAAGTTATAACGCAGGAGTTAGGCAGGAGCATCTATCGCCTATTTAAATGCATCAGCTGACGAGGATTCCCTCGACGTACTGTTAGAAGATTTTTTAAATTAATTACTGCAGTATATTAATAGTCAGCTTACAAAATTTTCGTCTGGGAGGAAATGGCGTATGTTAAATTATTCGGCATTACGCTTCAATATGAGTGTTTCGACGAAATAAATATTCCTTATAAATACTTTAAAAGTAATAAGTATATAATTATATAACTGAAGAAATATTTAGATATGTGAATTTGTCAATTTATAGTTTATTATAACTTAGCTTCTTGATATAATGTTTACTATAAAAAATAAATACAGAAGTTTAGTTGAGAGGAAATCATCGAAAGTATAATTTTTATTTTCATGTTCGAGCGATCAGCTGACGTATAATACCTACACCAAGTTATAGTCAGCAGATTTCTTTCTTCTAGATATTGGATTAGCTACAATTTAACAAGTTTTTAGTCAAGAGGAAATGATTGAATATATTTTATTTTTCTTCGAGGCTGCCGCCGTTCATCCCCCCACGATACCGCAGCAGACGTTCACGAAGCGTTCTATTCCCTGATGCGTCTCACCAATTATCGTTCGAGAAGAAATAATTGACCAAATTTTACCTGGCTCCTGGACTATTGCTTTCATACTCATTTAGTTGTGATTTATTGAAAAGATTGAAACGTCAGAATCTTTGATTAAGTCAAAACAAAAATAAAAATGTGACGTTAACATGAAATTTCTTTGATCAGATGTAGCTACAAAGATACTGGACAAATATATTGGATGAATAGCATCATATGATCATCTATATGATTACTTTTTAATATCTGAACAGTCAATCCCCGCCGGATTGCCATCAATCTGTTTGCGACATTCGATTTTTAAAACTCGAGCGAAATAAGAGTCACACACTTGACACTGGCAAAATGCTATAACAATTGCCATATAAAAAAAAGAGTCACACACTTCACAGTTCCTTTATTTTTTTAATTCGAAATTTAAGCTTATCTTCATTACCGTTTTTTGCATCTCTCTCGTTTTATTGTGATTCGAAAATGCTTTCGTCTTATTCGTTTGCATTGAATCAAATTAACGCTGTACTTTAACACCATATTTATTTCCCTCTACATTATTTTTCATATAACGTTAACATCCTACATAGTTTCTAGCCGCTTTCATAAAATCTTTCATATTTCAACATCTGCACAGTTATTCCAAATCTTGTATGAGGGAGCTGCGAACGTGAATGAAGAGAATAGAGAATATTGGAAGGCCCGCATTTTGGCCCGGATTGCTGCCTTACGAGGGCGGCACTGAAAATTTCGGGAATCAAGGAAGTGACACAACATTACTATTTAAAAATGTATTTATTGCTTTTCGAAGTATTCTCCGCGAAATTTGACACACTTTTCCATACGATGGAACCAATCATTGAAGCAACCATTCCATTCGGAAGTTGGGGTCTCCAAAATGGCCGTTTTGTAGGCGTCCACAGCTTCTTTAGGTGATGAAAATCTCTGTCCACGCAATTTATTCTTTATTTTAGGGAAAGTATAGAAATCATTAGGGCTTAGGTCGGGGCTGTACGGCGGATGGTCTAATAATTCTATGTTTTCTTGCTCTAAAAACTCTTTTGTTCTGTGCGCGGTGTGAGAACTCTCATTGTCGTGATGAAGGATGATGGGGCGGTTGCAGTTCTCTCTACGGAGTTCAGAAACGACCTGTGGCAAACAAATGCTAGCATACCATTCTGCATTAACCGTTCTTTGTCCCTCAATAGGAATAGTCGTAACATGGCCGGTTTTGGAGACAAACGTGGCCACCATTTTTTTTGCAACACTCCGTGAACGAACAATTTTTGTTGGCTTTAACTCATTTTCGAACACCCAAACTCGTGACTGGTTTTTTGTTTCGGGTTCGTATGCATATATCCAGGATTCGTCACCTGATACGATGTTGTATACGGCATTTGAGGATCCTGCGTGCAATCTTTCGAGAGTTCTGACGCACCAAGTAACGCGAGCCGCTTTTTGCTCTTCACATAGCAAATGCGGTATCCATCAGGAAAACAACTTTTTTACACCTAATTGTTCATGCAAGATTATTTGTATTTGACTCATACCAATGTCTAAAGTTGCCTGAATTTCGCGGTATGTCACATGTCGATCTTCCTCAATCAGCTTACGCACAGCATCAACGTTTTCTTGGGTGACTGCAGTTTTTGGACGACCTTGACGAGGATCATCACTGAGCTTGACACGTCCACGTTCAAATTCAGCAAACCAGCGATAAATTGTGGTTTTGGATGGGGCTTCATCACCAAATGCAGAAATCATCCGGTCAACACACTGTTTTTGTGTTAAACCACTTCGAATGTCATAATAAATCATCGCTCTTGAATTTTCTCGAGTCAATTCCATTTTCTCAACGACTAAACAAGTTTGACAAAACCTTGTGACAAGACCGTGAATCTTTTTTTAAATAAATAAATGGTATTCGATTTGTAAAACCAAGGAGTTTTCAATTAAAAAGATTTTAATATGACAGGAACAGTGGAAATATTCCATTCCCGATACTTTTAGTGCAACCTATGTACGTCAAGATTGATGACTGACTATTCAATACACCGGGTTTATTCAATATCAGATACATTTTGCGTAGGAAAAACAGGGACAAGGGACTTTTTTAGGGTCCCCTTATCTCCAAAACTACTGAGCTTAAAATTCTGAAATAAATATAGGTAATAAATAGCTCTTTATTTATAGATTACAGGAAAACCTATAAGAAGTCTATGGTCTTAAACTTACGTTTGCGGTTGGAATGTATGGGAAAAAAATATGATGAGTTTGTTCTTGGGATAAGTTATTGGTACAAGACCGAATTCAACAAAAGACAACATATTCAGCAATTTCGGAACCATCTCCACGCGAGTTCAACTCGCACTTGACCGGTTTTTTATAACACGGCCATATAACACTGGTAGTACTACTACCGCTGTTTTGAGTTCGGTAATCCCACCAAAAAGTCCGGAAAAGAGAGAGCGGCGTTTGGTAAAATATTACACTACCACACGGCAAACGGCTTATGTATCTAACCGTCAATTATAACTCTATATAATACTGATCGATATCGCTCACACTTATGTATGTAAATGAAAATAAACAGTAAATGTCATGTGTAATATAAAGTAATAATAAAGTAAAGACATACTGTTCGGTGTTGTGCACACTATGCTTATGTGTCGATAGTCGCAAAGTAAATGAAGTGCAGGAACGCGGGGAATGTGCGAAAAGTGACAATTTTGTCACACGTACGCGCGCCTTTCGAAGCCTTTTTTTTTGATCCGGTGGAAATACCTCATGTACTTCCTTCGCCCCGGGAAAGGGCGAAGGGGCATGCCGAACCCCTACCGGCTAAAACCACCGGAGTGATCATCGTCGGCACCGAAGGGAGGCTCCAGGAACTCGAAAGATCTCCATCTAGAGCCACCCATTGGCGCCACGCCTTTAGGCTCATCTCGGAGCCTTTCGAAGCCTAGCGGCGCGGTGACAGTTTTGCATAGTTTTGTCACGGGTTTGTTCGCGGGTCGGTGGACAAATGTGTCATCCGGTTGTAACGTGGGCGCACCTCCATATGTACCCAAGGACTTGATAAGAGTGACGAGATTGTCACGTTGACAAAAGTCACCCGTGCGCGCTAAAGTGTTCCGTTTTTCATTCGGACGTACGGAACCCTAAAAATGTATTGCTTTGTTTGATTATTTAAAATTCACGGGTAAATGGAATATACACAAACATTGATTAAAGGCATTGTCAACTTTATGGACTGTTATTATTTATTACAAATTATTGATTATATTATTATTATATATTACAAAAAACAATGTTCCATTATTTTTAATCTTTTATTTGACTTAAAACCGAACTGCTGGACCAGCTGACGTATAAATAAAAACTATTCAACCATATTTCAGCAGTTTTAATAACAGAAAACTGGTATATCATAAATACCTACATCTTAAACATCGCAACTGAAAAAATCTTCAAATCGCTTTGAGCCCTATGCTATAGAATATACAATCGAGTATTCCGTATACCTCGGTCATTTCTTTTAGGCGATTGCAGTACAGACTCGATAAATTATTAAAAACGTTCAAGCTATATTTGATTATTAATGCCCACCGTGCCCTACTTTATTAAAGGTTTATAAATCATGCACACGCCGTTTCGAAATTCATCTTGTGAACACAATTTAGCTGAACACCTTGAATTTATAGCTAAGTTTAAGAAACTGCTTAAACGTTAAATATTCAGATCTTTGTCTAATTAACTTCAATTTACACAAAATTTACTAAAAAGTTTCATCATCATTTCGGCCGAATGAAGTCCACTGCTGGACACAGGCCTCCCCCAAAGATCACCACAACCACCGATATGGATGTGTTGTGGGCTCATTGGGGGGTTTTGCCATAATCGCCACGCTTGGCAGACGGGTTGGCGATCGCAGTTGAGTTGTTAATGTACTCGAAGGATAAGGGTTTAATTAAAGCATCAATATCATCGTCATATTAGCCAAAGTACGTCCACTGCTATACAAAAGCCTCTCCCATAGATTTCCAGTTCCAGTTATCGCAATTCTGGGGAATTTGATAGTACTCACCACGCTTGTGAGCGCTGTAGAACACTGTGCTCACAAGAGACGTTGCTGCCTTTTCCTTTCATTTCGGCACAAGAAAGCACAAGTGTATTATCTTTATCTTTTTATTAAAACATTGCCCCACACTATGATTTCTCCTGTGTCGTGGGTGCATTTACAAACACAAATTCCAGACACAATACACCCAGACCCGGAACAACTACCTGCAGATCATACAAACATTTGTTACCTGCGGGAATTGAACCAGCGACCCGGAGCGCAGCAGTCGTCTGTATAAGCCACTGCACCAGCCGTGTCGTCTAAATCTAAATCGTGATAAGTGTAAAAATATTGTTCTTTCTACTGAAGTCACGGAGCTTTAGTTCATTGTACTAGCTACATTGTATTATAAACATAACAACACATCCCGAAATAGGACTACATCATGAGTTATACTCATATACTATCATATATATCATCCCTTTGTTTGTGTATTGGAATTAATCGCTCAATAATTATTGGTAAATGTTGCATTGACAATTATTGACTGTAATTAGCGTGGCATATTAATAATTATGACCACAGGCATTTATTCGATAACATTAGAGATGCAAGAAATGATACCGTAATTAATTAAATGTCAATATAAGAGAAAGCAATGGTATTTTATACATCAAAACGTGTTTTCCTTTAGCATTAACGCAAGTGGTAATCAAATTCTGATTCGCACACGAATCGTGTTGTGGGCCGCAATCGAACACTGTATGGAAGGCAAGCATTCAACCACTAGGCTATAGACTTAGACATATAGACAAGGTTGTGGGCTCTAAGCCTAGCATATACCATGTAAGTTTTTGGACTATTCCCGTGTCCCCCACTTTTTCGCAACCAAAGAGCGGACTTCGAAAACAGAAATTGTCATGTCCACCACCCCACTGGTGGA
The DNA here is from genome assembly GCA_947459985.1 of Diloba caeruleocephala. NCBI lineage: Eukaryota > Metazoa > Arthropoda > Insecta > Lepidoptera > Noctuidae > Diloba > Diloba caeruleocephala. Next base: position 22,071,180 of record OX381610.1, read on the forward strand.
CATTGAAACTAAGCATGTGTCATTGTCTCCCACTATTATTTAATACTGTGTTTGCAGTATCATAATTTTAATATAATGCTCCTATTACACCAATGCAGAGTTAGGTTTGTCAAACTAAGCAAGTAAGTACAGACCAGTATTGCTTTCCACTGTTGAAACGTAGACGCGTTCGTCCACACAGCTTAGTTGGTAGACGTTAATCTAAGACACGAGAGAATAGAGAAACACTGCGAGGATACCTGGACCAAATGGTCTGAAATCGCCAACTGGCAGTGAGTTGTTTCGTCAATGTTTCTCTGTATGACAATAGGCATTTGATCTGCTGATATTATACGTTTCATTTTATTTTGCAAATTAGTACTTACTTTTAATACATTTTTATGTACGTTGCCGGTATTCTTCATTAGGTAGATGTCACCAGCGAGCCGTTTAGCCCACCGAGCCAGCCATGCCTAGCTGCGTAACACCCACCTTCCTGCCAAGCTAAGCTATGCCAATCTGTGATAATTAACGCGTACCATAACTGTCTGTTAAGCTCGCCATTATTTGTTGGTGAAGGAGGCACTGAAGTCCCGTCCGATCAATTTTCAATGTACCGCCTAAAGTGGAGGGGCGAAAGTGATAAATATGTCGGAGAGCTCACTTTTAGATTAATTCCGTTGTTTGTATTATAATAAATAGGTCGTAACTCTGTCCGTATAATCAAATCAGATATTTTGCATTTGCATTTACCATCTCCGTTATACTACGGAAAATTGGCTATGAAACAACAAAACACAAGTAAGCAATAAAACCAAGGGGAAGCGTGCGCCGCTACGAACGCTATTATATTACCGCGGTGGCGCTCCGAGTAAATTGATGGCGAAAAGACGTTTTATTTTTTTCCTTTTTTTTATATATAATTATTGGACTCGATATTGTAATAAAACAGTTTCAAGCGGATTGCATCGCGTTTAATATAGATTTTTGGTTTTCCTGACGTTTCGAACACTTTGCAGCATTCGTGGTCGCAGGATGACTAATGTGACAGACGTCGTTACAGATTTTTAAAAAGCTATTTTATTTTATCTACCGGACAATTTTAATCAAAAATTGTTAAATATTTAACAAATATCGTCTGATACACACACAAATAACTTAGGCTGTATGGTCTTATCTTTGCCTGCCTTTTGACGATTTACACAACAACAACAATAGAAAATGTAAAAAAATATTGTAGTGTCCACAGAATACATTTATATGTGTCTAAGTAATCTGTGGTAACGGTTACTCTATAATCTTTAGTGGCAACGAAAACGATAACAAAAATGTTTGATGAAAATAATTAGTTTTGTATCAAACTGTTTAAAATCAAGTGTTTTCTCATATATATTGTGTACGTAAATAGTAGTGTTGTATGTGTGTACATTGTAGCGTTTAAGTACTTTTTGTGTCTCGTGTACTTGTCTTAGTGTGATGTGTTAATAGTTTTATTGTAATCAAGATGCTGTTAGTAACTTGGAAAATACGCTGCCCCACTCCACTCTGGTCACCATCACCAGATGCGGGTAAAGGTAAGTCTACACTTTTTCCTTTTGTATACACAACAAGTATCGCTTGTATTTAATGCGAGAGCCATCTTGGTAAATTATTTTAAATATGAGAACTTTATCACTTTCACCGTTTGTAATTACTTATTACAGTCTTCGTGTAATAAAAGCGACCGTCTCGTCATATATTTGAAGGCACGATTGGTTCAGTAGCTAAGCGATTAGCTTCCTCCACTACGTGTCACGGCTTCGATTACCGCGCGGAATCAATCCGTATTCTATTCTGTAATCCATACATAGTTGTTTCGGGGCACGTGAAATGTATGTCTTTAAACTGTACCCAGGATACAGGAGAACTGCTAGTAAGGGGGAAACTTACTTTTAGATAATAAAAAAATGTATAACTTGCTGTCTATAGAATAATGTATATATCAATTTAGTCCTTGTATGTCCGGCAGTGTTTGTGATACATTACCAACTGACAGTAGGCATAGTAAATCTATTGTTTGTTACTGTTGTAAGATACTTACGCTTGTAGTAGTAGCGCTAAACTGACAAGCTAATTGATGGATTACGTTAGCTTATATACCTGTGTGTGTTGTAGTAATTTCGTTTCATTTATCCTGGACATAGGAATTTGACTAAGAAATCACTGCGATATTTTTTATATCCTTAACAGCAGTAGCTTTAAATGCATGGTGACCACCGTAACTAGCAGCCTCCATTTACGACCTGGGTTCATCATGTCAGCCGTAAAAACGTCCACGGCTGGACAGAAGCCTCCCCATTAGATTACCACAACGACCGGTATGGGTATGTGTTGTTTGCATATTGGGGGATATTGCTATAATCGCCACGCTTGACACACGGGTTGGCGATCGCAGTCGAGTTATAAATAAACTCGAAGAACGCTGCTGCCCATCCTCCGGCTAATCCCATAGTCACCTTTTACGACACCCGCGGGATGGGGTGGTGGTATTCTTAGCCGGCACCACTCGGCATGGGTTACCTTCTGTAAAAATCCGTGCCATGTATAGGAGATTTGGCGTCGAGGACGGCGCGCATACTGTGACCGTACCGACTAATGGCCGAAATTAATAATCAATCTAATCCAATATCTCTAGATTTAAGATATTGAAATTCATCCGTTGTTGAGCTACGATCAACAACAAACACAAAAAACAGTACCGAAATCCAAAGATTTTAGATTAGATCGATTATTAATTTCAGCCGTTAACGATTCCAATCTGACGCTATTCGATGTCACGCGGTTTTTAATAGTATACAGGGCAGGGATCCGCATCCCAGCCCTGTGGACTGCGGCAGCGCGGCATACGGGTTGTTTTCGCACGAAAAAAAGGTGTACGGCTTCTAGGTAGTTATTCCGGGTCTGTGCGTGTATTGGAGATTTATGTCTGAAGCTTTTTCCACAATATAGGATAAATAATAGAATGGGTCCGTGTGGTGTCCGGATTAAGAATACAGCACCACTCCAACTCTTCCCGTGGATGTCGTAAAAGGTGACTAAGTGAATCTAAAACAGAGGGATGGGCAGCAGCGTCGCGAAATGATGACTCAATTGTGGAATCTGTAGAGGAAGCTTTTGTTCAGCAGTGGACGTGTAAATGGCCGACAAACAAGTTTGAACAAACAGAAATAAAAAAAAAATATCTTGTACGTCCACCAATCCATTCAAATCAAACTTCGTGTAATCTCAGCCTCTCCATACGACGGTTAGTCAGAATTTTGAACAAATCCATTTCAATATACTAAAGTTTTCGGAGCACTAACAACTTTGAGACGAAGAAATATAATACATGAATGATAATTATTACCTATGAGCATTAGAGTTTTGGGTTTCATAAAGAAACCATACTTGTTTCAGTTAAATACGAGCTTTTAATGACTTCGGAGAAAAGAACAATAAGTATCAATTTCTTTTTACACAGAACTGGTTCTGTTTAGTACCAGGTACGGACAAGGCTTTCTTCAACAAAGGTAAATTACCATCATCATCATATCAGCCAAAGGACGTCCACTGCTGAACACTCCCCCATAGATTTCCACAACGAGCGGTTACAAGCCGCCCGCATCCAAAGACTGTCAGTGATCGTCACCAGGTCATCTTTTCACCGCTGAGCGGTCTTCACTCGAAAACCTTTGTGCCCCAATGGCCATCAGTTCTAAAACCAATATGCCCCGCCCATTGCCACTTCAGTTTAGCCACATCTATTGCCACATCCTTTCAGCTATGTCGGCAACTTTAATTTTTCTACGCTAGCTTCTAGCTCGCTGAGTGACCTTGAGCTTTCTTATGATGCCCATAGTGGATAAATAACATGTACAAATTAATATACAGCGAATAGTTCTCTCCGTATTTCGATAATGAAGTTTACGTCCCTAATACAACGTAAAACCCAATCGAGACGAAATTTCAATCGCCTGCAATTTATGTGGTAAGCAGGAAACATTAAAATATGTAACACTTTTCAAACTGACAATATGGCGATAAAGTTTTCAATTGTGAGAAAATTACTATGTATTATTACGTAGTTATGCATGAAGGATGCTGGAATACAACTATTCATGTTTCCACAAATACTTACCAATTTGTATCTAATAACCAAAGTTTATGGGAAAGTAGTCCGTGTGCTGTCCGGATTAAGACTATAGCACCATTCCATGCAATTACATTCCAATGCATTGTTCGGTTTTTTTTTTTACTAAATTTTCCATCATTTTGTATTCGCATAAAATTCTCTCTAATAACTGTATCGAAAATATTCAGTTTTCAGTACTTGTGAAAAAATGTTGGAGCCATCCTCGACTTAATTCGTGCACGGCGACTCATTACACGGCTGGCTCAATAGAATATTCTAGATGCGGCGAGTGAAGCACCACTCTTCATCATACTAGGTACCGCTTTATTTATATGCAAAATAAGAAAAAAACAGGAGTGGAGTGAAAACTCGGGGTAAGTGGGGCCTGAATAACTGAACACTTTTGTTCGAATGCTGATTGTGTTTTGTTTTTGGTAGATAGAATAATATCGTTACGTATGTTTGTTGTTTTATTATCTTACAGCAATAAAAAGTTTTACCTTACTAAAATATAATTATCATATTTAATTGAAAACCAATTGTTGCAGCATATTCTGTCATAGTGGCCATTTATGGCTTCGTGCAGAAATCCGTTCTTCCCAGCTTGATTATGTTGAGCTGTTCGAAATTTCATCAATTTCTTTTTCATCACTATAGCATAGTAGATTGATTTGAGCTCCAATGAAAACACTAACAATATTACGCGAACTGCTAGTCCTATGGTACTAATATTTTCTAACAAACGTTTTCTTTAATTCATCTTTTCATAGTGTGGCAGAAAACTATACTTATAGACATTGTGCTATGTATGTGTCAATAAACATTTTATTTTATATGTTAATTGCCACCTATCCATATTTACAAAAGCTGTCTCTGTTCACGTTCATGAATACAAGGTAGGTTTCCCAGATTGCAACAGTGGCATACAATTCTGTTATAACCTGAGACCAAGACTGAGTGTCTTCCGTCTTAACAGAATTTCAATTAGGACGCTTCGATAACGTGTAAAAGATTCTCATTTACAATTCAAACTATAATGCCTTAAAAGGCTTCTACCGATTTAATTATATTAATTGAATACCTCTTAGTAAAGTGGTTTCTGTTGTTTTAACTTGGAAAGAACCTGACTAAAGCTGTTGGACTTATTAAATTTTAGCCCACTTTATTAATAGAATGACTGTTGATGATTGACGGGTTTTACGTTGTGTTCATGCAGTTTGTGTTAGGCTCGACTTGTTTTTATAAGTGTGTAAAATTCATAGAATGTATTGCTTATCTTCGAATGCTGTAAAAACTGCTGTAGGAACTGTCTAAGCTCCTGTACATTAGATGACAAAACACCGTCATAGTTCAGCCATTTTATATTTACAAATGATATACATAAACCTTCCTCATTTATCGTTCTTTCCATTAGTGGAAACCGTGTTAAAATCCGTTGCGTGGTTTAGAAGAAGTAAGCGGAGAAATGGACAGAGGCAGATAGGGAATTTGTTTTATACTATTTAGAGACCTAATATATAATTACAAATATATTCTGTATAAAATGGCTGAACTTATGACGGTGTTTTGTTAAAAATTGTTTTCATACGCTTACATGGCAAACGTGGCGATTATGGCAAAACCCCCCAATGAGCCCACAACACATCCATATCGGTGGTTGTGGTGATCTTTGGGGGAGGCCTGTGTCCAGCAGTGGACTTCATTCGGCCGAAATGATGACATGGCAAACGCTGGCCAAACCTTATGAGATACATCTAAACAATGCACTAGAAAATAGTAACTCTTAAAAAGGCGATGAATATGTTAGTTACCTTGTGCATTTAATATAGATTTTGTCCAATACACTATATCATTCAAATGAATACTTTATGAGATAACATTCGTGCAACACCCGCGCCGCCGCCGTTGGCGTCCTCGCCATGACCATTTTTATACTTTCTTGCTACGCGCAAGTTTTATTAGTTAATGCACCCGGGCGAATCCGGGTTGGGTCGCTAGTTTATATATAATTCTGGGTGCCAGTTTAAAACCCTATAACCTTATAGTAGGTGAATCAGTGTAAGATTCTCTACCAGATACAGTGCACAAAACATTACCTACATTCTTCACCAAAATATCCATTTGTTTTCTAACACAGAGTCACTCCAAAACAGCTTGCCGTTTGCGGTCAATGAACTCGTGTGCTTACCATATGACCGGTAGACACCAAACATCACCGCAGTGCCCTGTGCATCGCAGTCTGTCATTGTACGCAACAGCTGCATATGTGAGCTGCAAGTATATATATATGTATTTTTTTTGGTTGCATAATAATTATACTGTCGCATATTTTAGGGTTCCGCACGTTCGAATGAAGAAACGGTGGTATTAATTTCATTAATACCACCGTATTAATGAAATTAATACCACCATGCCGAACCCCTACCGGCTAAAACCACCGGAGTGATCATCGTCGGCACCGAAGGGAGGCTCCAGGAACTCGAAAGATCTCCATCTAGAGCCACCCATTGGCGCCACGCCTTTAGGCTCATCTCGGAGCCTTTCGAAGCCTAGCGGCGCGGTGACAGTTTTGCATAGTTTTGTCACGGGTTTGTTCGCGGGTCGGTGGACAAATGTGTCATCCGGTTGTAACGTGGGCGCACCTCCATATGTACCCAAGGACTTGATAAGAGTGACGAGATTGTCACGTTGACAAAAGTCACCCGTGCGCGCTAAAGTGTTCCGTTTTTCATTCGGACGTACGGAACCCTAAAAATGTATTGCTTTGTTTGATTATTTAAAATTCACGGGTAAATGGAATATACACAAACATTGATTAAAGGCATTGTCAACTTTATGGACTGTTATTATTTATTACAAATTATTGATTATATTATTATTATATATTACAAAAAACAATGTTCCATTATTTTTAATCTTTTATTTGACTTAAAACCGAACTGCTGGACCAGCTGACGTATAAATAAAAACTATTCAACCATATTTCAGCAGTTTTAATAACAGAAAACTGGTATATCATAAATACCTACATCTTAAACATCGCAACTGAAAAAATCTTCAAATCGCTTTGAGCCCTATGCTATAGAATATACAATCGAGTATTCCGTATACCTCGGTCATTTCTTTTAGGCGATTGCAGTACAGACTCGATAAATTATTAAAAACGTTCAAGCTATATTTGATTATTAATGCCCACCGTGCCCTACTTTATTAAAGGTTTATAAATCATGCACACGCCGTTTCGAAATTCATCTTGTGAACACAATTTAGCTGAACACCTTGAATTTATAGCTAAGTTTAAGAAACTGCTTAAACGTTAAATATTCAGATCTTTGTCTAATTAACTTCAATTTACACAAAATTTACTAAAAAGTTTCATCATCATTTCGGCCGAATGAAGTCCACTGCTGGACACAGGCCTCCCCCAAAGATCACCACAACCACCGATATGGATGTGTTGTGGGCTCATTGGGGGGTTTTGCCATAATCGCCACGCTTGGCAGACGGGTTGGCGATCGCAGTTGAGTTGTTAATGTACTCGAAGGATAAGGGTTTAATTAAAGCATCAATATCATCGTCATATTAGCCAAAGTACGTCCACTGCTATACAAAAGCCTCTCCCATAGATTTCCAGTTCCAGTTATCGCAATTCTGGGGAATTTGATAGTACTCACCACGCTTGTGAGCGCTGTAGAACACTGTGCTCACAAGAGACGTTGCTGCCTTTTCCTTTCATTTCGGCACAAGAAAGCACAAGTGTATTATCTTTATCTTTTTATTAAAACATTGCCCCACACTATGATTTCTCCTGTGTCGTGGGTGCATTTACAAACACAAATTCCAGACACAATACACCCAGACCCGGAACAACTACCTGCAGATCATACAAACATTTGTTACCTGCGGGAATTGAACCAGCGACCCGGAGCGCAGCAGTCGTCTGTATAAGCCACTGCACCAGCCGTGTCGTCTAAATCTAAATCGTGATAAGTGTAAAAATATTGTTCTTTCTACTGAAGTCACGGAGCTTTAGTTCATTGTACTAGCTACATTGTATTATAAACATAACAACACATCCCGAAATAGGACTACATCATGAGTTATACTCATATACTATCATATATATCATCCCTTTGTTTGTGTATTGGAATTAATCGCTCAATAATTATTGGTAAATGTTGCATTGACAATTATTGACTGTAATTAGCGTGGCATATTAATAATTATGACCACAGGCATTTATTCGATAACATTAGAGATGCAAGAAATGATACCGTAATTAATTAAATGTCAATATAAGAGAAAGCAATGGTATTTTATACATCAAAACGTGTTTTCCTTTAGCATTAACGCAAGTGGTAATCAAATTCTGATTCGCACACGAATCGTGTTGTGGGCCGCAATCGAACACTGTATGGAAGGCAAGCATTCAACCACTAGGCTATAGACTTAGACATATAGACAAGGTTGTGGGCTCTAAGCCTAGCATATACCATGTAAGTTTTTGGACTATTCCCGTGTCCCCCACTTTTTCGCAACCAAAGAGCGGACTTCGAAAACAGAAATTGTCATGTCCACCACCCCACTGGTGGACATTGAAACTAAGCATGTGTCATTGTCTCCCACTATTATTTAATACTGTGTTTGCAGTATCATAATTTTAATATAATGCTCCTATTACACCAATGCAGAGTTAGGTTTGTCAAACTAAGCAAGTAAGTACAGACCAGTATTGCTTTCCACTGTTGAAACGTAGACGCGTTCGTCCACACAGCTTAGTTGGTAGACGTTAATCTAAGACACGAGAGAATAGAGAAACACTGCGAGGATACCTGGACCAAATGGTCTGAAATCGCCAACTGGCAGTGAGTTGTTTCGTCAATGTTTCTCTGTATGACAATAGGCATTTGATCTGCTGATATTATACGTTTCATTTTATTTTGCAAATTAGTACTTACTTTTAATACATTTTTATGTACGTTGCCGGTATTCTTCATTAGGTAGATGTCACCAGCGAGCCGTTTAGCCCACCGAGCCAGCCATGCCTAGCTGCGTAACACCCACCTTCCTGCCAAGCTAAGCTATGCCAATCTGTGATAATTAACGCGTACCATAACTGTCTGTTAAGCTCGCCATTATTTGTTGGTGAAGGAGGCACTGAAGTCCCGTCCGATCAATTTTCAATGTACCGCCTAAAGTGGAGGGGCGAAAGTGATAAATATGTCGGAGAGCTCACTTTTAGATTAATTCCGTTGTTTGTATTATAATAAATAGGTCGTAACTCTGTCCGTATAATCAAATCAGATATTTTGCATTTGCATTTACCATCTCCGTTATACTACGGAAAATTGGCTATGAAACAACAAAACACAAGTAAGCAATAAAACCAAGGGGAAGCGTGCGCCGCTACGAACGCTATTATATTACCGCGGTGGCGCTCCGAGTAAATTGATGGCGAAAAGACGTTTTATTTTTTTCCTTTTTTTTATATATAATTATTGGACTCGATATTGTAATAAAACAGTTTCAAGCGGATTGCATCGCGTTTAATATAGATTTTTGGTTTTCCTGACGTTTCGAACACTTTGCAGCATTCGTGGTCGCAGGATGACTAATGTGACAGACGTCGTTACAGATTTTTAAAAAGCTATTTTATTTTATCTACCGGACAATTTTAATCAAAAATTGTTAAATATTTAACAAATATCGTCTGATACACACACAAATAACTTAGGCTGTATGGTCTTATCTTTGCCTGCCTTTTGACGATTTACACAACAACAACAATAGAAAATGTAAAAAAATATTGTAGTGTCCACAGAATACATTTATATGTGTCTAAGTAATCTGTGGTAACGGTTACTCTATAATCTTTAGTGGCAACGAAAACGATAACAAAAATGTTTGATGAAAATAATTAGTTTTGTATCAAACTGTTTAAAATCAAGTGTTTTCTCATATATATTGTGTACGTAAATAGTAGTGTTGTATGTGTGTACATTGTAGCGTTTAAGTACTTTTTGTGTCTCGTGTACTTGTCTTAGTGTGATGTGTTAATAGTTTTATTGTAATCAAGATGCTGTTAGTAACTTGGAAAATACGCTGCCCCACTCCACTCTGGTCACCATCACCAGATGCGGGTAAAGGTAAGTCTACACTTTTTCCTTTTGTATACACAACAAGTATCGCTTGTATTTAATGCGAGAGCCATCTTGGTAAATTATTTTAAATATGAGAACTTTATCACTTTCACCGTTTGTAATTACTTATTACAGTCTTCGTGTAATAAAAGCGACCGTCTCGTCATATATTTGAAGGCACGATTGGTTCAGTAGCTAAGCGATTAGCTTCCTCCACTACGTGTCACGGCTTCGATTACCGCGCGGAATCAATCCGTATTCTATTCTGTAATCCATACATAGTTGTTTCGGGGCACGTGAAATGTATGTCTTTAAACTGTACCCAGGATACAGGAGAACTGCTAGTAAGGGGGAAACTTACTTTTAGATAATAAAAAAATGTATAACTTGCTGTCTATAGAATAATGTATATATCAATTTAGTCCTTGTATGTCCGGCAGTGTTTGTGATACATTACCAACTGACAGTAGGCATAGTAAATCTATTGTTTGTTACTGTTGTAAGATACTTACGCTTGTAGTAGTAGCGCTAAACTGACAAGCTAATTGATGGATTACGTTAGCTTATATACCTGTGTGTGTTGTAGTAATTTCGTTTCATTTATCCTGGACATAGGAATTTGACTAAGAAATCACTGCGATATTTTTTATATCCTTAACAGCAGTAGCTTTAAATGCATGGTGACCACCGTAACTAGCAGCCTCCATTTACGACCTGGGTTCATCATGTCAGCCGTAAAAACGTCCACGGCTGGACAGAAGCCTCCCCATTAGATTACCACAACGACCGGTATGGGTATGTGTTGTTTGCATATTGGGGGATATTGCTATAATCGCCACGCTTGACACACGGGTTGGCGATCGCAGTCGAGTTATAAATAAACTCGAAGAACGCTGCTGCCCATCCTCCGGCTAATCCCATAGTCACCTTTTACGACACCCGCGGGATGGGGTGGTGGTATTCTTAGCCGGCACCACTCGGCATGGGTTACCTTCTGTAAAAATCCGTGCCATGTATAGGAGATTTGGCGTCGAGGACGGCGCGCATACTGTGACCGTACCGACTAATGGCCGAAATTAATAATCAATCTAATCCAATATCTCTAGATTTAAGATATTGAAATTCATCCGTTGTTGAGCTACGATCAACAACAAACACAAAAAACAGTACCGAAATCCAAAGATTTTAGATTAGATCGATTATTAATTTCAGCCGTTAACGATTCCAATCTGACGCTATTCGATGTCACGCGGTTTTTAATAGTATACAGGGCAGGGATCCGCATCCCAGCCCTGTGGACTGCGGCAGCGCGGCATACGGGTTGTTTTCGCACGAAAAAAAGGTGTACGGCTTCTAGGTAGTTATTCCGGGTCTGTGCGTGTATTGGAGATTTATGTCTGAAGCTTTTTCCACAATATAGGATAAATAATAGAATGGGTCCGTGTGGTGTCCGGATTAAGAATACAGCACCACTCCAACTCTTCCCGTGGATGTCGTAAAAGGTGACTAAGTGAATCTAAAACAGAGGGATGGGCAGCAGCGTCGCGAAATGATGACTCAATTGTGGAATCTGTAGAGGAAGCTTTTGTTCAGCAGTGGACGTGTAAATGGCCGACAAACAAGTTTGAACAAACAGAAATAAAAAAAAAATATCTTGTACGTCCACCAATCCATTCAAATCAAACTTCGTGTAATCTCAGCCTCTCCATACGACGGTTAGTCAGAATTTTGAACAAATCCATTTCAATATACTAAAGTTTTCGGAGCACTAACAACTTTGAGACGAAGAAATATAATACATGAATGATAATTATTACCTATGAGCATTAGAGTTTTGGGTTTCATAAAGAAACCATACTTGTTTCAGTTAAATACGAGCTTTTAATGACTTCGGAGAAAAGAACAATAAGTATCAATTTCTTTTTACACAGAACTGGTTCTGTTTAGTACCAGGTACGGACAAGGCTTTCTTCAACAAAGGTAAATTACCATCATCATCATATCAGCCAAAGGACGTCCACTGCTGAACACTCCCCCATAGATTTCCACAACGAGCGGTTACAAGCCGCCCGCATCCAAAGACTGTCAGTGATCGTCACCAGGTCATCTTTTCACCGCTGAGCGGTCTTCACTCGAAAACCTTTGTGCCCCAATGGCCATCAGTTCTAAAACCAATATGCCCCGCCCATTGCCACTTCAGTTTAGCCACATCTATTGCCACATCCTTTCAGCTATGTCGGCAACTTTAATTTTTCTACGCTAGCTTCTAGCTCGCTGAGTGACCTTGAGCTTTCTTATGATGCCCATAGTGGATAAATAACATGTACAAATTAATATACAGCGAATAGTTCTCTCCGTATTTCGATAATGAAGTTTACGTCCCTAATACAACGTAAAACCCAATCGAGACGAAATTTCAATCGCCTGCAATTTATGTGGTAAGCAGGAAACATTAAAATATGTAACACTTTTCAAACTGACAATATGGCGATAAAGTTTTCAATTGTGAGAAAATTACTATGTATTATTACGTAGTTATGCATGAAGGATGCTGGAATACAACTATTCATGTTTCCACAAATACTTACCAATTTGTATCTAATAACCAAAGTTTATGGGAAAGTAGTCCGTGTGCTGTCCGGATTAAGACTATAGCACCATTCCATGCAATTACATTCCAATGCATTGTTCGGTTTTTTTTTTTACTAAATTTTCCATCATTTTGTATTCGCATAAAATTCTCTCTAATAACTGTATCGAAAATATTCAGTTTTCAGTACTTGTGAAAAAATGTTGGAGCCATCCTCGACTTAATTCGTGCACGGCGACTCATTACACGGCTGGCTCAATAGAATATTCTAGATGCGGCGAGTGAAGCACCACTCTTCATCATACTAGGTACCGCTTTATTTATATGCAAAATAAGAAAAAAACAGGAGTGGAGTGAAAACTCGGGGTAAGTGGGGCCTGAATAACTGAACACTTTTGTTCGAATGCTGATTGTGTTTTGTTTTTGGTAGATAGAATAATATCGTTACGTATGTTTGTTGTTTTATTATCTTACAGCAATAAAAAGTTTTACCTTACTAAAATATAATTATCATATTTAATTGAAAACCAATTGTTGCAGCATATTCTGTCATAGTGGCCATTTATGGCTTCGTGCAGAAATCCGTTCTTCCCAGCTTGATTATGTTGAGCTGTTCGAAATTTCATCAATTTCTTTTTCATCACTATAGCATAGTAGATTGATTTGAGCTCCAATGAAAACACTAACAATATTACGCGAACTGCTAGTCCTATGGTACTAATATTTTCTAACAAACGTTTTCTTTAATTCATCTTTTCATAGTGTGGCAGAAAACTATACTTATAGACATTGTGCTATGTATGTGTCAATAAACATTTTATTTTATATGTTAATTGCCACCTATCCATATTTACAAAAGCTGTCTCTGTTCACGTTCATGAATACAAGGTAGGTTTCCCAGATTGCAACAGTGGCATACAATTCTGTTATAACCTGAGACCAAGACTGAGTGTCTTCCGTCTTAACAGAATTTCAATTAGGACGCTTCGATAACGTGTAAAAGATTCTCATTTACAATTCAAACTATAATGCCTTAAAAGGCTTCTACCGATTTAATTATATTAATTGAATACCTCTTAGTAAAGTGGTTTCTGTTGTTTTAACTTGGAAAGAACCTGACTAAAGCTGTTGGACTTATTAAATTTTAGCCCACTTTATTAATAGAATGACTGTTGATGATTGACGGGTTTTACGTTGTGTTCATGCAGTTTGTGTTAGGCTCGACTTGTTTTTATAAGTGTGTAAAATTCATAGAATGTATTGCTTATCTTCGAATGCTGTAAAAACTGCTGTAGGAACTGTCTAAGCTCCTGTACATTAGATGACAAAACACCGTCATAGTTCAGCCATTTTATATTTACAAATGATATACATAAACCTTCCTCATTTATCGTTCTTTCCATTAGTGGAAACCGTGTTAAAATCCGTTGCGTGGTTTAGAAGAAGTAAGCGGAGAAATGGACAGAGGCAGATAGGGAATTTGTTTTATACTATTTAGAGACCTAATATATAATTACAAATATATTCTGTATAAAATGGCTGAACTTATGACGGTGTTTTGTTAAAAATTGTTTTCATACGCTTACATGGCAAACGTGGCGATTATGGCAAAACCCCCCAATGAGCCCACAACACATCCATATCGGTGGTTGTGGTGATCTTTGGGGGAGGCCTGTGTCCAGCAGTGGACTTCATTCGGCCGAAATGATGACATGGCAAACGCTGGCCAAACCTTATGAGATACATCTAAACAATGCACTAGAAAATAGTAACTCTTAAAAAGGCGATGAATATGTTAGTTACCTTGTGCATTTAATATAGATTTTGTCCAATACACTATATCATTCAAATGAATACTTTATGAGATAACATTCGTGCAACACCCGCGCCGCCGCCGTTGGCGTCCTCGCCATGACCATTTTTATACTTTCTTGCTACGCGCAAGTTTTATTAGTTAATGCACCCGGGCGAATCCGGGTTGGGTCGCTAGTTTATATATAATTCTGGGTGCCAGTTTAAAACCCTATAACCTTATAGTAGGTGAATCAGTGTAAGATTCTCTACCAGATACAGTGCACAAAACATTACCTACATTCTTCACCAAAATATCCATTTGTTTTCTAACACAGAGTCACTCCAAAACAGCTTGCCGTTTGCGGTCAATGAACTCGTGTGCTTACCATATGACCGGTAGACACCAAACATCACCGCAGTGCCCTGTGCATCGCAGTCTGTCATTGTACGCAACAGCTGCATATGTGAGCTGCAAGTATATATATATGTATTTTTTTTGGTTGCATAATAATTATACTGTCGCATATTTTAGGGTTCCGCACGTTCGAATGAAGAAACGGTGGTACCCTTGAGGATCACACGTTTGTCTGTCAGTCCGGCTGTCACAGCTAATTTGCTCCGAATGTACTGGACCGATTAAGATGTTGAAGTTTGGTACACATAAATATGAAATTTTCTGACCCAAACACAAGTGTGTAACGTAAGTAAATTAATTTTGAATATGGGTGTCACTTTTGGGGCAAATTACAAAATTTAAAAATTTGGTTCTCCAACTGATGAAAATGGAAGAGCAGTTCATGTATTCTACATTTTCCATATATAGCTGGTAAATGTCGAAAATTGATTGATTGATTCAGCATTAAACTCAGCTATAGGATAGCTGCACAACAAGATAGCTGAACAACTATCCTATTTTCAGCCAACAGGCTTTTTTAACATGCTTTTAATAGCTTTACTCGTTACTATGTCAACGAATGTTGGAAGTCGATTATAACCTACTTCTAACTGTCGTACCGATTTAAAACTTGCAAGTATACGTAATCCAGATGACAATACAATAATCTGGTAATATCGAACTAATCTGATAATGGGGTCAGGAGGTGGATAGTGGAACTCTTATATGGCTACTAGTAAACCACCGAGTATGAGCTCATTTAGTCTGTTTTAATGAGTTCCATAAGTATTAATAATTGAGGACGAGGGTCTGATAATGAAGCCAGGAGGTGGATAGTGGAACGAGGCGCGTTTTTAGGGTTTTTTGATCAATATAATTATTATTATTAGAACTGAAAACGGGATATTTACCATGTTTTTTATTACTTTTGAGTTCCCGATATTTCGGCGCTGTTGCAACCCGCAAAACTTTAGTTTATCCGTGAACATGGCGCTTGTGTAATAATATCAGTGACCATGTCAGTTTAAAAACAAATATAATTATTATATAATATTAATAAGATTCTAACCTAAAATACCTCTTGTAAGTCTATACTTTCCGACTCGTAGAGTAACAGATCATAGAGACACTGTTAAGCTTCTCCCGAGTTAGTTACGGCCGAGTTCACGTGGATGCATCCAGACTCCGCGCTATGAGAATATTATATTATGAGTATATAGTGAGTGTAATAATGCAATATACACTTACCATCGTGTGGATGGCGAATGCAGAATACACGGTATTACAGAGATTGTAATCTCAGCCAGTACGCTTTTAGTTGGCCAGATAATTAGCCACTGATTTTGACAACAGCAGTTTTCAATATTTCGTTCGTCTGTATTAAAATAAGCAACGTCATTTATGTATGTTTTATTTTAACAAACCAATAATCGGCTTCTAATTCCTTATGGTCTGTCTTCTACCCATAGCGAGACTAGCCTAGTCTTGTCTAAAGAACAAACTACTCTCCCTTATAGATACAATACATATCTTAAGGGATCTCTAGCCAGATCGATAATAGTCTCGAAAAATGTCATGTTCGTTTGTTCAAAATCGCAAATCTAAAGTTCTTTACCGATCGTATTGAAATTTTTATACATCGGTGTATTCACATACCCGCATGTTTTTATTAAATCAGGACACTCATAATTGTTTTATTTCATTCAGAATTAACTTCATGTGCTAATTACGTGCATTAAGCCACATCAACGCGTGGCCGTGTAAAGCTAGTAGATTTATAAAGTTTGAACACCTTGTACATATATGTTATCTTTGTTCAACATTGTAATCTCAAGTATTTTAAAAGGGTATCCATGGAGTTTCTTGCTGGCTCTTCTTCATAAGATCAACGAATCCTGCAACTTAAATTCTTACATCTAATAAGTGCCTGTAATTGGAGCATTTGAAATAAAAACATTTAACTTAGATTTTGAATTAACAAATACGAGGCGGCACTGAAAATTTCGGGAATCAAGGAAGTGACACAACATTACTATTTAAAAGTGTATTTATTGCTTTTCGAAGTATTCTCCGCGAAATTTGACACATTTTTCCATACGATGGAACCAATCATTGAAGCAACCATTCCATTCGGAAGTTGGGGTCTCCAAAATGGCCGTTTTGTAGGCGTCCACAGCTTCTTTAGGTGATGAAAATCTCTGTCCACGCAATTTATTCTTTATTTTAGGGAAAGTATAGAAATCATTAGGGCTTAGGTCGGGGCTGTACGGCGGATGGTCTAATAATTCTGTTTTCTTGCTTTAAAAACTCTTTTGTTCTGTGCGCGGTGTGAGAACTCGCATTGTCGTGATGGAGGATGATGCGGCGGTTGCAGTTCTCTCTACGGAGTTCAGAAACGACCTGTGGCAAACAAATGCTAGCATACTATTCTGCATTAACCGTTCTTTGTCCCTCAAGAGGAATAGTCGTAACATGGCCGGTTTTGGAGACAAACGTGGCCACCATTTTTTTTGCAACACTCCGTGAACGAACAATTTTTGTTGGCTTTAACTCATTTTCGAACACCCAAACTCGTGACTGGTTTTTTGTTTCGGGTTCGTACGCATATATCCAGGATTCGTCACCTGATACGATGTTGTATCCAGCATTTGAGGATCCTGCGTGGAATCTTTCGAGAGTTCTGACGCACCAAGTAACGCGAGCCGCTTTTTGCTCTTCACATAGCAAATGCGGTATCCATCGGGAAAACTACTTTTTACACCTAATTGTTCATGCAAGATTATTTGTATTTGACTCATGCCAATGTCTAAGGTTGCCTGAATTTCGCGGTATATCACATGTCGATCTTCCTCAATCAGCTTACGCACAGCATCAACGTTTTCTTGGGTGACTGCAGTTTTTGGACGACCTTGACGAGGATCATCACTGAGCTTGACACGTCCACGTTGAAATTCAGCAAACCAGCGATAAATTGTGGTTTTGGATGGGGCTTCATCACCAAATGCAGAAATCATCCGGTCAACACACTGTTTTTGTGTTAAACCACTTCGAAAGTCATAATAAATCATCGCTCTTGAATTTTCTCGAGACAATTCCATTTTCTCAACGACTAAACAAGTTTGACAAAACCTTGTGACAAGACCGTGAATCTTTTTTTAAATAAATAAATGGTATTCGATTTGTAAAATCAAGGAGTTTTCAATTAAAAAGATTTTAATATGACAGGATCAGTGGAAATATTCCATTCCCGATACTTTTAGTGCAGCCTATGTATGTCAAGTTACAAAGAAATTTTCCATGTATGTAATTAATTACTCTTACTAAGTACCTATCGCCTAAAATAGATGCGGATAAAAATCTTATACAACAGCTCCTATTTTTAAGTGGATAGAGTTGTTATTGAGAAGAAGTAGACGGAGAGTGGAATCATCACCGGAGGACTACACCACCATGGCACGTTTTTCTGCCAGTCTAAAGTACTTAGACCACCATTTGGACAGTTTCTACAAACCTACCGTTTAAGTCATCCACAGATACGCAATGTTCCAGACACTCGAGGTGGTTTTGGAGTTCGGGTTGAAAGCTCTCGGGGTTTTGAATATGAGCGTTAGGGGGCTGGAGCGCAGACGTCATCAGACGAGACCTTTCAACTTTGTGATTAATATTCAATGTGCCTCTTACCATTCGGTGATCACTGCCGGTTTTTACCCTATAGGTCACGGAGACATAATTGAATATTTGTCTTTTATTGGTCATGATGAAGTCAATCTCACTCCTCGTGGAACCATCGGCACTCATTTCCTGTGAGGCGGCATTCGGAAAAAGGAGTTTATTACGAAGAGTCCCTCTTTTTCTAAAAGTCGGCCAGCCTCTGTCCCCTAGGGTTGCATTGCCCATACCCAAATTGCCCCACTCTCAACTCACCATCGCATCGAGTGCCTACCTTGGGACAGATGCTCGCCTTCCCGGTAAAAGAATAATTTGCCGGATTTTATGGCTTTCATGTCCTCCTGAAGATAATTGATATCCCAGTGTAACCTATCTACTTCTTCTTCTAGCTTAACGATCTATTCCTTTGCCCTCAGTGTGCGTGCGTTGTAATTTACCAGGGCCAGTTGTCGGTTTGGGGTAATAACTGGCTCTCGTCCGGAGATTCTTAGCACCCGCTACCCCGCCATTATCATGGCCGCTACCACAACCAGGAACAGCGGGGACGCCGGGTACTGGGGGCTAGTTTTTGGTTTGTGTTATCATTTTTGGGGGATTTGTACTATATACAGTACTCACTATGCTTAGAAAGTGGGTTGGTGAGTGTAGAATGGCTACTGTTCAACAGAGAGGACGCTGCTGCCAATCCATCTTGAAGCTCCTACCCTATGTGTGTACGTGTATTTAATGCATTGCCAGAAAAAATAAAAGTTCTACCAATAGCTAAATTTAAAACGCAATTAAAACTATGGCTTATAGATAAGGGCTTTTATAGAATAGAAGAACTATTTAATATTAAATAATTATTTATAATTACTTTGATTATCAAATGAGACAATAGAAATAGAAATGCTTTGACTGAATTATTTTTATTAAACTGTAATTAGCTGTAATTGTAATTTTAGTAATTTAACTTTATTATTATTAAACTGAATGTATTGTTGAAATTACTCTGATTATAATTAGGTATATTCTATTGTTAAATGGGTTGACATTGCGTGCTTATGACTATTTTAATCTAACTTGTGTGCTGATAACAAATTCACATGCCAGGCATGGCAAAATGGACCGAACAATTTATGACTAAGATCTTATGTAACTCCGTTTTTAGTGAATAAATATTACTATTACTATTACTATTTAGAATCCTTTAGTCGGCTTTTACGACTTCTATGGAACGAGATGGAGTGGTGCTATTCTTAATCCGGACACCACACGGAGTAAACTAAAGTATACATTGAAGCTAATAATTTCTGTAAACTTTGTAATTTTTCTAACATATTTAGTGTACTTTGAGGTGGTCCGTTTTGAAATATCTCCTTTATTATTCAATGAAATGAAAACTTCATGTTAAAAAAATATTCTTTAACTAACGATCAATGAGATTAATGTAACTACAGTTGCTATCGATAGCCGTATCTTTCTTATTTGATGATATGATATCTTCGTGATTGAAACTTAGTCAATTGTTAATATCACGTCGACGGCACTGTAATATAAAAAGTCCAACGGATTTATTTATTAAATGATCACGTTTCAGATGTTTTACTACCAATTAATTGTGATTTCATTTCATATACTTATGCTGCCTCATACATACATTATTTATGAAATGCATCACAAATTTATAATTAAATCTGTTTCCACGTGAGTATTGTCCAGATTAAGAAGATAAAGAAACAACTTCATCTCTTCTCGTGGATGTCGTAAAAGGCGTCTAAGGGGCCAACCAAAGGGATGGGCAGCAGCGTCCGTTTTGTGGAACAGCAGATATTCTGCGCTCACAAACCCGGTGGGGGCCAAGCGTGGTGAATACAGGCAAATTCACCCTAAAATGTCGACACAATGGGGGAGGCCTTTGTGCAGCCGTGGACGTCCTTTGGCTGATTTGATTGAGTATGTACATATCTACTATGTCTGTATTTGGTAGATTGTGCCTTAACGACATCCATTAAAACTAATTTTCCAGAATCAGCCACGCTTGCTACTTTCCCTGGATGGGTAACCGTTCTTTACTTGATGATATTCCTCCATGCCAAGAAGAATACGCTAAGCGGTCAGTTGCGGTTATACAAATAGCTATGAAAATCATTGCGGGCTTATGAAAGTCATATTAAAATTGGTCGACCATCCTAAAATTAGAATATCGTTATTCCCCGATAGGTATTTAGGTAATGAGTGACTCTAGATGACGATTATTATATAGAGAGCCTCTCTTTGGCGCCGAAGATGACCACTCCGGTGGTTTTAGTCTGGTATCCGGCATACTCCGGGGAAGGGTGGAGGAAGTACATGATGTATCTCCACCGGATCAATAAAAAGACAATTTTTATGGCCAGCTGAGATGTTTACTACTGGACGAATGACTTGCTGGTCTGGTCACTGGGTAGTATATAAAAAAATGTATTTAGCAATTCATATATAAAGAAACTAAGGCCCAAATTACAGATCGAGACTCAAAACTCAAGTCGAGATTGCATCAATCGAATATAAATGCTAGATTGGAAGTTTCATTTTTTTTTAAATAAACTATACACCACACTAGGATTTCTCCTGTGTCGTGGGTAGTGTTGAGTAGGACATACAAGAGGCATGACACAATATTGTAAGAGCGGCTCAACATTATAACATGTACCACTTCAAATTTTATGTCGCGTTACTCTACTCCTCGCATATGAAGGGGGGCATATAAGCTGTAGGGTGAGAGAGAGAGAGAGAGAATGAGGCACATGCTTCAAAAGCACGTCGTTTTATTCAACAGACATTATCGTGACTGCAAGAGACAACATGATGTTTTTATTCACTCTATTACAAATGTACTAGTTTAAAGTACGAGACGCGACAGTTTTAGAAAAAAAAGATTTCATGAATGCCTGATAAATACCTATTTGTTTTGCTTGTGTTGCTGTTTATGTCTGTGTATTAGGTATATTTTAAATCAAAATCATGTTTTACAAATAAGTCGCCTGCACAATAATATTACAGTGGCTAATAAGTAAAAACGTCGATACAATTGTCATTTGTCTATAATCAATCGCTTCTTATTACTTTTCTTTAAGTATTACGTCAATCACACTTTGTAAGACAGGGCAGTACAAATACAGCAACAGTACATGAAATACTCGTTCTTTCAAATGTACCGCCAAGCTTCATGTCATGACGCCAAGCTTCATGTCATGGCGCCTCGCCTCATCTGAAGTGGGACATTGTACTGGCTCGGTACAAAAAAGAGGCTACTCTTACAAACTCATTTTTAAATCGTGTCCTACTCAACACTAGTCGTGGGTGCGTTTACAAACATAAACACACACAATTCGCCCAGGAACAACTACACGCAGATCAAACAAATATTTGTTCAGTGTGGGAATTGAACCCACGACCCAGAGCGCAGCAGCCGATTGTATCAGCCACTGGACCAACTGTGCCGTCAAAGTCAAAGTTCTACTTGAGTTTTGATTCTCGATCTATTACGGGCCTAATAACGACCGAATACTGAAACGCTAGTTATTATTGACTCCCGCCTGTTCGAGAAACTTGTTCACGTATGTCATGCATCCGTCTCGGCCTGGATGTCGAACGGCGGAAAGCGTGCCAGAAGAGTTGCCGCCTCGTAGGACACTGTCCTGTATCCCCGTGTGATCCGTATAGCCACTCTACGCTGCAGACCGTGAAGTTTGTTTCTGCAGCGCTGGACGCCTGACAGTCGGGATGACCATACAGGCGCCCCGTAGAGGGCCACGGATCGCACGACACCCCCGTAGAGACGGTGAACTTCCTCGCTCGGTCCCCCAAGATTGGGCAGCACCCGGTGTAATGCACCCTACTACCCTTCCGACTCGGGGGACGAGGCGCGCGAAGTGCTCTTCGAAGCCCCAACGACTGTCCAGGGTGAGCCCCAGGTACTTCATGTACTGGCCCACCCTGATTTGCGCGTCACCAACGCGTATCCACGAACTGGGTGGTTCTCTGCTCCGCGGCAGTTTATGGAACCATAGCGCCTCGGTTTTGTGAGGCGCTATCTGCAGACCCAGAGCGTGGATCTTGGCTACAACTATTGCCACCGCTTGCTCGGCAAGCCGGCTGGTTCCGTCGAAGGAATCCCCGCTGGCCAACACAAGAGTGTCGTCAGCGTAACATACGAAGCTGACGCCAGCGGGGAGATAAGGGCGCCCCCTGCAGGACACAGACCTCAGCTTAGGGCATTGCTGGGGATGACAAGCTATTGTGTTGGGGACAGCGGGATCTCTATTATTTAATTTGTACTATGGGACGTTTAAATTTACAAGCTCGGCACGGGCCGGCGCGAGCAAGGGATGGAGGGGGGGGGGGGAGAAGTATTGACTAGTTGAGCGGAATGGAATGGTGTTGTCGCAGCGATGGGCCTCCGCGACGTTGGTGAGGCGGGCATCCTCGTCGGGGTGGTAAACCGGTCGGGTGTTGAGGGAGCTGATGTGTGTGTATCGCTGTGTATTTAACTGTTTCAATTCTACTAACCCCACAACATATCATCAATATTGCTTGCAATTCCAAACATTCCGTTCCTAGTGTAATTCATATAACAAATGTTATTTCCACGACACAGCCGTTGTAATATTATATCTTACTGCAATTGAATCTCGGAACAGCGGGAGAATTTATGTAGTTTCGCCTCGCTAATATAAATTGCTATGAAATATAATATGGTAGACCGTAGGCTGGTTGCGAGGAGAAATTTGAGGCTAGCAGTTTAAAATTATTATGCAGCAGCTAATGACGGAGGACTGGAAATCTAGCAGCTATTTCATAACAAACCAACCGCCAATTACTTGATTAGTTGATTCTAGTAAGTCATTGTTTGGTTTAAAATAAGCTTAGATCAGAGATACTTTAAAACTTACAAATTAGATAATCAATTTTTAACAGAAACGAACACATTTATATTTTATTTAGGAAACAATAACATTCGCTCAATTTTTTACTCATCATTAGGGATATATTTGTAACATTATACAGATTCACTTCTGACATTATACTGTAGTATTTTTAACAGATATGATTAATCATTATTTTGTATGCATGTTGTTTTGTTTTATTGTACACATTATCGTTCAAGGAACGGAATATACATTTACTAAAGAAAATAAAGGCTATAACGGCCAGCTTATGCACATAACACCCGTATTCCTCAAAAGATAGACAAGTCATTTACCCATATTTATTTGCCAATTTGGCCGTGTGGTGCCGGCTCAGAATGCCACCACCCCATCTCCTCCCATGGGTGTCGTAAAAGTCGACTAAGGGATTAGCCGGAGGATGGGCAACAGCATCCTTCGAGTACATTAACAACTTAACTGCGATCGCCAACCCGCCTGCCAAGCGTGGCGATTATGGCAAAACCCCCCAATGAGCCCACAACACATCCATATCGGTGGTTGTGGTGATCTTTGGGGGAGGCCTGTGTCCAGCAGTGGACTTGATTCGGCCGAAATGATGAATAATGATTTGCCAATAAATGAATAAAGTTACATCTAGGCATCTACCTTGATTCCGTTTGCCTCTTATTGACGCGAAACTTCAAGAAACTACAGACAGAATTACCTAAAAAATTTAACCAGTGTCAGTTGCTTCTAGTGTTACAACAACGAGGCCAAAACGGCAATATAAATATTAATTAAATGCATCATTATTCACCTTTACATTTTAATAAAATACAACAACATGAGAGTACAACCTTAATAAAAGTGAATTTTCTAAATACATGCGTACACGTCATACCAGCTTGGCATGTTAATTTACAACATGAATAATGTATCCAGAACAAAGTATTCACGGCTAAGGGAACGGGAGTTACAACTGCGCTTTTTTAGGCTATGTCAATGTTTGCGTAGCAGCTACGATCGTAGACGTGCTACAGCGCTACAAGATGTGAGTTAAAACGTTAAAGAAATCTGCTCAGATTCACTTCATTACCGACTTCAAAAACGAGGAGGTTCTCAATTCGTTCGATGCGTTTTTATTTTTATTTTTATGTACGTACACCGATTATTGATTTACCGAGATTTGTGAGTTGAGCAATTTTTTTTTACTGCTGCAGAATGCTTTCGAATTGGTCGCATATAAATTTCATAGCATTTGGTTGACTAGTTTTTTAACCATCTTCAATAAACATGTTAATTTTACTGCGCTTATCTAGATGATGTCTTAATAGTTTCGATTCCTCTCAGATCAGAGAACCGATTTGAGTTATTCTTATTTTTAGTGTTAAATACTGATACCAAATTGGAAAACGTTCTTACATTTATTTACTCTAAAAAGCCTGCAATGCAAGCCTGCAAACTGTAGTGGCTGATACAGTCGACTGCTGCGCTCCGGGTAGTGGGTTCGATTCCCGCAACAAATATTTGTATGATCTGCAGGTAGTTGTTCCGGGTCTGGGTGAATTGTATGTGGAATTCATGTCTGTAAACGCACCCACGACACAGGAGTAATCCTAGTGTGGGGCGACGTTTTGAAAAAATAAACATTAAAATGAATTACTTCACCACAGAGTTGTAGACCACACTTTGTTAAACAACAAATTCTTACACTGCCAGCTAGATATTATGTAATGCAAAGTTGTATATTCATTAGAAAAAACAGACATCTCTACAAATCATAGCGAATCACATACAAATTACAAGGGATGATACAAGAATAAATTAGTAACTCCTGTCATTAATGTAAATGTTATCGGCAAAAGTCCATATATCCGACGCATTTCTATTTTTAATAAACTACCAGTGTTTAAAATCCGAACCAAAATAGTGTTCTGCAGGCAGTCAAAATCTCTGTTATTATAGAAAAGTTACGACACAATTGAAGAATTGCAATCAGATAAACTATGAATCGATCAGCCCTGTTATATAGAATGCTGCTTTATGGATGCATTAAATTGAATATATAATCATAATTACGACTTGCATGATTAAATAGTATAATTCAACTAATTTTAATACTATCAAACATTTGGCATATTTTTATTTTTTAATGACATATTCTTTGATTCAATAGCATACTTAGTTTGAAATTACAATGCATGCTTAAAATCAATATCTTATGTACAGTCAGCATCATATATAAAGTGGCAGCCTCGGTAACCAAATATTTAGAAACATCCAAAGTGATCACTGATACCTGTCAACCATGGTCGTCTAATTGTTCAGCGCACCAATCGTAATCAAATATATCTGAACAACAAAAACGTCATTATATAGGGTCATTCAAACCGTCATTATTATGGTAACACTCACAACGCCAGTAGTTTCCAAGCAGCCAAAGTATTCAAAAATATGTAACACGCTCGTAAAATGAACTTTATCTTAACCTCATAGCGTCTCATTTATCTAAACACAACATGGAACTTGACAATATTGTAGGAATAAAAAATATTTCTTATGACACCCATCTCTTTCATTTCATGTGTGACGTCATTGGCATGTGTTTTGTTTTATGATTATATTTTCAAATTGGTAAATAAATTCGTGTAAGACTATGAAGACTTGTTCCCATCAGTCCCAATTGTTTTTTTTTATGAGAAATAAAAACTCTTTCTTAGAACGAGCGAGTTTGAGTCTACGTAATATTTTTAGATGCTAAGTAAACCTCATTTTATTATCATTATGTATAATAGTTGATGATTAAATTCATACATGTCAACTGCATAATGTCATGTCGTTTTACGATGCTTTTATGGACATTATTGTAGAATTCTTTCATTTTAGAGAAATATTTTATATGTAAAGGTTCATTAATCTGAACACCGTACAACGTTGCCTTACACTTGACATTCGCGGAATTGTGGAAGATACTCTACAGAAGTCATAATCTAAAAGAAGAAGAAGATGCTTTTATGAATTATCTGTTTGTTCCTTATTTTATTCTGTGTGAATTATAGATAATAGATATTAAATACGAGATCGACGACGGCTTCATGAAAATGGGTTACACCATAGAATGCCTGCTAAGAAGCAAGGCACAAAGCAAAGAGATTGTAATTCGCTGTTTCAATAAAATTAAAATGAGTTTAAAGAATTAATTTTATTCAATTATTATAATAATTTTAGTTTGATAGTTCGAAAGCGTGAAATGGTCCACCACACCACCACATTTATAATAATCGGCAATCAGGCAATGTTTATAATTAGCCCGGTGAACTAAAACAATAATATTTTACGATCCTAGACACTTTAAATTCGATACAATGGTACCTATGTACACGCAGGATGTCTCTAGCCTAGAAAAACCATGTCGAGTTTACACAAAACATACCTTTTTTTTTATTGATCCGGTGGAAATACCTCATGTACTTCCTTCGCCCCGGGAAAGGGCGGAGGGGCATGCCGGACTCCTACCGGCTAAAACCACCGGAGTGATCATCGTCGGCACCGAAGGGAGGCTCCAGGAACTCGAATAATCTCCATCTAGAGCCACCTGTTGGTGGCACGCCTTTAGGCACATCTCGGAGGGGATGACTGTAAAGAGGCCACCCCCCCCCCCAGGCATCTCTCGAGGGGATTGTAAAAGATTCCCCCGAGGCCTCACTATGCGCTGTGCTGCGCACACAGCGGTACGTGACCACATGCGCACCGCTGTCTTCCCGGGGGTCGCTCGGTATGAGCACGCAGATTTCCCAATAAGTGCGCTCGTGAACCCCAAGACCCCCCACCATATAAAGACGACAGGGGGCTCAGGCGTGTTGGACACGGGCGCCTCGGCGGTTGTTACCCCGGCCCGTGTCCTCCTCCTCCGAGCGGGATCGGCCCTCTCACGATCACGCTCTGCGACCTCCTTCTGGAGCATTACGCTCCCACAGAAGGAGACCACAGCACTCCAATTTTCCTGCTTTGCCAGCATAGCCGACACTACTGCTGGCAAAGAGAGATCTTGCCCGATCCGATCGACCAGGATCCGCCGCTCGGCAGTCCACGCAGGGCACTCTTCGAACACAAAACATACCTGGATTGTAATGTGCACCTGGTTCGGTATGTTAATTTAATATCATTGCAAATTGAACCCTTTGTGGTTAAGATAAAGTTTAGTTCCCTAGCGTGTTTCATATTTTTGAATACTTTGGCTGCTTGGAAACTACTGGCGTTGTGATTGTTACCATAATAATGACGGTTTGAATGACCCTATATAATGACATTTTTGTTGTTCCGATATATTTGATTACGATTGGTGCGCTAAACAATTAGGCGACCATGGTTGACAGGATATCAGTGATCACTTTGGATGTTTCTAAATATTTGGTTACCGTAGCTGCCACTTTATATATGATGCTGACTGTACATGACGGCAAATAAATAAATGAACCAGCCGTACTAGTTAGTGGCTATTGACCACAACTAAATTATGGGACTGGCTAGTTTGTATAATTTTTATGGATGAAATTTTGTTTGTACGTGGGACAAATAAAATATGTTGTAAAATATAGTGAGTATAATACAATTATTCCGAGTAAGCTAAGTAAAATAAATCGAATGGCAAACGAAGTCAATTGACTTTCAGATTATGTTATTATTCCTCCTTTTTATCGACTTCGAAAAGGAGCAGGTTCTCAATTCGACGAGTTTTTTTTTATATATACACCGATTACTCCGAGATTTGTGGACCGATTTGAGCAATTATTTTTTAACTGGTGCAGAATGCTTTCGAGTTAGTCCCATATAAGTTTTATTACATTTGATTAAGTAGTTTTTTAACTATACTACTATTAACATCAAATCAGCAGCAGTCAACATGGATTCACCAGATGCAGGTCTACGTCCACTAATCTCATGAGCTATGTATCATCTATCTCCGAGTCTTTAGATAAGCGTATTCCTGTGGATGCCATATACACCGATTTCAGTAAGGCGTTTGATAAAGTCGACCATTCCCTTCTAGTGAAGAAACTTCACAAATTGGGTGTAGGCGGATCGTTGCTAAACTGGTTTCAGTCATATCTTAGCGACAGATCCTCAAAGGTCGTAATAAATGGCCATCAGTCGGTCCCCTTTAAGGCAACATCCGGAGTTCCGCAAGGTTCACACCTGGGTCCTATCCTCTTCAATATCTTTATAAACGACATCACTGAATGCTTCAAACATTCTAACTTCTACCTGTTTGCTGATGATGTAAAAATAATGAGACCACTATTAAACGCAACCGATCCTGCCTTGCTGCAAGATGACCTGAATAGACTGTCGGACTGGTGCAAAGCAAATGAGATGACCTTAAATATTTCAAAGTGTCATTATATACAGTTTAATCGTAACAAAACAGTACAATCTAACACTTACACAATAGACAAACAAAATTTAGCAATAGTTGAAGAGATTCGCGATTTAGGGGTTACGTTGGATAAACAGTTAAGATTTGACAAGCATATCAGAAACACAACAGCAAAAGCGTTCAAAATTCTCGGCTTTATATTGCGAACCAGCAAAGAATTTTCAAGAGCTTCCACTAGGATAAAATTATATAACACGCTGGTTCGTCCTATACTTGAATATAGCAGTACGGTATGGAATCCACACTATGACATTTACATTAAACATTTAGAAAGTGTGCAGAGGCGTTTTCTGTATCATCTCTGTTACAAAGACTACCTAGCTAAAAAAATTATCAGCTACAAAGATAGACTAAGACACTACCGTATGACTTCATTAAAACACAGAAGAAAATCCGCTGATCTCATATTCTTGCACAAACTATTTAATGGAGTTTTGGACTGCAGTGAACTAGTTGGAAAGTTGCAAATAAATGTGCCATCTCGTTTGCCAAGAATAAATAGCTATAGCCTGTTAAATATCCCGCGATCCAGAACAAACCTTGGGCATTTTGCCGCACTGCCAAGACTTTGCAGGCAATTCAATGATTTATCTAAGCGTTGTAATTTGGATATAGCCCTCCCATTTTCAAAGTACAAGAGGGAGTTAAACATCATACTTTCCAGTGACATTTAGATGTATCTTCAACGTCTTCGTCAACGCTTCTAATATTATTTGACTGTATTAATTATTGTGGTGTTGTTAATCTTTTTTCTGTTAATTTATTATATTCTAGTTTTGTTTTCTTTGGAAGTGTTTTGAAAATGTTCCTAATCAAATTATTGCATGTTTATTTAGTTTTGTTTGAATATTAAGTATTTATATTTTAATGTAAAAATTCTGCTATTTCAATTTAATTTAAATATTGTTAATTTTTCTATTTTGGTTCACCTAGCTATACAAGAGCACGCTGTGGCTTCCTATAATTGGAGGTGCACACCAAACACAAACTTATATACTAATTCGTAATAGCCCATGTATTTGTGTACCCTCTGTTGGAAGTCCATAATAATAAATAAATAAATAAATAAATAAACTAGCTTCAATAAACAGGTTAATTTGACTGCGCTTATCTAGATGATGTCTTAATGGTTTCGATTCCTCTCAGATCGGTGAACCGATTTGAGTCATTCTTATTTTTAGTGTTAAATACTGAACCAAAATTGAAAAAGTTCTTACAAAACTTTTTAACAAAACAAATACCGACTTCAAAACCCCTACACGACATAAAAATATTAAAACCACTTAAAAGGAAAAAAAAAAACTTTATGAAGTCGGGCGGGGCCAGGTATGCCCCAACCATAGTTAATGCAGACCAACAAGAAGTTAAATTTTAAACCCAGCCCCGGCCGACTTCACAAAGTTTTTTTCCTTTTAAGTGGTTTTAATATTTTTATGTCGTGTAGGAGTTTTGAAGTCAGTATTTTTTTTTGTTAAAACGTTTTATACCTATGTCTCAGAAAGATAATAGAGCACCATACCTAACAAGCACATCTTATACCTCTCATCACCCTCATTAATTCCATTAAAACCCATACCTCCCAGATAACCCAAAGCAAATTCAGCTAAAGTGCTTTCATAATATTATATTGCGTCGGTATTGCATCGAACACAGCTAATGTAATAACATCGTACTAAAAGGTGTGAACACGCCGCTCGCATTAGCGAGAGAGCGTGTGAGAAAACATAGGTAATAAAAAAACCTCGCACTGAAGCATTTCTCCGTAATTTTTCAATGTTCAGGTGTGAGGAATATGTGATTGTAGTTATTTTATTTGAATGTTTATTGCAATATTATGTGGTGTTGGATTAATAACCAACACTATCTCTTCCCGTGGATGTTGTAAATGGCGACTAAGGCACTCCAAACTACAGGGACGGCAGCAGCATCCCTCCTGTGGATGTGAGCTAGTAGCCATACTGCGCTCACCAGCCCGCCTGCCAAGCGTGGTGAGTACTGGCAAATTCCCCCCAAATTCACGACACAATTGTGCAAATCTGCGGGGGAAGCCTTTGTTCAACAGTGGACGTCCTTTGGCTGATATGATGATGATTAATTACAAAATCATAAAATATGAAAGATACTGTTAGTTTACCTTACCACACGCATTGCTTACCTTCGAGGCAGGGAGAGGTGAACCTACACCCGTGGCTCGCTGATGACGCACAGAGTACGGTTTTTAGAATGCATTATGAAAAAACCGGACAAGTTTCGTGCAATGGATATGTAGTCTACCATGTTTTTGCAAATATGATCCAAATTTGTTTGTGGTAACTAAAAAAAGTGTGTGGTACCGGAGTGCAGAGGGAAATCGCTGAATATATTGTTTATTTTGAATTCTGTCTTGTCAGTCTTGAATCCGTGGACTAAGACTGAGTGATAGAAGGTATGATGATACAATTTTTTTGTACTTTAAATTTATCCCAAGAACAAACTTAACATTGTATTCGAAAAACATGTTCTTTCATAAATTCCAACTGCAAATATAAGTTTGTACGCTTAATATTTGAAAGATTTTACATGTTATTTTAAAATCACAGACATTTTATAGGTTTACCTGTAATCTTTAAAAATGTAATGTAACAAGTAAGTCAGGAAAATAATAACTAAGAAAAAATATGTAAAGAACAATTTTCTGTATTTATTCAAAATGTTTGCTCAGTAGTTTCGAACGTAAGTGAAATGGTAAATTTTCATCTTTTTAAAAAAATAGTTTTTAAATTACTTATTTCGCTATTATAAAAATATTATTAGGATTAGTGATAAATGGAAGTTTTAAAAAATACAACACTACTTAACTATTTAATTTCAAACACAATAACAACTCTAAATATTAATTAACCAAGAAGGAACAAAATCACTAATAATCTAATGTACTCACGGTTAATTACCCTTTTTACACATCATAACACAAAATGGCTCACATGACCTAATAAATACACTCGATACTTTAATATATCCCTAATGTTTCACTGTCGAACGCCAGTAGGCAAATCACTCGTAATGCTACTTGCACGCCGTTATATAGGAAATCAGTTTTTTAGTTATGTGGGTAGCGGGTTATGTTAATAATATAATATTAGAGATCCTCACAACAAGTCCTTTAATTTGCTATGTTTATATAAAAAATATAATTTCATATGTGAACCAAATTTTAACTTAATTGGTTCTGTAGATTCAGAGCAAAATGGCTGTGGCAGACGGACAGACAGATGAGACACACAAGTGATCCTGTAAGGGTTCCGTTTTTTATTCAGGCGGACGGAACCTTAAAATGAATGTTTTCTCGCATAACAATTTGGATATAAACTTTTATGTTGTTTACACTATATGCGTACCTAATCACAGCTTTCAAAACAATAATATAGTTTATGAATATAGGTTTAAAGTTTAAATACTATTAAATTAATAAAATAAAATTAGTACAACATTTTGTAAGCTTTATTTTTTCATATTGTGATATATATATATATATATAATACAAACATCATACATTCTAATAAAACATTAATTAATCGAGTAGCTCTCGTCATTAAAGTCCTCCTGATTCCTCCCTGGGGAAGGCAGAGGGATGTACCGAACTCTTGTTGGATAAAACGACTTACATTTCATTGTATCCGTAGCAGGTCCTGGCCCGCCACTTATTCTGGCAGGTCCATTCCCCTGTATGGCCTGATCAGCCACTTAATTACCTAAATAGGTGCGCGCGGATTACTGTGCGCCGCCATATTGGGTCTGCTTCTGCTTATGTGATCGGATCGGGCAAGAGCTCTCTCTGCCAGTAGTAGTGTCGGCTATGCTGGCACAGCATGAAAATTGGAGTGCGGTGGACTCCTTCTGTGAGAGCGTCATGCTCCAGAAGGAGGTCGCTGAGCACGATCGGGAGAGGGCTGATCCCACTCGAAGAAGGAGGACATGGAGCCGAGGTAACAACCACCGCGGCGCCCGTGTCCTACACGCCCGAGCCCCCTGTCGTCTTTTCATGGCGGGGGGTCTTGGGGGTCGCGTGTGGGCCTATTGGGAAACCTGCATACTTATACCGAGTGACCCCCGGGATGACGGCGGTGCGCATGTGGTCATGCGCCGCTGTGTGCGCAGCACAGCGCATAGCCAGGTTTCGAGGGAATCCTTTACATTCCCCCCGAGAAGTGCCTGGAGGGGGTTGCCTCTTTACAGTCGCCTTCCCTCCGCTAGAGGGGGTGACCGCTTTACAGTCATCTCCTCCGAGATGTGCCTAAAGGCGGGGCACCAGTGGGTGGCTCTAGATGGAGATTTTTCGAGTTCCTGGAGCCTCCCTACGGTGCCGAAGATGACCACTCTGGTGGTTGTAGCTGGTGGGCATACCCCTCCGCTCTTTTCCAGGACGGAGGAAGTACATGATGTATTTCCACCGGATCAATAAAAAAAAAAAGACCGCACTCCACGAAGGCTACAAATCGTCAGGCACCCGATGCATCTGCTGTGGAGAATGAGAAAGTTGGAAACAGCTCCCTCTGCTTTTCCACTTTCTCCTTTGCACACCTACATAACATAACTTTACAATACTTCCGGAAACAAACCAGTCTCGAGAGTATCTGCGTCAGCTGGAAGGTGAAGACGTCTTGTCACCGACTCATTCCTGCTGGATGCAAATTACTATAATTATCGCTGCGTGCCATGTCGAGAGAACAGAACTTGGCAGGTGGGTTGGTGCTGCCAACTGTTGTATGGCTACTTTTCCACAGAAGAAATGCTGCTGCTCATACTGGTTTAAAGTCCTCTAGTCCTAGACCTTTTACGACATTCACGGAAGGAGATGGAGTGGTGCTATATTACAGTAATAACTTAAAAAAATAGATCCACTAATTTTATTTTATTTTTGTCGGTTGTATTAGTCGGTCAGATTTCGGGGTTACGTGCCGCGGGTTCTATCCCCGTAGGGAACATATAATCGTATGGCTTGCAGATCATAGTTGTTTTGGGTCTGATTATTTGCGCATGTAAGATTTGTCTATAAACTACCTACGACAGACATAATAATTTAAAAAAAATTGTTGTTCTGTTTCCGTTCATCGTTGAACGTAACATGCATTCTTCTTCTTCTTTCAAGTGGCCAGTGGCTAACCTTGTATCAGTTGTTCAAGCCACCCAAAAGCCTCCATCTCAGCTAAACGACTGCCATCTACGCGACAAATGATTTTACGTACCCTCTAAAAGACGGAGACGTTCAGTTTAAACAACATTCGCCGATCGTTCACCGATCAGTGAAGGTTATTAGCGCCTGCACATGCATTAAAAGACGATTTAATTTTTGTATAACATCTCATCATGTTTCAAATTTACTGAGCTTTGATTTATTTACACAGCCATTTTTTATCCTATATGTTTATGTCATGTACCACTATATAAATCGTAATTCGATATTAGTTATTCTTAATTGAAGTGACAGGTAGGCAATGACCTTAATGCGAAAGGGTTGTGCAAAATTCAATTACTTCAAAAGTTTAACGGGAGACATTGTGTCAATTTTCATTATAGTTACGGCAGTGCTTCGTTCACAATACATTTTCGATTCAATTCAATTTTCGGTTCAAATTTTTTAATCGTATTAGTATCGGGGCAGCGGCAAAGCCCTCTAGTTTAGTTTCGAAAAATATTTAATTTCATACAAACGTAAAGTCCTACTGTATAATGCCACCTAAGAGTAGTGCCACCCTACCTCATTCCGAAGCTGTCGTAAAAGGTGACTCTAGGATTAGCCAGAGGATATGCAGCAGCGTTCTGCGAGTATATTTACAACTCAATTGCCATCGCCAGCCCGCTTACCCAGTGTGGCGATTATAGCAACAGCAAACAGCCCTCAATGACCACGCAGCACACCCAGACCGGTCATCGCGGCGATCTTTGTGGGAGACCTGTGTCCAGCAGTAGCTTCTATCCGGCTGAAATGATGATGATCATGAAACGTGAGTTCCATCAAATTAAGACGTAGAAATAATATAGCGCGGGCTAAGGCGTCATCCAAATGTGGCGTAAGCAGACTCAGAAGCAGTTCGCTGCACCTGCGTGTTACAATCCTAATGCTGCCTCGATCAAAGGATGTATGATTTCCACTTGTAGGGCGTCTTACCGTCTTACAGTATGACACGATAATAATCATCCAATAAAAATGTTTCGAACACGTCTTTACTGGTGGTCTAGGTCTCTTATTGGCGTCGTTGAAGCCGTCCTGCCACTCTTCGGAACCTGGCTCAAAAGAAGCGAGCGCGTCATCTACCGCCGGACGCAGGTATTCACCGTTCATGGTTGTTTGGTGCGTACCTGCACAGGATAGGACGCGAGGTCACGGCACAGTGCCACCATTGTGAAAGTACCCAGGATACCGCACAGCACACGCTCAAGGAGTGCCCTGCGGCGAATATTTGCATCGGAGTAGTAGGGTTTAGATATTAATGTGTTTCGGTTAGAAGGGCACTGTAACTGGTGAAATTACAGGGCACAAGAGACTAAATTACTCATTA
This sequence comes from Diloba caeruleocephala, assembly GCA_947459985.1. NCBI lineage: Eukaryota > Metazoa > Arthropoda > Insecta > Lepidoptera > Noctuidae > Diloba > Diloba caeruleocephala. The sequence goes on from OX381610.1 coordinate 22,106,764, forward strand.
GTAATTTAATCTTTTATGCACCGGTAATTTCACTAGCTACGACCATTCTTAATAATTGCGCCATATAAATCCTGAAGCATTATACTATACGTTGGGATTTTTTTGTTATAATTAGTCCGTCGAGATAGGTTGTGGTACAGCTGAAAGCTTTGCCTTAAATGCACATGTATATATATATATATATAAAGTTTCTTTCTTTGTTTGTCCTCCATTCATCCGATTGATTAAAACTGTACAATTGTTGTTGACAATTGCGTAAAGGCTTCCGTTTGAGAAAAAAATAATACAACACATGTGGCAGAAGTAGTATTAGGTAGTTCTTAATAAAATAAAGTTTCAATCAATCGGATGAATGGAGGACAAATAAAGAAAGAAACTTTATATATATATATGCATTTAAGGCAAAGCTTTCAGCTATACCACAACCTATCTCGAAGGACTACTTATAACAAAAAAATCCCAACGAATAGTAAAATGCTTCAGGATTTATAATGGCGCATTCATTAAGAGTGGTCGTTATTAACCTAACTGTCGTCATGTTCACCCATTTTTCTCAGTCATATCTTGTGACGTAGGTATGTTGTGACGTAATTGGATGTATTTATGCAGACTGAAACCAACCTGCTGGAGAAGGTTTTGAGATAATAAACAGACAGTTTTTAAGTGATGATGTACCTTCAAAGAAACTCATTATTCAGAAATATTTTACTGTCTTATTGTACTGCTTATATGAAATGTTTCGGGTACTCTCCATGTATTTAATATGACTTAATGTTGGAATGATTCTGATTTGCATAACTACATCCAATGGTCATTTTCTTCTTTGTTGAATATAAATAAAGAGATAGGTCCTGTCTTCCAGTATGCAGATTTTTCTGGCTAGCCGGGTTTTGAAAAACATAACTCTATGTTTTTTCTTCATGTCGTTCTTACGATGGATAAAATAACATTTTAAATCTGTAACGACGCTTGTCACCTTAGTCATCCTGCGACCACGAACCCTGCAAAGTGTTCGAAACGTCAACAAAAATCAATAATATCAGTAATATACGCGATTAATTCCGTTTGAAGGTGTTTTTTTATAATGTGTAATAATCGTGAAAACATAAGACATTAGTCTATGAAAATATTATGTAATGGAAATCTGTAGAGCATTTATTTCCTGAAGACGTTCACCCAACACAATTATTTAGTTATTGTTAGATTTGTTGATACGATTTCAGTGACTATCTAAGCCATGAAAATTTGTACATATTATCAGTTGCCGTATGCTGCTCTGCGTGATAGAGACGTGAAAACTGAAAAAAAACAGTTACCTTTCTAAGGACACTCATTCATAAATTAATGTATTTAACTAATATAATAGAATTATTTATTCAGTTATTCGGTCCTAACAGACACTTTAACACGTCATCTTGAAAGCATGGAGGGCATTTAACCACATGACAACCTCTGAAGAGAAATGCCGAAAACAGGTCCGGGATAGGTCCTTTAAACAATTTGGTATACATATAACAATAGTGTTAAATACAATGTTTTGTGGCAAACAACAGTGTAGATAAAAGCAACATAATTATCATTCAACTGTCAAAATTAAACATCCACTGCTGAACAAAGGCCTCCTCCATAGATTTCCACGATTGTGTCGTCATTTTGGAGGAAATTTGGCGGTACTCACCACGCTTGGCAAGTAGGTTGGTGAGCGCAGTAAGGCTGCTGTTCCAAAGAAGGAACGCTGCTGCTCATCCCTCTAGTTAAGAATCCCTTAGTCACCTTTTACGACATCCTCGAAAGGAGATGAAGTGGTGTTATTTTCTTAATCCGGACACTACACGCATTAGGGAATTAATGAATAATACTAATATCATAAACATTAATATCAAGTAATTATATTTGATGTCACTAAATAATACAGTCGATATGTCAATACAATGAAATCACATCGCGTGTATTTCGTAGTCTTGCAGAGCTTGACCAGCATTTTTATCTATAAGATAATCAACCGTAAACCGTTTATATCCTATAAAACCTCTTCTTTGTCCCCCTATCGATTCACGCCACGCTTCTTTCATAGCCTACTACAAATCTAAGAAGTGTGAACAATATCTCTGGGTTCGTTACTTTGCACGTGTAAATGTAATAATGAATTACTTTGCATACCGCTAGTGTTGGGTACGTACTAGTAATCCATTTACACGCTATATAATCGTATTTCAAATCGCTCCGAGTAAGTGCTGTTTTCATTTGGATTTTCGAGCGAGAGAAAATGTATTGTATAATCTCATTTAAATACGTTTATTGTTTTTGATATCTTGAAGAACAGGTAAATGTAGCCTTGTTTTTGCGCTGATGAAATATAGTTTAACAGCAGTAAACCGCAATGGAGAAGACATTGGTCAGGCTTAATAAACCTGACTGAAAGTTTCGTAGCACGTGGGACACGTGTCCGTCCCCCTAATAGAGAGTAGGAATGAGCAAAGCTACTGTGATTGTGTCATTGTGATGTAATACAGCAATGAATCAGGCTTTGAGAGAGCCTTTTAAGTTTACATGATCATTTTGCAAAGACATAGTATAGAAAACTTGCAGCTGACAGTTGATCTTTAAATGCAATTAAAAGATATCCTGCGTCCTATTCCACAACAAAGGCTACCTTTACGTCAAATTTCATTACAATCCGTTCAGTTGTTTGAGTGTGATGGAGCCTCAAGCATTCAAAAATACAATTGTTACGATTGCAATGTTAATAATATAATTATATATCTACGGCTATAAATACCGATATTTTTATATTATCTCATCATCATCATATCAGCCACAGGACGTCCACTGGTGAACAAAGGCCTCCCCCGTAGATATTCACAGTGAGCGGTTACATATCGCCCTCATCCAATGTCTCTCAGCGACCTTCACAGGTTTACCTCGTTGGAGGACGTACCACGCTGCGTTTTCTGGTGCGCGGTCTCCACTCGAGAACCTTTTTGCCTTAATATAATCTAGACTTATAAATTCAATGTTTAATTAATCAGCGAGTTATAAATTTAATGTTAAACGAATAAATCTAACAATACAAAATTCAATGCATCATGAACATGAATGAATAAAGGTGACTTACGTGCATATTGTACGGAATCAGATTTCCTGACCTCGCTCCACCGCACATTGAAATGAAATTTTATTCAAAGCTTCAAGCCAAATATTTGAAAGTAGCAAACCGACAGCAGACGTTGAAATATTGTAAGCTAAGCTAAAACGTATTTAAATATGTTTTAGCTTAATAAAATTTACATATATTGTAGGTAATAAAATGCTTATATATATATATATCATGGTGCAATAGGGCAATCCGGTAGTTATAGCCGCGGGCGTAGGAAATACACGAGTTATTTCCACTGGGTGAAATATAAAATACATAAGGTATATGGTCGCATGTAGTCCACAATATTAATTTAGTACAACATGAAATATTAGAAGCTAATCTCTATCTCTCGTAAGAAGTAATAGAGGTAATGTCACTGTACCATTATTATTAAACTTTACCTCTACCTCTTTAACATTATCTCTTAATGGAGTCACTACCAATCTAATTTCCTCTTAATATTACGACCGTATCTCTAGCGGGTAGCCACAGCGCTTTAAACACAATATGATTTAAGATGATACGATAAAGAAACGCTTTTAGCACTTTTTAGGGTTCCGAACGTCCGAAGGAAAAAACGGCGGAACCCTTATAAGATCACCCGTGTGTCTGTCTGTCCATCTGTCACAGCCAATTTTCTTCGAATCTACTAAACAGATTAAGTTGAAATTTGGTACACATATGGATTTCTGCGACCCAAACACGGACGTGTAACGTAAAAAAAGGAATTTGGAATATGGGGGTCACTTTTGGGGGTCAATGTGTAAAATTAAAGAATAAACATATCAGATGGAAAGGCTTGTTGTGAGGGTCTTAAATATATTTATTTTATAATCCGCCTTGATCTCCAAAACACTGAGCCTATAATTTTGAATAAAAATTATAGATTATAGCTATTGTCGTGGCCAAAATCCATGCTCTGGGTCTGCAGATAGCGCCTCATAAAACCGAGGCGCTATGGTTCCACAAACTACCAGAGAACCACCCAGTTCATGGATACGCATTGGTGATGCGAAAATCAGGGTAGGCCCGTACATGAAGTACCTGGAGCTTACCTTGGACAGTCGTTAGGGTTTCGAAGAGCATTTCGTGCGCCTCGTCCCCCGAGTAGAGAGGGTAGTGGGTGCATTACAAAGTATGGTGCCCAATCTCGAGGGACCGAGTGAGCAAGTTCGCCCTCTCTACGGGGGAATCGTGCGGTCCACAGCCCTCTACGGGGCACCTGTATGGACATCCCGGCTTTCAGGTGTCCAGCGCTGTTAAGCTAAACTTCACGGTGTGCAGCGCAGTGGCTATACGGATCGCACGGGGACACAGGACAGTGTCCCACAAGGCGGCAACTCTCTTGGCGCGCTTTCCGCCTTTCGACATCAAGGCGGAGATAGATGCGTGAGTCTATGATCAGACACACTCCCTCTGCCAGAGCAGCGAAAGCGTGTCTCCAGGGGCGTTGGACAGGCTAAGGCGGCTGGCTCAGCGGCGCGTACTTGAGACGTGGCAAAATCTAAAATCGCTTTCGGTTGCAGTTCGCGACCAAACGCATCGTTGAGGCCATCCTGCCGCTTTTCGGAGCCTGGCTCAGAAGGAGTGAGCGCGTCACCCACCTTCTGACGCAGGTATTCACCGATCACGGTTGCTTCGATACGTACCTACATAGAACAGGACGTGAGGTTACGGCACAGTGTCACCATTGTGGAAGCGACCAGGACACCGCACAGTACACGCTCGAGGAATGCCCTGCGTGAGTTGCCAAGCAGCGGATCCTGGTCGATCGGATCGGGCAAGATCTCTCTCTGCCGATATTAGTGTCGGTTATGTTGGCGGAGCATGAAGAACGCATGCGTATGCGAGAGCGTCATGCTGCGTCAGACTGCTGAGTGGGATCAGGAGAGGACCTTGTCTTGCTGGCGGTGGCGTTGTGTATCGGCTCGTTCGGTTCCCTACAATATGGTTGAGCTAAGCGATGCTGATGCATGCGTCATGCTCGTGAACGGGTACCGTCTGTTGGGACTGGTCAGCCGTTAACTGCCACGGCAAATAATTTATTATTATAATATTATTGTGGTATGTTCCATCTTTACACAGCGTCCTACATTTTTCTCGGTATATAGATGTATTACAATAATTTGTATCAATCAACATTGTAATCTCAATTATTTTAAAAGAGTATCCATGGAGTTTCTTGCCGGCTCTTCTCCACGAGATCAACTATTTGGAACCGTGTAACTTAGATTCTGACGTTTCATAAGTGCCAATATTTGGTTTATTTGAAATAAAAAACTTTGACTTTGACCGATCCCGAACGGAGAAGGATGAAAAGGCGCCGGGATAACAACCACCCCGGCATCCAGGTCCAACACGCCTGAGCCCCCTGCCGTCATTACACTGTCTGGGGCCTCGGGGGTCACGGGCGCGCAGATTGGGGAGTCTACCTGCTCACACCAAGCGAACCTCGGAAAGACGATGGCACGCACGTGGTCACGTGCCACCGTGTGCCTAGCACAGCGCACAGTATAGTAGCCTTCCCTCCACTAGAGGGGTTGACCGTTTAGCAGTCATTCCCTCTGTGATGTGCCTAAAGGTGTGGCACCAATGGGTGGCTCTAGTGTGATTTTACAAGGACCTGGAGCCCTCCTTCGGTGCCAGAGATGACCGCTCCAGTGGTTTTAGCCGGTAGGAGTCCACGGCATATCCCTTCGCCCTTCCCCGGGGTGAAGGAAGTTCCATGTAGAATTTCCACTGGACATCAATAAAAAATAAAAGGAGTTATTCGCCTTCGCCCTTCCCCGAGGCGAAGGAAGTTCATGTAAAATTTCCACTGGACACCAATAAAAAAAATGTGTCGGGTAAACCACCAACACTAGTATACCCAAGGAGGGTTGGTTTCAGAAATGCAGGCGGCCAATTGTAAAACCCTTTTGGCAAAACTTTTCATTATAACTAACATATTACGGCGACCCCAGCTCGGGACCGGGACAGGAAGTTTTTGTTATACTAACAAAACCCGCTAAGAAGAAACCTTAATCCGTGTGGTCCATCTGGACTAAGAATATAGCACCACTCCATCCCATCCCATGGATGTTCTAAAAGGCGATTAAGGGACTCTAAACCAGCAAGATGGTAAGCAGCGTTCCTTCTGTAGAACAACGGTCATTCTGCTAGCCAAGCCTGGTGAGTTTTGCCACATGGCATATTTGAAAAATCTATGGAGGATGCCTTTATTCAGCACAGTAACAGCAGTGGACGTCCTTTGGCTAATATGACGAAGGAACCAAGTTACCACCTAAGCTTTCCATGTATATTATATAATACAATATATACTTAATACACAGGAAAATATATACAATAATTTTAATACCTAAGAAATAAAATGGTAGCTATGAAAGAGTGGTCAAAATAAATTAATATTCCCTTTTTCTATTCGTTCGTAATCTATATGAGTACCTAACTGATCCAATCCAGTTTTCTGTTCAAACATAATAGGGATTATAATTCCAACCAATTGGAAACAAATTTCGGTTAGATCAACGGCGACTCTTCGAGAGCTCTTATTCAATTTATTTAATTAAGTTTGTACATTAATCTTTTTAATCCGATAATAATTCATGTTCCGTCGTTGGGCGGGAATTTAAAAAGGAACTTGGAATCGAGGTAAATTGTGTGACACGAATAATCTGGTAAAAGAATTGCTTTAATTAACTAAAGCGATAATTCTAACCACGTACTTAACATTTGACGTTTATGAAGGTGTCTTTTTTGTTACTGGTGTCATAAGTCGACGATAAATTATAATTAAGTTAGTACTCTAGAGTACGTTGAATAGCATTTCTGCAGGCTAATATGCAATTGGAATATAATTATTCGTGCCTAATGCGATTTTTTTTTTTTTTGCTGTTGAATTTATTTATTTTTATTATTTGGTTTATTAAGGCTCCTGTGGCTTATCAATGAAGGGACTGTAATATACGAATTGAGTTCATTCGTACGTAGTGATGATAATACATGATTGTTTATGGTTATTTGTCATAAAAAAAGTAATACACCATTATCTCATTAACTGTTATAAAGCCAGATATAATTAAAAGTCTATTGTGTCTCGCGGCTGCTGGCAATAAACAGGTAAGAGGTTATGTCAATATATCCAACTGGTAAGGGGTGGTGAGTTTGCTACTTACCAGACACTATTCCAAATATATATTTGTTGCCACTGAGAATTTTCTCACAGTATAAACCCAAAGAAGAGACTCTAAACCAGAGGGATGGGCAGCAGCGTCCCTTCTGAGGAACTGTAGATTTTCTGCGCTCGCCAACCCGCCTGCCAAGCGTGGTGAGTACTGGCAATTTCCCCCCAATATGATGACACAGTTGTGGAAATCTATGGGGGAGGCCTGTGTTCAGCAGTGGACGATGTATGGCTGATGAGATAAACCCAAAGAAAACTTAGCCCAACCTGGGAATCGGTAACGAGAACTCACTCTCTTCAGCAACATTGCTTTTTTTACAATCTTGTGACGAGATGAGAAAGTCATTTGGTTAGCGTCACATTTTCCCAGCAGGACCGGTCATTAGTTATTTAGTCTCTTATGTTTATAGTAATTTCACTAGCTACAGTAGCCTTCAAACCGGAACATGGTAATGTCTAAAGATTAAACACTAATTGCTTGGCAGCAGAATATCTGGCACTACGCCCTGTGGTGACCGTACTGTAAAACGTTTCTCTGTTCAGGATCAGTTTCTGATTCTAAAATGTTTCTCTGTACTGTTAGTTTAAACTTTATAGTTTCATTGTCTAGACTCTATGATGATATAAAGAAAAATATGGTAATTCAAAATTCGAACTTCGATAAATGGGTGTCAAATATGGTGTCAAATGTTTGCCTTCCCTAGAATGGGAAAACTACTGAATGACTGATTGGATTGAATTGAGAACAGGGCACAACTTTTCCTTTACTATTATCGGGTTAAAGGTTGTATTGGGTAGAGTATTTTTTAAATAAACAAAATGTCATTCTGGTACTCTAATAACTCATCGTCGTCAACTCGTCATTTAAACTCTAAAAACGTTTTATCATAAAGAATTTGCCTGGAACAATTAAATAATTCAACGTCACTAATCCTAAAAAATATGACATCAGTTTATCTGGACTTATAAATGATCATTCTTCCAAAGTATTCGCGAACCCTTCCTGTGCCGCAACTACCTGCCACAAAACGGGGTCGACCTGCTTTATTATTGATTTTTTCTTAACTATTGGCTCGAAACCACCCTGTAGTATTTTTTGCGTCTAAATGGTTTTCATTGCCGAATAATTTAGAGATATTATTTGGGTATTTTACTGGCAACAATGAAATGTAGTAGGTTGTGGTATTTTTGGTACTTATATTAGAACATAATAGGTATTCCTGCTGTATGATATTTGCCGTTCTGCATTACTGGCAATTTCAAATAAAAAAAATTGTGTGGCTGTTAAAAATTTATTTTATTTTATAAACAAGGTTTTCATTATTCAAAATCAGTTTTATGTGTATTATGTGTGTATATGTATTCGTGTTATGTTTTCATCACGTTTGAATCTTTTTCATCGACATGGATACGGTGAGAATTCGAGTAATTTTGGAATATGAGTACCGCTGTGGCAGCAACGCGGCACAAGCGGCATGCAACATCAACGACGTTTACGGAGCGAACACCACAAACGAACGCACAATCCATTATTGGTTTGCCTGCTTCCGTTTTGGAAATTTCGATCTGTAAAATGAACCCAGTGGTCATCCGAAAACTTTGGTCGACAATGACGAATTAAAGGCAATTGTAGAAGCTGATGATACTCAATCTACGGCTGAATTAGCAGCAGCTTCCAACATTAGCATTAAAACAATATTGGTCTATTTACGTCAAATTGGCAAGGTAAAAAAGCTTGTCGAATGGCTGCCCCATGAACTTAATGATCATCAGCGCAACGTGCGCGTCGAGACCTGTCTTGCGCTTCTCGACAGGCACAGAAACGAAGGAATTTTGAACCGCATTGCTACCTGCGACGAAAAATTGGTTCTGTTTGACAATCGCAAGTGCTCAGCAAGTTGGTTAGATCCTGGCTCTGCACCTAATCAATGCCCTAAACGAAAAATGACCCCTAGAAAAGTGATGACCACTGTTTGGTGGTCTCGTGCGTGTGTGATTCATCTCAGCTTCTTACCAAACGGTTACCAAATGTGTACTGTGAAGAATTGAACACTATGATCGAGACGCTCGTACATGTAAATCAGTTCTAGTCAAATTAGAAGTCCTTCTTTACCGAAACTAACAGCACACTGTCATGAATGTTTGCATGACAATTGCCTTACTAAGACCACTATGCCTTGCAACTGTGACCTCATAGATATCATAAATAAACAAACGTACGATATACTATAGATAACCGGGTCAGTTGGAAGGATCATATTAATGAGTTAAGTGACAATTTTTTTAGTATTTTCGCTAAATTATCTATAATAAAATATAAAATCCCGTATCAAACACTATTATTGTTTTACAAATCTATGGTTGAATCAACGATATCCTATGGTCTGTCGAGTTATGGAAAGACATCTAATATGCACCTCGATCAAATATATACTCTCCAATTACGCATATTAAAAACGATTGTTCCAAATAACATTAAGAAGATGTATAAAAATGACTACCAAAAATAATTTGAATTCTTTAAAGTCATACCTATACATGAAAAAACTAAACTATCGTTATTGATTGAAGATTTTTGAATGAGTTTGTTTACATCTTTAGAATATCATTTTAATTGACAAATAAATAACTCTGTAACCAGCTTTGATCAATCGCTCGTCCTACACGACAGCGTGCGATCCCATACTGCACAACAGACGGTCTCCAAGCTACAAGAGCTGGGGTTGGAAGGTCTACGTCATCCACCGTACGCCAACAAACTTCTACTCTCTCCATAATTCGGATAACTTTTTGGCTGGAAATACATACATACCTGAGAGGCTATACAAAATTCCTTTGAAGAGATTGTCGCCTCCCATCTATCTTGTTTCTTCTATAAGGGCATCGTTAAATTACCAGTGCGTTAGCAAAGACACATCGGTTTCATAGGTGAATACTTTGATAAAAAAAGGATAGAAACAAAATTACTATACTTTATTTCGTACAAAACGACAATTTCATAGGTAAAGACCAAAAACACATATCAGTCCGTAAATGCCCACTGCTAAATATGGACCTCCCAATGATCATTACAATGAGCGGTGATAAGGGTATCACCATAATCACCACGCTTGGCAGGTGGATGGTGATCGCAGTATGTTATGTTTAGCACACGGGTGCTGCCCTTTCTCTTATATCAACCCTTAGTCGCTTTTTACGACACCTCTACTTTTCTCGGAACTACACAGTCGTATCATCCTCTTCAGCTGAATAAAGTCCACTGCTGGACACAATCGTCCCCCAAACATTGCCATGACGACCGGAGTAGGCGTGTTGTCTGCTCATTGGGACGGTTTTGCCTTAATCACGGATGTATCATCATTCATCATTACAGCTGTAAAGTCCATTGTTGGATAAAGGCCTCCCCCAAAGATCGCCTCAACGACCGGTCTGGGTTTATGTTGTGTGCTCGTCGAGTTTTTCCGTAATCGACATGCTTGGCATGTGGGTTGGCGATTGCAGCTGTGTTGAAAATGTAGGTACTTGTAGGACACTAACGACCACCCTGCGGCTAATCCCATAATCACCTTCTACGATGCTATTCTGTTAAGAATACAGCACCACACGGTAATAATTAAATAAGTTTGTCTTTTATTAGAACTATAAGAAGTACTGTATAGCTCCAGTCACGGATAAGGTTACATAATCTCATCCCGTGGGTGTCGTGGAAGGCGACTAAGGAAGTTTGGAACCCAGTGTGCACCATTAAGCATTTTGGGTTACCCGCAGATGGCGCGTATACCCTAGCATACCAAAGGAGGGTTGTTGTCAGGTAGGCGGCCGACTGTAAAACCTTTTTGCTAAAATCTTTGCAGAATAATATGATATTCTTACATTTTATAATTGTTGCCCCACACTGATTTCTCCTGTGTCGTGGGTACGTTTACATACACAAACTTCACACAGAATACACTCAGACTCGGAACAACTACCTGCAGATATACAAATACGTGCGGGTATCGGTCCCGTGACCCGGAGCGCAGCAGTCGACTGTATCAGCCATTGGACCAACCATGCCGTCAAATAAGAAATAATATGTTCTAGTTTTGGTAAGCAGAAAACTGAATCTATTTGTCTATCGCATTCAACGAACTTTCGCACTTGCATGGCGTTCTTACTACGGTAAATATTTTGTTTACACTTACCAATGAAATTCATTATCTCTTTACAGGTGGGTCGTTACTCGTTAGATTAAAATCAAAGGCAGCAAACAAACAAGTTGCGTACAAAATACGGAGTAACGAACCGTGCACTCGATCGTGTTTCGCATCCAAACGATCAGAATCGGGATAAATAAATGACTTTTAAAACAAACGTTCGGTAATCCGTGAGGCAACGATGATGGTGAACGAATTCCAATACAATGTAAACTTGACACCAAAGATGAATGAAAAGGAAAAATTATGATAAAGAAGAAGATTTGCAAGTAAAACGTATACTTGCTTTTCTTTCTTTGCTGTGCCTTATGATGTACCTTATGATTTCTCCTGTGTTGTAGGTACAGTACAGACATAAATCTCACATGCACAAACGCAAAAACCCGGAACAACTCCCTTTACGTCATGCAAATATTTTTCCCACATGGAATCGAACCCGCAACCCGTAGCGCAGAAAGCCAATTGCTTGAGTACTGATCTAAGCCAAGACGGCACCTTCATGGATTCTGGATGGAAATCTCATTATTACTGATTTCAATTTTCATAGAATATTTTATGTTAACGGTTGGGTCATAAATAGAAGTAATCCATTAGGCAAAGCACAATGAAGTGTATTTATTCAACAGGGACAACACAAAGAAAATCTGATACTTTTTGAAAGAGAACTGTTCCTACTCTCGACTTTCTACGCAAATATTTGACAATAACACACTCTATTACATTATGGTGTTGATCGTGACTTTGCTGACCTTCCTACTCCTTTGACTATCCTTTGGTTGATCCCAAAATATTTACCTTCCAAGCCCTTTTAGATATAAAGTGTCGATACTCAGTACCCGTTTCGGTCACCAGGGCTTTATGAAGATAGTCCTGTTAGTGTAGATAAGTGGTTTAAATAAGTGCGTATTACCTGCCCTGGTGTTATTTATTCATATAATTATCTCTCGTTCGATGGGTAAAACTGGCTTTTGTCTATGACTTTGTTCGCGTATGGCATGAAAACAAAACTCAATTATTTATATGAAGTTACTTATAAGTATTTCTGCCGTTTCAGTATTTATTGATCCGGTGGAAATTCTTCATGAGCTTCCTTCGCCCCAGGGAAGAGCGAAAGGGTATGCTGGACTCCTATCGGCTAAAACCACTGGATCGGTCATCTTCGGCACCTAAGGGAGGCTCCAGGTCCTCGTATGACCACACTAGAGCGGCTTTTGGAAACTAATTTGTTGCAGACTCGCCACTCACAAGATAGGCCCCCTAAATGGTCACCACTACTGGCGACAGAGAGCAACAATACGTGTTTTTATTATTACACGAATAGTCTACAATCTGACCTCCGTAACCTTATTACTGGTTTTATAAACAGATTACCGATACCTTTTGTATACATTCATATTACAGCCAGAAGGGACGGTCTAACGTGATCTCCGAAGTATGGAGATCTGGATATAGAAAGTCTTGCCATCCATCTACGGTATTACCACAGGATGCACAGCTGACCTCATAGGTAACTCATCCTGCGAACATAATTTGTGTGCGAGCTTGTAGCTCCTCGAAAAAATATGTTTTTTTTTATAAAGCGATGAAAGGGTACGCTATACAATTAATTCAAGCTTGTGACTTTCATAAATCTTCGGGTATCACGTATAACCTAAAGGGCATTCGAATAATAGAAATACATTTATCTGCTACCAGACCAATTTCAAAAAAATATCAATTACTTTTATCTGCTATAGAGACACCGAATATAATAGGGATTTTATTTAACTTATGCCAGTTAGCTCACAGGCGTGATAAAATGAGTCATATTTTACAGACGTTTTATTTCTTTTTCATTATTTTTAATGGATTGACCTATAAGTATGTATCTATGTATGAATGTAATGGAATCTTGCAATTCAATTCTTACATACTTCTGGATGTCCGATTGAATTGAAATTTTGCATACGTATCGACAATCAATGATACTGCAATAGTTAGAGATGAATATGAGCTGGTGCTGTCACCAGAATCGCCAGCTTATGATTTAATACTATTTAAATATGCTAGGCGTAAAAATGAATTTTAATCTGTTCTGAGTAAGCCTTTTATAGGTTTTTAGGATTAAATTGTTACTTTAATCCTAGAGTTATGCCGTGTGGTGCCGGCTCATAATGCCACCACCCCATTTCATCCCGTGGGTGTCGTAAAAGTCGACTAAGGGATAAACCGGAGGATGGGCAGCAGCGTCCTTCGAGTACATTAACAACTCAACTGCGATCGCCATCCCGTCTGCCAAGCGTGGCGATTGTAGCAAGACCCCCCAATGAGCACACAACACACCATATCGGTCGTTGTGGTGATCTTTGGGGGAGGCCTGTGTCCAGCAGTGGATTTCATTCGGGCGAAATGATCCTCGAGTTCATCATAAGATGCACCCTTATCTTATTACAATACGATAAGATGCACCCTTATCGTATTACAATCTAACATTGTAATTAATTATAAGTAAATAAAATTAGGTATCGACATAAACTAAATTTATGATTACTACCAGTATACCACTGTACAATTTCTTATGAGTATCTACTCTCTTAAAGTAAATTTATCTACAGGGTCATAAAGTTTGGTTAGATGTTAAAAGATATTTCTCTCTTCATACATTAAATAGCTCAATCTTTAATCTACGATGTTTCCTTGGCGTCCCTGACTACTATAGGTGATCAGAGCAGACTAGGTCTACGGTACTGTTGTGTTAATTGTAATAATCAATCCATAGGGCTTGCCAGGGTATATATAGTTCACGTTCAGTCTGGAGTCAGCTCCTTGATGACTTCGCAGAATCAATTTATGCAAAGAACGGATAACACTCCGATACAATTTCTCCGGAACGGGAGTATGCCAAATAGACACTGGTTGCGCCACACAGCTATTAGGCTATAAACTTAAATGATCATATTATTGTCCTGTTTCGCATCTTAGTTATAGGTGAGGCTGTTTATCAAAGCACGTATACGGCCACTTTCATTGCTCCATAGTTTAGAATGTCTGCCTGTGTTCATGAAGGGATCTGACAAAATGAAAAATGAAAATAAGACGCTCAACTCGCATCCACACCTGGATTTCGCAACGCAAATATATTTTAATGAATCACCGCAAAAGACCTGCCTGAAGAGGCCTGTGCAAAAAGAAGCTGGATAAACGCCGCAACTGGCTGTGGCCCACCAAGTTATATCTTAGGTGTTCGCGATTATTTCTCATAATAATAAAATACTTTTAAACGGATTAGATCGCGTTTATTATAGATATATGTTTTTCTTGGCGTTTCGGACACTTTGCACAGTTCCTGGTTAAAAGTTATTTAATGATACGGTAGGTAAAATAAAATAACTTTTAAAATCTGTAACGACGCCTGTCTCCTTAGTCATCCAGTGACCATAATCCCAAATCTAAAGATTTACGTCGTTAGCGACCATCAAAGCGATAGAAATATAACAACGCTACTTACGAGTAAGTACTTATTTCCAGAATCTCACAAACCCGTGAGGGATTACCGATTGGTTTTATTTTTATGGCATTTATGTCTGGTAGAAAACTAAAATAGGATTTCTAAATTATTGCTAATGTGATATTTTACTAACAAAATTGTGAAATCAAATATTCATCAATATCTCATATAAACTGGGTCAAATACATTAGGAATTTTACCAATTAATGGGAGGCAGATGCTTTCCGGCTCTGAGATTAAATTTTCAATATTTGCTCCCTGCTAAATGACGGGTCAACGACCTCCTCTTCTTGTCAGTGCCGTTCCGTTCAGTAAATCTAATCGATATAATATATTATTTTGTAAGTTTTTACTATATTTAAGTTTTACTTGTATTTTAATTATGTAAAAACGATTAAATATTGGTAAACAATGTGTGGTGCCGGCTCAGAATACCACCACCCCATCTCCTCCCGGGGGTGTCGTAAAAGTCGACTAAGGGATTAGCCAGAGGATGGGCGGCAGCGTTTTTTGAGTACATTAACAACACAACTGCGATCGCCAACCCGCCTGCCAAGCGTGGCGATTATGGCAAAACCCCCCAATGAGCCCACAACACACCCATATCGATCATTGTGGTGGAGGGTTTGGGGGAGGCCTGTGTCCAGCAGTGGACTTCATTCGGCTGAAATGATTGTTTGATGATTGAAGCAAATTATTGTAAAAATTCCAGTAGTTTTCTTTTCTATAAACATTTTCAAGATGAAGAAGATCCATCTTTGAGTGTAAGTGACTCACACAAGTGATTACAAATAGTGCTGTTCACAGGAATCGACAATCAGCTACTGATTGATGACGACACGATTGGTGCAGTGGTTGATACAGACGGCTGCTGCCCTCCGGGTCTGGGTTCGATTCTCGCATGAAACAAAGATTTGTACAACCTGTACGTAGTTGTTCCGGGTCTGGGTGTATAGTGTGTGAAATTTGTGTCTGTAAACGTACCTACGACACAGGGGACATCCTACTGTAGGGCAATGTTTAAAAATACTAACACCAGAGCAAAGCAAAACGTTTTAACTTCTATTTCCGGAGTAATTGTAACCAGCATTAAAATTGCTACGTTACACTCTATTCAGGTGAAGTCACTTTGTTCATGTGTTCTTTGTCACTAATCACTAACTTTAACTACTTTTGAGTCTTCTCACTATGTCTGTGTTTCGAAGAGTTGGACTGCCTTGATGTTCACATGTTGAAGAAGTCTACGTTCGTGACCTTCTGGGTAATATTTTATTGCTTTATGGACGAACTCTAGTATGAGATAACGATGAATATCGTCATTGCTTATGTACCTAGGTGTGTTTACAATTTCCCTCAGCTTGTTCTGAAATCGTTGTATAATTCATATATTAGTCTGTTTGGTGCAACCCCACAGATGTATACCATAAGTCTGTTGACGCCTTGCATGTGTGCGCCCACACTGCTCCCAACACGCACACGCGTAGGGAACGGCGGGCGACGCGTAGCGGCAACGGCGCGGGACGCCCTCTACAGAGCATTCGACGACACCGCGCATTACGGTCGTGTTTGACACTGTCATAGAATTCTTAACTATTGTAAATTAAAAAATAGTCATTAGTTACAGTCAGTATTACAACATTATTGAGTTTAATTTATCGCGGGTCCAACCCGTCATTGCAAGCAGTACCTCAGTTCTTCAAAGTCCGTACTGGGATTAGGACTGGTTTGTGTAATAAAATCTTGTTCAAAATTCACAACGTAGAGTATTTTCCAAGCACCCAATACATAATTTATAACGTTTGCCTAGGACGTCCTTTTTCCTTTTGAAGTAGGTTTTCCAGCGTCCTATGAGATACTTAGCTGTATTCGCATATGACTTAAACTGTATATATAATGGGATATATACTGAACAATAATGATATATTTTGTTGCTGCAGTCATGTGAATAGGCCCATTCCCATAGGCTGGATTTATAGTAATTTGCACCTTATCCACTGCTTTCTCGTGGCTATTCTCTACAGCCATTATAACTTTGTCGTCTGCAAAGGTCCCAATGGTGCTGTCATCCGATTCAGGTATATCACAGGTATATAGTAGGTACAGGACCCGACCTACAATACTTCCTTGTGGCACACCAGCTTTTAATGTTTTAAGTTCTGAATAAGCATCTTCTTGTCTTATTGATTTATGAAAACTCTATTTGAAATATAGGGCTCTAGCATATCCGCCAACAGTTTTGGCAACTTGGTTTTAGTGTGCGAATAAGTCCATTTTGCACCAATTTGTCCTAAATGTTGGTTTTTAAAATTAAATAAATAATAGATAAAATTTAATATCAAATAGAATACAAATCTGTTTATGAAATCTTAAGATTGAGTTTAAGAAATAAAAGTATAGTTTGACAAACTAATAAAACATGCTTTTTGTGATATGAATTAAAAAGCATAATTTGTTTCATGTATAATACACAATTTTTTACGAAATGTGAACTAAAGAGCACATTTTTTATAAAAGTTAGGGCGGCTCAATATCAAAGGTGGATTAATTAAGAGCATATAAGTAAGTTGAGAGCAACCCAAGCATTTATTTTCTATTATAATTCACCAATATCCGCACTTCCTCTAGAGCTCCTCCTCTGGCCGCAGGTCTCTTATTGGAACAGTTCAACTAGGTAGGCGAAACTGTAGTAGCAATTATCCGCTGCCAAACAGTAGTGTTTAAACTTTAAACATTTATTTATTTTATTTATATACTTTTTATTGTACACCAAAACATGTTATACACAGACATTTTAATAAAACAAACAGTACAACATTATTGGGTTCCGGTTCGAAAAGCACTGAAGGAACAGTTCGTCTTGTCACAAAGTTCCAATATAGTATATAAAATTTGTTTATGGATTGGAACCAACGTCGGAACCCCGTTTTCTTCATCTAAATTTCAAGATACCAGAACCCCTATCTATTTCAATTGCATTTGCTAATAACGTTTGCTGTAATAGAACTGCATACAATGTCAGTGATTCGTGAAACTATTCAGAAATCTTCATGAATATTGAGTGGATTTAAATAAGATTCCGAACAAGATTTCTATGTGTACGGCGTTTATTAATTGGGACTATATATATGCATAAAGACTTGGAGTATGCATTCTAATTGCCAGGTGTTTGTTAATAAACATTTTGTCTTTGATAAATAGAGACCGATGACATTCGTACCTATAATGTTGTTTAATTAAATACGTACTGCATATTAAAATACTAATTTATCACTACGGAGTTTCTTATTAGTTGTTCTCCATGGGACCGACAACTTGGAACCGTGCGACATTCATTCTTAAGGTAATAAAAGTGCATGTTAAAGCCTAATTGAAATAGAAAAGTCTGAGTTTTGGTTCACCAATAAATGTGATATGAATGTATCGGCTAAGAATACCACCACCCCATCTCATGCCGTGGGTGTCGTAAAAGGCGACTATGTCATTAGTCAGAGGATGGGCATCAGCGTCCTTCGAGTACATTTTTATAACTCAACTGCGATCGCCAACCCGTCTGCCAAGCGTGGTGATTATGGTAAATCCCCCAGTGAGCACACAATACAAACCCATATCGGTTGTCGTAGCAATCTTTGAGGGAGGCTACAGTTTAGCAGTGGAGGTTCTTCGGCTGAAATGATGATGATGATGAATGTCATCTGCATCATATCAATATCAAACGTCAAGTTTAAAAACGCAAAAGCATTCTGCAAGCTGCAGTTGTTAAATTCCATCACTCCACTGCGTCGTGTATAACGTTACTGTACACAAATATTCATTAGTCCATCCTTTATGTAAAGCGAACATTGCAATATCATTTATGCAGAAAGCTCTTGGAAAATATAATTGAATTCAGCAAACACTTACATCCGATTTCATTCCCGCATGCGGTTTTGGTAATCTCATGCAAATATTAATAATATTCAGACATTCTGTGTTCGGGCATTGCAAACAACGGTGAGATTTTCGGAATCCATTAGCGGTCACTTGTACCTACGTGAAAGCTACCGCATAAGGTTATGCAAATATCGAGTGATTTTTTATTCTGGCAATACAAAGCTGCTCGAAGAATTGTTTTAATACTGGATCGGCGGACATCGTATGTGATAACATACGATGCTATTGGGACATTGTCGGTGGGATCAAAATCCTTTTATTTGCTAGAATGTACATGTTACATAAGGTGTTACGAATATTGTTGAGCCTGTACATTCTGCCTTTTGGTATGCAAATTTTATTAAATACGTAGTTTATTTTATAGTTAAGAATAAAAACAAGTTACATTCTTAGTATTAAAAACGAAATGTTACGTCAATTATAATCAATATTGTATGTCAAATATAATCAATTGCATAATATATATAAAAAAGTCTAAAATTCTTATAGTAGTAAAATTACAATGTCAGCAATTAAAAGTAGTTCACTATAAATCATAGAATTATATTGTATCAATCAAATAATCCGTTATGGAATAATAACATTTTTCTATCAGTAATTTCACAAAATTTATCTTAAACAAAGGTAGAGTAAGTTTTTTCAGACTGTCTGGTACTTCATTATAAATAATAGCGCCCATGCATAAAATACTTTTTCTTAATAGTGCTGTTTTGAATCCACATGTACATAATAAACTTTTGTCTTGAGATCTTAGTTGTATGGTTCGATTTCTTGTATCAATTAATGAAGGTAACAATTTATTATTCGAATTGACAAAAGTTGCTACTTCAAATATGTACAGACATAGAAAGGTTAAGATTTTCTATTATATAAAAGCTGGTGCACAACTATCGGTAGTTTTTAGGCCCATCATAGACCGTATGCAGCGTTTTTGGGCTTTGAATAAGCTTTCTCTCTCGACACAATTTCCCCAGAGTATAATGCCGAACCTCAGTACCGAGGACACTATGCCATGATATGCTATCAATTATTGTATGCGTGTTCACTTTCTTTGAGAGGTTGGAAAGAACATAAGCAGATTTACTTAGTTTTCTACATATATGTTCCGCTTGCGGTTTCCATGTTAGTTGGCTATCAACGAAAATCCCCAAAAATTTTGCTACGTTTACTTCTAGTATATACTAATAGATATTTTATGGTGGATTTGATCTCAGTATTTTGGTAACACTGATCTCTATTATACAAGCCTGGAAAGCTGACAGTATTTTTTGTTCGAAATCCAAAAGGACGAAAAAGTAAGTTTTGTGGCTTTGATTGTAACGTTTGTTGTATTGTTGGTACGCACGGCTACTATCAAGCTATACATTACCAATATAAGCTGATCTCGCATTATATAGGCTTTCATTGCGATGAGTGATCAGCTTAAACTAGATAAGTGTAGCCGTGTACACTAGCTATGACTAAACCTTGATAAATAACCCGTAGAAATTATATCGCAATATAAGTATTAAATTAAATAGATGAGTAAGTACTCTACAGATTTGTTTTCTGTTCTTAGAATAAGTAGGTGCTAATCTTATAAGCAATTTCTTTTAAAAAATTTATCAGCACGGCTTCTTCTTCTTTCTTCAACACAGCGCGAATATTGAAAGTTCCAAGAAAATGCTGTAAACAGTAATGCCTTCACTAACTTTTGTATAAGATGGAATAGAAAATTGGCATATATTCCAAGTATTAAGATTCTAGTATTACGAAATCTAATCGTTATCACTTCAATCTGTAAACAGCCATTCAATTAGGTCCTCCTAAGCGACACGTTCAATATGAATGTTTAATAATATCGACTCAAATGATTTAAGTAAATAGATAGTTTGGTACCGTAGGTTCTAATATGTATTTCAGAAAATATATACGTTGGAAAGACACAAAAAATTCTCTCCCAGTTGAATGAAAAGCATCCGAAACGCAAACACCGTATAAAATAATTTGAAAAATAGTTCAGTACCGAAATAATATAGACGAGATAAGAAATCGTTCTCCGGGACATGGGTTTGGGACAGACGGTCCAAAGGGGAATAAAATTGAGCGGCCCTTAGGGCCGGCCATGATACAACTAGATAAAGGTACAATGGGGTACATTCGGTCCCTTTCGAGGGCCATTATTTGTATAGAGAATACGAAGACAGGCCAATTTATTATATTGAATGTATTGCTTATTGCTTCAGGCCAATATATTACAGCGTATGGTAAATAGGGCCTTATCTATCTCGTTCGACATATTTATACAGGTATAGTTCCACTTATTTGTATGACTAAAAGAATGAAGTGTTCAAGACTGACAGTTGAAAAATATGAGTTCTTGTGGGGCATGCGACAGAAGCGAGGATTTTTACACATTGTACATTCAATCAAATTTACCAAAGGTATAATTAATATAAGTATTTGAAAAGAAAATATTTCTATTGGAACATTCGTTTAATATACTTAGATTTAGAAAATAATGGTAGTTGACCTCGCTCACTCACACGGGCTACATGTTATGCCCAGCTAATGAGGTGCCTTACAGCGTTGACGGATTAACGATGCTCCCCGCTACACATATTATGCCTGCTTGATATAGCCTCTCCCAATTTACACCACAGTACAGTACTCCGTCTTGCGTCTTGTACTAATGTAGTAGTAAAAACATATCTGTGTATCAGAGGCATACCATATAGTATACTAAATCCATTTAATAGGGTTTAAATCAGCATTATTAGCAATGGTTTACATTTTTTTGTTAGACAACTGCTCTTTTGTGCGTTATCAACGGTTCAGTTTTCAATATTAATTGTAACATTAATTCTCATTGCATATTATTAGAAAGTAATTAATAGCAGTAAATAATGGAGAGAATCCTAATTTATCAAAGAAATCATGGTAACCGTGAACGAGCAGCTGCGAAACCGTAGCGATTGAATGTAAGACTACACGTGACGGTCGTGATTAGAAATCCACCCTTTACCAACAATTAGACTTCTGGGGTGGAAGGCCTGGTGACCTGAAATACAGGCTTCAACCTAGTTTAGGCACCAGTCTCCCACAATAAATTTGTACAATAACAATATACTAATATATACCAATATTTATGTGATAATGAAACGAAATAAAAAAAATTACGAACAAATTAAGTTAAACGTCAACTAACATGACACCTTACTGCCATGACGGTATTTTGTTGAGTATTACAACTCTAAGTGTAATTTCTTGTTTTAAACAAGCAAACGGAGCCCTTTTAAAGACAACAGACAGTTAAAAACGGTTTATGTGTATGTGTCTATATTTGAATAAAGTGTACAAAGACATGGCCGGGGCACCATGCATCTAAAAAAATCTCCTTTGTCCAGTTTAAGGTATGTGCGTCAGTTTGCGCATAATGTAAAATATATAAGTATATATAAATTGTCCAAGCGATGTTTCTAATGCAGCTCCATCCCTGATTTATTCAAACTTCAATTTAGCCTTGTCATCCCTTGTCAAAAAGTGTTGTCTGTACAATGTCAACGCATGATTTAGTAAACCCTTAACTGAAATAAATGATTACTTTTTCTTTGACTTTGGTAAGTAGTTTTGTTACGGTAATTTTTGTTGGTTATATAATTCTATCTGGGAATAGATTATCTCATTTTGAATGTTTTTGACTCGCACATACATCATCATTTCGGCCGAATAGTCCAAGAAGTCCACTGCTGGGCACAGGCCTCCCTCCTCAAAGATCCCCACAACGACCGATATCGGTGTGTTGTGTGCTCATTGGGGGGTTTTGCCATAATCGCCAAGCTTGGCAGGCGGGTTGGCGATCGCAGTTGAGTGGTTAATGTATTCGAAGGACGCTGCTGCCCATCCACCGCCTAATCCCCTAGCCGGCTTTTACGACACCTACGGGATGAGATAGGTTGGTGCCTTTCGTAGCCGGTACCATATACATATTAATCTTTAAATACTTAAATATACCAAATGCGATTTGTAATAGCTGTACGATATTAAAAAAGGTTCCTATCTCGACATAAGCTGCAGCAATATGTCACTGTAGCGCTGTTTTTTAGAAGGAACCTGCTAAGTGAGGGCACGGACAGTTATCGCGTCACACTAAGATAAAAAATATCTATACAACAAAAAGAAAAAATAATCACGCGAATCCGTTTAAAAGTGTTTTATTGTAATACTCGCGAAAACCTAAGACATTATTACAAGAAATTACACTTAGAATTGTACAAAATACCGTCATGGCGGTACGGTGGCATGTTAGTTGACGTTTAACTTAATTTGTTCGTAAAGGGTGGATTTCTAATCACGACCGTCACAGACCTCATTCAATAACTACGGTTTCGCAGCTGCTCGTTCACGGTTACCATTTTGTTTCCCTTGGCGTCACCAATTACCGTCAGAATGCGTTTCTGTGGCAAGCGAGTAGAAGTTTAAATAAAGAATGTAGAAGGTTTGACTGTGATAATTATATTTAACATTAAACTGGAACCAGTAGTACATAGTACAAGGTTTAGTCTTTTTCTTGTAAAATACAGGTGTGGCAAAATAGTTCTTAAAAAATGGACTACACTGCAATGATATTAAACCATAGATATGTTACGTCCATATTTAATGGCGCGCAAAACTCAGTCTCGCTGTATGTAGGTATAAAGCTATAAAACTACACACCTATGCTGTAAGACGGAAGATACAAAAACTACGAGAGTAAAAGAGATAGAGCTATCTAAAATGACAACACGTTTATTCAACGTCTTTGTCGCACCTGTGATAGAATATACGAGTATGTGTTGTCTCTTTTCTTTGCTTGGCCTGTGTTTTGTTCGGGAATATTATTCTATAGATAACTTGAATAGGATTTTTTTTTTAAATATTTTATACAGTTATATTCACGTGTGGTATGAGATCCCTAGTTCTTTATTTATTTTTGCTTGATAGTTTATGCATTTTCTATACGCATGACGGCATTATTATTACTTTTATTAAACAATACGGATTATGACAGTGTGTGCTCATTATCCTGTCTTGAGCGAACTGATTGCGTGGTGCTACAATTAGGGGAGATTTGGTTCTTACTTTTGGCGCGCATGTAACATATCTACTTCTTTTAATATATAATATCATTGCTGCACTATTTGCACTTAATTAAGATTTATACTCCAGTTCTTACTCGTGAATACCTATTATTGGCTTTGGGTCACATTATAAATGTAGTATTAAACTCATTGGTAAAGGTTGTTGGTCTTCCAAATAAAACTAATAATTAAGTAGTCAATTTCTTTCGGGCCAGACAATCGTAACTTAAGCATTTCAGCAATTTAAACTGCTTAAACATTATCTTCACCCTACCATATAAAGGTACTAGTAAAATTAAAACTACTACTGATACATGCACTAAACTTACTAAAAATAAAGTAGTTTAATGTACTATCAAATCTGTACATAAATTAGGACATTAAAACCCCTTCAGGAGCTACAGATTTTTAAACTTTCAAAACGCGATACCTCAATACATTGTTTTTGCATATACTACTCTTTTGTTTGTGATGTGACGACGGCTAATAGATAGCCGGAGAATGACATGTACTGGAAATTCGTAGACGACTACCGGACACGCTGCAGTGCAGGTGTTGCACCACGTCACCGTATAAAATAGTGGTAATAGTGGTACGTAGCAGAATATTATTGGTATTTTATTATGTAAGTATGTATTTTATATATCCCTGTGTGGTGTCGGGATTAAGAATACAGCACTACTTCATCTCCTCCCTTTTAAAAGCCAACTAAGGGACTCTAAACCTGAGGGACGGGCAGCAGCGTCGCTTCTGTGGAATAGTACATATGCTGCACTCACCAACCCGCCAGCCAAGCGTGGTGAGTATTGGAAAATACTGGGGGGTAAATTACGACACAATTGTGGAAATCTTTGGGGGAGGCCTTTGTTCAGCAGTGGACGTATAAATGGCTGCTATGATGATATCCCTGTGTGGTGTCCGGATTAAGAATATAGTACCAGTCTATGTCCTCCCGTGGATGTCGTAAAACGCGACGTCGGCAGCAGCGTCCTTTCTTTGTTACGGTGGCCATACTGCCAAGCGTGGTGAGTACTGGAAAATTCAACTAAAATTACACAATTGTGTAGAAGGGAAAGGTTTTTGTTCAGCTGTGAAGGTTATATGGCTGATATGATGATATCTCCAAGCATTTGTTGTATGACAATAAAATGGTATTTTTATCACGTAAGTCAGGACGAGTTGCCAGCTATCCATAAAACTGATTTTCTGTGGCTACAGTATCTACCAAATCCCAGAAGGTACACAAAATAACATTAGAATCGCTCATGGCTTTGTTTTCAAAACTCAAAACAACCGATCGGTTTTTAACAACAATATTTCACAAAACGAACAGACTAAATAAATAACTTCTTTAAAGTACTTTGTACTTGACTGCAGCTACCTAAGTAATTAAGACCAAAATTACGACGCATAAGTATTTGGAAGTTTTAACAACACATTAAAATTCAATTTTAAAATATTCAACTGTTGCTGAAACTATAGAGTTAATTGAACCTTAAAGTCAATTTATTCACGTCTAGCACAACTTTAAATGGCATATTCGTGTAGCAGGTACAGTGACATATTTCAACGAGAAAGTGCTGTGGAGCATTTCATTTTCCCGGGACACGGGAAATGGGACACTACGTTTTCACGGGACGGTTTCATTTATGTGAATTTAGGGACTCTAATGTCATAAACTTTTTAATGTACGCGGGATGTGACCTTTGCCGTTCTTGTTCTTATTCATACTAACAGTGCTCAATACATAGTTGCATTTACCGATCCGAAAATAGACTAAAAATTTTATGAATACGTCATTAAAAAATGTTGTTACTATCATATTCGCTATACATAAATAAGCGTAAAATAATTAAAAGGAAATTGGCTAAGCTCTTCTTGTAACTAAGATTTGAAAGTTACATCAGAGGAATTCATCATGGCCAAGATTAATGATCATACATTTCAAATCTCGTTTCTAGGAAATATATATTAGAAATGTTATAATAATAACAAGTACAGGCACATACAAAGTAATATATTTCACTGGTATCATCATTTCAGTTCTTGGCTCCTTGCCATACAGTGAGACCAGCTTGAAGTTGTAATAGAAAAGTTTATTTTCCGAGCATAAAGTTTTTGGCCATTACCAAAAGTATTTTAATTATTCTATTAGAGCTTTTAGTAAAACGTACAGTTTATGAATTACGTCATATGAAGAATAGAAGAAATAATAGCCATTGTTTTCATTTTCCCAGCAGTGGGAGAATCTGAACACAAAAATTAAGTTTACTTCAAAGGGACGATGACTAGAATTTAGATATCGCGTTTATTAAAAACAAGTTGCAATTGCAATTTTATTTTTGTAATAGGTATTTAAAAAACGTTGTACATAAAAATCATTTTCATAATGAACTATACATAAATATAAACACGCACAGCTGTACTTATATTGTGAAAAATGAAGATAAAATCTGCTCAAATAGTAACTTTATTTATAAATAGAATTAATTGCATAAATAAAAAGTGGGAATTGCATGTTGTTTTTTTTAAATACGCTTCAAATATCCTACTCATTGCTTGTTCAAATTAAACTGTTTTAGTAGGATCCTACACATATATACCGGAAAAAAAAGTCTATGTTTTTTACAAAGTCCCCGGCAGAAAGCTTTCAGCCATATTGGTGGTAAACATTTTCAATATCGAGTTTTCATTAAGGACTATCAATTCGGAAATATCCTAAGCAATATCCTTTTACAGTTTTTCCTGACGCTAATTAATCCGTCTACTTGAACGTCATTTAAAGCTCAAATGTTCTGATATTTAATAAACAATTACTGGCAAGATAATTAAGTATTTGAAAGCTTTTTGCCTTCAGGGTTTACATAACCTAAGCAGATAAATACAGTCAACGCTGACGTTGAAAAATATTGAAGTTTTTTAAATTAAGCTTAAGTTAAAAATTGCCCAAAGCTCCATAAATAGATTTTTAAATATTCTGACACATGCATAAATAAAACAGACGTTTGTTAATTTCAAATTCTACCTCAACATCCAATAAATATCAAACGATCCAAAAGTATCAAATACACTTAATCATCTCATATCACAAAAATAAATGTTTGGCGAAATAAATTTACTGACTAACGGCCGAATACTCAAACGCCATTTGACGTTAAGTCCCCGCTTTAACTATTTGAGAAACCTGTTTTTGGTACAACACCGAGCGCCTCAGATTGTTTAAGCGGAGACTTGACGTTACATGACGTTTGAGTATTCGGCCGTAAGATACTTTATTCTCATACTATTTGAGATCATGATAAACAATATTGGTTCAATACGACTCAATTACGACGGCACGGTTGGTGCAGTGGCTGATACAGTCGACTGCTGCGCTCTGGGTTGTGGGTTCGATTCCCACACGGAACAAATATTTGTATGATCTGCAGATAGTTGTTCCGGGTCTGGGTGTATTGTATGTGGAATTCATGTCTGTAAACGCACCCACGACACAGGAGAAATCCTAGTGTGGGGCAACGTATTTAAAAAAAATAAAAAAATAACTGTCATGTGTCCCGTGTGGTGCCGGCTCAGAATACCACCACACCATGGGTGTCGGTGTCCTCCCGTGGGTGTCGTAAAAGTGTGTGTGTTGTGTGGTTTTGGATGGAAAATGTGTCAGAGTGGATGTGGTTGATGCACTAGATGTAAATGGTGAGTAAATGAGTCAGTTTAGTGCTTTACCTATTATAACCTGATGATACTTTAAGCTACTTTGTGCCAAGTCCTTCCAACTAGCAAAATTTGGTTTTACGACCATCTTTATTTTAGTCTGATAAGTACTGCTTCAAACGTCTGTAAGTGGAGAATTAAGCGCACTTTGTAAGAGCATTTGCCCTTAGAATTATTGTATTATGATCTCGTTAAGTTTTGATTTAATCCTACAATAATCATGGTAATTTTTGTAAGAACATAAGTACTAATATCTTACAAGTGTTTTATACTGGCATTCTGTAAGATCAATTAGACTTTGAGTGTACCTTTGGACTCCTCTCTGCAATTTAATTGTAAGAATACTATCACAACAAACAAGTAAAGACCAATGTAAATGTAAATACCTATATTTTTATATTTGTATACTCTTTAATGTTACCTTTTATTTCTTAGAAAACATTTATCTTGCTATCGTAAAAATCGAGACTACATAATCTTTTCTCGATTGTCATATCATATCATCATATCGGCCATTTATACGTCCACTGCTGAACAAAGGCCTCCCCCATAGATATTCATAACTGTGTCATCATTCTGGGGGGTATTTGCCAATACTCACCACGCTTGGCAGGCGGGTTGGTGAGCGCAGTATGGCTACCGTTTCACAGAAGGGACGCTGCTGCCCATCCCTCTGATTTAGATTCCCTTAGTCGCCTTTTACGACATCCACGGGAGGAGATGGAGTCGTGCTATATTCTTAATCCGGACACCACACGATTGTATTGGAACATAAATAACATTTCTTTTCCTTCCAGAATTGATCATGTATATTAATAATATACTTAATTATTTGTGAAACATAAGTGAACCTTTTAAAAGTTTTAATATAAAAAATACCGAAGATCTATGGGGTATTTCTGTTTGAGGTATTAGAACCTCTAATTGATAAAATTGCCCCGATACTAACAATAATTTTTAATCTTTGTACTAGTGGCACTTTTCTTATTTTGATGAAACACAGTAAAGAGGTTTCAATTCTCAAACCAGGCTGCTTTCCCTCAAATTATTGACTGGTTTCTGTTCTTCTAGCATTCAGTAAACTCTTTGAAAGAATAATGCTCGATCAAATGTTGTCTCATTTTACTAAAAATAGGATATTACATTCCTTGCAGTTTGGCTTTCAAAAGGTAGATGATGACAAACGCCTGTGCGAAATTAGTCACTTACATTTTAGTAGCCTGTGAGGGCTCACGGTATGCTGTTGGTATCTTCTGTGATCTCTCCAAGGCTTTTGATTGCGTCGATCACAATACGCTTATTTGTAAGTTAAGGCATACGGAATTTGCGAAACAGCTCTCGAGCTGGTATTATCTTATCTTAACAATTCATAAAACAGCATAACTTACAAATCTAACAACATAATAAAGCTATACCATTGTGTGGTGCTTTGATCCCTTCTTCGGTCGAGATGTTGGGTTTTCTTCTTGAAAAGGCACGATTGTTCTTGTATTAAATCCATAATTCATCGCCAGTAATCCGATCAGGAAAATACTTTTTACCGGTTAAAGCTAAAGCGATTGATAGATAGCGACCCGTACGGCACAATACCTTTTTTTTTTTTTGATCTGGTGGAAATACCTCATGTACTTCCTTCGCCCCGGGAAAAGGCGAAGGGGCATGCTTACCCCTTCTAACGGAGGGAAGGCGACTGTAAAGAGGCCCCCCCCCCAGGCATCTCTCGAGGGGATTGTAAAAGATTCCCCCGAGGCCTCACTATGCGCTGAGCTGCGCACACAGCGGTACGTGACCACATGCGCACCGCTGTCTTCCCGGGGGTCGCTCGGTATGAGCCCGCATATTTTCCAGTAAGCGCGCTCGCAACCCCCAAGGCCCCCCGCCATATAAAGTCGACAGGGGGCTCAGGCGTGTTGGACACGGGCACCGCAGCGGTTGTTACCCTGGCCCCGTGTGCTCCTCCTCCGAGCGGGATCGGCCCTCTCCCGATCCCGCTCTGCGACCTCCTTCTGGAGCATTACGCTCTCATACTCCAATTTTCATACTCTGCCAGCATAGCCGACACTACCGCTGGCAAAGAGATATCTTGCCCGATCCGATCGACCAGGATCCGCCGCTCGGCAGTCCACGCAGGGCACTCTCCGAGCGTGTGCTGTGCGGTATCCTGTTCGTCTCCACAGTGATGGCACTGTGCCGTGACCTCGCGTCCTATCCTGTGCAAGTACGCACCGAAACAACCGTGTTCGGTGAATACCTGCGTCAGGCGGAATGTGACACGCTCGCTCCTTTGGAGCCAGGCTCCGAAGAGCGGCAAGACAGCCTCGACGACGCGCTTTTGCACGTACTGTGGCAGCATAAGCCGCTCGCGCCATAGCTCGAGGGCACGCCGCCGAGCCTGCTGCCTCAAACGTTCGAGCGCCCCTGAAGGCACGCCTTCCCCGCTCTGGCGGAGGGAGCAATATAAACAATATATACCTGCCGTATGCGATACTCATCGAGCCTAACCTTTCTGATAGCCAAACTCGTGGTATATCGTAGCTTAGTGACCTTTAAATCACGAGTGGTGGTATCCTATTCGACTGTAACCCACTACAGAAATCGTAGTCATCTAATGCGGTCGTCCTGAGCGTGGGTGACTGTCAAGACTTCTATCTCGACTGTTGCATGGCTTGCACTTCAAGCGCCCAATTACCAAAATTATATTACGAACGTTCCTTCTATTTCTGAAGGATGTCCGGTCTTGCTGGATATTGGGGCGGTGAGTGTTCGCGGCGCTTACTAATGAGCTCTACCGCTGACGAGGAACTAACCACAGGTCAAGGGCCATTCAGGGGATATTCAAACTACTCGTATGTAGTATTCATTATTGTATTATTTTGTTTTTTTATTCAATTAAGGTTTACCCCTACTAGCCTCGCACTACACCTCATTTTTTAAAATTCTACTTTCGATGCAGAGAGATTATTTAGGTATTTTTATACTGTTTATAGTTACATATATTATAGGATTCTAGTGCTTTCCAAAGAACATGAAGAGTAATACGAACATTTAAAAATACTTGACTTACATCCATGTACTACTTCCAAAGCATTTCAATTCAAAATGTTTAGCGACAAAATATAAGAGTCTAACACAAACACATTTGCTCCATTTTAAAATAGACTGTAAACTAACCCGGAACAGTTTTACTTGAAGGAATCCTTGAGCAAACCTTCTTGGCACATATCAGAGTATATTACGTTAGATGCCAATTCTAGGTAGTACTTAGCTCATTTTGTTTGCTTGCGTCTATTGAATGCTTTTGTTCTGAGAAATTATGTTACGAATAAAGTAAATTTAATTTAAAGATTTTTAAAAACTAAGTATGTACGATATTTTAAATATTTAAGTTTAGATTTTTACAGGATCGGCAACGCGCAATTTAGGTATAGGTACCTCTGGTGTTGCAAGCGTTCATAGGTTACCGCTTACTATCAGGTGAGTCGTATGCTTGTTTGTCAGCTTATTGGTATAAAAACAAACCGAGTCGTGGGTATAGTTTACTGACTGACATCATCATCATCAGATAATGAACACGTAAACACATAACAAAAACAAATACTACTACACAACATCATAACATAAACCCCAACAAATGGCCCAACCATAGACCCCCAGACTCTCTCCCTTCCCCATATGCACATTCTTCACACACACTACGCTCACCCACACACGCGCGCGCGCACCCGCGACACACTTACTCCCACCCACCCACGCACACGCATACACACACATACTCACGCGCCCCACACAGATACTCACTCGGCACACACGCACGCACACATGCACTCACATATACACATTTAATATTTTTAAGAATGATGTTATGTATTTAATTCACTACCTTTATGCTACTTCTATTTTAAGTTTAATGTGTCAACCTATTTGTAACAAATAATTAAGGATATTTTCTTTAACTTGTACGTCACGGACGGAAGGACACTGATTCCCAAAATACAGGTTTTACCTAGTTTGGGAGGCAGCGATTTCAAACGAAAGTGCAAAAATATTATTTCTTAAAAAGAAAAAAAAAGGTGCACAAACACCTACACTGCACAAAAAATCTGACAAATATTTGTTCCGCATCCGCGACACGTCGAAGGGCAGCAAGCTAATCACTTAGCCAGTACGCTAACCATAATGAGTTTTATTAAAATAAAAAAAACAACTCCATTTTCACGTACCGAACAGTAAGAGTCCAAGTAACCCGCTTTCCATCGGCTTCCCATAAAGAGTTGGCGATTTATTTAAAAAAAAATTTAGTACATTGAGTATACACATTGTGGACTTAATGCCATGAGGCATTCCCTACCAGTCAACCTTTGGGTTAAAAAAGCACTTCGATAAAGGTACTAAAACGAAGCTGTACATAATGTTGAAATATACTAAATTTAAAACAAGAATCATACATATACTAATATAAAAATAGATACTATATTATACCACATAATATATAACAAAATAAAATTAAAAATATCTAAAACAAATATTAACTCTAATGACGAAGACAGTTTCAAATGATCAGGATTACAATTAGGTAACAATTTCAAGAAGTATTGACGCACTTTACGTTCAAACGTAAATTTAAATGTGTAGATCAACGACATTTTATTCTTTTAGACGGACACTAAATTTACTACCTCTGAAATAATAATGTCATTTCAAAGGGCGTTAACCCTTATTAATTACAAAACCAACATTATGCAATTCTACTATTAAATTGACTTCTAAAGAAACAACGCTTTAGCTCTTTTATACTTGAAAAATATATTCAAATCTATCTCAATGTGGGTCGTTAGTGTGATCGTAAATCTGAGCTGTCTGTAAAGGTGAATAATCATGCACCAAAATGATTATTTATGTATAAGAATAAGGGAACATGTTCACTGTGATTTTTCGAATATACAAAGTTCATAAAAATACAGCTACAGTTAACAAATATTCCTTAGAAAAAAATACTTGCCTTATTTTAATTGTAAATTGTTGTCATTTCCATCGTAATAAGTGCGTAGTATGAGATACTATGACTCCGGCAAACAAACATCAACCCGGTGAACATAGATTGAATTTAAAAATAAAAAAATCTGCCTATTACTGTCCTAGGTTGCGGAGTCAAGGCCTCTTCACATATACTCAGAAGAAACGAGCATTGATCACCACGGTTATTCACTGCGTAACTACTCCTTTTCCTTTTTTTAAAACTTTGCCCTACACTATGAATTCTCCTGGGTCGTGAGTGCATTTACAGACATACCACACGCAATACACCCAGACCCAGAACAACTACCAGTAGATCATACAAATATATGTTCCGTGCGGGAACTGAACCCGCGACCCAAAGCGCAGCAGCCGACTGTATTAGCCACTGCACCAACCATGGCATCATATTGGCTATTTCAGGCCATAAGATTCAGGTTTCTTCACAATGCTTGCCTCAGAAATATGAAATTAAACATTTAAATTAATTTGGGATTAACAGAGGATGGGCAGCAGCATCCTTCGAGTACATTTATAACTCAACTGCGATCGCCAACCCGTCTACCTAGCGTGGCGGCAAAACCTCAATGAGTACACAACACAAACCCATACCGGTCGTTGTGGCAATCTTTGGGGGAGGCTTCTGCCCAGATATGGAAGATTTTCGGCTGAAATGATGATGATGCCAAGCTTTGAACCCGTAAATTCATGCTCAAGAAGTCGGCCCATAAACCTATAGGCCGCCACGATATTGGAAAACAGAAAACATTAATAATTGCATTCATAAAATACGTAGAATAGTCTACAATCATATTAAGATCGAAGCAATATCATTATTCGAAAAGTCTTCCTTACCCCGTTCTAGAAATATTCCGTCAAACAAAAGCTTTATACTAAGCGATTAAGCCTGTGTACAAAACCTTATATTATATTTTCACGTCTGACCGATTTTCCGTCGGATCGCGCGCTTAATGAAAAGGTCAGAAGAAAGATTAGAAATTTATTGGAAAGGTCTAAGCCGCAGATGAGATCGGTAATCTTATAAGTTGCACCTTTTCACCAGATTAGCCATTGGTTGTAATGGATTTGTGTTGTACATACCTGTAATATTTTTATTACACAACATTTTAGTCAAGAATCCATTATTGTAATACGTAATATTACATTAAATATTGAGCTATAAAAAATACATTGCGATACCTTTATCGTTTGTGGAAGTGATTGATTGAGCGATACTGAAAGTGCTTACAGCACCAATCTATACCAAATGACTAATACATTTATTAAATTCTTTAATACTATGCGTGGTTTATACTTTTTATTTTATGTTCAACGTTATAAACGTTTTATATAACTCAAGTAATATTTAAAGGATAATATAATACATAAGCTTCTTTCTAAGCAAACTGCACACTTGTGTGTAAGCTTTAATAAATAATTGAAAATAGTAGTTTTCGTCTGCCCTAACGCTATTTTGAATAAAAACACAAAAAACTATTTATTTTTACTTATTACTACTAGGAAAATAAAAACTAAACGGCTGTTGTTTACAGTTCACGGTTGAGTTCAGCGTTCGCAGTAGCGTAATAATATCATATCATAGTACAATAACCATGTATCGTCTTGATCACGTTGTTTCATAACATTGCGTGCTCAAAAATTATAATATCTGTAACCTATTATTTCTGAGATAAATGGCTTTCCTATTTTATTATAGCCCAAAGTGTAACTTCTTCCCAAAGTTTTCGGTACGTTGTCGCTAACACCCTGTATAATTAGAGCTTTATCATCTTCTTATGGAATACAATCGTAATGTTCCAGAAACAGACAAAGACAAACGTACGTAACCCTAAACACTTTACTTTAAACATCTAATAATATAAATGACATTATACAAAGCAAATTGTTAGGTTTTATCTCTCTATCCGCTGATAGCAAAAAATTGTTACGGTCAGGCTTAGATGAGATTTTTTAGACTCTTCTTTTATACTCTACCATGAAACAGTTTTATTGAAAGGTCACTTTTTTCGAATTTCGAATGATGTTAGGTTAGCTCTTTGCACTTTTGGGTGAAATATAATTGGATTAGGGAGGTAGGGAAGTTAGATAGATTAGGTAAGGTACGGAATTGTATAGTAATGATTTGAGAGCAGTGACGTACCTTGACGTGGTTTTACTAAAAGATAAGCCATGTATTTATTTCTTTTAGATTTTAGTTAGTATTATAAACCTAGAATAAATAATTATATTAGAACTTTCCATCACCGATTTAAACCCTTTACAGAACATTCCACATACGACGCGGTTTACCGAAACGGTTTTCTTTTGCGGTTTTAGTGGCGTTTGCAAATAGCGTGTGTGACCATACGGTAAAACCAAATGCGGTAACAAAAACCAATTTGTTTATTTTTGCCATCGAATTTTGTCAATGGAAACCGTTCAGTTCAGTTTATACCGTACATACATGATCTAATACAGAGTTTGACTGCATATTCCGTCTTGTGTCCAGATTAAGAGCACCACTACATCTCCTCTCGTAGATGACATAAATGACGATTAAGGTACTCTAAACTTGAGGAATGGGCAACAACTGCCCGTCCTTGGAACAGCAGCCATACTGCACTCACCAACCCGCCTGCCAAACATAGTAAGTACTGGTAGATCCCCCCAAAATGACGGCACAATTGTGGAAATTGCTGGGAAGGCCTTAGATTAAGATTAGCAATGGATGTCCTTTGGCTAATGTGAAGTCTTTTGTTTGTGTGATTAGATTCGATAACTCAAGCGCTTAGCCATGGTGACAATTGGATTGTCCTAAAGAAAAACAAAATGACCATAAAGAAAAAAGAACTTGATCTTTGAATATTTTTCAAGATTCTTCTCTACAGTTTACTAACATAAACCCCACCATCACAAACACCCATACCAGATAGGAGTGATCGGTGAAAGATTGGTGAGGCTAAGCAACGGGCATACCGCTCAGTCTATAGATAGGTGACCGCATAGTGGTATTTGAACTAAGCATATTTGTGCTTCCGAGAAGGCACGTAAACTTGTCGGCTCCAGTTGCCATCATTAGGCGCCATCGTTAAAGCCAAGACGCGTTTGGGCGGCTTCAGCAAATCTGAAACAGGATACTAACCGAAAAAAATAAGACCGGTGCGAGGGTCAAACTTGTCACCTGGAGCGCAGAAACTTAATTGCTTAGCCACTGCGTGAACCGTGCTGTAGAATGTGCATAATTTAACTCATCGTTGACTCACAACATTTTAATGAGTATAATGCAAAATAAAAGAGTACTTTTTATCTCTCTCCTTTTCTCTTATCAAGTAATCAGTTATACTTGTTACATATTCACACGTAACCTGTCACATTCATTAACACTCTTTCTCTCCACTGTCGAGGGTCGAGACCTGGGACTAAGCCCCCTTTCGAAGTGTCAAGGTTCGCAGCCCACAGAAATATGGGCTGGGCGTTGGATTACTTACTAATTAAAATTTAGTAAGCGGTCTCATACAGTGTTTAGGGATTACAATCCCTATATATTAATACAGTGTTGTGAGAAGTTGATATTCGTTTTATAGCAGGGACGCCAACCATGCAAACCATGCGATCGGGCCCTACCAAGTGACACCACCGGTTACCCGGGTGAAGCCCAGCAGATGCCCGTTCAGATGACTGCCATAATATGGCCCATGTCCGCGACGCTTTCAGATCAAGCCGAGCACGCTGCGGAAAGTGAAGCGTTGTGCTGCGTATTGAGCGACTTGAAGTGTGAGTCGTCGCTCAATTTAAGTGTTTCACGTACTCACACGCAACCTGTCACATACATTAACACTCTCTTTCACACATAACGCTTAGTTTATATTGCTGCCCTTTCCTACATAATCGTTCCATACCTTACAACAATACATAGTGCATACGCAACAAAAATTGGCGCAGGAAGCTTCTGCCCCTAAGGGACGCAGCATAGCTTTTATATGTAAAATCGAATCTATACACAGCAGGACGACCGTATAGTGTATTGCTAAAGCGGAAATTAAATTGTCCATCGTAAAAAAGGATATAACATTTTGATGCGTCAGGTACCTCCGAGGGAGTAATTTCTCCTCGTTTAATGCTTTTTACGACACCCTTTTTGTATGGAGAACTAATGTCTGATTTATTTTATATAAGTTGATTGTATTACCAGAGATGACATATGGGACAGAGACGTAGTCCCTCACTATGGTCCTCATTTTTCTACGTGATCGAATAAGAAATGAGGAGACCCGTAGAAGAACTACTAGAAAGAGTGACTGTGAAGCGGTCCACAGCGTGACCACATGCGCATACCGTCTTCTCTTGGGTCACTTGGTGATATATGTAGGTCCTAGGTACCAGTCATCACACCACTCTCCTCATCAAGCTAGGGCATTGATTAGATTATATGTTAAGGACCACTTTGTTGGCGGCCATATTGGATTTAGATTGTTTTTGTAGTGTACAGTATTTTACTAGTCAAGCCCTATCATTTGATATCCATATTGAGGGGGTTGTGAAATATATGTAATCCACCATTTTGTAGCGGTGGCTATCTTGGATTTACAATGATACTGAATATATTCAATTGTAATGTCATCAAAACTAAAGATGTGTACCAAATATCAGAGCAATCTGTCAAAAGATAAGGGGTAAAATTTCAAAGACTTAATTTGACCCAAATACAAGCAGAGCAAGCTAAATAATGGCTCAGAATGCCACCACCCCATTTCCTCCCATGGGTGTCGTAAAAGTCGACTAAGGGATTAGCTGGAGGATGGGCAGCAGCGTCCTTTGAGTACATTAATAACTCAACTGCGATCGCCAACCCGCCTGCCAAGCATGGCGATTATGGCAAAACCCCCCAATGTGTTCACAACACATCCATATCGGTGGTTGTGGTGATCTTTGGGGGAGGCCTGTGTCCAGCAGTGGACTTCATTCGGCCGAAATGATGATGAAGCTAAA
This sequence comes from Diloba caeruleocephala, assembly GCA_947459985.1. Lineage (NCBI taxonomy): Eukaryota > Metazoa > Arthropoda > Insecta > Lepidoptera > Noctuidae > Diloba > Diloba caeruleocephala. Next base: position 22,144,511 of record OX381610.1, read on the forward strand.
TAAAATCATTAGTAAAAATAATAAAATTGGGCGTACTTCTCTGTAAGCGAAACCAATCAAACCATACTATCACACCGAAATCTTCAGTATTTCAGTACAACCAAAGTTTTCCGTGATCCAGATCGATGATCGTTGCCACGTGGCGTGATTTCTATAGATTTTCACGTAGCCATCCTGTGGTGTTGTCGATGTCAACGATGACACGGTGATTTCGCCGATCCAAATTACGTCAGGGGTCATCAACATTTTTGGCTATATTAACTTCCTACCAAGATCGTTTTTGAGTACAAGTAACCTTGTTGTAAAATAGCGTGTCCGTACGAGTTCTCGACCGGCCGGCCGAGATTAAGCTTGTAGACGTACTGAAAAGTGTCGGCAGTGAGGCGTAGCTATGACATAGCAGTAGTACTGTGACTAATCACTACATGCATACTCATTATTTCTAAGGAAATCTCGTCTAGCAGACCTGCGGGAGGAGTGTTTAAAAAGAAGAAATGTAGACACTGTATTTCATGTTTTGAGTCATCGGTCAGACTGTAGACCTTTCAGTTCAGTCTACTTCTAGATACATAATAAAAGTTACTGGGGTGAACTTAATGCGGAAGTAGTGTTGAGGAACTTAAATTATAGCAAAACTCTTTGAAATAATATTCGATTAATAGTTAATTTATGTTTTATTGATACACTCAATACATGTTACACAGCACTAAAGTCTTAATAATTGACATCAAATCCAAACCAAAGATACCCTTTTAAGTTCTACTTTGATGCAGACAACCCTATACATACTTACCTATCGATAAAGAAGTATTACGGGATCAGGAGTTATAAACTAATTTCGCGTGTATTTTGAAAGAGCCGATGCGTCTTCCTTTTCCCTAAAATTGTTATTGTGTCATTTATTTCTGAATAGCTTTGGAAAAATTCAATTGGTGCGATAATGATGAGAACAGCCATGTCGTTTATTCCCAAAGTACAAAAAAGACCCCTTGAATAAGAAATATCTATAAATGTTATTTGTCGATGAAAAAATGTCTTGTTCACTGTTCATAGAATTCATTACTGATCACACGCAAATGTGTTACTGATTTCACGAGATAGTTGGCTATATCTCTGAAAATCATTCTTAATGACGCATAGGATTTGCAAGCATTTATCAATCAACCATTCTATCAATTCAGCCTATCACAATTCAATGCTCGATAAAGGCCTCTCTCATAGTATCATAATTATATTATCAACATAAATCTCTCATACGAGTAGTAACTTGAAAATATTAGGAAACACCTTTCTATACCAACTTAGTACCTACATAACAGTACTGAGTTATTCCGTGTGGTTACCGGAAACAAATAGACTACCTCTCTCCTCACATGAGTGTCGTAAAATAAGACTAAGGGTTGATATCAAGATAATCGGCAGCAGTTTTTTATGTATTTAACACTTCTCGCAAACATTTCCTGAAAATGTGGTTGCCAGTTAGCCAGGCAATTTAAGGCGAAGCCAAAAGAGGCCGCCAGCCGGGCTTAAAATTAATTTTATAAACTAATAACTGCTGCTAAGGACTCTGCAGGACTCAAACCTTGTTTTTAGGGTTGCTGGAGGATACAAGCTATGTAGAGACAGCTGGATCGGTATTATTTAAATATTTTAGGCAATATTGAAAACTATAGGCTCAACACGAGCCGACACGAGCAACGGACGAAGACGAGAGAAGATAATTAAACGGGATGGTGTCGCGGTGACAGGCCTCTGCAGTGTCAGTGAGGCGGGGTCGGCAGCAGCAGTCTCTCGTGTGCTGACAACAGCAATGCGATCACCAATGCTCCTGTTATGCGTGGTGATTAGCTAGGTACTGAGTGGTGACTCGTTGAGCACCTGTCGCGAGTTGGCCTCGACCTGGCCGAAAGTTAGTATGGCTTCCAGCAGCGGTGATCCACCATTGACGCGATTCTTCGCGTCCGCTCGCTGTCGGAACAGGCAGTGTCTCGGCAGGGTGGGGTAGCGTTGGCGGTCAGTCTAGACATCGTCAACGCCTTCAACTCCATCCCGTGGGGCGCTATTAGGGTGGCATTAGTCCATCATCGGTGTCCGCCCTACCTGCAGGGTATCATAGGGGCCTATCTGCGCGATAGGCACATTCGCTACGTGGGTAGGGACGGTAACGTAAAGCGAAGGGAGATTACGTGCGGGGTTCCGCAGGAGTCATTTCTCGGCCCCCTTTAATGTAACCTTGCCTACGACGCGATCCTGCGTGTCGTTCTCCCTGCTGGCGTCAGCTTAGTTTGTTACGCTGACGACACTGGTGTTGGCCAGCGGGGAGTCCTTCGAGGGAACCATCCGGCTTGCAGAGCAAGCGGTGGCAATTGTCGTGGCCAAAATCCACGCCCTGGGTCTGCGGATAGCGCCTCAAAAAACCGAGGTGCTATGGTTCCACAAACTGCCGAGGAGCAGAGAACCACCCAGTTCGTGGATATACGTTGGTGACGCGCGAATCGGGGTGGGCCGGTACATGAAATACCTGGGGCTCACCCTGGACAGTCGTTGGGGCTTCGAAGAGCACTTTCAGCGCCTCGTCCCCCGAGTCGAGAGGGTAGTGGGTGCACTTCACCGGCTGCTGCCCAATTTCGGGGGACCATGTGAGGAAGTTCACCGTTTCTACGGAGAGGTTGTGCGGTCTATGGCCCTCTATGGGGCGCCTGTATGGTCAGCACAGCAGTCAGGTTCCCAGCGCTGCAGAACCAAAATTCACGGTCTGCAGTGTGTCTATCAGTGTGTGGCTATCCGGATCGTACGAGGATACCGAACGGTGTCCTACGAGGCGGCAACTCTCCTGGCGCGTTTTCCGCCTTTCGACATCCTGGCGGAGATGGATGCGTGGGTCTACGATCAGACACGCTCCCTCCGCCAGAGCGGCGAAGGCACGCCTCCAGGGGCGTTGGACAGGCTGATAAAATCAATCCGACGTTGTGAAGGGGATGAAAATCAAGTTCAAAAATTCAGTTCATCGATACATACATACCAAGCTAATAAAAGCGTGTTAAAAAGTGGCTTTGCTTATTTTGTCACACCTTCTAGTTACGAGGCCTCGGGGAAATTCGGACCGACGGACTGACAGTGTTGGAAGGGTCGTTACCCAGCCACTGTAATGGCACAGAAAGATGATGTACCGGAAGGTGTGTATGTGACCTGAATCTTCATTTGTCACACACATGAAGCCTTTGTTCGTTTCATTGTGTTGCTTACAGTCCTTTTTCCGTTATGTTAATCATCTGAAATGTATTGTATTAAAACAAAATTAAATTACAGATATAATTCCCGTGGATGCCGTAAAATAATACCAAGGAATTATATCAAGATTTGTAGCTGTGAGGTCAAAATAGAAACTTCGATTATGCTGCGGAACTTAATCCATTTTCCAAACACGGTAATCCTAGCAAAATAGGAATAATGAATGTAATGTCTAACTTATGACTTATCATTGTAGCAATCAATATACGGACATCAGGACATCCCGGTGACCGAAACCATGGCCACGGATTTGCTGGAGGGAGTACTTTCATCGCTCTTTCCGGCGGTCCGGGACCATCCTGGTCCCTCTCCACCCCCGATTGCCTCCAACTGGGCTGAGCTGTCCAATCTCGGGGGACCATCTGAGGAAGTTCACCGCCTCTACGGGGGGTCGTGCGGTGCACCTACCGCTTGACGCACATGCTCACCGGGCATGGTTTATTCGGTGCGTACCTACACAGAATAAGACGTGAGGCTACGTCACAATGCCACTATTGTGATAGCGACCAGGACACCGCACAGCTCACGCTCGAGGCGTGCCCTGCGTGGGTGGCCGGATGACAGATCCTGGTTGATGGGATCGGGCAAGATCTCTATCTGGCACTACTGCTAGTGTCTGGCTATGCTGGCAGAGCATGAAAACTGGAATGCAGTGATCTCCTTTTGTGTGAGCGTCAAACTTCAGAAGGAGACGGCAGAGCGGGATCGGGAGAGGGCCAATCCTGCTCAAAGAAGGAGAAGACGGCGCTGGGGTAACAACTGCCCTGGCACCTAATTCCTATACGCCTGAAACCCCCAGCCGTCATTACAAGGCGGGGGGCCTCTGGGTTCATGGGTGCGTAGATTGGAGAATCTGCGTGCCGACACTGATCGACCCGTGTGTGCAGTACAGCACAGTGCTCAGGGACGCTTCGGAGGATCCTGTACAATCCCCCCCCCCCCGGGGGGGGGGGGGTGATCGCCTTACGGTCACCCTCTCCGAGATGAGCCTATAGGCGTGGCACCAGTGGGCGGCTCTAGTGTGATCATACGAGGACCTAGAGCCCCCTTTGGTGCCGAAGATGACCGCCCCAATGGTTTGATGAGCGCAGTCTGGCTACTGTTCCACAGAAGGGACGCTGCGGCCCATCCCTCTATCTTAGAGTACCTTAGTCACCTTTTACGATATCCACGGGAAGAGATATAGTGGTGCTTTATTCTTAATCCGGACACCACACGATACCCGGACTACCGTTAGTTAGTAGTAGACTACATTACTAGTTTCATAGGGAAATCTAAAAGTAGGTATGTTTGAATATATGAGGCTCCATCACACTCAAATGGTTAAACAGATTGTAATGAAATTTAGTATAAAGGTAGATTAAGTATGTTATAGAGTAGGACATAGGATATCTAGTTCCCTTAATTAAGAAGGATGCGAACGAAGTATCGAGTAATAGGTATTATTATTCATTGGAAACTTAAAGTACATGAGAAACGAAATTCAAAGGCATCACATAGGATTTTCCACAACTTAAACATTGTTAAAGGAACAGCAGCAATATTTACTGTTATAAAAAATAAATTAAATTACATATAAATGAATTATATTTGGAAACACTTCCATGCAACCTTTGAATATTGTTCGTCTTTAAACTCGTAATTTCTAGTTCATAAATTAATTATTCATTATCAAATAAAATGTGTCATGCAGTCTGTATGTATCGCAAAATGGGAAGGAGCCCGGGGACATTCCATCATCATTTTGTTTGCCCATCCATCGTTTATGGATGTCAAAAGTTGAGGGCGCGCCGTATCGACCTGGCTGTTGTTTGCGTAGAAAACGATTATGCCGCAGGCATTCTCTACCAGTCAACCCAAGAGTAATCTCTCAACGATTAGTGTTTTTACGTGAAATAATACTAAGTAAGTAGTCCTCTTACAACGGCAAACGCTACTCAAGATGTATTCAAAACATCAGGAAAAACAAAAATCTATAACATGCGCGATAAAATCCGTGAAAAAGTATTTTATTACAAGAAGTAATAGTCGCGAAAACGCGATAAGACATTACAAAAAGTTATTTTAATAAAAAAAGATTACTGTTTTAACTGTAGCTAATTCAATCGTTTGATATCATTTTAATAAAATATTAAACATTTTAATTTACTTTAATTAATTAAATATTAACTAGGTACACATAACTACGACTTTTATTATCTCCAATCCGTTAGACAAGCGCACTGCGCTTCGGTCGGCGGTATACATCTGCGATTCACGCTCCTCGGCGTGGCTCACAAAATGTACAATAAAAGTAAATTAAAAAAATACTACTGTATTATTTAAGTGAATGCATATTTAAAATATATGTATACAAAGTTGACATGCGGCCCCTACTGATCTGCACTTAAAATTTGTGGTCCTCTTATCGTATCATCGATGATCACAACTATAGATTTCTACAGATTTTATAGTTAATTTACCACTCGCATCTGACTCGGGAATAGGTTTCGATAGTCTGATTATAAGGGTGTCCTCACGATTACCAAAAAATATGATATATCAAACTTTAACCATCGTCACGAACTGACAGATTATATCTATCAGATAGATATATTTGAAAGGATGAACGCAATATTATGTTTGACATCTTGCATATTATATCTGGATTAGTTACTATGATGACCTCGTTGCAACTAGGATGACTTGGGGTGGCCTTTTTATTGTCACCTCCCCACTACTTGAGGGGGTGACCGCTTTACAGTCATCCCCTTCTAGATGTGCCCAAACGCGTGGCACCAATGAGCAGCTCTACACTACACACTAGTAGCAACACAGAAATAGGAAATAAGAAGTGGTATGGTATCCCTGCGCCACCGTGACATGCACAATCCGGGCAATTTGGAAAAAAAATGCACGATTTATAGCATCCGTTGAGATTCGAAACTTTGTTAAATAGTCGTGTTGTTCGGGGATAATATGATAAATCCGAAGTGAAAATAATAAATTTATCAAGGAAGGAATCATATACCATATCCAGTGAAAGAATCTTCTTGTATTTGTCTATAAAAATAATGAATTAAAGATTATTGTTTTCTTTATTATGTTACATTTGGATTGATGAAGCAGAACTACATTATTATTTTTGTACAAAATAAGATGCTTCTTATCTACGACTTTTAACTAGCAATCGGTGAATAACAAACGCAGTGAACAGAACAGCGAACGGTAATCCCAATAAACTACGCGTTTTACTAGTTTCACGGTTTCAAGTTGTTGGTCCTATGGAGAAGAGCACGCTAGAAAATGTGGAGGCTCTCATTAAAAACACCCAGACAATTGCGAATTAAACTCGCGTGAAGAGGGTTCCGTACGATGTGTATAGTGTTATGTTTTTTAGTATTCCGAATGTTGGGGTCACTTTTGGGGGGCTATATAGAAAATTAAAGAGTAAAGTTTTGCAAACTGTAACATTTTTTTTATTATTATAACTTTTTGTAACACATGAAATGGAAGGGCTTGTTGTGTGGCTCTTAAATTTATTTATTTCATCTTTTAAAAATATATAGTTCTAAATTTATTTAAGAAAATAGATGTAAATTGAGCATCGCCCGTCACCTATCTCCGAAAATACAGAGCCTAAAATGTTGGATAGAATATGGTCTTTACTAGCTGTAGAGGTCGGGCGAAGAAAGAGAGGAAAACCTATAAGAACTACATGGTCTTAATATAACATACTAAATTTTTCAATATTGTGCGTACATACTTACTTTTGCAGTTGGAATGAAACAAAATAACAACATCATAATTTACAGCTTATTCCGAGCGATACACAGGGATTCAATATTAAAATGAATCTAGTCATCAATATTGCATCGGAACGGGTTGGCTTTCGTTCCAATATTCGAAATACCTACATAAAGATACCAATAATCTGTAGCGATACCGAATTCATTTCCGCTGTCGGCCGAACCTCGTCGTTTCAGACTTGTCCGACACAGCGCTACGATAAGGGGAAGTACACTTCTACATTTTAAAATATTTATATTTTCTGTGAGAGGAAAAATATTATTGTATTTTATTTCTCCTGTGTCGTGGGTGCGTTTACAGACACAAATTCCACGCTCAAGACACCCAGACCCGGAACAACTACCTGCAGATCGTACAAATATTTGTTCCGTGCGGGAATCGAACCCACGACCGGGTGCGCAGCAGCCGACTGTATCAGCCACTGCACCAACAGTGCTCAGCAACTAACACCAAAGCGGTGACCATCCATGCAGTGCTAAGAGACCGGTTCTTCAAGATCTGGTTCTTGAAGAAAACCATGCACCGAACTACCGGATGACCGATTCCTGGTGTGTCAGAAATTGAGAAATTGCAAATGTTCATGTGTAAACCTCAAGAAGAAGCTTAAGAAGTTAGAGGCGTGCAAATTAGTCTATGGACGGTCAGGAGGACAGTTTTCGCTGCCAATAAACACAGTCAACGCCCAACCTGTGGCCCTAAATGACTCCGTAAACACAGAGTTGAAAGCATTTTAGGGCGAATTTGCCAGTACTCACCATGCTTGGCAGCTGGGTTGGTTAGCGTAGAACGACTGCTTCACAGACGGGACCACCCCTCTTGTTTAGGGTCCCTTAGTCGCCTTTTAAGAGTTCCACGGGAGGAGATGGAGTGGTGCTATATACTTTATCCAACGCCACACAGAATACGTTCATTTCCCTTAACCGTGGTAAACTAATTGTAAAGTTGTTTACTTACAAGTTCAGTCTAGTTGTTTGACTTTGTGGTGCAACTTGTGCATTGTTTACGACTGCTCTAATGAAATCTTTGCGCGGACACATAATCGCGGTCTACGTTTATATACTAGCAATGTTTGCCGTTTATTATAGAAACTTGAAAGCAATTGTATTTAGTTTATTGAGTTATAAAATACGACTTGGAAATGAACAGAGCAAATATTTCAAGACAACGTTAACAAATAGAGCAGAATTCCCATTGACTGGCTGAGAAGGATCCAGAAATAGTAAGAAATAGAAGTAGATGGATAAAAAAATGGTCTGATAATATCAATAACCTGCTGGTTTGAGGTCTGCTAGAAATATTGTGCAATGGAAGAAACTGAAGGAGGCCTATGACAAAAGGTCACTGAAGTAATGGATAGTTTATTAAGAATGTTATTTTATACGCGTTGTTTGTTATTGTTGTAAATCCTGTGCTAGAAAAAAAAGCTATTCTGTATTTAAATATTTCTGTTGTGGGGGCCCGGAGTTATACGGACTCGCTTCCTGAGCATTGGGTTCTCATCTCATTAGCCCGTAAACGTCAACTGTTGAGCGTGGGCCTCGCAATGAGCGCTAAAATGAACGTACATAGGAACATTGCCATTATTACTACCCCTTTCGGATTGGGGACCGCAGTATGCGTCATTAAAAAGTAAAACAAGAATTAAGTTGCACGGTTCACAAAAGTTGGTTAAATACAATTTAAAAAAAAGTTAACAACGCAAGAGATTCGTTGCGATTTAGAGGCAGTATAAGGAGAGTCTGCTCCCTCGTATTCCACTGTCGCAAGGTGGGCTTCTCAATTTCGAGTAAGGAGAACGAGCACGGAAGACGAACGTCGTTGCGGCCGTCCATCGACGTCAGTCACCCAAGAAAATGTTGCGAAAGTCGAGAAAATTGTATTGAGCGATCGAAGAATTACCATCCGATAGTTAATTCAAGAAACGGGCATTTCATATGGAAGTATTCAATCCATATTGAAACAATCTTCGAATATGAGAAAAGTCTCCGCAAGATGGGTGCCGAGAATGTTAACCGACAGTCAGAAACAAAATCGACTTGACATTTCGAAGACATTGTTGGACAAGTTTCAAGGAGATTCTGAAAACTTTTTGTCTCGTTTCGTAACAATGGACGAAACATGGGTCTATCATTTTGATCCCGCGACAAAACAGCAATCTTCGCAATGGAAACGGCCATCATCACCGACTCCGAAGAAGTTTCGTGTCGTGGCATCGGCTGGCAAGGTTATGGCCTCAATATTTTGGGACTCAGAAGGGATATTGTTGATTGATTACCTGGAGCGTGGCACCACTATTGCAGGCCAATATTATGCAGCTTTAATTCCCAAGTTGAGGAATGCCATCAAAGAGAAAAGGAGAGGGAAACTTCGAAGGAGCGTGCTGTTTCATCACGACAACGCACCCGCTTACAGGTCGGCAGTTGCGATGTCTGCCATTCAGCAAGCTTGCTTCGAATTGGTTGACCACCCCCCTTATTCACCAGATCTGGCGGCTAGCGATTTTTATGCGTTCCCCAAATTGAAAAAGTACTTTAGGGGAAACAGGTACGAAGACGATAACGAGGTGATGGATGCCGTGGAGAGCTTTTTGCAGGCACAAGACAAAACATTTTTTGTGAAAGGGATTGAAGCCTTGGAAAAGCGCTGGACTCGGTGTGTAGAGATACTCGGAAACTATGTAGATTTTTTTTTTATTAAGTTATCAATAGTCATTATATTCTATCTCATTCTCACTACTTTTTGATCCCTCCTCGTACATACCAACCTAAAAATATCAAGGTTATGGAATAGCATTGCAAACGGTGCATACATATTTTTTTCGTTAAAATGTTGTATGGTGCTTGCATGAAAAAACCATACATCTCCACTCTCTTACAATTGGCCCTAATTCCTTTGCAGGCGATTAATCCTTGAATTATTTTGAACTTTTGACCTAGTCTATAGCGACCTTTTTTTTAAAATAGTCAAATATAAAATACCTAATTTGAAAGAATATTTTTTACTGTTGGTTATATTCATTTAATTTTAAATCTACACGCACAGCCCAAACGGTGAACACGACCATATTTTATTATATTCGTTAACGCGTCATAAAATTGTTAATAAATAAATCAATGTGATGCATACAATAGGACGAATATAATTTCCTAATATGCACGCGAGGCGATCATAGCCTCTTGCACTCACTGCTCGGTAAACGATCAGCGAGGCTAAACAACGTTCGGTACGGTCAGGCAATGATGGGTCACCGCATAGTGGTATTTGAAGTGATTCGGAGGGCATATAAATACGAAAGTTTCGGTTTTTGACATTAGACGGTACTCGTTAAACCAATTCGGAGGCCTGTGGCTGGCTTAATTAACTCAGAAACAAGGTTGGCCACAAACTAAACGAAACAATAGTAAAACGATCTGCATATGCGAATAAGTACATCAACATAGAAAAGCTAAAACTTATTCTGAGAACTTATACTGGCAGTACCGGTAACTAACAAAGTTCCTAGCACAGGGTTCTCGCTAAACCATGACTATCGCTAAGCTTAAATACATTTGCAGGGATTCAGGGCGGAGAATTGCGAGTGAGAGTCTTAAACAGCCATTTTGTAAGTTCAAATGACATTTGGGGTTTCCATCAGAGTTGTCGTTTGTAAGTCTACCGTGTCACTAAATCTAATGATAGACCAAAGTTGGTCGGAATTATCCAAGGAATGATGTCGGTGCAAGCCTAATAAATGATGTTAGTTTTACTTTGGTAATAAACTGCGCTAAGCGCTGAAGATTGGGTTCAGTTTAGATTAGAATAAGAATTGCGTTTGTTGACATGGATACTACAGAAAAATAACACGAGGTGATGTGATCATATTGAACTGTGACATACTACAGATAGATAAACGGCCCAATGGAATTCTATAATTAAAATTAGAATACAATAATTTTCAATTATTATAATTAACTCGCTGGTGTTCTGCCATCATATTAGCTGAAGGACGCCTTCTGCTGAACACAGGCCTTCCCGATAGTTTGCCTTAATTGTGTCGACATTTTAGGGGAATACGACATTATTCACTACGTTTGGCAGGTGAATTGGAGGGCGCAGAATAGCTAATGTTTTACAGAAGGGACACTGCTACCCATTACTCTGGTTTAGAGTTCCTTATTCGACGTTTAAGATATCCACGTGATGAGATAGAGTTGTGCTATATTCTTAATCGGAACACCACAAAGTAGTTTGATTAGTTAAGAACGTAACTAGCCGACTGTATAAATAATTATTTCCATTAGGCACAATTCAAATTCAAGGGACAAATGGCGAAATGAACGCTGCGACCTAAATCGAAGAATTCAAATCAAAAGTTCAGTGGAGAATTTATTATAGAGGGAGTAATAATAGATAGAGGTTGGAAAGCGTAAATTACTTTTTGATTTTCAGGAGAAAAATGGTTGTCCCATTTGTTCGTTTTTCGAATTGTCTCGAGCCTTTGAATCTCAATTAAAATTTTATTTTTCTATGCTCGTGAATTGCTGAAATAATGTTTTAGAAGAAGCATAATTTATTCATAATAGACTAGTACTTTATTTCGAATGCAGTGCAGAATGATTTTAGTGGAATTTCACACAACACTTTCTGATATCACCAACATTAATCATAGCTTTTGTTACCTTGTTATAAAGCCCATTATTTTATGGTATCTTATGGCATACCATAAGATACCATAGAATAATGAGCGTAACAAAAGTGTAGAGGGAATACCCTTCTACACTATTATTTCTTGTTTTATGTTAATCTTGTCCTGGTCCTTTAGACCATAATGCCATCAGTCTTACAAAGCTTGTGTTTACCACCAAGCATTTATTCCATCTGACTGCAAGACATTTAGACAAGAGTGTTCTACCCAACGCCACATGAATTACGTTATTTGGTTATCAGAAAAAAAACTGAGGTACTGATAGTATATACAATATTTTTCTTTTTTAAACGAGTACCTGTATGTATATACACATGTATGTTACGAATCTCGATATCGTATTCGGTATTTGATAAATACCTGCAAGACCCGTCTCTTTAGCCAATACGTACTTTATTTTTGTCATATGGAAATCCTCATGGACTTTCTCTACCTAGGGTAAGGGCGGAGGTGCGAGCCGGAGTGTTACCGGCCAAAATCATCCCATCGAGGAACACCTTCTACTTACCTATGGCTGGGGGTGCAGAGTTCACTAGGCCCGTCACTTAGTCTGACGAGTGGTCCGTGCGACGTTTTTTATTTTTTATTGTTGTCCAGAGAAAATTCTACATGAACTTTTCGGGTGAAGGGGCCCATACTGGATTCCTACTGGCTAAAACCATTAGGGCGGTCATCTTCAGCACTGAAGGGGGGATCCAGGTCCTCGTAAGATCACACTAGAGCAAAGCACATTCCTTCCAAAAAAGCCCGCGCAGGAAACTTCTCGCTGCCTTCTCAGGCCTGCTTCTGATCGAATGACGGACTGTTCCAAGTTTGTCGGCTGCATACCTCAAGTCATGGAGGCCGAAGATCGATCAGTGCCCTTCAGCACCGGGTATAGTTTTTGTGGCTGAGAAGAAAGGTGGTATCTTCCTGCCCCGGCTCCGCCCTATATTATTTAAATTTGATAGGTATTTATATTTCCTCTGTTTCTAAGTTGTTTCCTGGATAAAATTTAAGTTCATAATATTATGGTAGCTCAGACCGGGCATAGAGTATTTTGTAACTGATTGTCCATTGATTGTATTATTTATAAGTATTTGACAACAACTAACCCATACCCGTACCAATTTCATTACTATATATAACAATGTTTGCTGTATTCACATTTCCTGAGAGCTGTTTTAGGGAACAATTATTGCATATGGTTAAATCTGATGCTGACATTGAATAAACCGGCGTGAACTTACTGCTTAGTAAGTTATTGGGCCATGATTGGGATTGCTCGAAGTTACCAGTACATGACCCTACGACAATACTTATTCTACTGCTAATACTCAAACCGAAACTTAGACATGTTGTTTAAACCGGGGACAAAATATTGAGATTCGCATAACGAACCATGGAGCGCACTATACTTATCGATGGATTTCGAAGTACATTTACAAAGAAAAATACTTGTATATACTATCAGTACCTCAGTGTTTTTTCTGTTATCCAAATAACGTAATTCATGTGGCGTTGGGTAGAACACTCTTGTCTAAATGTCTTGCAGTCAGATGGAATAAATGCTTGGTGGTAAACACAAGCTTTGTAAGACTGATGGCATTATGGTCTAAAGGACCAGGACAAGATTAACATAAAACAAGAAATAATAGTGTAGAAGGGTATTCCCTCTACACTTTTGTTACCTTGTTATAAAGCCCATTATTTTATGGTATCTTATGGCATACCAGTCAGACTAAGTAACGGGCCTAGTGAACTCTGCACCCCCCGCCCAAGGGTAAGTAGAAGGTGTTCCTCGATGGGATGATTTTGGCCGGTAACACTCCGGCTCGCACCTCCGCCCTTACCCTAGGCAGAGAAAGTCCATGAGGATTTCCATATGACAAAAATAAAGTACGTATTGGTTAGAGAGACGGGTCTTGCAGGTATTTATCAAATACCGAATATGATATCGAGATTCGTAACATACATGTATATATACATACAGGTACTCGTTTACTTTTATCATACAATTATTTATTATCTAGTAGCTGTTTTATATTTTCTGCATCTATTCCGTGATACACCTATAAAATATGTAACTGGATTTGGTCATGACATCGTCAGGGTAAGACAAAAAATATCGATGTAGAAAAGTCAACAGAAAAACGTTAAGAGTGCGTCAAATTTACTTCCACAATATCGCGGATGTGGAATTGAATTTCCATGGGAAACATCCATCCGTCTTCAGGCTGTAAAGTTAATTTTATATACTCTAAAAATCACAGAAGTTTTGAATTAAGTACTAGTACAATAGGCGGCCTCGTTGCTATCCGCGATCTCTTCCAGGCAATTTTAGGATGGAAAATGGTAGATTCATTCATTCATTCATTTCGGCCGAATGAAGTCCACTGCTGGACACAGGCCTCCCCCAAAGATCACCACAACGACCGATATGGATATGTTGTGGGCTCATTGGGGGGTTTTTGCCATAATCACCACGCTTGGCAGGCGGGTTGGCGATCGCAGTTAAGTTGTTAATTTACTCGAAGGACGCTGCTGCCCATCCTCCGGCTAATCCATTGGTCGACTTTTACGACACCCATGGGAGGAGACGGGGTGGTGGCATTCTGGGCCGGCACGGTTTGGTATATATCAAATGGTAGATAGAAGTAATTAATTATGAGGCAGTCGTAGTTGTAACTATATATACTCATATAAATAAATATTATTATTTAATATACCACATACATGAAAACTAAATAAGTAATAACTATTTAAACACATGGATACTAATGAATATAATAAAAATACAATAAAAAAATGGAAAGAGCGAAGTCAAAATTAACTTATACCTATATTGAAACCTCTGCCTATCTTTTCTTGGAATAAAGGCATGATGTACTAAATTACGATCAAGAGATTGTAGTTAAGACTTGAAAAATGGCTTAGAAAGCAATTTTTTTTATTTGTATTGAATTTAAAATAAAATATAGCATTATATTATAATATCAATAATATTTTACATTTATGTAATGTAACTATGGTATTACCAATTTGGATCATGATGAATTCATATTGGGCTATCTGAGATCATCACGCAAATAGTAGGTACTGCAACACTCCAAAATTTTAAGATTTGCACCGTTAGCTACTATACGGCTTACTCCATCATCAATCAAAGGAGAATATTATTACACTCCCAAACATATTTAAATAACGAGGCACAGTCAATTAATCATTTCAAGTTTCAAAGCAACTTTGGTCCTTCGGTACATTGTATTTATGTGTTTAGTTACGAAAACGACTAGTCACAGTAACGTGACAAAGTTTTAGTTATATACATATATTAACTTACCTACGTAAGCTATTGTAAACCTAATAATTTAGTCGCTGTGTGACGGCATATTATTATTATATTTTTTATTGTACACCAGTTATTAAAAAGTAAAATAAAATGTAACACTTGGAATATAGAGTGCAATAGGTGGCCTTATCGCACATGGCGATTTCTTCGAGGCAACCTCAGGATGGAAAAAATTACTGGACAAGATGTGGGGTAGTCTATGGTGCACACAATACATATCCTTAAACTTAAATAATACTATACTAAATATGTAAATAATGAAGATTATAAATACACTATATACATAATTATATACATATGTATATGTTAATATTTATACCTATAAAAGTATATTAATATACAAGTATGAGGAGGGATCAAAAAGTAGTGAGAATGAGATAGATTATAATGACTATTGATAACTTAATAATTTATTTTTCTACATAATTTCCAAGTCTCTCTACACACCGACGCCAGAGCTTTTCCAAGGCTTGGATCCCTTTCACAAAAAAAGATTTGTCTTAGTCCTGTAAAAAGCTCTCCAAGGCATCCATCCCTCGTTATTGTCTTCGTACATGTTTCCCCTTAAGTATTTTTTCAATTTGGGGAACAGATAAAAATCGCTAGCCGCCAGATCTGTTGAATAA
Source organism: Diloba caeruleocephala (assembly GCA_947459985.1). Lineage (NCBI taxonomy): Eukaryota > Metazoa > Arthropoda > Insecta > Lepidoptera > Noctuidae > Diloba > Diloba caeruleocephala. Next base: position 22,160,232 of record OX381610.1, read on the forward strand.
GGGGGGTGGTCAACCAATTCGAAGCTAGCTTGCTGAATGGCAGCCATCGCAACTGACGACCTGTGCGCGGGTGCGTTATCGTGATGAAACGCACGCCCCTTTGAAGTTTCCCTATCCTTTGCTCTTTGATGGCATTCCTCACCTTGGGAATTAAAGCTGCATAATATTGGCCTGTAACAGTGGTTCCACGCTCCAGGTAATCAATCAACAATATCCCTTCTGAGTCCCAAAATATTGAGGTCATAACTGTGCCAGCCGATGCCACGACATGAAACTTCTTCGGGGTCGGTGATGATGGCCGTTTCCATTGCGAAGATTGCTGTTTTGTCTCGGGATCAAAATGATGGACCCATGTTTCGTCCATTGTAGGAAACGAGACAAAAAGTTTTCAGAATCTTCTTGAAACTTGTCCAACAATATCTTCGCAATGTCAAGTCGATTTTGTTTCCGACTGTCGGTTAACATTCTCGCCACCCATCTTGCGGAGACTTTTCTCATATTCAAAGATTGTTTCAATATGGATTGAACACTTCCATATGAATTGCCCGTTTCTTGAATTAAGTATCGGATGGTAACTCTTCGATCGCTCAATACAATTTTCTCGACTTTCGCAACATTTTCTTGGGTGACTGACGTCGATGGACGGCCGCAACTATGTTCGTCTTCCGTGCTCGTTCTCTCTACTCGAAACTGAGAATCCCACCTTGCGACAGTGGAATACGGCGGGGCAGACTCTCCTAATGTTGCCTCCAAATCGCAATGAATCTCTTGCGTCGTTAACTTTTTTAAACAGAGGTATTTAATAACGGCTTGCACTTCGTTTTTCTCCATTTTCGAGAACACGTTCCGACACGAAGCAAACAAATGACTACATTTAGAAAAAAACAAAAGAGAACCGAAGATTTTTTTCTTTATTAATATTACAAATATATATCTGAGCTATCCCTGCCAGTATTTTTTTCTTACCAAGGAGTATCTCGTTCTCACTACTTTTTGATCCCTCCTAGTATAAACAAAATTAGGACAACTGATAACAAAGATGTAACAACAGGCAGAACAAAAGAAAACAAAATACTAATAAAATTAATTACAGTGATATGTAATGTTCTCTCACTAGTCTTATGAATACCGGTAGTGACTGAGCCCGTCTAATTGAGATCGGTAATGTATTCCACAAACGAACAGCCTGAACCGTGAAGGATTTATCAATAAAATTTGTAGAATGAATACAATGACCCATGTGGGTGTATTGTGGGCTCATTGGGGGGTTTTGCCATAATCGCCACGCTTGGCAGACTGGTTGGCGATCGCAGTTGAGTTGTTAATGTTTTCGAAGAACGCTGCTACCCATCCTCCGGCTAATCCCTAAGTCGACTTTTACGACACCCACGGGAAGAAATGGGGTGGTGGTATTCTGAGCCGGCACCACACGGCACATATGATATGATATTACGAGGGCGGCACTGAAAATTTCGGGAATCAAGGAAGTGACACAACATTACTATTTAAAAATGTATTTATTGCTTTTCGAAGTATTCTCCGCGAAATTTGACACATTTTTCCATACGATGGAACCAATCATTGAAGCAACCATTCCATTCGGGATTGGGGTCTCCAAAATGGCCGTTTTGTAGGCGTCCACAGCTTCTTTAGGTGATGAAAATCTCTGTCCACGCAATTTATTCTTTATTTTAGGGAAAGTATAGAAATCATTAGGGCTTAGGTCGGGGCTGTACGGCGGATGGTCTAATAATTCTATGTTTTCTTGCTCTAAAAACTCTTTTGTTCTGTGCGCGGTGTGAGAACTCGCATTGTCGTGATGGAGGATGATGCGGCGGTTGCAGTTCTCTCTACGGAGTTCAGAAACGACCTGTGGCAAACAAATGCTAGCATACCATTCTGCATTAACCGTTCTTTGTCCCTCAAGAGGAATAGTCGTAACATGGCCGGTTTTGGAGACAAACGTGGCCACCATTTTTTTTGCAACACTCCGTGAACGAACAATTTTTGTTGGCTTTAACTCATTTTCGAACACCCAAACTCGTGACTGGTATTTTGTTTCGGGTTCGTACGCATATATCCAGGATTCGTCACCTGATACGATGTTGTATACAGCATTTGAGGATCCTGCGTGGAATCTTTCGAGAGTTCTGACGCACCAAGTAACGCGAGCCGCTTTTTGCTCTTCACATATCCACACGGTATCCATCGGGAAAACAACTTTTTTACACCTAATTGTTCATGCAAGATTATTTGTATTTGACTCATGCCAATGTCTAAAGTTGCCTGAATTTCGCGGTATGTCACATGTCGATCTTCCTCAATCAGCTTACGCACAGCATCAACGTTTTCTTGGGTGACTGCAGTTTTTGGACGACCTTGACGAGGATCATCACTGAGCTTGACACGACCACGTTGAAATTCAGCAAACAAGCGATAAATTTTGGTTTTGGATGGGGCTTCATCACCAAATGCAGAAATCATCCGGTCAACACACTGTTTTTGTGTTAAACCACTTCGAAAGTCATAATAAATCATCGCTCTTGAATTTTCTCGAGTCAATTCCATTTTCTCAACGACTAAACTAGTTTGACAAAACCTTGTGACAAGACCGTGAATCTTTTTTTAAATAAATAAATGGTATTCGATTTGTAAAACCAAGGAGTTTTCAATTAAAAAGATTTTAATATGACAGGAACAGTGGAAATATTCCATTCCCGATACTTTTAGTGCAGCCTATGTATATGATGATGATAACTGTATAAATATGTCGAACGAGTATAGATAACTCCTTATTTACCATACGCTGTAATATATTCGCCTGAAGCAATACATTCAATATAATAAATTGGCTTGTCTCCGTATTCTCTATACAAATAATGGCCTTCGAAAGGGACCAAATGTACCCCATTCTACCTTTATCTAGTTGTATCATGGCCAGCCCTGAGGGCCGCTCAGTTTTATTCCCCTTTGGACCGTCTGTCCCAAACCCATGTCCTGGAGAACATTTTTTATCTCGCTATATTATTTTGGTACTGAACTATTTTTCAATTTGTTTTATATGTTTTGTTTTGTTTGCGTTTCGGATGTTTTTCATTCAACTGGGACAAAGGTTTTTGTAGCATACAACGTGTATATTTTCTGATATAGATTTTAGAACCTCGCATACCTAACCATCTGTTAACTTAAAGCATTTACAATAATATTGTTATATTCATATTTAAAAGTTACGATCAGGAGGACCGTATTGAGCAGTAGCCGTTTACAGATTGAATTGATAACGATATGTCTTTGTAGTATTGGAATCCTAATACTTGGAAATTGGAATACAAGCCAAATAATTCCAATTTAAACAAACATTTGTGAAGGTATTACTGTTTATGGCGTTTTCTTGGAACTTTTCACGTTTCCCTTTGCCGTGTTGAAGAAAGGAGAAGAAGCCGTGCCATGCTAGACATTTCAAAGAAACTGCTTAAAAGATTAACATCTGCTACTCTCAGAACACAAATCGAAGCTGTTCTGGGTACTTACTCATCTGTTTAATTAAATACTTAACTTCTATTGCAATATAATGTAGGTCGCATTGGTAAGGTTTAGTGACAGATTACGTCATAGTTAGTAATTAAATGTTTTATAACATCGCAGTATGCTTCAACAAAATGCAAACGACCTATTTCTAAAATCTAAACTACTATAACTATTATGAAAGTCCTTTTAGATTTTGAATAAAAAATGCTGTCAAGTTTGCAGGCTTGTATAATAGAGTTCAGTGTTACCAGAATATTTAGATCCCAATTCAACACAAGTTATGTAATATTAGTATATTCGTGTCTCGCCCACAATATCCCAATGGCCTCTTATGTGATATTGTATGTCCAGTGTAAAAAAAACTTCGGTGGCTTTTTATTGCCAGAATAAAAAATCGCACGATATTTGCAAAAATTAATAGGGTAGCTTTCACGGCGTACAAGTGACCGCTAATGGATTCAGCAAATCTCACTAATCACCGTTGTTTGAATGCCCTTACACAAAATAGCTGAATATTAAGATTTTCATTAGAATCTCGCATGCGGGAATGAAATCAGGTATAAGTGTTTGCTGAATCCAAGTATATTTTCCAAGAGCTTTCCGCATAAATGATATTGCAATGTTCGCTTTTCATAAAGGATAGACTAATGGATATTTGTAAACAAAAACGTTATTTTAACAATTGCTTCTTGCTGAATGCTTTCGTATTTTTAAATATGATATTTGACATTCATATAATTTAGACAACAGTCATATCATATCGTTTTATTTTTATTAGGCTTTAACATGGACTTTTATTAAGTTAGAACTTAATGTTGCATGGTTCCAAGTTAACGGTCCTATAGACAAGCGGACAAGAAATTCCGTAGTGATAAGTTAGTGTTTTATTATGCAGTACGTATTTAATTAAACAAAGTAATGCATACGAATGTGATCGGTCTCTATTTATCGAGGATAAAATGTTTATTAACAAACACCTGGCAATTAGAATGCATATTCTAAGTTTTAACGCATATATATCGTCTCAATTAATAAACGCCGCACACGTAGAAATCGTGTTCGGAATCTTATTTAAAACCACTTAATATTCATGAAGATTTCTGAATAATTTCACGAATTACTGACATCGTACGCAGTTCTATTACAGCAAACGTTATTGGCGAATTCAATTGAAATAGATAGGCGTTCAGGTATCTTGAAATTTAGATTAAGAAAACGGGGTTCCAACATTGGTTCAACCTACAATCAAATACCTATAATATAACTTCAGAAATAAAATTTCTAAAATGTTGAGTAATTTTTACGTCTTTGACTTTTATAAAATTTATTTTTGTCCGTACCTATTGTATCTACTGTCAAATTATTTTACGTTGCATGCTTAATCAGTTTTCATTCCGTGTATTGTTCGGATTAAGAAAATACACCACTCCATCTCGTCCGCTTGATGTCGCAAAAGGCGACCTAGTGACTCTAAACCAGAGGGACGGGCAGCAGGGTTCTTTCTGTGGAACAGTAGCCATGCTGCGCTTACCAATCCACTTACCGAGTGTAGTGAGTACTGGCGAGTTCCCCCAAAATACGACAAATATGGAAATCTAAGGGGGAGGTTGTTCAGTTGTGGACGTCCTTTGGCTGATATGACGATGATGATGCTAAATCTTATGAATTATATTAGACTATGATTTCGGAACTTTTTGCGCACAGATAAATCGAAACAATATTTTGACTAACCCAAGTTGTATTGACCGTGGTCCCGAGAATACTAAAGTATTGTATGGGGGTATATGTATGCCCAGTGGAAATTCATCATGAACTTCCTTCGTCCCGGGGAAGGACGAAGGGGTATGCCGGACTCCTACCGGCTAAAACCACTGGGGCGGTCATCTTCGGCACCTAAGGGAGGCTCCAGGTCCTCGTATGATCACACTAGAGCCACCCACTGGTGCCACGCCTATTGGCACATCTCGGAGAGGGTGACTGTAAAGCGGTTACCCCCCCAGGGGGATTGTAAAGGATCCCCCAGTGCGTCCCACGGCAGCGCGTGACCACATGCGTACTACCGTCTTCTCTTGGGTCGCTGGGTGTGGGCACGCAGATTCCCCAATCTACGCACCCGCGAACCCAGAGGTCCCCCACCTTATAGCAACGGCAGGGGTTTTCAGGCGTATCGGAATTAGGCGCCAGGGCGGTTGTTACCCCGGCGCCGTCTCCTTCTTATTCGAGCGGGATCGGCCCTCTCCCGATCCCGCTCTGCGGTCTCCTTCTGGAGCATGACGCTCTCACAGAAGGAGACCACTGCATTCCAATTTTCGTGCTCTGCCAACATAGCCGACACTACTGCTGGCAGAGAGAGATCTTGCCCGATCCGATCGACCAGGATCCGCCGCTCGGCGGCCCACGCGGGGCACGCCTCGAGCGTGTGCTGTGCGGTGTCCTGGTCGCTATCACAATGGTGGCATTGTGCCGTGGCCTCGCGTCCTATCCTGTGCAGATACGCGCCGAAACAACCGTGCCCGGTGAGCACCTGCGTCAGGCGGTAGGTGACGCGCTCGCTCCTTTTGAGCCAGGCTCCAAAGAGTGGCAGGACGGCCTCGACGACGCGCTTGGTTGCAAACTGCATCCGCAGGCGATGACGCCACTTTACAAGTGCGCGCCGCCGAGCTAGCCGCCGCAGCTTGTCCAACGCCCCTGGAGGCGCGCCTTCGCCGCTCTGGCGGAGGGAGCGTGTCTGATCGTAGACCCACGCATCCATCTCCGCCAGGATGTCAAAAGGCGGAAAACGCGCCAGGAGAGTTGCCGCCTCGTAGGACACCGTTCGGTATCCTCGTGCGATCCGGATAGCCACTCTGCGCTGCAGACCATGAATTTTGGTTCTGCAGCGCTGGGCGCCTGATAGTCGAGCTGACCATACAGGCGCCCCGTATAGGACCACGGACCGCACGACTCCTCCGTAGAGACGGCGAACTTCCTCACATGGTCCCCCGAGATTGGGTAGCAGCCGGTGTAGAGCACCCACTATCCTCTCGACTCGGGGGACGAGGCGCTGGAAGTGCTCTTCGAAGCCCCAACGACTATCCAGGGTGAGCCCCAGGTATTTCATGTACCGGCCCACCCCGATTTGCGCGTCACCAACGCGTATCCACGAACTGGGTGGTTCTCTGCTTCTCGGTAGTTTGTGAAACCATAGCGCCTCGGTTTTCTGAGGCGCTATCCGCAGACCCAGGGCATGGATTTTGGCCACGACAATTGCCACCGCTTGCTCCGCAAGCCGGATGGTTCCCTCGAAGGACTCCCCGCTGGCCAACACCAGAGTGTCATCAGCGTAACAGACTAAGCTGACGCCAGCAGGGAGAACGACAAGCAGGACCGCATCGTAGGCGAGGTTCCATAAGAGAGGGCCGAGAACTGACCCCTGCGGAACCCCGCACGTAATCTCCCTCCGCTTTACGCTACCGTCCCTGCCCACGTAGCGAATGTGCCTATCACGCAGATAGGCCCCAATGATGCCCTGCAGGTAGGGCGGACACCGATGATAGACTAGTGCCGCCCTAATAGCGCCCCACGGGATGGAGTTGAAGGCGTTGACGATGTCTAGACTGACCGCCAACGCCACCCCACCCCGCCGGGACACTGCCTGTTCCGACAGCGAGCGGACGCGAAGAATCGCGTCGATGGTGGACCGCCGCTGCCGGAAGCCATACTGACTTTCGGCCAGGTCGGGGCCAACTCGCGACAGGTGCTCAACGAGTCTTCGGGTAATTATTCTTTCGAATAGCTTCGAAGCGTCGTCGAGCAGGCAAATGGGACGGTATGCAGAGGGAGACTCTGCAGCCCTTCCTTCCTTCTTCAATAGAACCAATCCGGCTTCCTTCCAGCCGGACGGGAACACGCCACTACGGAGGCAACTGGTGAACAGCCGCCTCAAGCGGTCCCCAAGAGACTGTAGCGCATACACCCACGCACGGCCCGGAATGCCGTCCGGACCTGGTGCGGTGTTGCGACTCTTCAGGCGGCCAATGGCTCGGCCCAGCTCCCCATCCAAAACCCCCAACTCCTCGACCCAGTCCGAGGCATTTGGGGGTGGAGAGGGACCAGGATGGTCCCGAACCGCCGGAAAGAGCGTTGAAAGTACTCTCTCCAGCAAATCCGGGACCATGGTTTCGGTCACCGGGGGGACATATGGGCGCAACTTGCCCACTACCATACGGTAGGGTCTCCCCCACGGATCCCTGTCTGGTCCCTCTAGGAGCTCGCTCCAGGACCGAGCCTTCGCCTCACTGATGGCGGTCTGAAACGCCAGTGTGGCCGCCCGGTAGGCCATATAGGCCTCTTCAGTCTCTCCGGCTGTAGCGCTGTGCCGGCGTCGGCTTCGTTGGTACCGGCGGCGGGATGCCAGGCAGACCGCACGCAACTGCGCGATCTCATCCGACCACCAGTACACTGCCGTACGCCGGGAGCGCCTGGTCCGGGGCATGGATGCGTCGCATATTGACGTCATCGTCCTCCGGAACCACGACGCTTCCTCCTCCGGATCGGGCAAGATCCCTTGATCGACCTCTGGCCAGGCCGCGACGTTGGCAGCTGCGACGAGCAACTCTCGATCCAGCTGTGTGAGGGCCCAACGCCGCGACCGTGGGCTGGGACTAGAACGGCTCGGGCAAGGCGTGCGGAGGGCCACGTCGAACATTATGTGGCGGTGGTCCGAAAGTGTGACCACTTCCTCCGCTACTCGCCAACCCGACACCATGCGGGCCACAGAAGGAGCCGCCCATGTCAGGTCCACGACCGACTCCCCCTGCCACCGAACGCAGGTGCTAACGGACCCCCGATTCAGCAATCGGAGGTCAAGTGACGCCGCCCAGTTAGTTAGTTAGTTCCATTATCCTCCCCCTCGGCCCGTCCCGACGGTTGCCCCAAGCTCTAGAGTGAGCGTTGAAGTCCCCCAGGACGAGCACTGGACGGGGCGAGCACTTACAGCGAATGCTGCGTGCCACCCCGTCCAGGTATCCCTCGAAGTCGGCGAGAGACACGTTGGGGGAGATATAGCAGCCCACTACTGCCAGAGGTCCCCACTCTACTACGACAAAGCCCTGCCCCCTGTCCAACAGGGAGCAGGGCGGCTCACCTTCGGCTCCAGACCAATAGATGGCGACGGAGTCCCCGGCGCCCCCGAACCAACGAGGATGTTCCTGGACGCCGTAGGGCTCCGCCACAACCGCCAAGGCAACCGACCACTCCGCAACAGTTTGCAGCAACAGATTCTGCGCGTTGCGGCAGTGGTTTAGGTTGCCCTGGAGGACCCTTAATTGGCCTCCATCGCCTCCGGTGAGCCGGAGTGTGCGACCGGTGCTGCCGGCGCAGACGCCGTCAGCCCCTCGGCCGAGGCAGGGGGGCTGGTTTTCCCCTCCTGCTCTTCTGGGCTGCACAAGATTTGCAGCCCAATCTGTGCTCGGCCGGGAGGCCAAAGTCCGCACACAAAGGGCAGTTTTTTGTCTGCGCCTGGCATTCCCGAATTTTGTGGCCCTGGCCGCCACATCCGAAGCACCGGTCGCTCCGGTCAACCCCCCCGTGTTTGGTGCACCGGAGGCGCACATGCCCGAGTTCGAGGCATCGGAAGCACTGTAATGGCCGTGCTGCCAACACCTCGACCCTAGCCGAAGTCCAACCGACGCAAATGCGGCAGGTAGACGCCAGCTTCTTGGCCGCCTCCAGTGGGATCCGGACCCAGACCGTGCCCAAAGACATCGGTGAGCGACGAATTTCGCCCACCCTAACATCCTCGGGCAAACACGCCGTCGCAACCACTATGGCATCTGTGATCTCCGCTTTAGTGACGGCGTCATCCAGGTCCAGTACCCTCAGCTCCGCCATTTTAATCGGACGTGCGATATGCACTTCAAATATGGGGGTGAGCACCTCCCGCATTTTGCGTGCCAGGCTATCTGCCTTGGCACCGCCATCCTCGCCAGCGACGGAAAGCACCATTCCGCCGCTGACTGACCTCTTTATGGTCACGGTGTCCGGACCGATGCCGTGGTCGGCGAGCTTAATACTTCGCCGAGCCGCGGACATGACTTCACCCAACCTTGTGTCGGGTGAGCCCTCGGGCACCGTGACTGTTATGGCAGCCGATGCGGGAACCTTGGGGAGGTTGACCTTCCCCTTCTTTCCTTTCTTTCCGCCCCGTTTGCCACGTCGCTTTCCCTCACTCTGGGAGGAGGACCGCGCAGGCTGCTCAGCTGCAGGTTGTTGGGCCTGAGGCCGGGGCTGCCTCTTCTTCCTGCCCGCAACGGACCACCCCTCAATGGTCTCCATTGCGGACTGTGAGGACTCGGGCTCGGCGGCTGTTGGCTGGACTGGCGCGAATGCACTGGTCGCCGCAGCTCCGGCAGCTGTCACTGTACTGTGACTCCCGCTCTTACTTTTTTGTTGCGGTTGAGCCGCCGGAGCGCGCGTTTGTGCCTTGGCGGAGGCTGCAGCCATCGCCGCACCCGTTACCGCGCCCGTCGTCTCCTTAGCAGCGGCCGCATACGTGGCCGTCTGCGGCGCCGACAGCAGCCTTCTTGCGTCCGCCGCCAGTGGCGGGCGCAGGCGCTTCTCCGGCGGCAGCCGCTCCATCAGGGCCGCTAGTTTGGCGTCCATCATCCCCCCGACTTCGAGGACAATGGAACGCCGAAACTCGTCCTCTGCATTAGGCGGCAAGAACGCCGGAGCGACCTGACACCTGGCATCCGCAGTCGTGTTACCCTGACGACGAAGGAGTCCCACCTCCGTCGTCAATTTCTCTATTTGCGCCGTGAGGCTGGCGAGCTGGGAGCGCAACTCCGCGTTCTCCCTTTCCAGCCTCTCGACGTTTGTCTCCTTACGGGGCAACCTTTTAGCTTCTGGGGACGACCCAACAGATGCCTTGCTACCTTGGTCTTGTATTGGAGAGAAATTTTTCATTCGTTGAACACATAAAATCTGTAGGTGAAAAAGCTAAAAGGAACTTTTATGCCCTGACAAGGATATCAACAGCTACATGGGGTCTTTCATTTTATACTTTGAAAACTATTTACGGCGCTACCTACTTAGGTTGTATTTGCTATGGTTCACCTGTATGGGCCGATAGGGCTACTATCGGTGCGGCAAGACGTAAACTGCTCCAAAGCCAGCGCTTAGCGTTGATATTCTTGTGCAAGGCATATAGGACAGTAAGTACTGAAGCTCTGCCTGTGCTAGCAGGTGTTTTGCCAGTCGATCTTGAGATACAGAGACGTGCTGCAATGTACTACTCAACTAGAGAAAACATGGACGCGGAATTTCTGCTACAACGCGATCGTGTTAGAATTTGCAGATTGTTTAGACCACAGACTGGTGTTTGGGAGGAACTCTTGGCCGAATGGCAATGCAGGTGGGACACGTCTATTAAGGGCCGTCACCTATACCAGTACTTTCCATCCATTCGTGAGCGGTTGGCAAGTGCATGGTTGGAAGTTGATCATTGCGTGGCTCAATTTCTCACCGGCCATGGTAACTTTAAGAGTAAATTGTTTAGCTTCAAGCTTGTCACCTCACCATTCTGCAAATGTTCAACACCGGACTGTGAATATGAACAGTCTGCACATCATATCCTGTGGGAGTGTATTCTTTGGCAAGATGAACGCAATATTATGTTTGACAGCATGCAAGTTACATCCGGGGTTGTTTACTATACAGATCTTGTTGCGACTAGGACGAATTTCCGTGCGTTCAAGTGTTTTTGCCATACCTACTATTGGAATCAGTCACAATAGCTCACAACATAGGACCCGTAAATAAAAAAATTGTACCCGTGGTGCTTGGCAACTGGGCTTAACCCTGTTGTAAACTCCCATTTATTGTGCCTATGGCCTATCGTTTTTCTCTGTCTCCTGCTTGCAACGGAGGGAAGTGGAACGTATATTCTTTCATACTCCTCCTTTATCTTTTCTGATTAATTTCGGTGCGGGTTCCAAGACAGTTATTCATTTCTCTGGGACACACCGAGCTTCATTGATCGGTGTTCTTTTCGGTGGTCGCCATTGTAGATCCTGGCTTACAGGAGTTGCAGTGGTTGGGAATGTGTGGCGGGCTTGTCCCAAATTAAAAAAAAAAGATGCCTTTGGAAGGGTCCGCTTGCGGCCCTTATCTCCCAACACCATGTTGAGTGAGGCGTGCGAACTCCGAGGGTCCAAGGATTCCTCGGAGTCGCTCACCCCACACGACGGCAATGGCGTGCCTGGACGCGATAGCGACGCGACCGTACGCTGCGCACGTGCACTGGCGCGCAAGTTTCGTGCACTGCGCGTCCTGGTACCCGAACCGGACATGGAACCGACCTCCGATCCCACGTCCATCTGGACGCTGTCAGCTTCTGACAGCGAACCAACCTTCTCGCCTCCCACCTTCTTACTCTCCACCTTCTCCTTCTTCGTTTCCTTTGTTTTATATAAATGTTCCATATTTAGACCCACGAGTATGGGGGAAATAAGAGGTCGACCCGGGCAGTGCCCCCTGTACCCGGGCAAGCGTATCCCATGTTCAGGTGCCGCCAGTCCTGGGGAATGCGTGCTCGCGACTGAACTTCCCATGAGCCATGCACCCCTCGCCGCACGCTAGCTTGGGTTCGGGGAATTTTTATAGAGGCCTTCTTCCTCGCGATCCGGGCGGTTAAGCCAAGATCCTCGTTCCCGGTCGAAGCCGCGAGACGTGACCACGACACTCCAACCGAGTTTACGATATCGACGGTGGCAGGGAAGGGGAGTCCTCCCACTACCTGCTCGGGGCAGGGTTAGTGCACACCGAGCCCGCCGCTAGCCCGCCCATGCTCCTCCGAAAACGGAGGAGCACCCTACGGCCTACCTACAGCCCAAAAACTGGGCTCGTCCCTGTCAGAACATTAGCCACCGGGCATCAACGTCCTCCAAAAAGTGGAGTAGTTATTGCCCGGTGCCCAGGGTGCACCGACCCGACAGCTGCTCTTCCCCCCGGACGTATCAAGAGGGACCAGCAACCACCGAGCGCACGTGGAGGTTTCCTGACCTAGCACCCCACGGCATCTACGCCTAGGCTGCCTTTAGCTTACTGTATAGCCGTTGCGTTGCAGTACGTCCTGAACAAGTGACTTCTCTGATGGTAGGTGTTTAGGGTCACATAGGTCATAGGCTCCATCTACCAACGACCTAACGATAGACCGTAAGTGGCGGGGTGTTGATATGACGAGGCATCCAGATACCTGTCAGTGTTAAAACAATTAACAATGAAACAAATAAATCCAAATCGAAGAGTAAAGTTTACATAATTCAAACGGCACGTGGTCTTGTATATAAGGATGTTAAAGTAGCTCAGAAATTTGAGACTTTTTACTAATATGTGATGCTGCTGCCCCATCCTCCGGCTAATCCCACTTTCACCACTTACGGGATGAGTTGAGTTGGTACTAATCGTTGCCGGCACAACACGGCGAAAAGTTTATTATGACATTGGAAAATTGCATTAATGCATAGCAAAATAGTTTGCAAAAGGCTAGGCAGAAATACCTTTAATTTCATATAAATAATTTAGTTTTGTTTTCATACTATACGCAACAAAGTCATTGACAATAGCCAGTTTTACCCATCAAACGAGAGATATTATATGAATAAAACTTCAGGGGGCAGGTAACACTCACTTATTTGGACCACTTAACTACATTAATAGGACTATCTCCATAAAGCTCTCGTAACTGAAAAGGGTACTGAGTATCGACACTTTATATCTAATAGGGCTTGGAAGGTAAATATTTTGGGATCAACCAAAGAATGGTCAATGGAGTAGGAAGGTCAGCAAAGTCGCGATCAACACCGTAATGTAATAGAGTGTGTTATCGTCAAATATTTGCGTATAAAGTCGAGAATAGGAACACTTCTCTTTCAAAAAGTATCAGATTTTCTTTATGTGTTGTCCCTGTTGAATAAATACACTTCAATGTGATTTGTCTAATGGACTACTTCTATTTATGACCCAAGCTTTGCATCAAAAAAATCTATAAAAATTTAAATGCGTAATGTTACATGAGTTTTTGGCAAAAACCCATGAAGACTGCAAGGTTGGCGCTGTAGTCAAGCAATTGGCTTTGTGCGCTACGGGTTGCGGGTTCGATTTCCGGAGGGAAAAATATTTGCATGGCATAATGGAAGTTGTTACGGGATTTGGCGTTTGTGCATCTGAGATTTATGCCTATAACTGTACCCATGACACAGGAGAAATCATAAGGTAGAGCACAGCATAAAAAAAGGTAAGTAAGCTTTTACTTGCAAATCTCCTTCTTTTTCATCATTTTCATTTCCTTTTCATTCATCTTGTGTCAATTTCATATTATATTGGAACTCATTCATCATCATAGTTACCACACGGATTACCGAACGTTTGTTTTAAACGTCATTTACTTATCCCGATTCTGATCGTTTGGATGCGAAACACGATCGAGTTCATGGTTCGTTACTCCGTATTTTGTACGCAACCTGTTTGTTTGATTGCCTTTGATTTTAACCTATCTAACGAGTAACGACCCACCTGTAGATAGAAAATGTATTTCATGTGAAAATGTAAACGATTTTTTTACGGTAGCGAAAACGCCTTGTATGTGGTTACGAAAACTCTACGTTTATTTGAATGCTAAAGACAAAATAGAGTTGTTATTTTTCTGCGTAAAACCGTGAGATTTTATTTCTTACTCAATGTTGTCCGTGATTTCAACAGAGCGTTTATTTTTATCAAAATAAATAAAAACATTGCCTCACTGTCACCCAAAGCTAGTGTAGCTTTCTGTTAGTGAAATAAGGTTTAGAGTCGTTTCAGTCGTTCAAGAAAATTCCCTACTCATGCAAACAAACAAAACCTCTTTATAATTTTAGTATAGATGAGCAAATCCAATGATATACGGGTGCAATTCCTTAAGCTCAAACATCCATATATCCTTGAATACAGAATTGAAATAACGGTGAAAAACCAATTTGGTATTGGCTAAGATTGGCTCATAGTCTGCAATGTTTTCTTCAATAGCTGCGGCACGGTGGTGCAGTGGCAGATACAGTCGGCTGCTGCCCTCCGGGTCTTGGGTTTGATTCCCACACGGATCAAATATTTGTATGATCTGCAGGTAGTTGTTCCGGGACTGGGTGTGTATTGTATGTGGAATTCATGTCTGTAAACGCACCTAAGACACAGGAGAAACCATAGTGTGGGGCAAGGTTTTTAAAAAAAGGGCAGGGCAGCTATAAGACATGTTTCTGTAATAAAAGTATTAGTAACAGCCCGGAATTAGGAAGTGTTTATTAGATTAGTATGCTCCCAATTACAAGAGAGGGATTACGGCATTAACGAAAAACATGTGGGGTTCCCAATAGTAGATAGAGATAGAGAACCGCGAGACACCATAGACTTATAACTATGTCTGGCTTTATGGATTAATGTTAATGGGTTAAATAGGCCTGTGCATAAACATGAGTATTACCAAATTGTGAAGTTATGGTGATGTTTATATTTCTTTGTATAATTACCACATTTACTATGGCATCATCATATCAGCCACAGGATGTCCACTGCTGAACAAAGGCCTCCCACTTAGATTTCCACATAGAGCGGTCACATGCCGTTGTCATCCAACTACTCCAGCGATCTTCATCAGGTTGTCTGTCCACCTCGTAGGAGGTCGTCCCACGCTGCGTTTTCTGGTGCACGGTCTCCATTCGAGAACCTTTTTGCCCCAACGGCTATCAGTTCTACGAGCAATTTGCCCTGCACATTGCCACTTCAGTTCACTAAGGATTAGTCGGCTATATCGACTACTTTAGTTCTTCTACGGATCTCGTCATTTCTGATTAGATCTCATGGAGAAATACCAAGCATAGCTCTCTCCATAGCTCGTTGAGTGTCCTTGAGCTTTCTTATGAGGCCCATTGTGAGTGACCACGTCTCTGTTCCATATGTCATCACTGGTAACACACACTGGTTAAAGACTTTCGTCTTGAGGCTTTTTTTATTTAAACAAAACTTTTAAACATTATTGCTGACGAAAAGATGTTGCGTAGTTTCCCGAACGCTGCCCAGCCGAGTCGGATTCAACGATTGACCTCTTTCTCGACGTTGGACCTACCCAACTGGACAGTATGTCCCAGGTAGACATACTCGTTAACAACTTCGAGAACAGAGCTCCGAACGGATATTGGGATGGGCAAGACATGGGCATCTGACGTGACTTTCGTCTTGCCCATGTTCATTTTAAGGCCTACCTGTTGGGAAATTCTGTTGAGATCATTGTGCTGAGCTCTTGCAACGATTCTGCCATGACTACGATGTCGTCGGCAAATCGAAGGTGAGTGATATACTCGCCATTGATGTTAGTGCCGCATCCCTTCCACTCCAGTAGCAGAGCACATTCTGCGTCTGACGCTCGCGCTCCCCGATTAGTATGCCGTGTAGTGTTTTTTCGCAATCCGTCCCGTAGGATTGCAGTCACTTCAAATAAATCACACGTTGCCTTTTTCAAGGCGACTACTGATTTTGTTTCTTTGACAGACTAAATTCATCGCGTTTTGTGCCCCTTC
Organism: Diloba caeruleocephala; assembly: GCA_947459985.1. Lineage (NCBI taxonomy): Eukaryota > Metazoa > Arthropoda > Insecta > Lepidoptera > Noctuidae > Diloba > Diloba caeruleocephala. The sequence goes on from OX381610.1 coordinate 22,176,347, forward strand.
AGGGAAATCCTGTTTGGTGGTCCTCGGCGGATACCTTACGGTGCCAACGAAGCCAAGTGGGGTGTTAACCCGCCACACCCCCCTCCTAACCCCATCAGGGCAAAGCAGTTAGTCGGCAGCGGACTAGGACCACCGGCCTTGGGGGCTACCCTGGTCGACCCTAGTTGGAGTTTACTTTCCAGAATATACAGTCTCTTGCGGGCGATACCTTATCGCCCCTTGCAAAAGAGCTGCCAGGGAACCGTTTGCCCAATAAGACTGGCCACGGATGGTACTAGCTTAGGGTTCACCTTAGATACACTCACCTCCCTGCCTACACCCGGCAGCTCGACGACAACGACGCCACGCTCTTGAAAATTATTAGGGAGGTCCTCTTAAAGTATATACTTCTTAAACTATATACTTTTCATTGTAGCCAGTAAAATACCCAAATAAAATGGAAAACCTCTATATTGCGATTTTGGAGTGCTTTAAGCGCATACTGGCTTTCATGTTCTTAGAAGAACACGATGTGCATCGCTACTGAATCGTGTTAGGTCCAGCCACAACAGCATGCTAAGCGTTTTCGCGGATAGGTGGGACTCTCCGCTGCTGCATCACTGAATACGCTTGCACGTTGCGTTGTAAGCGTTGGACAATATCCTCATTTACCTACTGAATTCATGTAATGGCAAATTATCATTACATGAATGAAGCAGGTCTAGTAGTAGTATATGTTATTTGTCTCTTATATCTACATATGTGTGTGTTACTAAACGCTATTTTGTTGTGTGTTGTATTGTACATCAAAGTCAAAAGTCAAAGGTTTTTATTTCAAATAAACCAAACACTGACACTTATGAAACCTCAGAATCTAAGTTGCACGGTTCCAAATAGTTGATCTCATGGAGAAGATCCGGCAGGAAACTCCATGCATACTCTTTTAAAATAATTGATATTACAATGTTGATTGATACAAATTATTGTAAAACATATACCGAGAAAAATATAGGTCAATGTGTAAAGATGGAACATACTACAGTTTAGTTTAGTTATATATCAATAATTTATTTGCTGTGGCAGTTAACGGCTACCCAGTCTCAACAGACGGCACCCGTTCACGAGCATGACGCATGCATTAGCATCGCTTAGCTCAACCATATTGTAGGTAATCGAACGACTTGATACGTAAGGCCACTGCCAGCAAGACATTTTGGTGAACATGACAGACCAATACAGCCAGGTAAAAGACAATCATATAAGTACTAAAAATAACATTAATGGCTACACGATGCTCTATCTATACCTTTTTTTTTTACTGGTGCCCAGTGGATATTCTTCATGAATTTCCTTCGCCCCGGGGAAGGGCGAAGGGGTATGCCGGACTCCTACCGGCTAAAAACACTGGAGCGGTCATCTTCGGCACCTAAGGGAGGCTCCAGGTCCTCGTATGATCACACTAGAGCCGCCCACTGGTGCCACGCCTATAGGCACATCTCGTATGAGAGGGTGACTGCAAAGCGGGTTTATAATAGACTTTTTTTTTGGAATTGTTTTAATGTCCGTTTAAACTTTCTATCAGTAAGATCTATAATTTATCTGATTAGATACACTGAATTGCCCCAGATGACTATTCCACGGCGTAAAACTAATGAAACATACCTGTGATATGCGCAAAGGGTCTCACTGGATCTGGCGACTTGTCTTAATCTTTTCAACACTTATACACAGTTGCTGTCTAGTTTGAAGCATATTTTATCAATGTGTTGATTCTAACTAGTGTTTGTCAATAATTATACCTTGATCCCGGGGGTGTAGCCCTATTGTGAGACTATACCCAGCCAGTGGTCCAATTAAACCGTACAAAAGCTACTGAATGACCCGGAATGTTATTCGCAGCTGTTGTTATCATTAGTGACATCCGTTTTGTTATGAACATCTTACATACCACCCGTTTGCTTTACAAGTTTTCTAATATCGTATTATTTTAGATAAAACTATACAAGAACATTTCGTGCAGTGGCCAATCGATTGACTTGTGCACTACTTGTCACTCCGAATTCGATTTCTGTCTCTGAATGTTGCGCTAAAACGGACGAGTCAAGCTACTTTTATTAACCGTTTTTGAAAAGCCCTACAATAAGCCTTGTAGTAAAGTGTATCTCTACGTAGTAGATATACTTTATAACAAGGCTGCCTAACAAATTTTGAAGGTGGGCCGTATCAATTCGGTGACAGCTGGGGGGTAACTAGCGAATTATAAAACTTGCCTACAGTAGTAGACATTTATTTCATATGGCCATTACAACAGGTAACAATCAAGGCATAACAATAGTTATAACACATTGAGACCAACCCAAAGCGTGGGGCAATGATTTATAAAAATAAAATAAAACTGAGAATCTGGAACCGTAAAATAATTCAATCGTACGTTATTAGTTGACTATTTACAATTTGATAAATAAGAAAAGCAAAAGCAGTTATTACAATTCAATCAGTCATGCAAAATAGAAATCAGTTACAATTATAGGGTATTTAAATACAAAACTTGAAGTTACTAGATTTAAATCTAATAATCTGATACTTAATGATAATTAATGAGACCTATGAAGAGGTTTCTGTGCTAACAATGTATCTATATTTGGCGACAAATCTTAGGTCAATTGTAAAATCTAGTCTGAAATATGTTTTGCAGTTAATAAAGTACGGCAATTGTTTTTCACAAAGCTGATAGTTGAAGACACCTTTTCATAAACATAATGTTGAGCCAAATCTGCTTCAAATATGCAAGATCACACATTGCAGGAAAGTCTTCTTTTAATACCTATTTCCAAAATGTTGTAGTTGTGATGAATCTGTAGTAAATATATCTGTTTCAAGGAAGTGTGGATCGCGTGGCGGCTGCCGATATCGCGAGTTGCGGGAAAATTCAAATGAGTTCGCGGGCCACACGTTAGCCCGCGGGACTGGGTTTAGGCAGCTTAGCTCTATAAATATATGTACCAGCAATTACCCACCAATTAGTTATCAGTGTGATCTCCAAAACCTAACCAATTTTAATCGGTTCTCTGTTCTTAAATAATTATTTATCATGTTTGCTTCTTTCCGGTTCATTGAATGTGATCTACCAACCGGGTAAAATAATTTTATTACGCAATAAACGCGAGCGGAAAGACGACAGCAGTAATTCAACAGTTATTTCACCTTGAAAGGAATTCCAGGAATGACCAATAAGAGAAGGCATTGTCGATAAGTCGTAATTACTTTTACGAACTGCCAGGTTCGTTAGTGGTTCAAAGGTTAGCTGTACAAGAGATTTTTCCTAGTTTACTATTGCTAGAGCCCGTCTTGGTATGTACTCTAAGCAGAATTACAGGAAATTTATATCTTGATCAAAATAAATATTTTTATTATGGATTCAATATTTACTCGCTTATTATTATAAATGTTGGGTTGCAAATATTATAATGAATTTATATAAAATTCTATGTAGCTATTTATCTTTTATCTAAGTTCGAATTTTGAATTTCGATATTTTTTCTTTATGTCATCAGAGTGTGTACAATGAAACTTTATACCAAGAGTACAAAAAAAAATTAAACACTGATTCTGAACAGAAAAACGTTTGAGAGTACCACTATATAGTGCCAGATATTTTGTTGCCAAGCAATTAGTATTTAATCTTTAGACCATACCATATTCCGGTTTAAAGGCCACTTTAGCATACGAGGGCGGCACTGAAAATTTCGGGAATCAAGGAAGTGACACAACATTACTATTTAAAAATGTATTTATTGCTTTTCGAAGTATTCTCCGCGAAATTTGACACATTTTTCCATACGATGGAACCAATCATTGAAGCAACCATTCCATTCGGAAGTTGGGGTCTCCAAAATGGCCGTTTTGTAGGCGTCCACAGCTTCTTTAGGTGATGAAAATCTCTGTCCACGCAACTTATTCTTTATTTTAGGGAAAGTATAGAAATCATTAGGGCTTAGGTCGGGGCTGTACGGCGGATGGTCTAATAATTCTATGTTTTCTTGCTCTAAAAACTCTTTTGTTCTGTGCGCGGTGTGAGAACTCGCATTGTCGTGATGGAGGATGATGCGGCGGTTGCAGTTCTCTCTACGGAGTTCAGAAACGACCTGTGGCAAACAAATGCTAGCATACCATTCTGCATTAACCGTTCTTTGTCCCTCAAGAGGAATAGTCGTAACATGGCCGGTTTTGGAGACAAACGTGGCCACCATTTTTTTGCAACACTCCGTGAACGAACAATTTTTGTTGGCTTTAACTCATTTTCGAACACCCAAACTCGTGACTGGTTTTTTTTTTGGTTGGTTTTCCGGTGCGCGGTCTCCATTCGAGAACCTTTGTGCCCCAACGGACATCAGTTCTACGAGCAATGTGCCCTGCCCATTGCCACTTCAGTTTACTAATCCTTTCAGCTATGTCGACAACTTTAGTTCTTCTACGGATCTCCTCATTTCTGATTCGATCTCGTAGAGAAATACCAAGCATAGCTCTCTCCATAGCTCGCTGAGTGACCTTGAGCGTTCTTATGAGGCCCATTGTGAGTGACCACGTCTCTGTTCCATATGTCATCACTGGTAACACACACTGGTTAAAGACTTGCGCCTTGAGGCATTGCGGTATTGTTGACGAAAAGACGTTGCGAAGTTTCCCGAACGCTGCCCAGCCGAGTCGGATTCGACGATTGACCTCTTTCTCGAAGTTGGACCTACCTAACTGGACAGTTTGTCCTAGGTAGACATACTCGTCAACAACTTCGAGAACAGAGCTCCCAACGGATATTGGGATGGGCACGACATGGGCATTTGACATGACTTTTGTCTTGCCCATGTTCATTTTAAGGCCCACCTGTTGGGAAACTCTGTTGAGATCATCGAGCATTGTGCTGAGCTCTTGCAGCGATTTTGCCATGACTACGATGTCATCGGCAAATCGAAGGTGAGTGATATACTCGCCATTGATGTTAATGCCGAATCCTTTCCACTCCAGTAGCTTGAAGGCATCCTCCATTGCAGCGGTGAACAGTTTCGGGGAAATGACGTCCCCCTGTCTCACACCTCTCTGCAATGGAATTGCCCCCGTGCTCTGTTCATGTACTCGGACCGACATGGTGGCGTTTCTGTATAAGCACTTCAACACTTCAATGTACCGATAATCAATCTGGCACCGCTGCAGAGATTGCAGCACTGCCCAGGTTTCGATCGAATCGAAGGCTTTCTCATGTCCATGTGTTTACCTCCATACGATCCAGATCTAAACCCCATCGAGTTGGTCTGGGCTGAATTTAAAAACAATATAATGCAAAACCATATTAATTCTTCTCTAGATGAAAAGATAGACGCACTGAATTTATTATTTTCGGAGTTCAAGGCGGAAAAATGAGATGACCATGTCAAAAAAAATAAAACAATTACTGGGATTGCGACAGTGGGCTCGATAAAATGATTGAGCGTTTAATAATAAATTTGCAGGATGACTCTGATTCAAGTTGCGATAATGTAATGGAAGGTGAAGTTGAAACAGAACCTATGTCAGAATAGCTACAAGTATAGATTATTTACCAAATAAACATACTTTAAATTTTTTTGATTTGAATTGTTAATTAGTTGTTTTTCATGTAACAAATGGTCTGACATACTCTCGACCTGTTTCCGATTGCTAAAAATATTTTATAATACCAAGAATATGACAATAAGTTCTCTTTTACTCTTATATACATAGTGTTGTTTTTCAAAGTCTAAATCAAGATACAATACAGCACATTACAGATTTGACACTTAAATTGATTTGCATAAAATATACATATATTTTATTGAACAAAAACAGGACTTGGGCTGAATTCCTTCACTGTAAAACATTATTTTTTAAAGTACTAAATGATGTCCTAGAAAAAAATATTGTCGTAGGAGTGGCCTTCTACGTAATGGTATCACAAAATCTGACAAAAAAGCCATAAAAAATAATGTATTACCATCACTGCGTAAAATCTCACTCAATTTGTATATTACAGTCCCTTGATGGATAGGCCACAGGAGCCTCAATAAGGCTTAGCGCACACGGGTTACTTTTGTAACCGTGACAATTTCGTCACTCGTATCAAGTCCTTAGGTATGTATGGAGGTGCACGCACGTTACGACGTTGCGTGGCAAATCCATAGAGTGATGAAATTGTCATGGTGACTAAAGTCACCTGTGCGCGTTAGCTCTAAACCCAATTCAACTGTAATATTTTTTTTAATCGAATTTGTTATGAATAATTATTCCAGTTGCATTATTGCACATTAGTCTGCAGGAATGCTACCGTATTCATTCAACGTACAAATCGTATTCTAGAGCTCTAACTTAAAATACTTAATTATAATTTATCGTCGACTTATGACACCAGTAACAAAAAAAGACACCACACCTTCATAAATGTCAAACTTTAAGTACGTAGTTGGAATTGTCGCTTTAGTTAATTAAAGCAATTCTTTCACGGAGTTATTCGTGTCACACAATTTACCTCGATTCCAAGTCCCTTTTTAAATTCCCACCCAAGGACGGAACATGAATTTTTCTCGAATTAAAAAGATTATTGTACAGTCTTAATTGAATAAATTTAATAAAGACTCGCCGTTGATCTCCAACCGAAATTTGTTTCCAATTTGTTGGAATTATAATCCCTATTACTTTCGAACAGTAAACTGGATGGGATCAGGTAGGTACTCATATAGATTACGATTAAATAGAAAAAGCGAAGATTAATTTATTTTGACTGTTCTTTCATAGGTACCATTTTATTTCAAAATTATTGTACATATTTTGCTGTGTATAAGTATTTGTATTACATAATATAGACGAAAAACTGTTAGGTGTTAACTTGGTTTCTCCATTATCATCATCATCATTATATTAACCAAGGAAGGTCCACTGCTGAATAAAGACCTCTCCATAGGTTTGTGCCAAATAGGGTAAACAACACTATTTTTGGCACCCCACTAATATTATTGACACTAGCAGATAAATTATAATTATAACGGTTACGTTCAATATAAGGCAAAGGTATTTAAACTGAACGCTTCTGTATTATTTTATTTTAAAGCAACACTGTCAGTTTTCCTTTATAAGAATGGCTGCCCAAAATATATTTCGATTTCACAAGTAGCTCCTCGTTACTTAAAAAGACAGATATTGTTGGAAATATCATAAAGATGAGTACATACATATATTTTGGTAGCAAAATGGTTTTAATATCTGCTTACGTCAAGATACTTATGTTTTGTAAATTTAAAAACAATTATTAAAAATAAACATTTTAAAATAATAGCAATTTACAATAATAAACATTTAAAATACCCTATTTTTGTGCTATTTATAATTTTATTCACATGAGCGTTAGCGACAATAATTGGTAGGCAAAATTACCATGTAGCTTGACATATTAAGTCAATATTTAGACCAGTATTTATTTTTATTTTGATGCAAAATTTGGATCTAAATATAAGTTTTAACAACAACGATCACTTTGAATATATTAAAAACACATCCTATAAAATATCGAGCAATAATGTATATACAAAAATATTTTGTACTTTTTAGTTCAATTTTAATTAAATGCGTTCATGTTTAAATTAAAAAACTGATTTATCCTCAATTACTCGTACATTTCATAAAATCTAAATCGCGAATTTTGGACATATAGCCTTGTTCAGTAGCAACAAACATTTAAAATTGCACAATAATAACTCTGCATACCTGCCAAAAAGATATTCATAATTAAAATGCAGAGGGTGGCTCTAGCTAATGGAGAGTTGTCGGAATTTTCCCTCATTGACCGACCCCAGTGTGACAAGGGGTCGAGGTATTTGAATATCATCAGATAATACTCATGTTGTGTTATGCCGTGTGGTGCCGGCTCAGAATGCCACCACCCCATCTCCTCCCATGGGTGTCGTAAAAGTCGACTAAGGGATTAGCCGGAGGATGGGCAGCAGCGTCCTTCGAGTACATAAACAACTCAACTGCGATCGCCAACCCGCCTGCCAAGCGTGGCGATTATGGCAAAACCCCCCAATGAGCCCACAACACATCCATATCGGTGGTTGTGGTGATCTTTGGGGGAGGCCTGTGTCCAGCAGTGGACTTCGTTCAGCCGAAATGATGACTCATGTTGTTATCTAAGGAGTTCTAAGGAAAGGTAGTTTACCAATATTTTTAGGCAGGTTTTGAACTAGCTAGTAACTAGTACAATACAAAAGTCAATGTTTTTATTTATTTCAATTAAACTTATTACTAGAAACATCATATCCGCATTGTGTCCGGTTTAAAAATATAGCATCACTCCATCTCCTCCCGTTGATGTTCTAAAAGGCGACTTAGGGACTTCTAATCCAGAGGTATGGGCAGGAGCGTCCCTACTCTGGAACAGTAGCTATACTGCTCTCACCAACCAGTCTGTCAAGCATGGTGAGCTCTGGCTAAGTATCCTCAAAATGATGACATATATGTGGAAACCTATGGGGGACGCCTTTGTTCAGCAGTGGACATCCTTTGCCTGATATGATAAATTACCGGCACTCATTTAATGTCAGGAAACTCCTTGGATATTTTTTAAAATTATAGAGCTTACAATTATTCATACAAATGATGGTACAACATAACGAGAAAAATGTAAATTCATGTGTAAATATGGAACAGACATTTTTCCTAACGTTTTGGATACTGCAGTTTTCAATAGAGAATTTGGCATGTACCACAGATTTGAAATCCTATATTTAAAATAAATAACTCGAAAACTTCAGACGACACTGAGAAACATCGTAATGCTGTGAGTAATTATTGCGTGCATCAAAACAGTTTTTGATTATAATTGTACGGTAGATGAAATGACGTTTCAAATATGTAACGATGCTTATTACCTTAATCATCCTGCGACCACGAACCCTACAGTGTCCGTTAGAAAAAACAAAAATCTATACATAGTATACGTGATGTTATCCTAAGTATTTTATTATGAATTTTATAAATCTAAAACATATTTAATCATTTAAACACAATATTTCAATGTCTGCTGTCAGGTTGCTACTTTCAAATATTTCGCTTGAAGCTTTGAATAAAATTTCATTTCAATGTGCGGTGGAGCGAGTTCAGGAAATCTGATACAATGTGCATGTAAGTCTTCTTTACTCATTCATGTTCATGTAGCATTGAATTTTATATTGTTAGACTAACATTCAAAATTGGATTTATAAGTCGTAGATATGCAGTGGTCGATTCCCGCACGGAACAAACATTTGTACGATCTGCAGGTAGTTGCACCCACGACATAGGAGAAATCCTAGTGTGGGGCAAGGTTAATAATAATAATAAAAAATAGTATGGCAAAAAAAAATTTACTTGTGGGTACATATGGTCTAGATTATATAATTATATTATTAGAACTGAAAATACAATAGTTGTATGTTTGAATATTCTAGGCTCCATCACGCTCAAGTAGATTCTAATTATTCTATTTCATGAAATAGGACATAGAACCTTTTAGTTTCATAAATTTAGTATATAGTACGCTTAAATATCAACCGTCAACTGCAATTGTTCGATATATGATCATGGAAAGTTAAATAGCTCATTTAAAGCCTGATTCATTGCTGAATTACATCACAAGCCAGCACACACACAGCAGCTTGCTCATTTATGATTTCTAGTGCTCTATTGGGGAGACATGTCCCACGTGCTACCAAAATTTCAGTTAGGTTTGTTAAGCCTGACCAATGTCTTCTACGTTGCGGTTTACTGCTGTTATTCTACATTTGATTCGCGCAATAACAAGGCTGTATTCACCTGATCTTCAAGATTTAAAAAAGAATAAACTTATTTATGCGGTGCCGGTTCAGAATACCAACACCCCATCTCCTCCCGTGGATATCGTAAAAGTCGACTAAGGGATTAGCTGGAGGACGGGCAGCAGCGTTCTTCGACTACATTAACAACTCAACTGCGGTCGCCAACCCACCTGCTAAGCGTGGCGATTATGGCAACGCCCCTCAATGAACCCACAACACACCCATATCGGTCGTTGTGATGATCTTTGGGGGAGGCCTGTGTTCAGCAGTGGACTTCATTCGGCCGAAATAATGAAACTTATTTAAGATTATACAACACATTTTCTCTCGCTTGAAAATCCAAATGACAACACTCACTCGGAGCAATTTGAAACACGATTATATAGCGTGTAAATGGATTACTAGTACGTACCGAACACTAGCGGTATGCAAAGTAATTCATATTACATTTACACGTGCGTAGTAACGAGATATTGTTCACACGTCTTAGACTTGATGGTGGTTGGTGGTGGGCTGCGAAAGAAGCGTGGCATGAAGCATAGCGAAACAAAGATGGAAGTGCTATAGAATAGAAACTGTTTACAGTTAATTATTATAAAGATAAAAATGCTGGTCAAGCTCCGCAAGATTACGAATACATGTGACGTGATTTCATTGTGTTGAAATATCGACTGAATTATTTAGTGACATCAAATATTAATAATTTTTTGATAGTAATGATTTTTGATATTATTATTAATTATTTACATCCGTCGTTTATAATTATTTATCTCTATTATTCTTGTAATATGCACGCTTTTGGCAGTTGACTGATAATAACTAGTGTGATGCTTTTATATGATCTCACATATTTCTTACCATAGTTTATAATTATTTATCTCTATTATTCTTGATATGCACGCTTTTGGCAGTTGACTGATAATAACTAGTGTGATGCTTTTATATGATATCACATATTTCTTACCATAAAAACATTGTATTCATCATTATTGTTATATGCATACCAAATTAATAAAAGAACGCTGAAATCTTTCAGATTTTCTCGCTAGAGGTTGTCATGTAGTGAAATGGCCACCGTGGTTTCAATATGACGTGTAAAGTTGTCGGTTAGGATCTAATTACTGAATAAATGACTCTATTCTATTACGAGTATTAACTTACATTGTTATTTACTGTAATTTATAAATACCTTACAAGGGTAACAATTTTTTTTTGATCTTTACTCTCCGGTCATACAAAGCATACAGCAACTAAGAATATGTACAAGTTTTGCTTACGTAATGTTAAAAAACTAAAATCATAAACTTAACAATAACAACCCATTGCTCTATCATTGTGCTCGTCATCGGTTAATAATTGCTCAAGATTGCCATTACATTATTTACCTTTAATTATTTTTCTAGTTTAAATTCAAACAGGTTTGGAAGATGTTATTGTATATCTGGTTGTAATCAGAAGAATATGAAAGTAACATTGAGTTTCATAATCTTGCTTTTACTTACCGAGAACGACGGTCAAGAAAGCTACGGGAAAAATAACTTAAGTAATAAGTAACACACACACACCAGCCAGTAAACGTTTACGGCTGAATATGAGCCTCCCAATGATCACTACGGTGGGCATATATAATAGGGAATATTGCCAAAATCAGCACGCTTTGCAGGCAGATTTCTGACCACAGTATGTTGTTATTAGCACACGGGAGGATGCTGCTGCGCATCTTCTTGATATTAATTATTAGTCGCATTTTACGACACCCGTGGTTGGAGGGGGTGGTCTATACTTTATCGGGAACCATACGGAAGCAATTACTACGTATGATAAACATTATTATGTAGAACAAATATATTTGAAGTACGCATCCGTCCCGTGTTTTAACTTTACCCGTAGCTGGTCAAATCTTCAGATATCAGTAGTGTCAACTAACGGCCGAAATTAATCCATAATCTTTGGATTTCGGATAAAGGATATGTGAGAGACATATCCGTTATTTTACGTTAAATTTGATCATAAGACAACAGATGATTTTCAAAATCGTAAATCTGAAGATATTGGATTAGATTGATTATTAATTTCAGCCGTAAAGGGAAGACTTAACAGTCACTTCGGATTGATATTAAAGTACACTTAGTTAAATTGAAAGGTTAATGTAGGTACTTTGCAAATGCATCTGCTAGAGGGGCTGACCGCTTTACAGTCATCCCCTCCAAGATGTGTGTAAAGACGTGTTCATCATCAATCAAGATTATCATAATCAAGGTTATTTGCGTTGCTCCCTTTGGTGCCGAAGATGACCACTCCGGTGGTTTTAGTCGGTAAGAGTCCGGCATACCCATATACATACATAATAAATGAAGTAATTCCACAGGTCCAATGAAAAATAAATAAGGTACTTTGCAATTATAAATAAGCATACGACAATTTTTATTCTGCTTTTTTTATACTACTCTGTAAAGAGACCAGCAAGTCGGTGCTGTGTGGTAAGCGTCAAGCCTGCCTAACACTTGTAATGCTATCAAGGACTAGTCCCCCGTGGTACCACACTGCGGTCATCACTTCTAGATATTAGCGGTTGGTGCAGTGGTTGACACAGTCGGCTGCTGCGCTGCGGGTCGCGGGTGCGACTCCTGCACGCAACAAATACTTGTATGATCTGCAGGTAGTTGTTCCGGGTCTGGGTGTATAGTGTGTGGAATTTATGTCTGTAAACGCACCCACGACACAGGAGAAATCCTAGTGCGGGGCAACGTTTAAAAAAAAATAAAAAATTAATTAGTCTGTTATACCCAGTAATTAGTATAGTATACCCAGTTGCTCCTCAAACTGGAACACGGTTATGTCTTAAGTTTAAACTCTACTGCTTGGCGCCGAATATTTAGCACTGCACTTACATTATTTTTTTGTTTTATTGCATTCGATCCCAGCAGAAATCCATCATGAACTCCCTCCACCCTGTGGAAGGGTGAAGGGGCATGCCAGCCTACCAGCAAAATCCACTGGAGAGGTCATCTTCAGGAACGAAGGGGGGCTCCAGGTTGTAAGATCACACTAGAACCACCCATTGGTACCACGCCTTTACGCAAATCTCGAGGAGGATTGTAAAGGATCCCCCCCCAAGCCTCGCTGTGTGCTGTGCTACGCTCACGGTGGCATGTGACCACGTGCGCGCCCCATCTTCGGTATGTGCACATGGAATCCCCAATATACGCACACGTGACCCCCGAGGACCCCGCCATATAGCAACGGCAGGGGGCTCAGGCGTGTTGGACCTGGGAGCCGGGGCGGTTGTTACCCTGGCACCGTCTCGTCCTTCTCCGTGCGGGAGCAGCCCTCTCCCGAACCTGCCCTGCAGTCTCCTTCTGGAGCAGCACGTTTTCGCAGAAGGAGAAGTGGTACTTACCAAGCCGGACTCTTGCAATAAGAAACCTGTCCAGTAAAAGTTTAAATTTCATCAAATTCAGTAAGAAAATTTCCCTTATGAAACGTACATGTAATTTCTTCAATACACGCTTTCGTTAAACCGTGTTTCCTAGCCCCCATTAAACAAGTCTTGTGGTGTGATTTTGCATAACGACATCCTCTTTACCTGAAAACGCAAATCTCTCATACATAATTCATTAGTCACCGCAGTGAGAACTCGAAGTGTTGTTCTATTTTAATTTTATTGTGTTAGGAGAAGTGACTTCACTTTGTGCTGCCAAGCAAGAATAAGATTAAACGGAGAACCTTTTTCAACGAAAAGAATATTGAAATCGTCTCGAAGCTCTTTCTTTGACTAAACTTTACATATTTTTGTATAATCTCGAAAACAAATGGTGGTAATATTTTGTTTTGTATTTAAATATATTTTTTTATTTTATATTAAAGGAGACGAAACGAGTGGGCAGTTGATGGTAAGCGATCACCGCTGAACAATATCGGAGAAGTCACTGATGCATTACCGATTTATTACGGAACAAGAACCTCAGAACGGAGATAAAGGAGGGGAAGGGAAAGAAGTACTCAAGCAAACCCCGCTAGGTTTGCTTTAAAAGAAAAAAGAAACGCTTTTTTCACACCCAATTGTGTGCAAAACACTTTCAAAATAAAATATACTATGCAAGACATCAATAAAACTAAACATAAGTGAGTAACAATATAACAACCATATAAAAATAACCTAATTTATGGTAGACACTAAGATACCGTATGGTCCTAGTCTATAGAATACCAGATAACTGTCATAGTCACTGGTCACTCGAGCGTCCTCTCTCTTGCCATGTGTGGTGAGCACACATTACCCCCAAAATTACGACACTATTAAGGAAATCGATGGGGAAGTCTGTTCAGCGGTGAACGTCTTTGGCTGACATGATATGAAGATGACTCAGTCCACATGAAACGCAGCAATACAGTGTTGCTGCTTTACGCCGGTATTTTGAGAGCATCGTACGTTACTGGCGGAGCTCGTTATCGAGCTCCATATTTAACTACTGGATTCAGTTGGTAAAAGGTTATTTTATTTTGGGTACTTAAGTTGTTAAAGGACATTTTTATTTATTACCAATGAAAGTTTTCCTGTAAATTGGCAACTTCGCCACGACATGCGTGGCCACTCTATGGTAGTATGGAACATCTTATACAGTGTGGTGACACGTCGCCATACGCAAGTGACTATGCAACTCTATCCCCACACGGCTCGAAATGACTGTTAATTTTTTATTGAATTAAAATAAACGTTTAATTAATAAACAATTGTCTTTTCCTTAAAAAGAAACTGTACATTTTATTTTTGATTATGCCATATTTATTTCCATTCATAAACTATTGTTAGCGACTAATGACCGCCCCTTATGAAGCCATCACAACTTGCGTCACATTCCCATATTTATTTATATTTAGACTATGGATAATAATTATTTGGGACCTGTAATATTTCATTATTTATGTTCTAAATCAGTATCTCCTATTTATTATATATTAATATCATTTAATTTCATTGTCCATCTATTTAAGTTTACCAGTAGTGACGTCATATGAGATTGTCGGATATTAAATAACTTGTGTATGAAATAATCACTTAAATAATTTAGTTCAGTCCATTATTATTCATATTTGAATATTTAATGCTTTTACAAATAGTTTGTTTATTTTTAGTTTTTCAAATAACACTGGTTGCATTTTAAAATATACCTACCTTAAGTTTTATCTTCGAATTGTATTGTAACGGCTTCTGAACCGTATAAAAGTAGAAGCATTGCATTATGAAGGATCATTTCTGTAAACGAGTAGTGTAAGGTGGAAACTCTGCCCTAAAATACACCTGCAATTTAATTACGGTCTGCTACACTATCTTTTTATGCATATTATCTATACAAAATAGTTATGATGTTTCACATCTTCAGGCTCCCTTTTTTGTTTTCTTCCACATACTTATGTAGTAACACGATCCTTAACATTTACCTGTTTAGCTCGCTATCGAAGAGACATTAACGTTTTACTACCAGTTTTATGTCCAATATTTATTACTCAGAGTGCTCAACGTAATGAAATCCACAGTTGGAAGGCATTTCTCGATAACAGCAAAACACTATGCGTTTGCACTGGGAAAGCGGATTGGCAATTTTGAGTGGAGCTGGTGGGTGGTGGGTTTGTTGATCTGTACATCAGTCATTCCACGTGGTGTCTGTATTAAGAATATAGCACCACTCCATCTCCTTCTGTCGGTATCGTAAAAGGTGACTAAGGGAGTCTAAAAACCAGAGGGATGGAAAGCAGCGTCCTTTTTGTGAAATAGTAGCCATACTGCGGTCACCAACCCGCCTGCCAAGCGTGGTGACTACTGGCAAACTCCCTTTCGCTGATATGATGATGTTCGTCAGTCGGCGATGAGGATGCTAAATTTTCAGATTTACATTTGTTTACGTATGAATAAATACTTTTTCATTTTTTTATTGGTCCCAGTGGAAATTCTTCTTGAACTGGGGCATGCCGGGACTCGTACCGGCTAAAACCACTGGGGTGGTCATCTTCGCCGTTTAAGGGGGGCTCCAGGTCCTCATATAATCACACTAGAGCCGATGTATAAATACCTACAGCTTACATAACTTAATGAGCACTGTAGTTAAGAGCGAGTACGCAATTAAGTTACGCAACTAAGTGCATAATTTGAAATTCAGAAACCGTATCGGAGTTTTAAATGTGTATGTGCGCTTAAATTTTAAAATCGCATCGTTCACGTGCCTCCGTGACGTCGTGACGCAGATGAAGTGATTTATGCGGCGTTGAATAATTCATACCGTTTCCATCACACCACCGTCACGTCGAACAATCAGTTCACGGTATTCACTTTGTGTGTGGCTTAACGGAGTTACCTTCATGGATTAACTTTAAGTAAATGAAGTGGAGAAAAATGGTGAACTATATTTATGAAGTGCTAGGAATATTCTACTTTTACCGACTTAAAAAGAAGGAGGTTCTCAATTCGATGCGATTTTTTTTTATGTATACTGTGTACTGATTACTCCGAGATTTGTCGACCGATTTGAGCAATTATTTTTTTGATCCCATATAAATTTCATTACATTTTATTGAGTAATTTTTTAAATAACTTCAATAAACAGGTTAATTTGACTGCGCTTATCTAGATGATGTCTTAATAGTTTCGATTATATATATATAGTTATATAAGTAAATGAAGTGGAGAAAAAGAGTGAACTACATTTAGGAAATAGTCTATTGTGGCTTAAATGCCGTTATTGTATCGCTGTTAGTTTTCTGAATAAATAAATATGTACATATATTTTTTAAATATCCGTTGTTATACTAATTACAACATGTAGCAAAAAACTACTTATTCCGTATAAAATGGCCTAAATTCAATCAGCTTGTTTGAACACGTGTAACAGACCGTGGGGTAAATTAAAACTCGGTTTCACAATTATATTACAGGTGTATTTTAGGGCAGAGTTTATATCTTGCACTACTCGTTTACAGAATGATCCTTCATAATGCAATGCTTCAATTTTGATACGGTTCAGAAGCCGTAACAATACAATTCGAAAATAAAAGTTAAGGTAGGTATATTTTAAAATGCAACCAGTGTTATTTGAAAAACTAAAAATAAACAAACTATTTGTAAAAGCATTAAATATTCAAATATGAATAATAATGGATAAACTAAATTACTTAAGTGATTATTTTATACACAAGTTATTTAATATCTGACAATCTCATATGACGTCACTACTGTTAAACTTAAATAGATGGACATTGAAGTTAATATACAATAAATAGGGTACACTGATTTAGAACATAAATGATGAAATATTACAGGTCCCAAATAATTATTATCCATAGTCTAAAATCTAAATATAAATAAATATTGGCATGTGACGAATGTTGTGATGGCTTCACAAGGGGTGGTCATTAGTCGCTAACACACGTTTTCACCGGCGCAGTACAACGTTCACGTGGCATGATGCGTGCAGGGGTGCAATTCCTTAAGCTCAAACATCCATACATCCGTGAATACAGAATCGAAATAACGATGTAAAACAAATTTAGTAATCGATAAGTCTGGTCCTCATGGCTTACCTTCTGCAACGTGTTCTTGAACAGCTTCAATCATGTCTTAGGGAATACCAAATTGGTTTTACACCGTTATTTCGATTCTGTATTCAAGGAGGTATGGATGTTTGAGCTTAAGGAATTGCACCCCTGGTACCTACTAATATAAACCCATTTTTTTTCTTAATTACAGAAATTATTACATAGATATGCTCATGGATATGGTTTTTGGTGTATATTAAATATCCAGTAGTAAATATACTAGGTCGTGTCGCTAATTAAATTGTCTTAATTCCGAGAAAACAAACATAACATTTTACGTACGACCGCCATCTTTGATTTTCATTATCTGTATTGCAAGTGTACGTTACGAATGCACTTACAGCTCTAATTAAAGGAAGAAAACCACAGCGTAGATAACTCTATCGAGATTATTAGCTAAAAAGTCAAACTGCTATCTATTGCTATATTGATTTAAAATTTGATAACTTTGGTTACCATTAATTTGTGTGAGAATTAACATGTGTGAGGTGGTTTTATGTGTTAGTTTTCGTTTCGGATTTTCGATTCCGAACAGTTTCGGATTTTCACCATATGCAAATATTTTATTTCTATATTAATTATTTTACAAGTTCTTGTTGCTTAAACACAGACTTTCGCAAAGTTATTTGTGATAACTTAAGGCTTATTCCCATAATACGAATATTACGTCTGAGACCACCTAACCAGTTGTTTTATAATTCTGTAGCATACGGCCAAAATTACGCACATGAAGAAAAAACATCGATTCTGTTTCTCAATATTCCGCTAGCTATAAAACCCTGAAAATTCTGCATTTATAGACAATACCTATCTCTTTATTAATATTCAACGAAGAAAAAAACTAACATTGGATATAGTTGCCGTGTGGTGCCGGCTTTGCCGTGTGGTGCTGGCTCAGAATACCACCACCCTATCTCCTCCCGTGGGTGTCGTAAAAGTCGACTAAGGGATTAGCTGGAGGATGGGCAGCAGTGTCCTTCGAGTACATTAACAACTCAACTGCGATCGAAAACCCGTCTGCCAAGCATGGCGATTATGGCAAAACCTCCCAATGAGCCCACCAAACACCCATATCGGTCGTTGTGGTGATCTTTGGGGGAGGCCTGTGTCCAGCAATGGACTTCATTCGGCCGAAATGATGATGCAAATCAGAATCATCCCAACACTAAGTCATATTAAATACACGGAGAGTACCCAAAACAATTCATATAAGCAGTAACAATGTATACAATAAGACAGTAAACATATTTTTGAATAATGAGTTTCTTTGAAAGTCACTTGAATAACTGTCGGTTTATTATCTTAAAAACCTATCTAGCGGGTTGGTTTCATTCTGCATAAATACATCCAATTGCGCCATAAGTTTATTCAATAACACAATTAACACACCATACCTACGCCACAAGATATGACTGAGAGAAATGGATGAACATGACGACGGTAAGGTTAATAACAACCACTATTAATGAACGCGCCATTAAAATCCTGAAGTATAACACTATACGTAGGGAAATATTTTGTTACACGTAGCCCTTTGAGGTAGGCTGTGTTATAGCTGAAAGGTTTAACTATAATATATATTTAAAAAAAATACTTTGCTTGTTCTCCATTCATCCGATTGATTAAAACTATACAGTTGTTGTTGACAATTGCGTGAAAGTTTCTGATATAGAAAAAAAAAGATGCATTGCAACGCATGCCACATGGCCAGCATCAGCTAGTGATTAATGCAATTAATATTATTTTGTTTGTACTATTTTACTGTGTATATGGGATCCATACATAGGGTTACGATCAGGCTGGATAAATCCGGTCTAGACTGGATTTTCAGAGCTGAGACCGGACGCCGCCGCCCCGATTTCCTTACATACCGCATTTTTATAGGTCTACAGATCGAGCGGCTCCCCTAAATATTATTGACATAATGCAATTTCAAATAGTTTTTTTTTTTTTTTTTTCATTTTGGCCGAATTAAATCCACTGCTGGACACAGGCCTCAAATATAGTACTTGTTAAGAATTTTACAATGCTTATTTGTGGGAAAACAGCCTTTTTGAAAGTTGTTTGCTAGTGGAGTTACAATACGAGTTACAATAAATGTGGACGTAATTAATACATTGTATATAATTACAATTGCCGTGTGATGCCGGCTTGCCGTGTGGTGCCGGCTGAGAATACTTCCACCCCATCTCCTCCCGTGGGTGTCGTAAAAGTCGACTAAGGGATTAGCCGGAGGATGGGCAGCAGCATCCTTCGAGTACATTAACAACTCAACTGCGATCGCCAACCCGTCTGCCAAGCGTGGTGATTATGGCAAAACCCCCCAATGAGCCCACAACACACCCATATCGGTCATTGTAGTGATCTTTGGGGGAGGCCTGTTACCAGCAGTGGACTTCATTCGGCCGAAATGATTGATATAATTACAATCTACCAAAGAAATTTTATTGCTGGCAAAAAATAGATTTTTCTTCTTAAATAAATAGGATTTTATACTATCCGCGGTAACCGTACAACATATTTTTTTCAGGAATTTATCCGAAGTTGATTTTAATAAAATCTTATCTCATCATTTCAGCCGAAAAACGTCTACTGTTGGACATTAGCCTCCCCCAAAGATTGCCACAACGACCGGTTTGGGTTTGTGTTGTGTGCTCATTGACGAGCTTTGCCATAATCGCCACGCTTGGCAGACTAGTTGGTTCTCACAGTTGTGTTATAAATATACTCGAAGGACACTGCTGCCTATCCCACCTATGAAATAGGGTAGTGCTATTCTTAGCTTCTTCTTCTTGAGCTTGCTTCTCTAAGGTTTCCCCCGCAGATTTCCACAATTTGGTCGTGAATTTGGGGGGAATCTTCCAATACTCACCATGCTTGGCAGACGGATTGGTGAGCGCAGTATGGCTATTATTCCACAGAACGGACTGCGGCTGCTGCCCATCCCCCTAAGTTAGTAGTAGTCCTGGTCCCTTTGTCGCTCTATACAAAGAAGAGAGAAGAGATGGAGTGGTGATTATTAATCCGATCCCACATAAATATGTAATAAATATTCACATAAAATTACAGTACAATCACATATCCATCACACCCGAACATTGGAAATTTACGGAGAAATGCTTCAGTGCGAGGTTTTTTTATAACCTATGTGGGAAAGCTCTCTCACTAATGTAAGCGGCGTGTTCACACCTTTTAGTACGATGTTATTACATTAGCTCTGCTCGATGCGATACCGACGCAATATAATATTATGAATTGATATATGAATTTGCTTTGGGTTATGTAGGAATTATGGATTTTAATGGAAGTAATAAGCGTAATGAGAAGTATAGGATGTGATTGTTAGATATGCTGGCCTAAAATCTTTCAGAAAAATAGGTATTTAAGATGAAAACGTTGATTAACATTGCAGCATTTAAGCTTTTACGTACATGATGCCCGTTAGGGCACTGAAAATTAAGTACGATATTGAATAAAAGAATATGTCATAAAAAATATTATGCCAAAAAGTTATTATATTATAATTAATTATATTATCCATGCAAATCGTAAATAGGATTATTTAGTAAATTTAATACATCCATAAAGCAGCATTTTATCTGTAATATAAAATTCTGCTTTGTCTGACTGAAATTCTTCAATTGTGTAGTAACTTTTCTATATTAACAGAGATTTTAACTACCTGCAGAACTCTGAATATTTTGGTTCGGCTTTTAAATAAGTTTTAAGTCTTCAGACTTAAAACTTTTGCCGATTATGGTGGTATTAATATGTTCTTGTTCCATCCCTTATAATTTTTATGTGATTCGCTGTTAGATTTGTAGAGGTGTCTGTTTTTAACGAATATACAACTTCGCATTATGTATGACGCTACCTTGACGTTAGACCGGTTAACAGGCTTTCTGGCTTCTGACTGCCCGTAGCCATTGCCAAAGGTATGTAAATGCATGAGATGTGGATTGATGTCGTGTAGAGTAGTACGGGTATATGTTATGCAGGGTTTTCAATGTGAAAATAATGTAAATTAGTTAGAATCCCTCAGAAAATGGATTACCTTTTTATTGATACCAAATGACACGGTTAGGCGTTAAATAAATATTCACGTAGCAGCACTGTCCGTATGTTACCTAGCCAACAATATACTCGTACCACCCCTATCAATCTATAAGTGTTGCAAAAAGTGATTTAGAGTTGATATCAAGAGGATGGGTAACAGCACGCTTTCGTGTGCTAATAACAACACACTGTGACCGCCAATCTGCCTGTCATGCATGGTGACCACTCATTGCAGTGATCATTGGGAGGCCCATGTTCTGCAGTTGACGTTTGTGGGCTGATGTGTGTCTGTGGGCAAAGTAGAGTGCAAGGTAGGCAAATTTGACGGCACGGTTGGTGCAGTGGCTGATACAGTAGACTGCTGCGCTCCGGGTCGTGAGTTTGATTCCCGCACGGAACAAATATTTGTATGATCCGCAGGTAGTTGTTCCGGGTCTGGGTGTATTGTATGTGGAATTCATGTCTGTAAACGCACCCACGACGCAGGAGAAATCATAGTGTGGGGCAACGTTTAAAAAAAAAACAATTGACTGTTCTTTATTGATGTTCAACAGTCGCAAACAAAATACGTAAGTACATTCAAGATTCATCATCGTACGACATCACGACGACGACATCCACTGCCGAACATCCCCATAAACGACTGGTTATATGCCGTGTGGCGACATTTTGGTAGGAATTTGCCATATTGACCAGGCTTGGCAGACAAGTTGGTGAGCGCAGAGTTGTAACTGTTTCACATAAGGGACGCTGCTGCCCATTCCTTTGATTTTGAGTCCCTTAGTCCCTTTTATGACATCCACGGGAGGAAATGGAGTGGTGCTATATTCTTAATCCAGACGCCACACAGAGAAAAGAACATTCAAGATTGTTAATTTCAAAAATAACGAACAAAAATACATAGTCAAGAATTTAGTCTTCATGATACATGAAGTGAATCGGAGCAGACTTCTTTGACATAGTATCATACATCTTGTAGCGCTGTAGCATGTCTACGTTCGTAGCTGCTACGCAAATATTGACGTAGCCTAAAAAGGCGCAGTTTTAACTCCCGTTCCCTTAAGCGTGAATACTTTGTTCTGGATACATTATTCATGTTGTAAATTAACATGCCAAGCTGGTATGACGTGTACGTATTATTTAGAAAATTACTTTTATTCAGGTTGTACTCTCATGTTCTTCTATTTTATGAAAATGTAGGTAATGGCGAATAATTCGCTTTAGCTTCGTTATTGCATAACTTGGAGCAACTGATTCTGGTTATTTTTTTAGGTTTGGTTAATAAGGTTTTCTTAATGAGGTAAGTTTAGCGTTAAGAATAGGCAAACGGAATCAAGGTTCTGTTATAAAAAAAAAATGGATAAATGACAGCACACTATTCTTTACCTTTCGAGGAGTACAGGTATTATGTTATGTATACTACCTGCGTACCATTATTTGTCATGAAATATTTATTTAGGAGCTGACTGGAGATATAATCTTTAGTGAATGTACGATCAGATCTTTTGACGATAATGTGTGCCAGCCGATATGTAGCAATTACACACCAACCTATTGCTCGTAATGTTTTGTTTTTATTTTTATTTTATACTGGCTGCTGCCCGCGGTTGCACCCGCGTGTTTATTTTTATCAATATTAATACAAATATATCGCTCAAATATAGTATAGCTTTCTATTAATGAAATAAGTTTTAGAATATTTCAGTAGTTCAAGAGATTTTCACATAGAAATAAATAAACACAAGCTCTTTATAATTTTAGAATAGTTGAGAAAATCCAATTATACTCCACAAATGCTCAACGTGAGATCCGGGGTTCAATTCACTGTAGCCATAAGAAAGTTTTCTTTAAGAAAAGTAAAGTATTAGTAACAACCCGGAATTTGTGTAAGTGTAAGTATCCATTATATTAGTATGCTCCCTATTACATGAGATAGATTACGGCTCCAGCGAAAAACATAGGTTCCCAATACTAAGATAGTTAAATGTATGTACATCAAGTGCCATTGATATGCCATTAAAATTGATATGCTAAATATCATGTATATGTATACAATAATCAGATGACGGAGTGAGCTAACATGTGACCACGCCACATAAAAAAGACGATGGGAGAAACTCGGATATCTATGGGAGTAACTCAGATGTATATGGGAGAAACAGTCATGTTTGACCACATTTTCATAGGGAATATTAGACTCTGAAATTCAAACGGGAGGTCATTGACAATACGTGGCATAAAGAAAGGTCCTGGCTGGTCCGGTTAAAATCGTGGCCTCTATCACACGTCAATGTAAATGCGCATAAATCAAATAAATATCGATTTGGACTTGCCACCTATCAGGAAATTCATAAAAAAAAGCGTCTAAACACTTCTTCGACTCTGCCCTGACCCATTTGAATCTCCTCGTGGCATCGGCCGCCGAAAACCGACCCTCCCTTCTCAGTAGCGTACGCCACTCGAGGCAGATACTGATCGGCCCGGATGATAACATTACCGTAGATCACATGAAGAGACTCGCGCAGTCGCGTTCACTCAACATACCGTTATACCGTCCTCGCCACCCAGCCGTGAGGCGCCGCCATGGAGGCTTGTCGCTGCAACACCATCGCTTTAAAGTAATTTCTCCCCCCATCCCTTGACCGCACTGGCTCATGCCGAGCTTGTAGTCTTAAATATGCCATAAAGTATTTAAATCATACCAGCTGTCCCTACATAACTTGTACCCCCAAGCAACGTCATATGCTGAGGTTCAAGCCCCGCAAGGAACAATCTTAGCAGCAGTTGCTTAGTTTATAAAATTCATTTTAAGCCTGGCTGGATGCCTCTTTAGGGTCTAATAAACCCCCTATTATATCCCCTTAAGGATTGATTTCTAAAATCACTGAAACATATTTCTTTATTTTTAATCAAATAGCCAAATATTACTTTTCATAAATCTAACATGAAAACCGACCGATTTTAATAATACGTTTCATCCCCTTTGTTACCCACTTAAATGTAGATTTTTCTAAAACACTGCATTACATCTTCCTTCCTTCATCCTTTTTAAATGAGAAATTCAATTTTTTCATACCTGACGGATATTATACAAACGTTCACCTCCTGTTTTAATTTATCTTAAGGGTTGAATTTGCAAAATCACTGAAACACGTATATCTTTATTTCCTTTATAAAGCCAAATATCACTGTTCACAGAACAAACTTTAAAACTGACAGATTTTGCATACAATGTTTAACCCCCTTGAGGGTTGAATTTTCAAAAACACTGAAACATGTATTGCTTTATTTTTAACCAAGAAACCAAATACTCATTTCATAGATCTGGCTTCAAAAATAATGATTTTTCTTTACATATTTTCATCCCCTGTTTTACCCCATAAGGGTAAAATTTACAAAAACACTAAAACAGGGATTTTTTAATTTTAACCAGAAAGCCAAACACCAATCTTCATACATATAACTTCCAAAATGACGAAGTTTTTAAACAAGCCTCCGTTATTTCAGTATGCCGTGTAAAAGTCTCTGTAAGGAACTATTTACTGATTAATGGTTCTATTCTATTTTAAGCTTTCAACCCCTATATTACCCCTTTAGGGTTGGAATATCTAAAAATCCTTAACCTACTGTCAAAATTTAAAGTTTGTAGCCCTAGTGGTTTAGACTGTGCATTGGTATGTCAGTAAGTCAATCAGTTTTTCCTTTTTAATAAAAAACGGAAGATAAAGCAATAGTTAAAATGTATTACAGTAATTAAAAGTTAAATAACAGGTTGAGACGTATTGCTGGGCAGCTTGTTGGTCCACTTTTGTTGTTTCCAGCACGCTAGGATGAGGGCATTTTCTTGGGGGCTAGTGGGGGCTAGTTGAATAAACGTTATTTCATTTCATTAACGTAGACGATGCGACTGCGGTTTTAACAAAGAAACATGTTTTTCTTTCATAAAAGCATCTTACAGTACTCTCAACAAAGCTGCATCTGCTTAAGCTACAAAAATGGCAAGATCATAAGGGTCATAATGGCCAGCCGAGCATGAAATTAGATCAAACTAAGGAAAATTGATGCTGGTAGCAAATTAAGGAGATTGGATGTAATTTAGATTAAGGGACAATGTTTAAAACTTGGCATGGTCTGACTTGGTAAACGTAGGGTAGGACGCCCCCAAGCTCGGTGGAGTGTTGACCTGCGCAAGATGGCTGGCAGTAGCTGGATGAGAGTAGCAGAGGATCGCGATCAGTGGCATGCACTTGAAGAGGCCTATGTCCAGCAGTGGACTGCGATAGGCTGATGATGATGATGGGCTGACTCGGGAGAACCTAACCGGTTAGGGTATGGAACTGTTCGTTGCGATGGGCCTAGTGGTATTGATGGCAGGTTTCTTAACTGCCTGCTAGAGGGGTGATATTCTCTTACGGGTCGAAAGAAACTAGGAATCTTCACCATCATCATAATTTCAGCCGAAAAACGTCCACTGCTGGACAGAAGTCTGCCTCCCCCAAAGATTGCCACAACGACCGATATGGGTTTGTAATGTGTGCGCTCATTGGGGGGTTTTGCCATAATCGCTACGCTACGCAGGTGGGTTGGCGATCGCAGTTGTGTTGTAATTGTACTCGACGGACGTTGCTGCCCATCCTTTGGCTAATCCTATAGTCGCCTTTGACGATACCCACGGGATGAGATGGGGTGGTGGTATTCTTAACCAGCACCACACGGCATACTAACCTTTTTTTTTTATTGATGTCCAGTGGAAATTCTACATAGAACTTCCTTCACCCCGGGGAAGGGCGAAGGGGTATGCCGGACTTCTACCGGCTAAAACCACTGGAGCGGTCATCTTCGGCACCGAAGGGGGGCTCCAGGTCCTCTTAAGATCACACTAGAGCCGCCCATTGGTGCCACGCCTTTAGGCACATCACGGAGGGGATGACTGTAAAGTGGTCATCCCCTTTAGCGGAGGGAAGGCGACTGTAAAAAGATCGCCCCCCCCCAGGCACTTCTCGGGGAGGATTGTAAAGGATCCCCCCAAGCCTCGCTTTGCACTGTGCTGCGCACACGGCGGCACGTGACCACGTGCGCGCCACCGTCTTCCCGGGGGTCACCCGGTGTGAGCACGCAGACACCCCAATCTACGCGCCCGTGACCCCCGAGGCCCCCCACACGGCATACTAACCTAGAAATAATAAAGGAAATATATTTAGGTATTAGACAACACAATAAAAAATAAAATAAGAAAAACACCACACATGTAATATAACAATCTTAAAATAACAATTATTTAAAACAGATAAACAAACTACTGTATAATATTGTTTTACAAGTGGACATCCCTAAAGACTAGTAAAAATCTTGCAAATGTTATAGTTATTTGTAACAAAGTTTGTTTTTATTACAAATTGTAAGCTTTAAAGTATTCCTGGGCTAAGGTTTTTTTAAACCAAACAAGTACTTACTGATAGGTTGAATCCAGTAATCAGTAGTTACTTTGTTATAAAATAGCTGCTAGATTTCCAATCCTCCGTCATTAACTGCTGAATCATATTAAACGACTAGCCTCAAATCCCTACTCGCAGCGGGCCCACGGTCTGCCAAATGGATATTATACTTCATAGCAATTTCTATTGCGAGGCAAAACTACATAAACTCTGTTTCAAGATTCAATAACAGTAAGATACAATATTACAACGGCTGTGTCGTAGAAATAACATTTTGCAGATGAGTTACACTAAGAACTGAATGTTTGGAATTACAAGCAATATTGAGAATATATTGTGCAGTTAGTAGAATAGCAACTAATTAAATTAAACTTTCTTTTAGGAGCTTAGTCAATTAAGACTATGTCGCGCCACTGGACCTTCTCTTAAAATGTAATACAACATATAAAATACAATAGATAACACTGTGAACGTCGACGCATGCTAACTTCAACGATTTGTACAACAATTTAGCTATGTCAGACAGCGGAAATGCTAAAACAATGTTACAACCTCCAATAGTTTTAAAATGAATAGCTTTTCAAATATTTCATATCTGGCATCATCGTTCTGGACACATAATTAGCCCATCACTGTCCCACTGCGGGGCAAGAGACTTTTCTCACGATGAGAAAGGAAAGCTTTAGTCCACCACGCGGCCTAGTGCGGGTTGGCGGACTACATTGAGAAAGTTTTTTCTATTTTCCTCCCGTTGTTTTCCTTCACCGTTAACGCAAGTGATAATAAAATTCCAATCCGAAAAGTCAGAGGTGTGGGTCGGGATCGAACCCTCTTGTATGGAAGACAAGCCTTAAACCACTAGGCTATCATTGATTTCTCATTATTAATATCATATATTAATATAAAACAGATCTATGAAACAAGTTTATTCGTTTAATTTGCGTGACTGATGTGAGTAACTCTATTAGTATACAAAATATAAAGTAGAGTTTTGGATCTCCAATCTTAATAGGTATTAAGTTACCATTATCATCTGCATTGAAAAACTACAAGGTATTCTATGTTAAATTTCCATTGTCTTGTAAATATCAGGTTTCTTTTGCCAAACTAATGAGCTTTGATTTCAGGTTACTTGGGTTTTATTCAGGTTCTATATTCTAATAAATACCTAATAGTTCTTAATCATATTACTGTTTGTATAATACCTAAAGTTGCAAAACTGAATAATAGATTAGGTACTTTTAGTACTCTAGTGTGATCATACGAGGACCTGGAGCCTCCCTTAGGTGCCGAAGATGACCGCTCCAGTGGTTTTAGCCGGTAGGAGTCCGGCATACCCCTTCGTCCTTCCCCGGGGCGAAGGAAGTTCATGATGAATTTCCACTGGACATCAATAAAAGAAAATAAAAAAATAGGTGACAGGCATCGTTACATGAACATCGATTTATGAACTTTTAATAAAATCCTCTACAACGGACTATCCATTCACTGATATGTAACATTGTGATAGGACACGCGGCGCAGCCTGAATTATTTATTTTCAATCTCGTTCATATCACACCGACCTGTTTCTGTTCAATTTATGCGAGACATATCTGTGTTATCATTGAA
Source organism: Diloba caeruleocephala (assembly GCA_947459985.1). Classification (NCBI taxonomy): domain Eukaryota; kingdom Metazoa; phylum Arthropoda; class Insecta; order Lepidoptera; family Noctuidae; genus Diloba; species Diloba caeruleocephala. The sequence continues at coordinate 22,204,872 of OX381610.1, forward strand.
ATATGAGTGGCAGTTCGACGCAGAATTAAGGCTGAATATTCTGCTAAGGCGCACAGCAATATTTACATAGAATATTTCAAATTTAATAATAATTTTAATTAAAGGTTCGTCAATCTATCTTCACCGTGATAATGTGATTAGCACCTCTGCACTTTGATACGGAACGAGCTTTTAAATACGTCATTCAATACTGCTGCTGCAGGTGCTTCTGTCGCCCAACATAGGCATTATTTAGGACGACACAAATTTTCGGCTCGCTATATGAGGCACATTTAGGTGCTCCCCGGGAAAGGGCGAAGGGGCATGCCGGACTCCTACCGGCTAAAACCACCGGCGTGATCATCTTTGGCACCGAAGGGGGGCTCCAGGAACCCAAAAGATCTCCATCTAGAGCCAGCCATTGGTGCGACTGTAAATAGGCCACCCCCCCAGGCGTCTCTCGAGGGGATTGTAAAAGATTCCCCCGAAGCCTCACTGTGCGCTGTGCTGCGCACACAGCGGTACGTGACCACATGCACACCGCTGTCTACCCGGGGGTCGGTCGGTATGAGCACGCAGATTTCCCAATAAGCGCGCTCGTGACCCCCAAGACGTTTAGGTGCTCCTAGTGGTGCTTCCACCGGTGACATTGTGGTGAAGCTGCCAACTGCCTCGGTCACCATGGCCTGTTTTGTAGTACTTATGAGTGCAGATCACATAGCACGACACGCAAATATTAATTACATTATTCGTCGAGCTCTTGTTACCTCAGTAATGCCAACTGTATTAGAACCCAGTAGCTTAGTGCGTAATGATAGAAAAGAGACCAGATGGTATGTCACCATTGCCATGGAAGTTGGGAAGTCGCCAGAGTCTTTATAGGATGCAACTTGTGTCGACACCATTGCTCCATCCCACCCCCAAGCTCAGTGTGCTGTGCTGGTGCTGCCGCTGCCAGCTATTTTGGACATTAGCATTGCTATTCAACGTCGCAATGCTGCCAGTCTTCTTGGTACGTTACTAATTGACAGCGATGAGGAGGGGTACTTTGAAGCCTATGCCGGGCGTGCTTGAGACCGGCAAATTCCCCGCAAAATGACGACACAATTGTGGAAATCTATGCGAGGCCTCTGTGATGATAATAGTACACTTATGAAACTTCAGAGTAGGTACATAATAAAGCTACTGTCAATATTAGGGTTGATTGGTTCATTATTTTTTGAGATGTGCAAAGTTCCCATTTTATATACCTATTAGTATGTAACCTATTAATACAAGTAATTCCGTAATAAAAGTTTTTTTTCTTCTTTTAAAACCGTTGCCCCGCCACTAGGATTATATATATGTTATTGCCCATCTACTTCCCAACCGTAAACCCTCTACCAGCAATGTGGAGTACTGACTGTGAGACAATTATTTCTTCTGAATATTGTATTGCTGCAGCATAGTAAACTTATGTATGATCCGTCATTATTACAAAAACGTAGAAAATATATGGTTTGTACCCAGCAGTCTCCTTATAGAACTAGATTCAGTCCAAATTTTTTAATTTCATTGGACCTTATATATATAACAAAATAGACAGAACTACAAATATTTACCAGCTTCTTAAATTAAATTGTAGAAAGAGAGTGTGTGAATATCTACAAAATCTTACCTATGAGGAAACTGAACTTCTACTACTTATTCCACAGTAACAAGCATTCCTGCACTTAACCAATCCTGTATTTGCATTTTTACAAATTCAGCCCGAATACGGACACACCTAGTCATATATACACCAACTTATGCACCTCCCCACACTCACTCACCCACATACATGCACCATCACATTCACGGCCCACATACCTTCTCACACTTCACTCATTCGTATTTCACCACCACACAAAGAGAAGACTCTCCAGGCATACAAATTTATTTTTTGTTTTTTAAATACATAATAAGACAAATTTATAATATAGAATTGTATTGTACAACTGAACAATCTCGTGTAATTGGCTAGAAATGTTGAAATTCGAGGTGATTGGCGCTAATATTCAAAATACAGGCTACGCTTAGTTCAGATACAGATGCTAATACATTTTGTACTTAGAAACAGCCTAAGCTAAATCTGTAACGTATAATTTGTACTAAGTTTAAGTAGGATTTAATAATGTTTTTGTCGTCTAAAATTACTGCTAATTAGTAACCTATTTATCTAATTTATCTAATATAGGATTTCTCCTGTGTGGATGGGTGCGTTTAAAGTCATAAATTCCACACACAATACACCCAGACCCGGAACAACTACCTGCAGATCATATAAATGTTTGTTCCGTGCGGGAATCGAACCCGCGACCCGGAGCGCAGCAGCCGACTGTGTCAGCCACTGCACCAACCGTGCCGTTAAGAACAGACGAAGTTAGAATACACGTGTCACCTTTTGTCGTAAGGAAATCCTCATGGACTTTCGCTGTCCTGGAAAAAGGCGGAGATCGCTATAAAATTCCGACTACTAGACTCTTGCCATATAAAATTCTACGATTTTCCTTCGACTCACATGCCTTTCACTGGGATTCGGTATCATCTTGTGCGTTGGGCCGCCCCTTACCCGTATCACCTAGGTTTAACCGTAAAGACCAGATCGAAAATAAAACCCCAACACACAGTAAATGTTTATCGTTAAGCCAAATCGGAGGCTTTTGGGTGACTTGAACAACAACAACACTAACTCTGACACAAGGTTGCCACCAACCCAATGAAAGAGAAGAATTACCTAGAGACCTACAGAAGTTTTATTGCACCAGTAGCTCTTTTACTATTCCCCTAGTAATTCTGCAATGCAATGTTTAGAGCAGTTTAATAACACCATTAATGCCCATACTCTTCTGTGTAGTATCATACTAGTACCGCAACTTATTTACATGTTCTTCTTTGATCAAACAATGTTTGATATGTGTCTGTATCTGCTATAACATATATTATACAGCAAATGTCTTCCATTTAAAAAAAGCCTTCTACAACCCCAAAAAATGCAAATATGCATGCTTAAAACACTCAGCATTAACACTGTCAACCCGTTAGTAAAGTAGTCATGCTAAGCAATAAAACACGTGGTATAAACTAATTAAAATGTTGACCTAAATAGACAGCGTTGGGTCAAGAGTCTTGGGGACTGACAACTCTCTACTTGAGGGACTCATAAAACGCACAGTGATGCGTGATGTTTATTTAGGTTAGAAGCCAATGGGAACATTTTAAAGAAAATTTATACACTCCCTTTAAATTATCTGCGCAAATTATAAAAATTGATAAATCTAACGAAGGCACACACTTCCATAGATTATACACTTATATTGAAAACACACTTCGAACGTTCCTTAGTAACTAAAGAAAAAAGAAGCATACAATTGCTTCATAAAAAACATCTGATTTGTTGGTACCATCAGTTTTTAGTTATTAACGTGACGGTTTACTATAGTAAAATTCAAAAACCTTCTACAGAAGGAAAATTAGAAGCAAATAAATAACAAATCAAAGTGATTCATTGAGCTCTCCAAGAGATATCGTGTTTAGTACCAGATGAAAACCAGTGTCCGGCCGGCACTGTGAGAAACATATCATTAGGTACCTACGTGCTCTTAGGTTCACGTTAGTTTCATCAATTCAGATTTGATCTTTTTAATACTGTTTAATCTTTTTAATCTTTTTTCTATCGTGTCTCGATGTTGTGCTATCTCTCTTTCTATCTTCTTGTTTCTTTCTGTTTACATATGTACAGACCAACTGATGTCAATGGAAAAAAAAACAATCAACTTTTGTTTAAAAATAATGAAAGAACTTATTACTATGCCAGAATTATTCGTTGAAGTGTCCTCTTACTTACCATTAGTGTATTTTATAACTATATTTTATGCAATTTAAACTTGGTGTACCTAACTAATTAAAGGTGAGTAAACCGCAAAATTCTTACTATTTTGTTCCTGCTCGGCGATCGTGGTGTGCAGTAATACGAAATACCAATGTTAATTACATAAAGGTTCCTATTTTAGTGGTTAGAGTATATTTTATAAGGATTAAAATAATTGTATATATTCGATAAATACGAGTACTTATTAAATTTATAATTAATTAATATTAATATTATTAATAATATTAATAATTAAGCTAAGTAAGTCGGTCTAGGTACTGATAATTTTTTGGGCAAGATCTCATTCTGCCGGGAGCAGTGTCGGCTATGTTGGAAGAGCACGAAAACTGCATGCTGTGATAGATGGACAGAGAGACACACGAGTGATCCTATAAGGGTTCCACCGTTTGTTCCATCAGACGTTCGGAGCCCTAAAAGCTCAAGTTATATAGGCTGATGAGACGTTTACTAATCGACAAATGTCTTGCTCGTCTGGACACTGGGTTGAATAAAAAAAATGTTCTTATCAATAATTTTTTTATGAAACTAACCTAACCAAATATTGAAACTCTAGTTAATATAAAGTCCCGCTTTAACCATTTGAGCCGCCAGGTTCTGTACCGACAACAGGTTTCTCGAATAGTTAAAGTGGGATTTAATATTAAGTGGCGTTTCAATATTCGGCTGTATGGTTCGTATTACAGGTCGAGAATCAAAACTCGTATGTAAGGTTTATATTTGATTAATGTAATCTCGACTCCAGTTCTACAAGAGTTTTGATTCTCGATCCCGTAATTCGGGCAGAACAGCCGATGACTGAAATAACACTTAATATTAATCCCGCTTAACTATTTGAGAAACCCGTTTTTGGTAGGAAATTTGGAGGCTGAAATAATTAAAGCGGCCCTTAATATTAAGTGGGTTTTCGGTATTCGGCCGCGAATCCTCCCCCTCTGCGCAACGGCAGAGGGTTTCAGGCGTATAGGAATTAGGCACCAGGGCGCTTGTTACCCCGGCGTCGTCTCCTTCTTCGATCAGGATCAGCCCTCTCGCGATCCCGCTCTGCAGTCTCCTTCTGGAGCATGATGCTCTCACAGAAGAAGACCACTGCAATACAGTTTTCGTGCTCTGCCAGCATAGCTGACACTACTGCTGGCAGAGAGAGATCTTGCCCGATCCGAACGACCAGGATCCACCGCTCGGCCACCCACGCAGGGCACACCTCGAGCGTATCGCGGTATATGCGGTATCCTGGTCGCTTTCACAATGGTGACATTGTGCCGTGGCCTTGCATCCCATCTTGTGCAGGTACGCACTGAAACAACCGTGCCCAGTGCGATGAATACTAGATATATAGATGGCCTCGACGACGCGCTTGGTTAAGAACTGCATCCTCAGACGGTGACGCCACTTTCTCAAGTACGCGCTGCTGAGCCAGTCGCCTCAGCCTGATGCAATAACGGACCTACCACCACATATGCCTGTCAATACTATATTTTTCAGCTAAGCATGTAATCGTGTTGGAGTGGTGCTATATACTTAATTTGGACACCACACGGTTGGTTACCCATCCATAATCGGACCGTACCAAACGATAATTCACCTCACCAATCGTTTACCGATCAGCAAGTGCAGCTGGCTCTGAGCACCTAGCCGTTTCCCAAATTGTATTAAGTTTAACTTCTAGACAAACCACTACCCCAAGTACGAGTTACATTTCACAATTGAAACGTAAACGAGCCCTTAACCCCGCTCAACGCTCCGATTGTTTGAAAATTTTGTAGTTGGCTAATCATAGGGTCGAACGCAGTAGACGCGTCGTTTACATTCGTTAATACATCGTTTAAATTTTTTAATATGCCCGTACTAAGGGTACAGATGTAGCCAATATTTTACAAGGAGCGACCATAACTCACCTCTGCTACCCAAATACCTATCGGGAATACCGATATTCCAATTTTAGGACGGTCAACAAACTTTTGGGCTTTAGCCGCCCGTTATGACTTTCATAGCTATTTGTATAACCGCAACCGACAGCTTAACGTATTTTTATTAGCATAGAGGGGTCTTATCGAGTCAAGAACAAGGAAAGCAAGGGTGGATTATGCTCGAAAATTAGTTTTCATGGGTGTCATAGAGCCATAATCTACTAAATACAGACATAGTAGGTATGCACTTACTCTTACGATGACCAGGAGCCCATCTTCGGTGCCGACGATGACCGTTCCAGTGGTTGTAGCCGGGAGGAGTCCAGCATACCCCTTTACCCTTCCCCGGGCCAAAGGAAGTTCATGTAGAATTTCCACTGGACATCAATAAAATAAATAAAAAAGGTATATACTTACTCAATCAAATCAGCCAAAGGTTAGACCGAATTTGCCAGTACTCACCACCACCACGCTTGGCGGGTGGGTTGGTGAGCTTTTCCACAAAAGGGACGCTGCTGCCCATCCCTCTGACTTAGAACCCCTTAATCGCCCTTTATGACATCCAGATGGAATGCTATATTCTTAAGCTGGACAATAAATACTTACGTGGAAACAAAATAAATTATTAATTTGTGATCCATTTCATAATTAATGTGTGTATGAGACAACATAATTATATGAAATGAAATCACAATTAATTGATGGCAAAACATGTGAAACTTAATCTTTTAATTAATAAATCCGTTGGACTATTTATATTAAAGTGCCGTCGACGTGATTGCCTTTGCGATCCAATTTAACTCAATTTACCTTTACTGCGATGTTCTCGATTTCAATCAAGTTAATTTTGTATTTCAAATGAGAAATATCGTATCGTAAAGTATCGAGAACAATTTTAGTTACTTTTTAATATTTAGTTTGTTTAGTCGTTAGTTAAAGAATACAAATTTACAATTTGCTGTTTGTTTTATTGAATAAATAATATAGGAGATGTTTCAAAACGGACCCTCTCCATAAACACTAAATTCGTCAAAATAAACTGAATATTCTACGGCATCAAGGATAAATACAAATAATTAGCTTCTATGTGTACGTTACTTATTAAAAAATATGTTTTACAAATATAAACGACAAACGGGTTGGTGAGCGCAGCTATGGCTTCTGTTCCACAGAAGGGACGCTGCTACCCCATCCCTCTGGTTTGGAGTTCCTTAGTAGCCTTTAACGTCATCCAACGAGAGGTGACGGAGTGGTACTACGAGTATATTCTTAATCTGGACACCACACGGAAAGGGAGACAAATGCCACTTAGTAAAAAAAATAAAAAACATATTCATCATTTTTCATCATTTCGGCCGAATGAAGTCCACTGCTGGACACAGGCCTCCTCCAAAGATCACCACAACGACCGATACGGATGTGTTGTGGGCCCATTGGGGGGTTTTGCCATAATCGCCACGCTTGGCAGACGGGTTGGCGATCGCAGTTTAGTTGTTAATGTACTCGAAGGACACTGCTGCCTATCCTCCGGCTAATCCCTTAGTCGACTTTTACGACACCCATGGGAGATGGGGTGGTGGCATTCTGAGCCGGCACCACACGGAAACATATTACTACACATATATCCTGCAAGAATTGGTTTTCAATCAAATATGATAATTATATTCTACGAGTAGTTAGGTAAAACGTTAGATGTTAAAACAACAAACATACCTTTTTTAAATTCAATCTACCAAAAACAAAACACAATCAGAATTCAAACAAAAAGTATTCAATTATTCAGGCCCCACTTACCCCGAGTTTTCACTCCAGTCCTGTTTTTTCTTATTTTGCATATAAATAAAGCGGTACCTAGTATTGTGAAGAGTGGTGCTTCACTCGCCGCATCTAGAATATTCAATTAAGCATTTCGTGTCGCCGTGCATGAATTAAGTCGAGGGTGGCGCGGTGGTGTACACAAGTACTAAAAACTGAAATTTTCCGTACAGTTATAACATGTTTGTAGAGAAATTTATGCGAATACAAATGATAGATGATTTAGTAAAATGACTGAACAATGTAGCTTTGTATGGTAATCACCTTGTGTAGAATTTATTTCTTCTATCTGTCGGCTATTTAAAAATGGTTGTAAGCGTTACGGTTAATACGTATTGGCGGCCAATTGTGGAAACTCAAATTTTGACGCTGAGCTTACGTACGTACATAATTACAATAGACTACGAAAATACCTGCAAGTACTAACACTTATTTTGTACTACAACTTGAAGCTCTTTTGCACGTCACTCGCCTTAAGTATTGCGCAAGTCTAGTTGTATAATGACAACTGTGTAAACAACAACTCGACTCACTACTAATGACTAAATTGGTTAAATACAGAATAGTAACATTTTCTAAATTTAAGTAACCAGAACTCGGATTTCTTTTTATGCGATGCTTAGTATAGTGGATTCAGTTTTCAGACACAATCTACTACTACGTGTATTTTCAGCCGATGTAAAGCCAACAAGGTACACTACATATATACGGTGGCCGCCTCTTTGTCATCGAGTAACAATTACACAGTGAGCTCAACCGATGAAATAGTATGGTATCGAGAACAGTCAGTCAGTAACAGAGGTTAGAATGGGCGTTTTGTAGAGCGGACGACTATGCAATTTATGACGACATCGTGTTTTCACTTCTGTTACCACTGATTTAGAGTACTTATTCACCTTAAACATCTAATAGTTACTAAAAACTTGTACATAGAATAGTACCTATAGAGTAAAGTATGTTATTATTTGCACACGAGAGGAGCTGCTGCCCATTCTCTTTACATCTGCCCTTAGTCGCCTTTCACTACATCCACGGGATCAGATGGAGTGGTGCTATATTTTAAATCCAGACCACACGGAAACGTCCCATCGGCTCTCCGTTCTACAAGTAATGTATCTGCCGACTGTCATTTAAGTTCAGCTTTGTTATTTTGCCGATCTCCTTATATCTGATTCGATCTCGCAGGGAACTCAAGCGCCAATAGTTCAATTGGCACCGCTGGAAAGAATGCAGTATAGCCCAGTCTTGATTGAATTGAAGGGTTTAGGGACATCATTAAATGCTAAGCAATGAGGCAGGTTATACCCGGAAAACATGCGTGCGAGGCGTTTCGTAATGACGTCTCTTGAAAGAGCATGTAAATATGGTTCAGAAGTGAGATGGCCTTATAGTTTGACTAACAGCAGTTTGGCTTAGCAGAAGCTTGAAACAAGCTTTCTGAAGCAAATCAGATGATATTTTCAAACTGCGTTCAGAAGTTCGGCTGTAATTAACACCGTAAAACACCGAAAAGGGGCTCCAAGATCTCGCAAACAATCGCACTAAAGGCACAACATAGCTCCAACTATCCTGCTTCCCTTGTTGCAGGGAAATCGGGCAACGTAAGTGCCAACTCCCGACGTACTTACTCAGATGTTGCCAGTTAACCTCCCGTCAAAAATCAGCTGCAGCTATGGTGTACGCACTACGGGGCGTGGAACCTGTTCGAAGTACCTAACCTCCAGCAACGTGCCGAAGACATACTGATCAAGGTGAATTCATTGACGAGGAGAAGAAGAAGAATAGAATCTAGTCGTAATCAGTACGGTAGTACCGTCAGTGGATCCAACATTCTACTGCGCGGGCTGTACCCTTGACGTAGCAGTACTGGTCACGTATTCACCACTTCAATAGTATCGGGGATATGGTGAAGTACATACGGCTGAAGATGCAATAAATCTTGAAGGTCGAGTTGGTGTTGCGCCACAAAGTTAACTTTACTTAACATTATCATTTTGTTACGGTACCCAACACGCCACCTAGAGACCTTATAAATTTCCTCCACACAGTTTCCTATAGTCTCAGGAAATTGTTTGGAGGCAATTTTATTCAGAGAAATTGAACGATGTAAGTACAGCTTTTGATTATTTAACCATTGAATATAAACAATTAAATCACAGAAACGATTTAGAAATGCAATATATCCACTCTACACATTTTATCTTACCTTCAAAAAGGTGAATTCGCACCGCTCAGTGCCCGCTTCAACCACCACCCAGTCGTTTTGCCCCACCCCCTGGCTGGCTATATGTAATTATATAATAAGTATTAGTATAAAGGATATTTGTAATTTAATTACTATATAGTAAAAGAATATAAGTTTTTTTGGATTTTAAAAAATATTGGTATAAAATAAATAATAGTATCATCATCATCATATCAGCCACAGGACGTCCACTGCTGAACAAAGGCCTCCCCCTTAGATTTCCACAACGAGCGGTCACATGCCGCTCTCATCCAAATAATAGTATAAAAAAACAAAAAAAAAACACGCTTTTGTAGATAACCGAACTAAAAAGTAGTCGGCTGCCGCGCTCCGGGTCGTGGGTTCGATTCCCGCACGGAACAAATATTTGTATGATCTGCAGGTAGTTGTTCCGGGTCTGGGTGTGGAATTTATTGGAGGTATTATATTTTGTGTATGTCGATGAAATTATTATGTTTTCGGGTTTCAGAGATGAAAAAATCGCTTATCCTGAGGATCCTTGTAAGGGTCATGGGACAAACTATTTAAATGATTGCATCGTCATCGGTCCTTCATAAGTGTGCGAGATTTCAAATCAATCCGACGTTTTGAAAGGGGATGAAAGTCGTGTTCAATAAGTCTGTCACATAGATTCATAGATACATACCAAGCTAAGCAATAAAAGCGTGTTAATAAGTATACGTTGCGGAAATTATTAGGTATTTCTAAAAGTCACATAAACTTTTGTTATTATGATACGAGTTGGTAAGTAGCCGTGTGGTGCCGGCTCAGAATGCCACCACCCCATCTCCTCCCATGGGTGTCGTAAAAGTCGACTAAGGGATTAGCCGGAGGATGGGCAGCAGCGTCCTTCGAGTACATTAACAACTCAACTGCGATCGCCAACCCGCCTGCCAAGCGTGGCGATTATGGCAAAACCCCCCAATGAGCGAGAACACATCCATATCGGTGGTTGTGGTGATCTTTGGGGGAGGCCTGTGTCCAGCAGTGGACTTCACTCGGCCGAAATGATGGTAAGTATACTGGAAACATTAATTGCCGTATCCCAGCAAGCATCCTTCATATAAGATTACGTTATAATACATTGTAATTTTCTCATAAATGAAAACTTTATTCATTCTTTACTTAAATAGAAAAAGTTTTAATGAAATCGTAATTGAATTCAATTTAAAACACTTGGTGATTTAATCTTTATTGTTTTAACTTTGTGTAAAAAATTGCTAAACTTTAATGGAAAGACTAGACGCTATAAATATCTCTGATGTTATTTAACAAATATATGAGTTCGTTTTATTTTGTCCGCCATATTGGCAGTTTGGAAGACGTTATAAATTTTAATGTTTCCTGCTTAGCACATAAATTGCAGGCGATTGCAATTCCGTCTGGATTGGTTTTTACGTTGTGTTAGGGACGTAAACTTACATTATCGAAATACGAAGAGAGCTATTCGCAGGATATTTATTTGTACATGTTATTTATCTCTGATGAAGAACAGTCAGTACCTGGTAACAAACAGAACGAGATCTGTGTAAAAAGAAATTGATACTTATTGTTATTTCCTCCAAAGTCATTAAAAGTTCGTATTTCACTGAAAACACGTTGGTTGGTTGTTTATAAAACCCAGAACTCTAATATTCATAGGTAATTTTTATCATGTTTCTTTATCATTTAATATGTATCATTGGTCCCTTTTAAAAAACGAGTAAAATAACATTGCTTGTCTGTTTGTTGTATTTACCAATATAGTACTTTCTTCTTATTGTGTATTTTCCCTATATTTATAATATTTTTGTACGTTATCCTATATTCTTATGGATTATTTATACTCGTATTGCATCGTGTAAAGTATAGTATATGGTTATATATCATTTTGGCCGAATAATATCCACTGCTGGACACAGGCCTCACTCAAAGATCACCACAATGACCGCTATGGGTGTGTTGTGGGCTCATTGCGGGATTTTGCCACAATCGCCACGCTAGGCAGGCGGGTTGACGATCGCAGTTGAGTTGTTAATGTACTCGAAGGACGCTGCTGCACATCCTCCGGCTAATCCCTTAGTCGACTTGTATGACACCCACAAGAGGAGATGGGGTGGTGGTATTCTGAGCCGGCACCTGTTATATATATGGATAATTTATATTGTATTGTATAAAGTATTATATATGGTTGTATATATGTGCATATTATTTAAGTAATTTATGGAATATATACCTGTTCGTATTATATTTAATTGTCTAGATATGCTATTTGATTATATTAATATAATAAGTACACCACGCACTCCACTAGAGAAAGTGACGGCTGTACAGTCCCCTCCGAGATTTGCCTAAATGCGTGGCATCAGTTGGCGATTCAAGTTGGAGAATTTTCAAATTCTTAGAGCCTTATTTTGTGCCAAAGATGATGGATTATAAAGATATATTGATAGGTAGATACATTCCAGTGGTTTGAGACGGCCGGAGTCCAGCTATACCCCTCCACCCTTCCTGGGGTCGACTTCCTACATGATGTATTTCCACCGGGTTAATAAAAAAACAAAAGGCATATATATACCACCTGCCTGGCCGGAAGGTCCTCTCTTTTTAACAGAGGAACACCAAACGTCGTTTCTCCATAACAGAGTACTTATAGCTAGCTTACAGTTCACCATTTATCATTATCACGTGATGTCATACTATGAGAATCTATGTATGTAGTGTGAGGTATAATTACGATGTAGCTATGTATGAATTATCAATAAAAATCGGCACCAATCATGTAACGATCGCCAAAAACAAAGGTATTAACTATGTGAAAAACAAAAAGATCTAGATATCTTTACAACTTTACAATAATGATGCTATACTTTATTTAATAAAACATTATTTCTTTGAACAATTATAAATATACTAATGTCTTAGCTTTTCGCGATCATCGCGGCACGGTTGGTGCAATGGCTGATGCAGTCGGCTGCTGCGCACCGGGTCGTGGGTTCGATACCCGCACGGAACAAATATTTGTACGATCTGCGGGTAGTTGTTTCGGGTCTGGGTGTATTGTGTGTGGAATTTGTGTTTGTAAGCGCACCCACGACACAGGAGAAATTCTAGTGTGGGGCAAAAACGTTTTTCAAAAAAAAAAAAATTACTCATTACAAATATATTACTTTTATAAAATATATTAGTGAATACATTTTTAAAGGGATCGCATCACATCGCGTATACTATAGAATGTTGTTTTCCTAACGTTAGTAATCTTGCGACCACGAACGCTGCAAAGTGTTCGAAACGTCAGGAAAACAAAAACCTATATTAAAGATTAATTATAAAAAAAGAAGAATGAAACAAAAATAAACGTCTTTTCGACATCAATTTAGTCGGAGCGCCACCACGGTAATGGAATGGCGTTCGTAGCTCCGCACGCTTCCCCTTGTGGTTTTATTGCTTATTTGTGTATTGTTGTTTGATAGCCAATTTTCCGTAGTATAATGAAGATGGTAAATGCATTTCTGATTTGCCTTTTCGTACAGAGTTAATCTAAAAATGAGCTCTCCGATGTATTTATCAGTATCAACCCTCCAACGTTGTTTAAAAAAATCAAATAAAACTTTAGGCGGTACAGTGAAAGTATGTCGAACGTGACGTCACTACATCCTTCAATAACAATTAATGGTGAGCTTAACAGACAGTTATGGTACACTTTAACTATCACAGCTTGGCATAGCTTTGCTTGGAAAGGAAGGTACTATGACGGGAAGTAGTGGCTAGGCACGACTAGCTTGGCGGGCTCGACGGCTCACTAGCGACATCTTACGTTACGGTAACTAATGAAGAATACTGGCAACGTATATAAATGTATTTGAAAAGTAGACACTAGGAACCAACAACCTTTTCTATTTGTCTAAGGCAGTGATAGCACAATCCGTGTGGTGTCCGGATTAAGAATATAGCACCACTCCATCTCCTCCTGTGGATGTCGTAAACGGCGACAAAGGGAATCTACACCAGAGGGATGGGCTGCAGCGTCCCTTCTGTGAAACGGTAGCCATACTGCGCTCACCAACCCGCTTGCCAAGCGTGGTGAGTATTGGCATATCCCCCCAAAATAATGACACAGTTGTGAAAATCTATGGGGGAGGCCTTTGTTCAGCAGTGGACGTGTAAATGGTTCGATCCCTGCCAGCACCTCTGACTTTTCACATTCATGTGCGAATCAGAATTTGATTATCACTTGCGTTAATACTGAAGTAAAAACATCGAACACGTTTTGATGTATCAAATACCATTACCCTTTATTATTTTGACATTTAATTAATTACGTCATAATTTCTTGCATCTCTAATTTTATCGAATAAATGCCTGTGGTTATAATTATTAATATGCCAAGCTAATTACAGTCATTTATTGTCCTGACCGGTAGCTGACGGCAACATTTACTGATAATTATTGAGCGATTAATTCCAATACCCAAACAAAGGGATGATATATATGAGTATAACTCATGATGTAGTCCTATTTCGTGATGTGTTGTTAGATTTATAATACGATGTAGCCAGTAGCGATCTAAAGCTCCGTGACGTCATTAGAAAGAACCGTATTTTTACATTTATCACTAGAAAGAAAGAAAGAAAAAACATTTATTCGACCACGGATATATAATTAGATAGTTTTTTATATTAAAGTAGTTCAAAGTATAATGCTTTTTAATTTAATCATGTATATCTTGAAACTACTATCATGGGGTATCTGAAGTCCACGACAAATTGGTATCCAGCTCAGCATATTATAGCCGGATCATCATTTCGGCCGAATGAAGTCCACTGCTGGACACAGGCCTCCCCCAAAGATCACCACAATGACCGATATGGGTGTATTGTGTGCTCATTGGGGGGTTTTGCCATAATCGCCACGCTTGGCAGACGGATTAGCGATCGCAGTTGAGTTGTAAATAATAATGTACTCGAAGGACGCTGCTGCCCATCCTCCGGCTAATCCCTTAGTCGACTTTTACCACGCCCACGGGAGGAGATGGGGTGGTGGTATTCTGAGCCGGCACGACACGGCAAATATAACCGAATGCAACTAGTAAAAGGAATGTAATATACAATGATATATAGTTGTTTATTGTTACATAAAGCAATATTTTATTCAATGAAAATGTATTTGTGAGTGTAGTGACTCACTTATGAAGTGTGCGTCATCCAAAACTTACTTTTTTGCATGATTGCTCATACTTACTACTACTTTTAAGTAAGAGTTGCTTTTCGCATTTCTACTTTTCTCCGCCAAAACCACGAAATGGATTAGATTAGGGTTTTTATCGTTGGAAAGCATGTGCTTCTTTGGCAAGGTTTTAAGTTTTGTGCCTCCAGAAAATATGGTGACTGAAGAATAATTATTGATTTATAAGTTTAGTAATCTAAGACGCTGTCGTCTGACATTATATAGTATGCCGTAAGACAAGACGTAAGAAGCGGGTTCCGTACGATAAATATTTTATCTACCATGTTTTATTAATCTGATCCTGTGGAAACTAAATAATTTAAAGAATAATTTGAAGCTTAACATTGTAGTTGTAAAACATGTTCTCTCATACATTGCACACAGCAAAAAAGTAAGTTTGTACAAACAATATTGAAAGATTTACCATATTATTATAAGTCAGTAGATCGATTTTCCTGTAATCTATAAATAAGTAATGAACTATTTTCTGTATTTTTTCAAATCTTTAATTATTGTGTAGCTATGTATGAATTATCAATAAAAAAACGGTACTAATCCTGATAGCAATCGCAAAAAATATAATATAGAATTAATTATGGAAAAATCAAAAAGATATCTAGTACAACAATGTTGGTATGCTTTATTTAAACTATATATATATCCTTAGAGGATCACTCGTGTGTCTGGTGTTTTTTAATTCGGACGTACTGATCATAAAAAATGTATTTTTTTGTTTTTTTTATTTAAAATTCTCGGGTAAATGGAATATACATAAACAATGATTAAAGGCATTGTCAAATTTATGGACTGTAAGTATTTTTACAACTAAAACATAGTTCGAATATTTTTAATCTATTACGATACTCAAACTTGCTGAAGTATAAATAAAAACTATTCAACCATATTTCAGCAATTTCAATAACAGAAAACTGGTATATCATAAATGCCTACATCTTAAATATCGCAACTGAAAAAATCTTCAGTCATTTCTTTTAGGCGATTGCAGTAAAGACTCGATACATTATTAAAAACGATTAAGCTATATTTGAACTTTAAGGTTCACCGTGCCGTACATTATTAAAGGTTTATAAATCATGCACACGAAGTTTCAAAATTCATCTTGTGAACACAATTTAGCTGAACACCTTGAATTTATAGCTGAACTAAGAAACTGCTTTAACGTTCTTAGAATTTCAATAAAGCTGCACTGTTTAAATATTCAGAATTTTGTGTAATCCACTTCAATTTGTACAAAGTAAACTAAAAAGTTCCATAAACTCAAATTTCTAAAATTTATTATTTTAGGGTTAAATGCTTCAGCCGTGTGGTGCCGGCTCAGGATGCCACCACCCCATCTCCTCCCATGGGTGTCGTAAAAATCGACTAAGGGATTAGTCTGAGGATGGGCAGCAGCGTCCCTCGAGTACATTAACAACTCAACTGCGATCGCCAACCCGCCTGCCAAGCGTGGCGATTATGGCAAAACCCACAACACATCCATATCGGTGGTTGTGGTGATCTTTGGGGGAGGCCTGTGTCCAGCAGTGGACTACATTCGGCCGAAATGATGATGATGATGAAATGCATCAGTATCATCACCATATCAGCCAAAGGACGTCCACTCCTAAACACAACCCTCTCCCATAGATTTCCGTTATTGTGTCGCAGTTTTAGGGAATTTGCCAGTATCCACCACGCTTATGAGCGCAGCTACTGTTTCACGTTGACGTCAGTGCCAATTCCTCTTGTTTTAGTTTAGGTTGAAAGTACGAGCGTAATGAAAAATTAAAGGTCGATCAACAACGGCACGGTTGGTGCAGTGGCTGATACAGTCGACTGCTGCGCTCCGGGTCGTGGGTTCGATTCCCACACGGAACAAATATTTGTATGATCTGCAGATAGTTGTTCCGGGTCTGGGTGTATTGTACGTGGAATTCATGTCTGTAAACGCACCCACGACACAGGAGAAATCCTAGTGTGGGGCAACGTTTTATAAAAAAAAAAACAAAAAAACAAAAAAACAAAAAAAATGAATGGTCTTTCCTGCTTGCTACAAAGCTAAGTTAATATATCTTCATTCCGACTCCTTTTTCTTTTCTGATTTCGTTGCAGGTTCCGAGACAGTTTTTATTTCCCGGGGGCAAATCGAGCTTTAATGATCGGTGCTGGTTCCAGTGGTCACCATTGTAGATCCTGGATTACTAGTTTGTCTAATAGTCAAAAAAAACTTAGAAGATAAAATAGAACGATATCCGAATATTACCTAATTATTCTACCTGTGTATACTCGTAGGTACTGCCGTTTAACATTGACTGTGATTCGCTCTCTTTGGGTGTTATCTAAGGTTACTAAGGGTCAATCCAGAGGTTGGCCAGCAGCTAACTACTTCCTGCCACATACCACGGCATGAACGACACGTTTGGTACAGTGGCTATGTCCTACCTTACTGCGCTACTACGTGTCGCGATTTCGATCCCATACGAAACAATATCTACAGATCGACCCTCCTTACAAAAATCGCAAAAAGTAAAGTTTTGGGTACAGTTGTATTCTTTCATAAATAGACCCAAAAATTAATATCATTGATAACCCGACATGTTATTTTAACTAATGAAAGTTATTGAGATTTTATTTTGAATTATGTTAACAATCATGTTTTTGGCTCCAATTTTGAAAAAAATATTGAAATATCACTTAACTGGATTTTCGTAGGGAGGGTCGAGATAGTTGTTTTGGGTTTGGGTGTATGCATGTCTGTAAACTATACAGGAAAAATCTTAAAAGCAGGTGACGAAAATAGACGTTTGGAGCTCTCTAAACAGAGAGGTTAATAATTTAAAAGACCATTTACACGTCTCAAGTTTTTAGTAGAGTTTTAGTTCATGGTCACCATGTAAATTGTGCGTAGCGTAACCGTGTTTCTGCTCACCCGGTAGCGGAAGGCTTCCCAGGTTACAACCAAAGGTTTGCGACTCAACCCGTGTGATATGTATTTTAGTGATTGTGCACGACAGACCTAATTTGTTACGATGTTAAGTTAGGTTTAGATTCGCATTGATGTAATTGTTGTAATCGGTTTGAAATTGTTAACAATAAACGCGTAGAGCGAGTAGTGGCGAGGCAAGCGTGACATCCCTGGTCGGTCAGACATTATAAATATTGGTGCGGGCTTTTGAGCTCGTCCACTTTTGTTCCTGCCATCACCTCAACAAGTCAGCCGCATGAGCCGATCTGACCAGGGACCACGCCTGCGACGCCATTGCTCGCGGCCACGCTGCAAGCAGAAACCGAGCATTTTCCGTTACCACCCAGCAGACAGGTACCCCAATACACACCATCAGAACCCAACATACTGTTCGCCACAGTGATTATGGTATGTGTATAGCTTTCAAGCACAATGCTTTAGTAACTCAATACTTTTTGTCAGTTGCCAAACTTGTTAAGCCAGAATTGTGATCCAAGTGGCAATCACCAGGAGCAAAAAAATTACGTGCCTTCTGAACCACGGCAACACTCTGCTCAAATACCACTGTGTGGTCACCGATCAGTGAGTTTACTGGCTATGACCAACTCGCACACTGGTGATGATAATTTTGGACCAGCTGCTCTTAACATTTGAATATAGGTATAGGTATATCTCATTTGTCACGACAAAAATGTATAGGCATATCTACGAGAGACATTGTAGCATAAAATTTTGAAAGAAGGGGATGAAAATACTCGACGTTGCCTTTAAGATTAATATCAGTATATAAGAAGTAAGTACATACTTCAGAAGATTCACAGAGCGTCTCTTTAAATAGGTGCTATTTCCATAATGGCCCACCTGGGACCAGCCCCTTAAGAACTTTCTATTGTTGTGAACCAACGTGTATAATTCATGCAAAAGGTAAAGTCGCTGTCACAGTACTTAGTATACGAGTAATATACTTTTTTTTCTTAAGTGTGGTGTGAAAGTACCTACCCTGGTAGATAGTTTAGTAAGTTCTTAGATAATTTAGTTCGTGCGTTATTTTTTTTATAATTTAGGTGATGGTCATGAGTTTTCATTCAAAGCAAATAAAAGAAATTTGTAGATAACACAAGATGTTTCAATAATTCTGTTTATGGTTCATTTATCATACTTAGTACTTGAGTAGAATATATTTATCATCAAAGATTTTCAAGTGTCATTCATTCATTTTATATTGTGTCAATAATAAAATTCTAGATAGTATTTAAATTCAAACTCAAAGTTTTTATTTCATATAGGCTCTAATAGGCACTTAAGAAAAGTCAAAAGTTAAAGTTCACGGTTCGGAAAAGTTGATCCTATGCCGCATCCGGCAAGAAACTCTATGACGTTGAAACTGCACTGATCTTACAGTTTGAAAGTATATACACTATATATACACTGTTTTGCATCTGATCTGCCCTCTGGTGGTGACCATAATGGATTTGCCGACTCGGACAGTTTCCTTCAGTTTGTTTTATCTCATACGGGACCTTAATGAAGCCTTGACCAGGATTAATATCAATGTAATATTTTACGAGACGCCCCCAAACCTGGCGTTACTGAACACAAGAAAGCACTTATAGTACTACCAGTATTATATGGGCGTGACGGTATATGGGAAAAAGTTACATAATTACATAAAAAAATCCCGTGTCCCTGTTTTTACCAGGCAAAATGTATCTGATATTGAATAAACTCGTTGTATTGAATAGTCAGTCATCAATCTTGATGTAATTCAGCAATCCGGGCCAAAATTCGGGCAAGCCAATATTCTCTTCCTTCACGTTCGCATCTCTGTAATAGGAGACTACTGGAATATGTGTGCAGATGTTGAGTTATGAAAGTTTTTATAAGACGGCTGTAGACTATTTAGGATGTTATATGAAAAAAATTGTGAGTGAAATAAATATGGTGTTTAAATACGGCGTTAATGTTATTCAATGCAAACGAATAAGATGAGAGCATTTCCACAATAAAACATGGAGATCCAAAAAACCTTAATGAAGACAAATAATTTCGACCTAAAAATATTGGAACTGAGATGTACGACTCTTATTTGGCTATAGTTTTAAAAATCGAATGTAGGAATCTGACTTTACTGGCAATCCGTACTGACTGTTCAGATATTAAAAGTAACGAATCATATAGATGTATGGCTAGTATGCTATTCATCCAATATATTTTTCATAATTATGTACCTACATTTGATCAACGAAATTTGATGATATCGTCACATACGTCACATAATAACTACGTAAGAAAAAGAAAACACCTGTGTTTTATCTGTGGTTCTCGACCCCTTTGACATTAAAAAGGCATGTTTTGACCAGTGTGTCGTAGGCATTTTCAAACAGTGTGAGCTTTCCTTGTCGCACTTAGTATGTGCGTTCATGTCTGTCCTGTTCTACCACTTCTTGCATTCGGATAACAACAACATTGTTAAAATTTGTTAAAATAAAGAGATAATTATGTACTTCGTGGAATGTGATGTTTGAATCATTATTGTGGGTTTATGTTGTGTTTTTGCACTTTGGTAATGCAGAGGAAGGCATATTTTGTGAGTTATTTGGATTACGTGTAAAATAATAAGAGACAGAGACCGACTGAGATGAAGTGAGAGCAGGCGTTTACTTTATAGACTTCAAGAATCCGCACCTTTGCCCATCTTGCTTTGGCCCATCCATATTTTTTTTCATTGGTGAGGCACCAAGGCTCCGTAGACATAAGTTTTAACTTAATACCTTTAACCCCTTCCTAAGAAACGGGGTCTTAACAGACAGACATCGACACGGGCGGAGTAACCAGTAATTTTGACTTAGATCTCGATACTATTTACTATTCGACACAGTGACACACTTTTTACTGCGGCTTCTCTTGTTAATATTTAGTTTTTAACGTTTGTAGTAAAGTGTTGTAACTTAATTCAAAAGCAAAAAGTATTAAAAATATATTATCGATTTAGTTCTTGCTCGGTAGTCGCTAATATGAAGGCAATACTGCCCAGCAACTTCATATGAGGACTTAATGTTATCTATCTCTGAACACGGACATTTGGCTGTAAAATCGTATGTCTATGAGGCTCACTGTGGACTGCGGTAGTTGATTTCTGCGACAGATTAGAGAAACTTTAGTTTCATATTATATTCATCATACACCAAAACAAAAACTGTCGTACAGACAGACGGACAACAAATTGATTCTATGCGGGTTCCGATTTTACCGATTTCAGTACGGCACCATAAAATTAACTTCATCGACTACGACAAATCTATTTATTAATTACTACTAATAAAAACACTGTTTTATTAAATTTTCACGATAATAATTATGTAGTCATTCAATTTTCTTCGATTTTCGTGTATAATGGTAGTAAAAGGTATAAAGCTTATTTTGTTATTTTCTGTAGACGGGATTAAGTATTTTTTACAAAATAAAGTACAGTCTTGTAATTATTTTTTAATATGTTAAAATCACAAACACCGCTAGTGATAGGGTTGCCCTCAGCGGAATTTGTTATTTTATCTTTAGAGAAATGTTTTTCTGGACCTATTGGTTAATGGGCAAATTTATAGAACAAACGTATTTACATTGACAGAGAGCATTTTAATACTCATAAATGAGTGATACAAATACGAATACTTTGATACGAATATTAAAACCAAATAAGACATGCAGTCTTATCAATCTCCGTTCTGGTTCGGCCATCGGGATGTCGATAAAATGCATGTACAAAAACTGTCAGGGCTCGATGCAAATTCGAAGCCGGTCAGACTTTTCGAAATATAAACGTGAAACGATCTGTACCCATTCACAACTATTTGTATGATTGATCATCATCATATCAGCCATAGGACGTCCACGACTGAACAAAGGCCTCCCCCGTAGAATTCCACAATTTTGTCATAATTTTGGCGATTTGCCAATACTCATCATGCTTGGCAGGTGGGTTGGTGAGCGCAGAATGATACTGTTCCACAGAAAGGACGCTGCTGCCCAGCCCTTTGGCTAAGAGTCCCTTAGTCGCCTTTTTATCCACGGGGGGAGATGGAGTGGTGCTATATTCTTAATCCGGACACCACATGGATAGGACATTTCCATGATTATAATACTCTAAAATATTTATTTAAGAAGACAATACATAAAAATCATTAATTCTGGTCCTTTTCCCTTGGCCCTTTTTCCTCAGTAAGTCAACTAAAAATATAGGACTACTAAGGAAAATGAAAAGAACTGGTGGGTTTATTATTTGTTAACATAATACCGACCATTTTATTCCGCTATTTCGTCATAGCAAACATTTTAATATTAGAATAATGTTCTGTTATTTTTCGTGATGTTAGAATTGGAAAGCTAATATGACGAAAAAGAACGAAATCATGAATACCGGAGTGAAGATATTACTATTCATAAGATTTAGTATTGCGTTTGGATTAGGAGAATAGAAGAAAAGTAGAGTCGTTGTTCTGTAGAGGCCATTCGAGATTCTGAGGTGTTGTTAGTAACTACTACCTAGTTAGTAATAATACACTTACCAACTATAAGTCGTACTAATACTCACCATTGGTACGACTTATCGCTTTATCACTTCCCATAGATGTGATAGTGAAAATCATGCACAAAATTTTCACGATTCGACGGCATGGTTGGTGTAGTGGCTGATACAGTCGGCTGCTACGCTCCGGGTCGTGGGTTCGATTCCCGCACGGAACAAATATTTGTATGATCTGCAGGTAGTTGTTCCGGGTCTTGGTGTGTTGTATGTGGAATTTATGTGTGTAAACGCACCCACGACACAGGAGAAATCCTAGTGTGGGGCAACGTTTTATAAAAAGAAAGAACGAATGAAAGATTAACCAAAAGGTGAACCGAGTGTTTGCACGCAACCTGGAAATAGTTGGGGACCTTATGAGTGGCCAGTTTAGGTTCACTCTCATACAATAGCGCTACACACCCCTGGGATAATCCGTGACTGCATTTCTATATTTAATTTACATACATTTTTGACAATTAAGTACATTTCTGTAATGTAAAATTTTTTTGTGGACATGTACTTAAAAATAGATTGCATGTGTTATATGACAGACGTGTTGCTGGGGAATTTGGTGCGCCGTTTTTTCTCCCCAGCTTAAAGACTAGGAAGCGGTGAAAGGTGGGCTTATATGGGTGTTGTCTAATGTCTATGTTGATGTTCAAAAATAACTAATTAATTTGGCCTATTTTGAATAAATGATTACTTCATTTCATTTCAGTGGAGACTCATTATATTTTAAATTAATATTCTCTAAAAGTTTTTAATTAATATTTTAAAAAATATATACTCAGCCCACATAGATTCAACACGCAGAGAGTGTTGAATCTATGTCATCATATCGGCCGAATGAAGTCCACTGATGGACACAGGCCTCCCCCAAAGATCACCACAACCACCAATATGGATGTGTTGTGGGCTCATTGGGGGGTTTTGCCATAATCGCCACGCTTGGCAGACGGGTTGGCGATCGCAGTTGAGTTGTTAATGTACTCGAAGGATGCTGCTGCCCATCCTCCGGCTAATCCCTTAGTCGACTTTTACGACACCCATGGGAGGAGATGGGGTGGTGGCATTCTGAGCCGGCACCGGCACCACTATTCTATGTGGGCTGAATATAAAAAAAAATCGGGATCTCCTTGCAGAGGATTGTAACCCGTGCAGACAAAATGAATAATATAATGATTATTATTAAATATACTGTATATCACTGATTTACCCGTCCACCTTACGAACTACGATTAATATGTTTGTGATTATCCAGGTTCACATCTATAGTGTAAAACATTTCAAGTGATTTATGTGCGCACGACCTCTCATTTTCCTGTGAGCTATTGCCGCTAGATTGCATAAATAGAGGTTAATTGTCTATCAAACAATACTATTGTGTGGTTACCGATTCATCATTCCAGAGATCTATATATGTACAGGATTTCTTGATTATTCATGGTATAAAGATATGGAAATACACCTCTGTATTATACTTAATTAGATAAAGTAAATTACAATGTATAACTAATTAAATATTATTTATTAAAATAATATCAAAACATTTAATTAGCTACAATTAAAATAATAAGAAACTTATATTACAATTTTTTTGTATCACATTTTCACGTTTTCGCGACTATACATCATCAAACGAAAAACGTCCATTGCTGGACAGAAGTCTCCCGTAAAGATTGCTACAACTACCGGTATGGATTTGTGTTATGTGCTCGTTGGGGGGTTTGTGCCCTAATCGCAACACTTGGCAGACGGGTTGGCGATCGCTTGTTATAATTGTACTCGAAGGACGCTGCTGCCCATTCTTCGGCTAATCCCATAGTCGCCTTTTACGACACCCACGGGATGAGATGGGGTGGTGGTATTCTTAACCGGCACTTACTTATTTATTATTATTTCACGTCGCAGAATGAACACCACGCCATGTGAAATCCATTAAAAAAATCGTTTTCTACGCAAACAAAAGCCAGGTCGATACGGCGCGCCCTCAACTTTTGACATGCATAAACGATGGATGGGCAAATAAAA
Organism: Diloba caeruleocephala; assembly: GCA_947459985.1. Lineage (NCBI taxonomy): Eukaryota > Metazoa > Arthropoda > Insecta > Lepidoptera > Noctuidae > Diloba > Diloba caeruleocephala. Next base: position 22,229,490 of record OX381610.1, read on the forward strand.
TGATGATGGAATGTCCCCAAGCTCCTTCCCATTTTACGATACATCAAGCCTGCATAACAAAGTTTTATAGATTAATTAATAGATGAACTCAAATTTACGAGTTTAAAGACGAACAATATTCAAGTGTTTCCAATTAAAAATCATTTATTTATAAACTAGTCGGGCACCGCGGTTTCAGCCGTCGTTTAATTTAAAAGAAATAGAATTAGGTATTCATAAATAATGTATAGCACTTTGTCACAGACAGCTGACATGGAGTAGGTATATATATTGGATTTCATGAGTTTTTTCATTGCGATACCTGGCAAACCTAAGAAGTTAATATCATTAAAGAGATACCATCATTTTTTTTACGCATATGCGGCCCGCGCCAATTTTGTTGCATTACAAAACAATTTTGATTCCAATTATTACCTATCTGTGGAAGCGCCCACTATAGAGCATGCGCGCTCATGAGCTGGGTTTTATTATAACAATAAACTATGCCTTACTCTTTTAACTTTGATCTTTAATTTAGTAGGTTCAATCCCAATGTATGAGGTTAAAGTAGTGTATGAAACTGCACTTATCTAAGTCATAAAGTCATTTGTTTATTTTTCTCACCACAATAATAAAAAGTATTATCTTGTATAATTACAGTATTATTCATGTTTATCGTGAGAGACTGGTGCCTAAACTAGGCCGAAGCCTGTGTTTCAAGTCACCAGGCCTCCACCCCAGAAGTCATTTTTTGTTCTTTCATAAACTACCAAGTGAAACGTGTCCATTTTCTCTCTCTCTCTCTTCTTCGTGTATCTGATTCTATCAAATTGTATTTTCTTGTTAAAGTTCTCTTGATGAATACTGTCTAATACTTTGATATAACTTTATCAGGCCCCGATACTGGTTGATTTTGTCCTTTATAACCCAGTTATCATCTTGCATCCCACGAATGCACTTTCGCTGCAGACAACATCTCGATATAACTGAGGGGGTGACCACTTTACAGTCATCCACTCCGAGATGTGCCTAAAGGCGTGGCACCAATGGGCGGCTCCAGTGTGATCTTACGAGGACCTTCGGTGCCGAAGATGACCGCTCCAGTGGTTTTAGCCAGTAGGAGTCCGCCATGCCCCTTCGCCCTTCCCCGGGTCGAAGGAAGTTCCATGTAGAATTTCCACTGGACACCAATAAAAAAAAACAAATTAAAAAATGTAATAAAACACTCATGTGATACTATTAAATTTAATTATTTAAACACACATACGTGTTTTGATAGACCTCATAATGCACAATTTCATAAACTACTATTTTGTTATAGGATATAAAATATAAAAAGCTGTTATTTTGACATTACAAAGAGACACTTCAAGTTTATTTATTTGTATAGATTACAAACAGACATTTTTTTTTATTTGTAATAGTAAATATTTCTGATGTTCCTTTAACAAGCTTTAAATTATGGAAAATCCTTTGTGAAGCCTTTTAATTTCATTTCTTGCGTACTTTAAGTGAACTTAAAGTATATAATATATAAAATGTATAATAATAATAAATATGTGTATTTCAAACTTAAAGCCATATCACCGCTTAATTTATCAATAAACAAGCCCGAAAATAAGTGCTCGCCAATTGTAATGTTTCATTAACAATGAAAGCTTATGACTGACGATTGTCGAGTAATAAGATCTCATACCAACCAGATAGTTCATTATAAAGTGTCAGGAATCTTTTTTTTTAAATACCTTTATTTTTATTTTTAATATAGTGCCGTGCAAGATTTCTCCTATGTCGAAGTACAGTTTACAGACACAAATTCTACATGCGTAAAAACCAGACCAGGAACAACTACTTATAGGCCATATAGATACTTGTTCCGTGCGGGAATCGCTCTTGCAACCCTCACAAAGCCAATTGCTTATAGAAACCGCCAATGCGCCGACAATAGAAAAAACTGTTGGAACGTTTTTGATACCTGTTATCGACATTTCGTTCGCATCCTTCTTAAGGGAACTTGATATCCTATATCCTATTCTACGACATACATAATCTAACTTTATGCTAAATTTCATTAGAATCCGTTCAGCCATTTGAGTGTGTTGGAGCCTCAAACATTGAAACATACCTACTTTTACATTTATCTATAATACTAGTAAGGGTCCGGTAGTCTACTACTAACCACCGGTAGTCCGGCACCCGTATTAGCTAAAAACAGCGACAGCAGCTATTGCGCATCTAAGGATTCCCAGTGGAAAAGAGCCTGAAATTGAAAGCCGAGGATGCAATTTTTAGTTCATTGTTCGCCCAACAGACTGTGTGTCAGCGATCTTCGCCTGCTTAATCGCTATCGTCAAATACGTAGTACCAAAATGTCGTTTACGAACGGCGTCTGCGTGATTTACACCTGTCGCAAAGCGTCAGCGACTTACGTAATCAGCCCGCCGGTATCGTGTGGTATCCGGGTTAAGAATAAAACACTACTCCATCTCCTCCCGTGGATGATAAAATGCGACTAAGGGACTCTAAACTAGAGGGATAGGTAGCAGCGTCCCTTCTATGGAACAGTAGCCATACTGCGCTCACCAACTTGCCTGCCAAGCCTGGTGAAAATCTATGAGGGAGGCCGTTGTTCAGCAGCGCACATCCTATGGCTGATATGGTGATGATAACTAGTAAGAAGTAAGTAAACACTAAATTGGAGATGTGAACGTATGTACACACATCAAAAAAGTCTAAGCAACACATATGTGGCGACACCTACATCGCCAGCAATACAACTACAACTTACAACGACATCTACTCGACTATCAAATGCAACTCTCCGATGACGTCAAAGAATCCTTAATCACGCTATTAAAAGTATTCGCGCAACGTAGCATATATACAGACGCCCAACATCAACTGTTGGGCTTCGGCCCGCCAGGCATACCATCCGCCTGGCTGGAGGATCCTCCCTTTTCTATGGAGGAACACCACACCTTGTTCCCCATACATACCTACTATGTCTAAGCAACACATACTATTTCAAATTATTAATCAATTATTGTATCATTTCTTACCAAGTAGGTAATACCTATGTAAACTTTTTTGATCTAGTGGACATACTGGCTGGTTGTAAAAAAATCGAGTATCATTTGTTTTTTTTTTTCACAAATTCAAAAGAGAATGCATTTGTTCGAATTCTATAGCATTTTCTTTACTTATTAAAATTCAGTATTCTGTATCAATTTTATGATTTAAACAATAATTTGAAAAAAGTTTTGAACAAATTTGGATTTTCAGACATTTTTTACGTCATGGAGCGACGTCATTTGAACGTAGATGAAATGCAAAAAGCTGTAGGGATGTTGCAAGCGGGAAGAAGTCAATCTGAGGTATCTCGGTATTATGGTGTCAACAGCAGCGTTATTTGCCGTCTTCATCAGCGTTACACTAACACAGGAGATCTTGTTGAGCAGCACCCAGGTCGAGGAAGGTGTACAACCACACGGCAAGATCGATACATACAACTGACTCAATGCGAAAGCACATTGTAAAATTGAAATTTGTATGTGTTGCTTAGACTTTTTTGATGTGTGTATTATTATGGAGATAAAATTAATACCAGGTATAAATTCGTTTCGGTATAAAATATTCACAAAATCAAAAAACTCACCTAAGTTTTAGCGTAGGTACATACTAACTACAGCCTGAAGCGCGCTTATACCGAATGCCTGGCGAAAGCGGGACCGAAAGTTTCTATTTTTGCTTCAGCTTTAATTTCATTATAAAAAGTCGGACATTAGTGTACCGAGTTAGAGGTCTCAACTAGAGGCACTTTTGAATTCGCTATTTTGTTCGGCTAAGCAGATAAACCTCAAGCCACCAAAAATAAGTACACTCGGATACAAATTACAAATAGGCGTAAACGGTACGATGTGGACACTATATAATATTTTTGTTTGATATCCTCCAGTCCACTTATACCCAGAGTTTGCTACGCTAATGCTCCGCTCGTCATCATCATCATGTCATCTCAACTGTTTGTCTAATGCTTGCAAACGTATTTAAAGTAGGTGAGCACACAAATTAGTGTTTGTCAGCTTTCTACGAGAAAATGTATACTTACTTTAATATTAAAATAAGCTACGTGAAAACCCACAAAACTGTCTACAATTTCAATCGTCTCACAGCAACTCATATATTGGAATTCTAGAATTTAAAGTAGCGGTTTTCACAGTTAATATGAGTTGTTATAAATATACAACAAAAAAAGTTACTTGTACTTGAAATAAACTCGGCGACTACGACTCGTTTCGTATTATTTATTTATTTAACCTAGACTTTACTATTGTACATACATCCGGACTGGAATCTTCTTAGGAAATCAGATGGCCATTCTTATTTTTCAACAGACCTAAAGGTTTGCTTAAATTACGAATAGCCATCTGATTTTAATCCACGTGGAGGAATAGCGAGAAGATAGCTATAAATCAGGTAGTCAAGGCCTATATATTATCAGCCTGTAGACATCCACTGCTAAACACGGACCTCGTAATATTGATTGCTACAGTGAAAAGTCGTAAGATAATCACTACATTCATTATTGCTATATTGCTAGAATAACTATGTTCGGAAAATGGATAAAATTCCGCAGCATTAGCGAAGTTTCTATTATCGATACGATACATCTGCTAATCTTAATGTAATTCCTTAGCATTATATCATATATTATATCACGACATGCACGGAAATTAAATTCTGATTTTAAAACAATAAATTTCAGATGATTAACATAACGGAAAAACGACTGTAAGCAACATAATGAAACGAATAAAAGCTTCATTCCAGTGATAAATGAAGATTCCAATATATCATCTTCCGTGCCATTACTGCGGCTGGTGGGTAACGACCTTTCCGACATTGTTGGTCCTTCGGTCCGCATTTCCCCGAGGCCTCGTAACTAGAAGGTGTGACAAAATAAGTAAAGCCTGTTTAGAATTCATTGCCTTGTTGTGACACGTTGATGTATCTACTTATATTTATTCTTGGGTCAATATTGATTTTCAGAAATACGTATGTATATATGCCAACATTTTTCACACGACTTTTGCATTTCCATTGGTGAATTGTAATTTTCTAGTTCCTTTTCAAACAACAATGCCTTCCAGTCATGAAACATTACACCACATAAGGCGTGACAGAGTACACACAATATTTCAGGGGGTCTGTTCTCCACATCACTTGAGTAATTACCCAACTTCGCAACGGGTACAACCGAAGTGTACCTAACAGTATGATTAATTGGACCTGGATTTTGTTTCAGTTGAGATGCCACTTATTCGACCTATGGGTTAAAGGACCGAATAAACTTGGTAAAGATTAATTTATGGGTACATAATTTTTTCTCATCATATCAGCCGAAGGACGTCCACTGCTAAACAAAGATCTTCCCCATAGATTTTCACAATTGTGCCGTCGTATTGAGGGAAATTATCCAGGACTCACGACGCTTGGCAGGCGGGTTGGTCAGTGCAAAATAGCTGGGCTAATTCACAGGAGGGGTAGGAGTGCTGTTATCTTATTAATCCGGACACTACACGGAGCTCGGACACCACGTAGAGCGTATTTTTTCTCAGTGGTCTTATTATTGTGCAAGTATTAGTAAGTATTTTCCCGGAACAACTGCATCCATCACTCTATCCTTGGCGAACTTAGTTATGATATAAAGGGAATATCAGCAGCAACCTGTGTGCTACATGGTTATTCTGGTGACACCCTCATTTCCGCTTATTGGCTTTTGTCTATAAAATTAACCACGTTTGATAATAGAGTTCTACGGGGTTATGATCATGATAAGACATGTTCTAGATTAGTAATATCATCAGCCAAGGTCTGCTTTTTAAGCAGAGCTGGCACTAATAAGTGGACTTTTACAGGCTGATAGTAGGTATAAAGTATGTATGAACTTCTAAAGTAACGTACTAGTTGATTGGTCAAGTGGATTGTTCATACAGACTGGAATTATGTTAATGGCTGTGTATTGGGCTTTTTTCTGTTGATTTAATCTTAATCATATCCTTCTTTCTTATGGTTAGTGGCCAATCTCGTCTAAGAGTTGTTAAGAGCCACCCAGAGATCTCCAATTTGGCTTAACGCCTTCCCGTCTTACAACAACAACTGGGACCGACGATTTTACGTGCCCTCTGAACACGGAGATGCTAAGTACAAATACCACTATGTGATCATCCATCCACAGACTGACCGCGCCAAGCGTTGCCTAACCTTACCGATCGTTTACCGATCAGTGAGTGCAACAGGCTAGAGCACCACAATGTAACTTGTGTAATATTGCATGGCATGTAGTTAACTTGGGCTACTGTATCGATTATTGTTTTGCTGACTTTAAGATATTGCAACATTTGCAGGATGATGCATACATAGAATAAAAATCTATTGTACCAGACCACAAATAAAACAGGGTTTATGCTGTAGCGTTAAAAATGAAAATCTATTTCTAATAATAACTGAGTGAAAATATTCCAATAAAAAGTTCTATATATGCTATATCTTTATTCGTTCGAACCTAAAGTTAAATCAAAAAACTAACTTTTCCACAAGTCACGTACGGACCACGACCGTAAACGCTTTGTGACCCCAACGTTACCGACCAAGACAAAAGTGACCCTTTTAGGCGGGGCCTAACCATACCTAACCATGACTTCACTTTCATAATAGACTTCAACATTTGCCTTTCAAATGACTACCGTTTCACTATTGTACCTACTGTGATTTGCACTCTTTGAAAGGGATTTTTATAAAGTGTTGGAAGTTTAGGTATATTTTGTGTGGCTACCCAAATGTCACAACAGAGGATCGGCCTGCTCGGGGAGTCAGTGAACGAGTTTCAGTCAAATATACATTAATAAAAATAAAAAAAAACACTCAGCACCTATCTAATCACCATGCTTGGCAGGCGGATTGGTGATCGCAATCGGGAGACTGCTGCTGGTGACCCCGCCTCGCCGACATCGCGGAGCCCTGTCGCCGCGACACCGTCCCGTTTAATTATCTTCTCCCCCCGTCCGTTGTACGCGCCGGCCCGTGCCGACCTTATAGTCTTAAAGATTCCCAAAAATATTTAAATTATACGGATCCAGCTGTACCTACATAGCTTGTATCCCCCAACAACGCCCTAAGCCGAGGTTCGAGTCCCACAGAGGGCGCCTTAAGTAGCAGTTGCTTAGTTTACAAAATTAATTTTAATCCTGGCTGGAGGCGTCTTTTGGCTTCGTCAGAAATTGCCCGGTTATGCAGCCATTTCCAGGAAAAGATTGCGAGAAGCGCTAGTGTCCCATGTGTCATCACTGGTATTACAATCAATTTATTTAAAATAAATAACACACATTAATTTTCCATACTAAAAGGTCTTCAAAAGCATTAAACGAGGAGAAATTACTCCTTCGGTATCACGTGAAGCATCAAAGTGTTATACCCTTTTTTACGATAGACAATTTAATTTCCGCTTTAGCAATACCTTGTATGATCGTCCTGCTGTGTAGAGATTAGATTTTGCATATAAAAGCTATGCTGCGTCCCCTAGGGGCAAGCAGAAAGCTACTGCGTCAATTTTTGGTGGGTATGTACTATGTATTGTTGTAAAGTATGGAACGATTATGTAGGAAAGGGAAGCAATATAAACAAAGTATTTAGTGTGAAAAAAGGTGTTAATTAACGTGACAGGTTGCGTGTGACTATGTAACAAGTATAACTAATTACTTGATAAGAAAAAAGGAAAGAAATTAAAGTGAACATGGCGATGTACTCTTTTATTTTTCATTGTACACACGGCTACACATCAAACCATACAAAACCAGTATAGACTAATCTTGCATTGTATAGGCTTTCCGTATGATGAGAGATCAGCGTAAACTGGTTGGTGTAGTTGGATGTGTACGAATGATCACAACTTACATAACAACAAAATTGAGGCGATTGAGCGGAATCAAGGCTCCAAAGTGTTCGCAAGAGACAAGTCTATTGGGCAAAGTTGTATTAAGAAGCTGAAGACCGAGGACGGCAGTGTAGCGTCGACTAAGCCAGAGGTTTTGAGAGAGATTGAGAAGTTCTACCGGCAGCTATACACCTCGGTAACTATAACTACCATTGGCGTAACTATAACTACAAAGACCCGCGAGCCAAACTAACCCGACACTAAACCGAGAATATCCCGGACATCAGCCTGTACGAGATTAGGATGGCCTTGAAACAGCTTAAAAATAACAAGGCGCCGGGACGGAAGGGATGGAATTACGACAGAGCTTCTGAAAGCGGGTGGCATACCGGTACTTAAAGTACTTCAGAAGCTATTCAATTCCGTCTTACTCGAGGGCACAACGCCGGAAGCATGGAACAAAGGTGAGGTGGTGCTCTTCTTCAAAAAGGGTGATAATACCCTATTGAAGAATTACAGACCCATCTCACTTCTGAGCCATGTTTGTTTGAGTGGTTGGTTTGTGGTTTGTACGGACAGTTTATTGACGCCTATCTCGAACTAAAGTAATTTAAATACAATAGGAACAAATGGCACTTCTACAATACTTTAGAGAGAACACGGAAGGGCGCCTTATTTCTATGTTATATACTTGGACAGTGTTGCCAGTAAAAACTATTACTATAAACAATATATAATGTAGGTTTCCTACAATGTTTATAAGCTGTTTTCAAGGGTCATCACGAATCGTCTCGAGCGCAGGTTTGATGACTTCCAGCCTCCCAAACAAGCCGGTTTCCGAAAAGGTTTCAGTACCATAGACCACATCCATACGCTGCGGCAGGTTATACAGAAGACCGAGGAGTATAATCTGTCACTATGCTTGGCGTTTGTGGACTATGAGAAAGCCTTCGATTCGATCGAAACCTGGGCAGTGCTGCAATCTCTGCAGCGGTGCCACATTGACTATCGGTACATTGAAGTGTTGAAGTGCTTATACAGAAACACCACCATGTCGGTCCGAGTACATGAACAGAGCACGGGGGCAATTCCATTGCAGAGAGGTGTGAGACAGGGGGACGTAATTTCCCCGAAAATGTTCACCGCTGCAATGGAGGATGCCTTCAAGCTGCTGGAGTGGAAAGGATTCGTCGTATCACTCACCTTCGATTTGCAGACGACATCGTAGTTATGGCAGAATCGCTGCAAGAGCTCAGCACAATGCTCGATGATCTCAACAGAGTTTCCCAACAGGTGGGCCTTAAAATGAACATGGACAAGATGAAAGTCATGTCAAATGCCTATGTCGTGCCCATCCCAATATCCGTTGGGAGCTCTGTTCTCGAAGTTGTTGACGAGTTTGTCTACCTGGGACAAACTGTCCAGTTAGGTAGGTCCAACTTCGAGAAAGAGGTCAATCATCGAATCCGACTCGGCTGGGCAGCGTTCGGGAAACTTCGCAACGTCTTTTCGTCAACAATACCGCAATGCCTCAAGACGAAAGTCTTTAACCAGTGTGTGTTACCAGTGATGACATATGGAACAGAGACGTGGTCACTCACAATGGGCCTCATAAGAAAGCTCAAGGTCACTCAACGAGCTATGGAGAGAGCTATGCTTGGTATTTCTCTACGAGATCGAATCAGAAATGAGGAGATCCGTAGAAGAACTAAAGTTATCGACAAGGATTAGTAAACTGAAGTGGCAATGGGCAGGGCACATTGCTCGTAGAACTGATGTTTGTCATATACTTAAGCCCTAGGCACGTCACTAGCTTCGAAGAGCACTTCGAGCGTCTTATCCCCCGGGCCAAAAGGATAGTGGGTGCCTTGCACCGGCTGTTACACAATCTCAGGGGACCGGGGGAAGAAGTTCGCCGCCTCTACGATGGAGTCGTGCGGTCCGTGGGCCTCTACGGGGCACCTGTTTGTTCATCTCGACTTTCGGGCATCCAACGCTGCAGAACCAAGATCCACGGTCTGCAGCTTAGAGCTGCTATACGGATCGCACGAGGATACCGAACGGTGTCCTTTGAGGCGGCAACTTTGTTGGAGCGCTTTCCACCTTTTGATATCTTGGCGGAGATGGATGCGTGGGTGTATCACTAAACATGCTCACCGCCAGAGCAGTGAAGGCGTGCCTTCAGAGGCGCTCAAATGTTTGAGGCGGCAGGCACTCGAGCTATGGCGCGAGCGGCTCATGCTACCACAGTACGCGCAAAAGCGCGTCGTCGAGGCTGTCTTGCCGCTCTCCGCAGCCTGGGTCCAAAGGAGTGAGCACGTCAAATTCCGCCTGACGCAGGTATTTACCGGACATGGTTGTTTCAGTGCGTACTTACACAGGATAGGACGCGAGATTGATTGATAGAGGCTGTGCCGTCACAGTGCCGCCACTGTGGAGACGATCAGGATACCGCACAGCACATGCTCGGAGAAAGCCCTGCGTGGACTGCCAAGCGGCGGATCCTGGTCGATCGGATCGGGCAAGATCTCTCTTTGCCAGCATTAGTGTCAGCTATGCTGGCAGAGCATGAAAATTGGAGTGCTGTGGTCTCCTTCTGTGAGAGCGTAATGTTCCAGAAGGAGTTCGCAGATCGGGATAGGCCCGGGGTAACAACCGCTGCTGTGCCCATGTCCGACACGCCTGAGCCCCCTGACGTCTTTATATGGCAGGGGGCCTTGGGGGTCGCGAGCGCGCTTATTGGGAAATCTCGTACCGAGCGACCCCCGGGAAGACAGCGGTGTGCATGTGGTCACGTACCACTGTGTGCGCAGCACAGCGTATAGTGAGGCTTCGGGGGAATCTTTAAATCCCCTCTAGAGATGCCTGGGGAGGTGGCCTCTTTGCAGTCGCCTTCCCTCCGCTAAAGGAGATGACCGCTTTACAGTCATCCTCTCTGAGATGTGCCTAAGGGCGTGGCACCAATGGGTGGCTCTAGATGGAGATCTTTCGAGTTCCTGGAGCCTTCCTTCAGTACCGACGATGATCACTCCGGTGGTTTTAGCCGGTAGGAGTCCGGCATGCCCCTTCGCCCTTTCCCGGGGCGAAGGAAGTACATGAGGTATTTCCACCGGATAAATAAAAAAAAGGCACTTCACTAATCTCAGACTGTTATTATAAAATTCCTAACCTCCTATCTCCCTAATCCAATTATATTTCGACTGAAAGAAAACAGAGTTAACTCAGCATCATTTGAAATTCGAAAAATAGACCTTTTACTAAACCTGTTTTATGGTAGAGCATAAATAGCGAGTCTAAAAAAGTGAGTCATCAAAGCCTGACCGTAACAATTTTATGCTATTAGCGGAGAGAGAGATAAAATCTAACAATTTGCTCTGTATAATCCTGTCCTGTCGATCAGTCTTTATATACTATTAAATTTTAAAGTGTTTAGGTTTTGTCTTTGTGTCTGTTTCTGGAGCTTTACGATTGTATTCAATAAGAAGATGATAAGGCTCTAATAATACAGGGTGTAAGTGACAACGTACCGAAAACTTTGGGAAGAGGTTACACTTAGGGTGATAATAAAAATAAGAAAGCCATTTATCTCAGAAATTTACTATTGAGGTTACATTTTTTATTATTTTTGAGCACGCAATGTATCGTAAACATACTAAATAAAGATACTTACCTATTGACATTACATTTACATCCGTATCATTGACACGCTGCCTGGTCGCTGTCATTTCAAATAATGTGAGACTGTATGCTTGAAATTACGTAAAATGCAGCTCAGCCCCTCGGTGAAGCAGTCGTTTCAGCCGAATAAAGTCCACTGCTGGACACAAGCCTCCCCCATTGACCGTCAAACAATGATCGGCGAACGAATGCCACAATGACCGTTCTGGGTGTGTTGTGTGCTCATTATTATAGGTTTTGCCATAATCGCCACGCTTGGCTGGCGGGTTGGCGATCGCAGTTGAGTTGTAAATGTACTCGAAGGACGCTGCTGCCTATCCTGCGGTCAATCCCATAGTCGCCTTTTACGACACCCACGGGATGAGATGGGTTAGTGCTGGGTGATGGGTTCGTAGCCGGCACCACACGGTGAAGCAGTACGTTCGCGCAATTTACCCGACCAGCAAGTCTATGCATGTTTACTTTCTTCAACGCATTTGAAGAAGACGGATCGCCTTCCAAGCTGTATTTGACAGCGCTGCAGCTTGTCCGCTTTATATAAACTGACAAGCGGTGCTGTATTGTGTAGCGGAGTTCAGGACCAAGTCGTTGCATATATACAAATTTGCACTTATACGCTTTTTTTTATACAAACCTGGTAAACTAATTTGTGCCCTGATTTGGCGAAAATCCCGCTTTTGTTGATTTGTGTCAAATAACGAATCCGCAATACAAATACGTCAATAAAATTTATGCAGATATACGCTACACAAACCCTTTTGTAGTGAGAAGGTCAGTAAAAGGGTTTTGGTAATGACAGCCTACCGATGTTCTAATTTCACAACTTATTGTTCGAATAACCTATCAAACTTTATACACACATAGACATCAGCCAGTAGATAAACGTCCACTGTTAAACATGGGCCTCCCAATGATCACTACAATGGGCGATCATATAGGATGTTGCCGTAATCAACACGCTTTGCAGGTGAATTGGTAGCACACATGAGAACCTAATGCCCATCCTCTTGAATCAAGCCATAGTTGCCTTTTAGGGCATCCTTGAATGACTAGAAGTGGTCTATTCTTTGTCAGGAACCACACGGAACACTTTAATGATGTAATATAAGTTATCACAAAAAATTACAATGGATGGACAGCGGATAACGGATATCCGAGATCGGATATCGGGTCTCGGATAACAGATATAGGACATCGGACTACGTTCCAGGTAAAGGGTAGGAAACGCCAGTCTTCATATCAGCCAAAGGACATTCACTGCTGAACAAAGGATTTCTACAATGTAGTATCATCATTTTGGAGGGAATTTTAAAATTAAGAAATTCGCTAGTACTCACCACGTTTGGCAGGCGGATTGCTGAGCGCAGAATAGCTGCTGTTCCACAAAAGGGTCGCTGCTGCCCATCCCTCGGGTTTAGAGTCCCTAAGTCGCTTTTTACGACATCCACGGCAGGAGATGGAGTGGTGCTATATTCTTAATCCAGACACCATGCGGATCAGTCAGTAAAACTATGGAGTACAACGCATTCTAATTATTTATTTAAGCTTACACACAAATGTGGAGTTTACTTACAAAATCTTATATACAACCATCCTTTACATATTGCAGTTATATAAATAGAAACGTTGAACATAGAATACAAAGTAAAAACCACGCATAGTATTAAAAAACTTAATTAATGTATTAGTAATTTGGTATGGATTATTGCTGTGAGCACTTTCAGAATCGCTCAATCAGTCACTCCTTTAACCGATGAAAAAGCTGTAAAAATAAAAATAAATTACAGCTCAATATTTTATTCAATATTACGTATTATAATAATGAATCCTTCACTAAAATGTTATCTAAATAAATATTACAGACATGTACAACACAATTCCATTACGACCAACGGCTAACCCCGTGAAAAGGTGCAACTTATAAGATTACCGATCTCATCTGCGGCTTAGACCTTTCCAATAAATTTCTAATCTTTCTTCTGACCTTTTCAATAAGCGCGCGATCCGTCGAAAAATCGGTCAGACGTAAAAATATATTATAAGGTTTTGTACACAGGCTTAACCGCTTAGTATAAAGATTTTGTTTGCCGGAATATTTCTAAAACGGGATAAGAAAGACTTTTCGAATCATGATTTTGATTCGATGTACTATTATTGTAAACTATTGTACATATTTTATGACTTTTCTGGTTTCGAATGTCGTGGCGGCCCGTAGGTTTATCGGCTTGCTTCTTGAGTACAAGTTTGCGGGTTCAAAGCCTGGCATCATCATCATCATTTCAGCCGAAAAATGTCCACTGCTGGATAGAAGCCTCCTCCAAAGATTGCCACAATGACCGGTATGGGTTTGTGTTGTGTGCTCTTGGGTTTTTTACCACAGACTTAAACGGTTAAGGCAAACATCGTTTAGAAATCTGTACCTTATGGGCTGAAATCGCCAACACACAGTGAGCAAAGGTGGCGGCAATGCAATTTTTTCTATATATGTGAGAAGAGAGCCTTTGACCCGCAATCTGGGATAGTTACAGGCACATTTTTTATGTTCAAACTTCTATCAATGTTGTCGCATGGATGTTGGTTTAATGATGATGGTGATGATGATTATTTGCCGGGGTTATGGTACCCCATATGGTATGGTAATACTACGCATTTACTACGATAAAATTTACAACGATTAAGGAATATTTGTTAGATGTAGCTGATTTTAGGATTCTGAACGTCTGAGGAAAAAATGGCGCAACCCTTATAGGATCACTGTGTCGGTCTGACTGTCTGTCCGTCTATCACAGCCTTTTTCTCCGAATCTACTGGGCCGATTAAGTTGAAATTTGGTATACATATGGATTTCTGCGACCAAACACGCACGTGTAACATAAATAAACGGATTTTGAAGATGAAATTTTAGAGTAAAGTTTTGCAAACTATACCGTGTAACATGTGAAATGTAAGGGATTGTTATGAAGGTCTCAAAAGTAATATTTGATCATTTTTAAATATGGAGTTTGCAAGTTATGTAAGAAGGTGGACGAAAATTGAGTATACTCCTTTATCTACGAAACTATTGAGTCAATGCTTTTTTTTTAGATAATTGTAATTTACCTAGACTTTATAGATCACAGGAAACCTATAAGAAGTCTGTGGTTTTAAAATAACATGGTAAATCTTTTAACATTGTACGTACAAACTTACGATTGCGTTTGAAATGTATGAGAAAACACGTTTTTCAACTACGATGTTAAGTGTGTTCTTGGATTAAGTTATTGGTAATTCAACAACAAAAATATATTCGGCAATTTCGGAACCCTCTCCACGCACTTATTCGGTTTTCTTTATCAACATATGGGAGAATACTGAATGGCCAGTAAATATTAAATCCTACTTTACTTTACTTTTTGGTACAAAACCGGGTGGCTGAAATAGTTAAGACGAGATTTAATATTAAATGGCGTTTTTGCGATTGAGATTCTAATACCTTAACAGAAATACCCCATAGAAGAAAAGATACACTTAGATATTTCACAAATAATTAAATAAGTTATTAATATACTAGACCAATTCTAGAAGGGGAAAATCTAGTTGTTTATATTACAAAACTATCAAGAAAATCTACCCTGCGAATTGTTCGTCACTATAGTGCCAAGACGAATGCTGTTAAAGAATAAAAGTTATCATTAAAGAGAGTATATCTATACATATATAAAAAATAGGTACTTACATTGGCTTTAGGTTTTTGTTTATTTGTTGTGATAGTATACTCACAATTGGATCGCAGAGGGGTATACAAGGGGAATTACACTTAGAACGGCACTATTAAAAACCACTCAAATTCTAATTGATCTTACCGAATACCAGTGTAAAACACTTGTAAGATATTATTCTGTTCTTACATTAGGATTAGCAAGATTAATCTATGACTGAATGAGACCATAATACAACAACTATAAGGGTCATCATTTCAGCCGAATCAAGTCCACTGCTGGACACAGGCCTCCCTCAAAGATCACCACAACCACCGATATGGATGTGTTGTGGGCTCATTGGGGGGGGTTTTGCCATAATCGCCACGCTTGGCAGGCGGGTTGGCGATCGCAGTTAAGTTGTTAATGTACTCGAAGGACGCTGCTGCCCATCCTCCGGCTAATCCCTTAGTCGACTTTTACGACACCCATGGGAGGAGATGGGGTGGTGGCATTCTGAGCCGGCACCACACGGCATATACGGCCTATAAGGGTAAATGGGCTTAAAAAGTGCGCCTAATCCCACTCTTACAGATGCTTAAAGGAGTACTTATAAGAGTAAAATAAAGATAATCGTGAGACCACTCGTAAGACCAAATTTTGGTAGATGGGGGACTTGGCATAATATATATATTAAAATATCATCATGTTATAATGTACTAAACTGACCCAATGCTCGCCATTTACATCCAATGCATCAACCGCACCCACTCTGACACATTTTCCATCCTAAGCCCCACAGTGCCTCATCGATTCCTTTATAGCTCGCCGCGTCCACTTTGACTTTGTGATTAGCGGTACAAAGGCGCGCGGTGCCATTATCTCTACTCAATGATCCCACATTATCTCGCAAATACGTGCACTGTCTCTACATAACTCCCTCATTCATAACCATTGACATTGACCTTTATTAAGTGTTAATAAGCAATTTATTTTTATATTTATTCAAGATAAGATCATTGCAACCCGCAAAGACATCTGTTTGAAATTTAAGATTTAAACAGATAATCTGGTATTCTAGCTATTGTTTTACTAAGAACAGTCAATTCAGGTCACGTTTTTAATTTTACCTGAATCGCGATATTTATTTTGTCATGAAATTTATTGAACCAATATATATCATGATCTCAAATAGTATTAGAATATGGCGGTCAAATAAAGTACCTTCGTCAGTCAATTTATTTCGCCAAATATTTATTTTTTGTCATATGAGATGATTAAGTGTTTTGGGTACATTTAGGTCGTCTGTTTTTTTATTGAATTTTGACGTAGGCTTTGAAATTCATAAATGTTTCTTTTATTTAAGTGTGTGTCAGAATATCTAAAAATCTATTCTTTGAGAAATTTGTAACTTAGGTAAGTTTCTTAGGTTTTCGCGATTATTACACATTATAATAAAACAATTTTAAATGGATTAAATCGCGTGTATTATTGATTTTTGTTTTTCCTGACGTTTCGAACACTTTGCAGGGTTCGTGGTCGCAGGATGACTAAGGTGACAAGCGTCGTTACAGATTTAAAAAGTTATTTTATCTACCGTACAAAACTAATCAAAAATTGTTTCGATGCACGCAGTAATCACTCACAGTGTCTTGATGTTTTTTAGTTTGGTGTGTTGTTTGGGATTTTATTAATTTAATAACCGGACAAACACTCCAGACTATCTGTCAAAATCATTAAATTCCGTAGTTAATTTGTCTAAAAAATCTCTGGACGAAAACACCGTAAAAGTGTTAAAAAAGGGCTTAAATTTCGCGCTAGCACCTAAAAAAATCCCTTACGAAGATATAATCTGTAACGTCGAGGACTGTCTTATCAAAAACAACGTAAAGAAAGAAGATTTGGAGGCGATCCGACAAGACATATCAGTGGTATTACGTCGCAGCAAACCGCCCAAACCGAATCTGTCTCGCGATGAGTATCAAGCGCTAAAAAACGTTAATGAAGACCCAGACCTAACTATCCTCCGTGCCGATAAGGGTAAGGCTACGGTTATAATGGACACGTCAGATTACAAACAGAAAATTCAAGACCTTTTGTCGGATAACAACACATATAAAAAGGTAAACAAAGATCCAACCAACAAAATACTCAAAAAGACCACTGAGTTAATATCCAAACACTCCGATATTTTAGAATTAGACGTGAAAACACTCATTCCATCTTGCGCGAAACCCCCAAAGCTGTATGGGTTGCCGAAAATACACAAAAGCAATGTTCCCCTACGACCAATAGTAAGCCAGATTGATACACCAACCTACAAACTGGCGCAACACCTAGCGAAGATACTCTCAAAACTTCGTGGAAAGTCTAACACATATGTAAAGGATTCCTATCACTTTGTCAGCCAAATAAAAGACCTTCAACTGGCTGAAAACGAAGTGATGGTCAGTTTTGATGTGCAGTCCTTATTTACTAACTTACCAATTAAGGACTGTATGGATGTTGTTAAGAAACGGTTAAGTGAGCATAGCATGCCTCAACAATATGCAGAATTGCTTGAACACTGCCTTACCAATGGCTACCTGTTGTGGGACAATGAATTTTACCTGCAAACTGACGGTGTTGCCATGGGTTCACCGGTCTCTCCTGTAGTCGCCGATATTTTCATGGAGGATTTTGAGGAGAGAGCACTGATGACAGCCCCGGCTATGCCGAATATGTTCAAACGGTATGTAGATGATACTTTTACCATCTTGCCTCACAATAGGGTCTCTGCATTTTTACAACATCTAAATTCAATACACAGTAAAATTCAGTTTACTATGGAATTGGAGGAAAACAAATCTTTGGCCTTTCTTGACATACTTCTAATCCATAATCCTGATCATTCAGTTAGTCACACTGTGTATAGAAAGCCTACCCATACAGACAGGTACCTTAACGGTGAATCTCACCACCACCCTTGTCAGTTAGCTACCGTGGCTAAATCTTTGTTACAGAGAGCACACGGCATCTGCGACGCCGACCACCTGGCAGGGGAGCTTAACCATGTGAAGCAAGTTCTTCGAAATAACAATTTAAGAGCGCCACATCCCCGTCGCAGAAGCCGCCCGAAACCCACCACGGTTGATCGGAGACCTGCAGTCTTACCATTCATCAAGGGAGTCACGGACAGAATTGGTCATATCTTGAAGCGTGCTTCTATTAAAACCTATTTCAAGCCACATAGAAAGATAAGCCAACTTCTCAAACCCGTGAAGTGTCACATTCCTCTACAAGATGCAGGGGTCTACAAGATTGACTGTGATTGTGGGTTGTCATACATAGGGCAAACAAAGCGTAGTATAGCCACCAGAATTAAAGAACACATAGCTGACGTCAAGCATAGACGCATCACAAAGTCCGCAGTGTGTGAACATGCCTTAGGCAAACCCAACCATTTTCTTCGATTTGATCATCCTCAAGTCCTCGCGAAAGAAAACCGTTATGTACCAAGAATGTTTCGAGAGGCTATTGAAATTAAAAAACATCCTAATTTTAATAGAGAAGATGGTTGGCAGGTACCACCTGTTTGGAATCCGGTTATTAAATTAATAAAATCCCAAACAACACACCAAACTAAAAAACATCAAGACACTGTGAGTGATTACTGCGTGCATCGAAACAATTTTTGATTAGTTTTGTACGGTAGATAAAATAACTTTTTAAATCTGTAACGACGCTTGTCACCTTAGTCATCCTGCGACCACGAACCCTGCAAAGTGTTCGAAACGTCAGGAAAAACAAAAATCAATAATACACGCGATTTAATCCGTTTAAAATTGTTTTATTATAATTAGGTAAGTTTAATTTTAAATACATCAATATTTTTCAAATTCAATATTGACTGTATTTATAGTCAGGTTTTGTAAACCCTGAAGGCGAAAACCTTTTAACTACTTAATTATCTTTTAAGCAGTCATTTTTTTTATTAAATAAAGCATTTTGGGCTTGGACTTACGTTCAAGTAGACGGGTTGATTAGCGTCAGGAAAAAAACTGTAACAGGATATCGTTTAGGCTATTTCCGAATATCAGTCCTTAGTGAAAACTCGATATTGAAAATGTTGACTACCAATATTGCTGAAAGCTTTCTGTTAGGGGATTTTGTAAAGAAATCTTAGACTTATTTTTTCGGTAACATATATAGGATCCTAGCAAAACAGTAAATTTTATTTCAATTGGTCAACGATTAGGATATTCGGGCGGTGTTTAAAAATAAGATGTGATTCCCACGTTTAGGGTTCCAAACTGTGATATATTGTGAATAGTGGGTATTTAGATATAAGTTTATTAACTGTACGGTGTGCTTAATGTGTCAGTCTGCGAATATACGTGAAGTCCAAAGGTTGTCGTTTGATTGCTCATTACGGTGTCCAGACTACTCCCGGAATACCATACCAGCTATATACACTTCAGTGGCGACGAGGATGGGATAATTCCTACGCGTGATCAGTGCCTGTACACAATAATATAATACAATGTCAATCGGTAAAATAACGGAGTTCAAAGTCCGAAGTGACGATTGGCGGTTGTACGTAGAACGTCTAGAACAATATTTTTTAGTGAACAAGATACCGAATGAATTACAAGTGCCTACATTAATAACCGTTATGGGCGCGGACAGCTATGAGCTTTTGGTTAATTTGTGTACGCCGAGTAAACCTAAAAATAAAACATTGGCAGAACTCACGGAGATTATGGAAAAACATTTACAGCCAAAACCAAGTGAATTAGCAGAGCGCTATAAGTTTAGGCATAGGAAGCAAACAGATGGTGAAACTATTTCGGAGTATATGGCAGTCTTGAAGAAGATGTCTAAAACATGTGTATTTGGAACCTGGCTGGAAGAAAGCCTGAGGGATCAGTTAGTATGTGGAATCACTAATGAAACAATACGACAACGTTTATTCGCCGAAAACAATTTGGAATTCGGCAAGGCATACAAGATGGCCGTCAGCATGGAGGCAGCCGAAAAAGACGCAGCTGCAGTTGAGGAAAAAGCTGTGGCATCGTCGACGTCGTTGGCGATCGCTTGCCAAGCGATGGCGACGGGAACGTGGCGCAAAGGCGCAGTGGCGGCGAGACCGACGCGTAACGTCAGCGGAGCGGCGCGGGAGGCCGCCTCGCAGGACGCACGCGGGCGCGGCAGCCGCGCACCGCCAGCGCGCGGCCCCGCTCGGCTGGCTGAGCGTGCGCAGCAACAGTGTTTAGTGTGCGGCGCGCATCACGATGCGGCCAAGCCAAATTCGCGCGTTATGTTTGCCGTGTTTGTAACCGACAGGGTCATCTGCGGCGTATGTGTCCGACATTAGCAGGACGTTTGACCTTGTTTGGTTGACGTTTGTAAATTTTCTGCTTCACAATACAAGCCTATGTATGTAGTTTTAAATGTGAATGGTATTGACATTAAAATGGAGTGTGATACAGGTAGTGCTGTGTCATGCATAAGCTGGGATTGTTACTGTAGGCTGTTTAAAGATTTACACCTCCAACCTTCTCAATTAATACTTAGATATTATACGGGTGAGTCTACTAAAGCTAAAGCTACCGTCTAAAGAATGTAATGCGAAGATATCAAAGGAAAGTACATATGTTAATTTCGTTAAAAATTTCATGCCAATTACGAGTAAGGACGTTAAGAATGCAACCGCACGGGATACAACCCTTGCTAGAATTTTAACATATATTCAATCCGGTTGGCCTCCGACTTACGATGACGACCAAATTCAACCCTATTTCGTAAGGCGCAACGAGCTATACACGGAATGTGGATGTATAATGTGGGGTTATCGTATGGTTATACCGGTCACATTGCGGAATAATGTATTAAAACAATTACACAGTAGTCACATGGGTATAGTAAAGACAAAGAGTCTAGCCCGTAGCTATGTATGGTGGCCTAACATAGACACGGATGTGGAGATGATTTGTAAGAAATGTGAGACTTGTGCGGCTGAGGCGGATGCACCCCGCCGGGCTCCGATACAGCCATGGCGGTATTACGATCGCCCTTGGACCAGGGTTCACATTGATTTCCTAGGCCCGTACAAAGGTGTAACTTTTCTTGTACTAATCGATTCTACTTCCAAATGGTTAGAAATTTTTGAAATGACTCGTACTAATGCGGCAAACGTCATAAAGATATTTAGATCTACCTTTGCAAGATTCGGTTTACCGGAAGAATTTGTATCGGACCAAGGCCCATCATTTACCAGTTCAGAATTTAAAAATTTCCTAATGAATAATGGCATCCAACAATTTTTCTCGCCGGCTTATCACCCATCCTCGAACGGTGCAGCGGAGAACGCGGTAAAATTGTGCAAGCGAGCGATTAAGAAGGCGCCTATGCGCCAGATAGATGTAGACGCAGCGTTGCAAACCTTTCTGCTGGCGTACCGAAATACAGTCCATGGTACTACCGGTGCATCACCAGCCATGCTATTGCAGAAGCGGACGTTACGATCGAGACTGGACTTGTTGCGTACTGAGCGTGTCACTGAACACAGGGTGCGTGAAGCCCAGAGGCGGCAGGTTGAATATGCAGGTGGGGCTCCACGTAGCTTTCGTGAGGGCGATTCGGTCTGGGCTCGGGAGTATGGCGTTCGGGATAAATGGGTGAAAGGTACCGTAGGAGGAATAGATAGTTTACGTAGGTACTCTGTGGTAAGGGATGACGGTCAATTACTAAAAAGGCATGTAGATCAAATTCATCGGAGATCCCGGTTATCTGATGTTGCTTGTTGCGAAGACGATATTGAGGAGCGGAGCGGTAAAGGGAATGTTGTCGCGCCATTTGGCGAGGGTGTAGAGCGGGTACCACCACTCGAAACTTCGGTGATAAACGAGGGCAAAGGGGAGAGTAATACCGGGGATACTGAAAATATTTGTGAGACTAGTCAGAGTAATGCTCCTTCAGAATATTCATTGGTTCAGTTACCATTGCCATCTAGCGTACCGGTGAACCTAGACCCAAAGCGAATGCGAAGACCCGTAGATAGATTTAAGATTATGTAGTTAAGCTTTATAGTGTTGTATGTTAAGTAATTAGATTTTAATTAGTTGTGTAAATTTAAATATACTAAGATGTATTATTGTATAGTAGTGGAGGTGTGATATATTGTGAATAGTGGGTATTTAGATATAAGTTTATTAACTGTACGGTGTGCTTAATGTGTCAGTCTCATAGACTATACACTTAATACTGACATAGATGCGCAACTCTAAGACCACAATAATCAAATATGCGACCTTACCTGCCAGATGGCGCTACGTTTCCATTTAGTACCGAAACAATCCTGTAGGTGGCGTGCCTCCCCAGACGTATTTTTAATAAAATTTGTTCACTGTATGAAAAAATCACTAGATCGATTAAATTGCGCCGTAGACCATATATAATGTATTGAAAAAAGTTTTGCAATTTAAACCGACCTAATAATTTCTCGAAACTAGAATAGTTCTACAAAAAACAAACAAGGGAAACGTTTCAATGTTTTTTATTATTCTTTTCGTACAATAATCATAAGCTTACCAAAACTAGATCGTTCTTATCATTTATTAAGAAAATTTTAAATTCAATTTCTGTTCACCTCTTTACACCGTGGAACTACAGTGCGAAATTATTCAAAAATGACAATAAATCCAGAGTAAAATGATCACACTCGTAAAATAATCTAATCCAATAGCAAACCCATAAACACCAGCTAAATAAAGAGTACAAACTTGCAAAAGGTAGGTAGGTATCTTTTCTCTTGACAATTTCTAAAGTGACGATGTTTTAATAATAAACATATTATAGTTTGTCGACATTGAATAAACTCAAAACGTATTTATTTATTATCACAAAAAAGACATTGTAATTTAAGAACGTATTTGCAAAAAAAACATTAAATAAGTTTATTTTGGGTATTTCTGCTTAGGTACTACTGCCATCTAGTCATATTTTGCATAAAACTTAATATGAAATGTACCGACTGTAGGCAGGAGATGGCGCTAGTTTCGATGCAACTTTTCGTACTCACCATTTGTATGAGACTTTCACCCCCCTGGTCAGTCTGCGAATATACGTCAAGTCTAAAGGTTGTCGTTTGATTGCTCATTACGGTGTCCAGACTACTCCCGGAATACCATACCAGCTATATACACTTCACAAACATAGAAGGAAAAAACGGCGGAACCCTTATAAGATCACTCGAGTGTCTGTCTGTCTGTCCGTCTGTCACAGCCAATTTGCTCCGTATCTACTGGACCCATTAAGTTGAAGGTTGGTACACGTATGGATTTCTGCAACCCAAATACGAACGTGTATCGTAAATAAATGAACTCTGAATATGGGGGTCACTTTTGGGGGGCAACATAGAAAATTAAATAATAAGGTTTTGCAAACTGTACCGTGTAACATATGAAAGGGAAGGGCTTGTTGTGAGGGATTCGAATATATTTTTCAAGAAAGTAGACGAACATTGACAATAAGAAGTGTATGGTCTTAAAATGATGTGGTAAATCTTTCAATATTATGCGTACAAACTTACGTTTCCGGTTAAACTCATACATTTTAAAACGTTTTTAATAATAATTGTTATTTTTTGTTTGTTCTTGATAAGTTACAAGACAAGTACAAGACCGAATTCAACAACAGACCATATTTTCAGCAATTTTGGAACCCTGTCCATGCGAGTTCCACTCGCACATGTCCGGTTTTTTTATTTATGCAATAATTAATTCGCTTATAAATAATATTACTATTTGAGCACATTATATCTTAATTTTTCACTATATATATTGTATGTTCATTTATGTGCGTTTCGTAATAAAAAAGTGTTTATTATGTGCAACTTTAAAAAAAATTACTTTTTTGAAAAGATCATGTTGTTAATTATACATGCGAAATCTGAAACCTACTTATCGTCCCCTTGAAATAAACTTGATTTTTAGGACCGTATATTTTCCCGCTACTGGGTCCTTCGAGTACATTAACAACTCAACTGCGATCGCCAACCCGTCTGCCAAGCGTGGCGATTATGGCAAAACCCCCCAATGAGCCCACAACACATCCATATCGGTCGTTGTGGACATCTTTGGGGGAGGCCTGTGTCCAGCATTCGGCCGAAATGATGAATGATGAAATGATGGGCAAAGGAAAACTATGGCCATAATTTCTTCTATACTTCATACGACGTAATTCGTAAAACTGTACATTTTACTAAAAGCTATAACAGAATAATTAAAATACTTTTGGTAATGGCTAAAAACTTTATGGTCGGAAAGAAACTATTCTATTACAACTTCAAGCTGGTTTCACTGTATGGCAACGAGCCAAGAACTGAAATGATGATACATACAAAATATATTACTATGTATGTACCTACTTGTTATTATTATAACAAATTTGAAATGTACGATAATTAATCTTAGCCATGACGTACCTGGAAATTACGAATGGAATGACCTTTTACCCATGGGTATTGGAGAAGGTGACTAAAGGTCTATCCAGTAGGTAGCAGCGTCTTTTTCCGTACTTACATAATTCGATTACCGATCCGCCTGCCAAGTGTGATGAATGATGATTAAGACAATGTTCCCTGTAACTGATTACTATGGTGGTCATAGTGTTAAAAAATATGTACCAACTATGATTATTTAAATGCATTGGCATTTACACATTTTTTATAAAATCTATATAACACGTATTTATATATTATGTAACATAACGTCTGGTTTGGGTATAGAAAATTGAAAAGTCTGAAATCGACTATATTGTGTAGGTACAGCATATTTATCGGGGGTCGCGGGCACTCAGATTGGGGAGTCTGTGTGCTCACACTGAGCGACCCCGGGAAGACGGTGGTGCGCACGTGGCGCCGTTTGCGTAGCACAGCGCACAGCGAGGCTTGGCAGCGGGGCTTTTGGATCCTTTACAATTCTCCCCGAGAAGTGCCTGGGGGGCGACCTTTTTACAGTCGCCTTCCCTCCGCTAGAGGGGGTGACCGCTTTACATTCATCCCCTCCGAGATGTGCCTAAGGCGTGGCATCACTGGGAGGCTTTAGTGTGATCTTACGGGGACCTGGAGCCACTCTTCGGTGCCGAAGATGACCGATTCAGTAGTATTAGCCGGTAGGAGTCCGGCCATACCCCTTCGCCCTTCGCCGGGGCAAAGGAAGTTCATGTAGAATTTCCACTGGACATCAACAAAAAAAAGGTACAGCATATTTTAACGTGTTCCAAAAATGTAATTTAATATAAGCCACAAATTGGCAGGTAAAAACTATTGTTTGAACACAAAATACTTCTTGATTACTGGCCGTCGATAGCTGAACACACGAGTGCACTTAGCTCCGGACTAGTGAGTGCTATTAAATCTCGTGAGAAAATACGGGAAAAAATAAAAAAGCCAGGACAGCCGTGATTAATAACGAAGCGCCGTTTATTGATACTGCTTCCAGTTACTCTGATGTGATTTTCAAATCTTAGTTGCAAGAAGAGCTTGAACAGTTTTCTTTTAATTATTTTACGCTAGTTCATTTAAAACGAATAAGATATCGTCAAAATTGTTTTGTGATGTATTCATAAAGTTTCTTTCGTCTATTAGCGGTTTGGTAAATGCATCTTTTACTGGCCGTAATATAGTTTCTTTTTATTCACTACATGTTGAGCACTGCTTTATGATAAGAACTATCACGCAAGTATTTAACGAACCACGGTAAAGGTAATATCATACGTACATTTAAAAGTTTATGACATTAGAGTCTCTAAAGTTACATAAATGAAACCGTCCCGTGAAAACATAGTATCCCGTTTCCCGTGTCCCGGTAAAACCAGGCGTTTACAGCACTTTCTCATTGAAATAAGACACTGTACCTGCTACACGAATGTGCCATTTAAAGTTGTACTAGACGTGAATAAATTGACTATAAGGTTCAATTTTAGAGTTACTAAGTATTTCAGCAACCGCTGAATATTTTAAAATTGAATTTTAATTTGTTGTTAAAGCTTTCAAATACTTAGGTGTCGTATTTTTGGTCTTAATTACTTAGGTAGTTGTAGTCAAGTGCAAAGTACTTTAAAGAATTTATTTACTTAGTCTGTTCGTTTTGTGTGATTTTTGTTAAAAATCGTTTGTTTGTTTTGAGTTTCGAAAGCAAAGCTACGAGCGATTCTAATGGCATTTAATATAATTACTTTTTGGGCTTTGGTCTACCAATATTACCAATATTCATAGAACTAGTCTAGAGACTGCAGCCAAAAATCAGCTTTATGAATATCTGGCAACTCGTCCTCAGTTACTCGCGTGATAAACATAGTTTTAGTTTTCATGGTCATGCAACAAATGCCTATAGGTATTTAACATCATATCAGCCATAAGACGTCCGCTGCTGAACAAAAACCTCTTTCTAATTTTGGAGGGAATTTTCCATTACTCACCACATTTGGGAGGCGGGTTAGTGAGCGCAGTTTGGCTACTGTACCAAAGAAGGGATGCTGCTGTCCCTTTTTACCACATCCACGGGAGGACATGGACATAACATTACACATTTTTTCGTAATTTTTTCATACTTACTCAATAAAATTGCATTAATATTCTGCTACGTACTGCTCGTATATTACCACTATTTTATACGGTGACCTTTTGCAACACCTGCATTACATCGTGGTACACAATCGTCCACAAAACTTCCAATACTCGACACCATCCGGCTGTAAGGTCTTTTTCGTGAAGATTTCTAGATGGCATGATAGGACCCGCGCCTTAGCCGATTTATGTCTTAGCTTTCCCATTTTTTATAGACCATTTATCATTCAAACTTGTATCCTTTCCCAAACGTATTATCATCATAGCTGCCACTGCTGAATGATTATAATAATAGAATTATAATTGTATGTAAGTGCTGAATATGGGTCTCAATAGGACCGCTGCCACGAACCGTGTACGGGATATCGCCAAATCACTATGCATGGCAGATATATTTGTGATTGCAGTATGTTGTTACTGGTAGCTAATGTCACATATGGCGCAGTAGCTAAGCGATGGGCTCTCTGAGCTATTGGTAACGGTACCAGTACGTACTGACTATTTATATCACTTAGAAATAGTTGTTATGGGTCTGCATTATGTTGTATGTGAGATTTACTACTCTGTCAAGAAAGTAACGGGAAAAGATCAATAATACACAAAATGTTTGTTATTCATCCAAATTTATTTTTATCACCTTCAAAGTATGCTCCTTCAGAAAAGATACACTTACGCCAACGAATAATCCAATCATCAAAATATTTTTTAAATGCTGTTTACGGAATTGAGTTCAGATCTCGCCGCGATTCTCATTTATGTCTTCTATCGGTTGAAAACGGGTGCCACGCAGTGGTAATTTGAGTTGAGGAAAAAGAAAGAAGTCGGCTGGAGCCATATCTGGTGAATATGGTGGTTGCTCGATGGTATTTGTTGAGTGTTTGGTCAAAAATTCGTTCACAATGATGGCCGTGTGTGAAGGCGCATTATCGTGATGCAAAATCCAAGAATTTTCTTTCCAAAAATCTGGCCTTTTTCTTGGAATTTGCTTTCTTAAATGCCGCATAACGCTCAAATAATATTCTTTATTTACCGTTTGACCTTCCGGCAAGAATTACGAGTGCACAACACCGCGATAGTCAAAGAAAACAGTCAACATGACTTTGACTTTTGATCAACTTTTGCGTGGTTTTTTCGGTTTCGGTTCAGTTGGAAGGCGCCTCTCCGAAGCTTGTTGACTAGTTTGCATGTCAAACTCGTAAACCCACGTCTCGTCACCAGTAACAATGCGTTTCATGAATGTTGGGTCGGAATTGACTCGTTCTAGCATGTCCTCAGCGACTCTCATGCGATTGAGTTTTTGAAGAAAATTCAGGTCTTTTGGGACTAGCCGAGCGGTAACATGTTTCATACCCAAATGATTCGTCAAAATAGTACGTATTAACTCGTGAGATACAGAAAGTTCGGCGGCTATCTCTCTCAAAGTTGAATGAGGATTTTCAGTCACTATTTCCTTCACTTTTGCGATGTTGAGGCAAATCTTCCATCACATCTAGACCGCTTCTACCTTTTATAAGCACGTGTTTTTGATGAAGTCGATTCACCATAAGCCTTCTGTAACATTTTCAGTGACTCCGAATACGAAATTCCATTGGCGATGCAAAATTTAAGACAAACTCTTTGTTCGGTGTTTTTGTCCAAAATGAAATTCGCTATACACACTAGATATGATGTAACTAAAAACAGCACTGTATTTAATATAAATAACACATGCAACTCAAACTCCGCGCCAAAATGGAAAACAGTTGTGCCAATCTCACAACAACAATAAAAACAAAAATTTGAATTTGGAATCATAAACAAATCATCCGTTCCCGATACTTTTTTGACTGAATGTTTTTTTTTTTTTTTTTTTAAAACGTTGCCCCACACTAGGTTTTCTCCTGTGTCGTGGGTGCGTTTACAAACATATATTCCACACACAATACACCCAGACCCGGAACAACTACCTGCAGATCATACAAATATTTGTTCCGTGCGGGAATCGAACCCACGACCCGGAGCGCAGCAGCCGACTGTATCAGCCACTGCACCAACCGTGTCTGTAAATTGTACCTGCAAAACAGGTTTACAGTATAGGCGATGGTCTAAAATTAACAATTGAAATTTGGCAGGTGGGTTTTGTTTTTATACGATGATGTAACCATTCATATGGAACTTCACCCCCTTACGTGTGCAGGGGGAGTGTACATTTTTTATTGAAAAAATACTGTTCGGAAAGTTTTTCTTCATTTCGTTTTATATCAAATTGTGATTTATATAAATTGATATATGAAGTTTTTTTTAACCGGGTAAATATCTATTTCCACGCAGACGAAGCCGCGGGTATCAGGTAGTATATTCTATTGCTGACCTACTTACATGTGTCTTTTTGTTGCTGTAATAGTTAAAATGTTTAGCATATCTGCTTCTGATTCTGAAGATATTTTCCGACCCCACGAATAACATAGCTCCGTGTATTAGAATGCTCATGCGAGTTGTGAAGGACGGCTCGACCGTAATGAGGGGCATAAAGGTCCACCCTCCTCGACCTACTTTACGTGCTTATGATTATGTTCTGGCTAACTGATAGGTAGAACGAATCTGCTTGTCTGTAACGACAAGGCGTGCGCTCCTTGCCATTCAAGATACGCATATGGATCTTCTACACTAGGCGGTGGTATAGGCATATTATGCAATTGGTATAGATAATATACATTTACAAATCAAATGAGAAATAAAAATAGGTAGATAATATGTATAAAAAAATATATTCACCAAATTCAATGAGGTGCGTAAACAAATCACGAAATTAAAATGACGGTAGCTAGAATACTTGTCAAGACAATATGAAGGAAGATGGGCCAAGGCAATATCCGTGAGGTAGCCAAAGAAAGCATGACAACTACCATGAAGACACCAACATGTTGGTTGGTTCTATATGAACTTCCTTCGCTCCGGGGAAGGGCGAAGGGGTATGCCCGTCTCCTGCCTAAAACCACTGAAGCGATTATCTTCGGCACCGAAAAGGAGCTCCAGGTCCTCGTAAGATTACACTAGAGCACCCCAGTGATGCCACGCCATAGGCACATCTCGGAGGGGATGAATGTAAAGCGGTAACCCCCTCTAGCGGAGGGAAGGCGAATGTATAAGAGTCGCCCCCAGGCACTTCTCGGGGAGGATTGTAAAGGATCTCCCTAAGCCTCGCTATGCGCTGTGCTACACACACGGCGGCTCGTGGCCACGTGCGCATCGCCGTCTTCCCGGGGGTCGCTCGGTGTGAGCACACAGACTCCCCAATCTGCGCGCCCGCGACTCCCGTGGCCCCCCACCATGTAGCGACGGCAGGGGGCTCAGGCGCGTTGGACCCGGGAGTCGATCTCCGAACATGAATATGACAACAGTATATATAACCCGTATTTGGCTTTTGGCTAAATCACCAGATTATCATCATCGTCCTTTTGATAGTAACACTATCCTTTCAAAATAGTTCGGTGAAGCAATTGATGTGGGAATAAAACCGCGTATTTCCCTAAAATTTATCTAAATCCAAACCAAAGGTGTGTAATACGGAGGACCGTCACATTAAGATACTATATACTACCGAATTTCGATCGACCTGACTTTTTTTTTGTTGGATTTTCGTGTTTGTATTTAGCACGAACAAATCCAGTTTTATATTAAGTACTAGCTGGGACCCGCGGTTTCACCCGCGTTTAATTTAAAAGAAATTTAGAGTACGTCGATATAGACAGTCATAGAATATATATATTGGATTTCAAGGGTTTTATATTTTACGCGGAATCCTAATTATTTTTCTATAATAAAAGTAGCCTAAGTTATTCCTTATAACATCAGCTATCTGCCAGTGAAGGTCCCGTCAAAATCGGTCCAGCCGTTTCGGAGATTACCCGGAACAAACATACAGACAGACAGACAGACGGACAGACAGACAGACAGACAAAAAAATTAAAAATAGTTTTGTTTGTTATATGTAACGTACATACTTTCATATGCAATTAGTAAAAAGCTGTTATTTTGACATTACAAACAGACACTTCAATTTTATTTATTTGTATAGAGTATAGATGGTGCCACTGATGTTATGCGCAAGATAATACAAGTATTTATTTATTTATCCGTGAACATGGCGCTTGCAACAGAGCCGAAATATCGGGAACTCATAACAAATAAAAAACATGGTAAATATCCCGTTTTCAGTTCTAATAATAATACAAGAAATTCATCTCCGGCTTACACAAAAAGTACTCAGAGTTGTAATAAATTCTTCCGGTGTTCGATCCTAAAAGAGTCGGAAGATATTTTTTCTGAGCACACTTTTTTCTGTGATCCATATATATTACACAAACACACATAAGATCCAGACAAGATCAAAAACATCTAAGTCTCTAAGAAAATTTCCCCTAGGTGGGAATCAAACCTTTAACCATAGCAACAGGAGGCGGAAATTCCGATAACTGCGGCATTCAGATCGTTTGATAAATCAATCATTCAACGACAACGCCATCCTCGCTCAACAAACATCTACTTACCTCTCCAGAATACAACAAGGACGATGATCCTTTACATATATTTTGGTCTAAAATGGCTTTTCCTATTCCAATTTTCCTCTCAGAGTGAAGAGTTTGTTCGGTAAATATAGGAGATAAAAAATCATACGCACCCTGAATCACTGTGTGTTAAACATTGAGGGCTGTTTCGATGTTTGTTTTAACGAATCAAAGCGGTAGAATTTACGTACTGTGATAAGGTTTTATTTTATTTAATTTTTTTATTCGAGTATTAAATAAGATTCGTAGTTTTAGTATTACGATTGCGCACATTTATGTTAAGTAGTTAAATTATATCAGGAAGGTTCGTAATGTTTCGCATGCATAATCCGTCTTAGGCATTGCGTAGATACGTGAGTGTATCCCCGACGCCCAAGAAAAGGACTGTCGTTCTTTTAGCCCATTCCTTACTTGACCGGGACTTGAATATTATCAGCATTTTTTAAAAAAAATTTTAAGTGCGATGAACGATGGGCACTCCATACCAATATCGTTTACATAGTCGTTTATCCTAATACCATCTATTGATTAGCTGACATTAGCTATATTGAGTTTATCAATCAGGTCAATAATGTTAAGGTTGAACAGGGCAGGCGATGTAACTTTACCCCGTCTAACTCCAGCTTCCAATTGACAAGGCTCGGAAGACGCGGTATCCATTTGACACGATTAGTTTGCGAGCCATACCTTAACTTAAAAAAATTTAGTATCTCCAGCGGTAAATGCTTGTTATTTATCTACGAAGTCGAATCAGAATGAGGAGAATCGTAGAAGAACTAAATTTGCTGACATAGCTGAAATGATTAATAAACACAAGTGGCAATGGCTGGGGCACATTTCTCATAGGACTGATGGCCGTTGGGGCAAAAAGGTTCTTGAGTGGAGACCTCGCACCGGAAAATACAGCGTAGGACGACCTCCAATGCGGTGGACAGACGACCTGGTGAAGGTCGCTGAGAGCAGTTGGATGCAGGTGCGCGAGCGCCACATATTCACCGCAAAGAAGAAGTGTATAAATTTTAGATATGTGCTCCGGTTAGAAGGGCACTGTAGCTAGTAAAATTACTGGGCATGAGAGACTAAATAACTTTAGTCTCGAGGTGACAAGTGCAGTGTGGTGCCACGCAGCACTAGTCCTGGGTAGCATTACATTCGTTATGGGCAGGCATGACGCTTACCACCAGACTTGCCCATCTTCTCACCAAGTTGTATAAAAGCGAAAATATTTCGATTTATACCCTCAGATTCCCACGAAAATGATCGCAGTTACGGCTTTATTTATCAAATCAATCATTCAACCTATCTGGAGCTTTGGGCTAGAAAATTTACAAATAATTTATATTGTATACTGTTATTATTGTTATGAATGTTATAGAGTCGAGTAGACAAGGAGAAAATAGAGCGTACCTATCGCGGCCACTAAACCAAACCTTTAGGGCGAATATGTAGATCACAATTTGCTTATTAACTTTATATACCTACGCGTATATAACTATACGTATTTTAAGATTCACATCAGACTGTAAACGTCTACTGCTGAACATGAGCCTCTCAGTGATATTATAATATTGGTCATACTCCTTGGTACAAAGTATTCACACTAAGAAAGGAAATATATTTTATTAAATTAAATATTTAAAATTATTTGACACAAGAGGAAAATAATTCGTTAATACTGAGAGAGATTGTCGGGTATAAAAGTATCGGAGTTTTAAAAAATAACGTATAAGAAAATAAAATTCATCATCCATTCAAAAGAGTCTATTTTAAAATTGATCCTGGTACTGGTACTCCTCCAAGAGTTTACATCCCAATATTATAATATCTACATTGACCGGTCCGACCGACCAATTTACATCTTGTATGTTACAGAAAACAGAAACAAAAATGTAAAATTAACGCTATGTAATCCGTTTAAAAGTATTTTATTATTCAAGTTATTCAATAGAAAAGAATAGAATGGAATAAAGTAAAAAAATACAACCAGTGCCGTGTATTGGGTTCGATCAGCTTATTGCTGTTAATATTACTTGTTTAGTGTTCACTTTTAATGATAATTTCATAGTCAAAAATATTCTAACATTTATGGTTATTTAAAAACCGGCAGAGATATTACCGATCCAGCTGTCCCAGATTATGGTCCCTCTCCAAGCGCCCCCGCCAGGCGTAAATTAAACTTACAAAGGAAGCAAATAGGGACAGCTTGGTTGGTATAATTTCAATAATTTTAGGGAATATTTAAAGCTAATTTCTCTACCGGCACAAGCAAAGGTCGCTCCAATCTTGCATGCATTTATGTTCTGTCGTGTACTTATCCGCTGCACGCAGGAATCTATACAAATGAATAAAATTGAAGTGTCTATTTGTAATGTCAAAATAACAGTTTTTTACTGAATGCATATGAAAGTATATACGGTACCTACAACAAAAATCCATTTATTGTTTGTTTATCTGTCTGTCTGTTTGTTCCCGTTAATCTTCGAAAGGGCGGGATCGATTTAATGATGGCAGATAGCTGATGTTATAAGGAATAACTTAGGCTACTTTTATTCTAGAAAAATTATTAAGGTTTCGGCCAAAAAATTAAAACCCATGAAATTCAATATATTTATTCTATGTTAAGTACTCTAAATTATTTATAAGTAATCCAATTTATTTTAATTTAAACGGCGGGTGCGGTAAGAAACAACGCGGTATATTTCCGTAAGATTATTTATGTTCAATAGGTATTTAGATTTTAGTTCAGAATTTGTATGTACGCTTACTTTATTTCAAAACAAAAATATTGTTTGCCACTGGGGTAATAAAAGCTGATTACTTTCCTCAATGTATACAAGATGCCACGCACATACCGACATGTTCACTAATATTCAGCCTGTCGTTATTGACAGATCTGACCTTTACTTCTTCAAATAATACTCAGATATTCGGTCGCGTGTTGAGTACAGAACCTAATAACGTAGAAAGCTAATAAATCATACAAGTTGTTTCCGAGACAAGTCGTTTCATTATCTATAAAATAATTCCTGGGAAATGCTCAATGAATATTAATGATTTTGGCAACTCGCCATTTTATTAATGATGTCAGTTTTGTCTAGTAAAATACTTACTAGTTAACAAATTCAAGGTTATTGCCGTACTTTCGCACCCCCTTTTTCTAGGATTACGTTCCATAATCATTAATCATTTTGCGTACCTATATGCATAAAACTTGGGTTTTCGTACATAACAAACATGTAGCTTTCTCCTGCGCTACTAGTAAATATTTCAACCGAATTTAATAAAAGGAAGGTTATCTGGTTTTTGTTGTTCTGCCACTGAAATAAACTATATACATACTTATGGGATGGTTCTAGTATGTAAAATATTAAGATGGTCATTTCAGCCAAATAAAAACCACTGCTGGACACAAGCCTCCCCAAAGATCACCACAACGACCTTTCTGGGTGTTTTGTATGCTCATTGGGGGATTTTGCCATAATCACCAGACTTGGTAGGTGGGTTGACGATCGCATTTGAGTTGTTAATATACTCGAAGAACGCTGCTGCCCATCCTCCGGCTACTCCCTTAAGTCGCCTTTTATGACACCCACGGGATGACATGGGTTGGTGCTATTCATAACCGGCACCACACTGTAGACGGCGACAATATACAAGATACCGTTATTATATATACAGACTTCTAGATATAATAATCGTGGACACTTGGAGGCAGTATTTATTCTTAAAAAGTTATCATTAAGAATAAATTCTAACTATTTTATTTGTGGTGTCCAGATTAAGAATACAGCACTATTCCATCTCCTCTCGTGGATGTAGTAAAAGGCGACTAAGTGAATCTAAACTAGAAGGATGGACAGCAGTGTCCCTGCTGTGCAGCAGTAGCCATACTGCGCTCATCAACCCGCCCGCCAAGCGTGGTAAGTATTGGCAAATACCCCCCAAAATAACGATACAATTGTGGATATCTATGAGGCACGGCCTTGTTCAGTAGTGGACGGTATAAGAATTGTAATTACTCAGTTAGGAATTCTGAGGAATTTGGAATTCCTTTGAAGTGGACCCCTTTGCGTACTTATCTGAAAAAGTGTGTTATTGGGATAAACAAACCTGGCAACCAAAAATAACAAATTTTGAAATATATACACACATTGTAGACATAACGGGTACATGAGTAGCCGAGTACAACCAATTGTCCTCAACACATGCTTGACCATGAACCTATAATGTCAGACAAATCGTACGCCACAAACAATTCAAACTTTCGTTCGACCTTCACTCCCCCTGTAATTTACCTGTGTACAGCTATAATTCTAGCTAAACGGTATCAAACTAACAATTACACACAATATATAATTGCCATTCCAAATTGATGGCTCAACCTTGTTACTGGCGACCCCGGAGTATATTATGTACAACCATTAATAATTTGGGCAACACCATTAGGCCATCGGGTGTTCAGCGAACTTCATAATAAATCATCATTTTTCATCGCACCCTGTGTAAGTAGGTTTGTCGGGAAAGGTCTAGTAAAACGTGTATTGACACGCCCCATTTATAAATTGACATCGAAATAGATATTATGAAATAATAATACAAAAAAAAACCGTATTGTTAAGAATTAAATGCCTTTGATTTAGACGTTTATTAATGATTCTAAAATTTTCTGGCCGCATATTTATAAACTTTAATTACTTAGAAGCGCGACAGCTGCTATCGTAATTCCGGAGCAGATTTAGGAATAAATTAATGAAGCTGGTTGTCTTTGTGGTTAAAATGACGAACGGAGAAGATGTCGGCATTAACCGATAATCGGTGACGGGTAAACCTACAACACTAACCTGCCTGCCTGACACCAACTTTCCTTGGGTATCCAAGGAAGGTTGGTGTCAGGCAGGCAGCCATCTGTAAAGTCCCTTTGTAATATGACTAACATATTGCACCAACACCATGTAACTTAGGACCAGGGCAGGCAGAAGAAGAAGATCACAGATGTGTTGCTTTGATCTAAGCTAACGCGTTTACTTACCTAATTTCCGACCATGAAAGTAATTTTAATCGATAGTTAAACTGACACCATTTGTAAATTAAACACCTATTGGGTGACCTTATACATGCATACACATAGGTTTACCGGTGATAACATATGGTACAGCGATGGAGTCACTCACCATGGGCCTCATAAGAAAGCTCCAGGTCACTCAGCGAGCTATGGACAGAGCTATGCTATCTCTCTACGAGATCGAACCAGAAACGAGGAGAACCGTAGAAGAACTAAACTTGCCGACATAGCTGAAAGGATTAGTAAACTGAAGTGGCAATGGGTGGGGCACATTGCTCATAGAACTAATGGCCGTTTGGATAAAAAGGTTCTCGAGTGGAGACAACGCACCGGAAAACGCAGCGTGGGACGACCTCCAACGAGGTGGACAGATGACCTGGTGAAGGTCGCTGGGAACCATCGGATGCGGGCAGCATGTAACCACTCATTGGAGATGCCTTTGTTCGGCAGTGGACGTCTTTGAGTTTTCAGGAATAACAAAAGTTCTCTATCTATTTCCTTAAAAACTTTATTGTAACAGCAAGATGTTAAATGGCAACCCTGCATGCAACGTCCCTGACAAGGCCGGTACTATCCGACCACCATCCTGCAGTCGAAATTATTCTATTTTATTTTTCTCCACATTATTTATGTTCTCCTACTAGAACATTTCGTGTCTTCGATAGTGCAGACTATGACTCTATAAACACCGTTCTATCTAAATTAGACTGGAACGCTGTTTTACCTGATTCCAACGTAGACCAGGCGTTACACACGTTTTTTACAGACTTCAAAAAGGAGGAGGTTCTCAATTCGATGCGTATTTTAATTTTTTATGTATGTACACCAATTACTCCGAGATCTGTTAAGCGATTTGGGCGATTCTTTCTATAATCGGCGCAGAATGGTTTTGAATTGGTCCCATATAAATTGCATTACATTTGATTGAGTAGTTTTTTAACCAGCTTCATTAAACTGGTTTAATTTGACTGCGCTTACCTTGGTGATGTCTTAATAGTTTCGATTCTTAGAATTACTATTACTACTACTACTACTACTAATACTATTAATTAATTAATTTTCGTGTTAGATACAAATAACATATTGGGAAAAGTTCTTACATTTATTTACACAAAAAATTTACAAGTAAATCTTTTTGACAAAAAAAAAAACGACTTCTAAATTCTATACTATATTAAACCCACTAAAAAGAAAAAAGTACTATATTTATGAAGCCGGGTGGGGCCAGGGCAGGTATGCCCCAACCATGGTTCATGCAGACCAACGAGTTATATTTATGGGCCACGCCCGACTTCATAAATAAAGTATTTCTTTTCTTTTTAGTGGTTTTAATATCGTATTGAATTTTGAAGTCGGTTTTTTTTTTGTCAAAAAGTTTTATACCATTTTCTGGACAAGGTGATATCTGATCATGTCCCAGTAAAAACAATTAATAGTAAAAGTAAACATCCTTATGGTACTCACCTGCATTAATAAAAATAATAAAAGAAAAGAATAAATATCATAAAAATGGAAACAATACGATCAGTATACAGATTATTTAAGCTTTACATTATTAAGCGAAAGACAAAAAAGAGTATCGAATGATTGCTTTAATTCTTACATAGACAGAAGTGAATTCTGTATTTCTAAAAACAGTAAATATTTTTGGACATTTGTCAACGCAAAAAAGTCATCAAATACTCTACCAGATAGTATGTTCTTGGAAAATTTCAGTTCAGTCTTTGTAAATAATGATGTGCTACATACACTTCAACCAACATTAGAGTGTACTCTTTAAATATTGGAAATTTAGAAATTAGAATAGAATATTCTTTATTGTACACCATTAGAATAGTAATTTGTAGGAAAATAGATCATAATACAAGTAATTGTACAATGGGCGGTCTTATCGCTATAAGCGATTTCTTACAGACAACCTTTGGATGGACAAGAAAAATATGGAAAAATACACAAAAACTATTAACGTTAATATGGGAGGTGGTCCCGACGGCACTTCCCTGTTTATACAAAGATGCTATAAACATATTTCACCCCTACTTCACAAACTATTTAACTAATCGTTGAGATATGGTATTATGCCAAATATTTGGAAACGATCCTATGTTGTACCTGTGCGATAAGCATGATGTAAAGAATTATCGCCCTATATCAAAATTAAGTATTATTCCGAAATTATTTGAACATATTATATATAATATTATGTCTCCTATAATTAGGCCAATAATAATAAAGCAGCAGCATGGCTTTATTAGTAGAAAATGAACCGAGACTAATCTTTGTGAATTCATACTTTATGTAACAACTGCTATGGACAAAGGTCATCAGGTGGATGTAGTGTATACTGACTACTCAAAAGCGTTTGACAAAATTTCCCATTAACTATTACTATATAAACTTGAGTACATTGTTATACATGGCGACCTACTTCGGTGGTTGGAGTAGTACCTACGGGATCGTAGTCAGGCAGTGACTGTCAAAGGATTCTGCTCTTCATTTATACCTGTACCTTCCGGAGTTCCTCAGAGATCGCACCTCGGCCCCCTCTTATTTAATCTTTATATAAATGATGTTTTGCCCAGCTTCGAAAATTCTAATTTCCTACTTTATGCTGATGATAAAAAATATACAAAACAATCACAAAGATTGAGGATTGTGTGAGTCTCCAAAATGATGTTAACAAGGTGATTGCATATTTCAATAATAATTCGTTATCTCTAAATCTTAAAAAGTGCAATGTAATCATTCACGAAGAGAAAAGAATCATAAGCATAAGTAAGCTTATCTTTAATACTCATATTACATCAATTACTAATAAAGCTTTCCGAATGTTAGTATTTATATTAAGGGTTAGTTAAGATTTTAAACGTATATTGCCATACGTTGCCCCACACTAGGATTTCTCCTGTGTCGTGGGTGCGTTTACAGACACAAATCCCACACACAATAACACCCAGAC
This sequence comes from Diloba caeruleocephala, assembly GCA_947459985.1. Taxonomy (NCBI): domain Eukaryota; kingdom Metazoa; phylum Arthropoda; class Insecta; order Lepidoptera; family Noctuidae; genus Diloba; species Diloba caeruleocephala. The sequence goes on from OX381610.1 coordinate 22,268,936, forward strand.
CCGGAACAACTACCTGCAGATCGTACAAATATTTGTTCCGTGCGGGAATCGAACCCACGACCCGGTGCGCAGCAGCCGACTGTATCAGCCACTGCACCAACCGTGCCGTCAATTATATAAAAAAAAATATAAAATATAAAATTATTATATAAAACTCTTGTAAGACCTATATTGGAATACGCATCGGTAATATGGAACCCACAGTATAATATGTACATTGATATGTTGGGTAACATTCGTAAAAACCTTATAAAGCATGTCAATTGGCGAAGTAATTTTTTTAACAATATGAATAACAATTTGTTACAATCCCTTGACGAACGGCGTATTGAGAGAGACCTTATAATTTTGTATAAAATTATCCGTGAGTTAGTGGACTCTCCTTATCTTTTAGGCAGGATCAATTTTCGATGTCCTCGATTACATGTAGTAAGTCTCTCGTCCATATAGCTTTATCAAAAACCAACTATGACAGCAACGTGTTTATTAAAAGAGCATGTCGGTTTAATAACGAATTAAAGTCAGATGACGACAGTGATGTTGATGTTTTTCACCTTTCTCTCTCCAGTTTCAAGAAGCATAGATATTCTGGTGCGTAGATTTAATTAGATTTTGTTATATTGTGTATTGCTCTTACTATTTTTCATAATTTGTTTTTCTACAAGGTACTTTATCGTCCGTTGTCATCTCATTATGTTATTAGTAACTTCTTGAAAATTATCATGGATGTATTACCTATATGATACTTATCTAAAATCATTATTGTATCTGTTTGTTTCCCTAATAAATAAATAAATAAAAGTAGATAAATATATTTTTCAAGACAAGATTTAATGTTAAAATTAAAAGAGCGACCCACCTGTGGCTGACAAGCATAATATCATTCCACCTAAACCGTAAAGTGTGAAAAAATGTTTTCAGTGTTGTGTGTGTGTTCAGTCAGCAAAAGGACGTCTACTGATAAACAAAGGTCACTGCATAGATTTCCACAACGACCGTTGATATGCCGTATGTTATCATTTTGGGGAGAACTTGCCAGTACTTACTAAGCTTGGCAGGGGAGTTGGTGAGCGCAGAATGGCTGTTATTCTCACTTAAGAGACGCTACTGCCAGATCCTTCTAGCCTAAGGGAGGCTCCGAGTGAGGACCTAGAGCCTCCCTACGAGGGTATGCTCTAGTGTGATTATACGAGGACCTGGAGCCTTCCTTAGGTGCCGAAGATGACCACTCCTGTGGTTTTAGCCGGTAGGAGTCCGGCATACCCCTTCGTCCTGCCCCGGGGCGAAGGAATTTCATAAAGAATTTCCACTGGGCAACAATAAAAAAAGTTTAGAGTCCATTAGTCGCTCTTTAACGACAGCCACGGGAAGAGACTGATTGGTGGATTGATGCTATGATCTGAAACGAACAAATAAATGGCGAGTATACAAATTATAGAATAATTGACGACACGGTTGGTGCAGTGGTTGATACAGTCGACTGCTGCGCTCTGGGTCGCGGGTTCGATTCCCGCACGGAACAAATATTTGTATGATTTGCACGTAGTTTTTCCGGGTCTGGGTTTATTGTGTGTGAAATGTATGTGTGTAAACGCACCCACGACACGGGAGAAATCCTAGTGTGGGGCAACGCTTTTTTTAAAAACCAATAATCAAAATCAACTAAATGTAAAAAAAATTATCAAGTAAGAAAAGTGCCACTTTGTTATGATAGAATGACGTAGGTAATGTATAAGTAGTAGGTGCCTAGGTATGTTCTCCGTGTGTAGTGCAGAGAAAATCAGATCAGATTTCGAGGAGAATCGGGTTACTGTTCACAAACGCTAAGCTAACACTCTACTATTGATGCATTAGCCTTCTAATGCTATTGGGCCTGCAATCGAGTCGCGTTTCATCTTATATTGATTGCTTCTAAGCTGACGCAAAGGCTTATTCCTACTAGATCGGACCGAGGCCGAATCAACCGAATTACTTTCGCAAAATCCGATTTATACATCTTGGATCATTAGTACAGTTCACGTAAGCTACAAAAAATGTGAACGTAACTGCCACTCGATTTACTACTGACTAAATAGAATGATATATACAATCTTTACTGAGGACTTGAATCTTGTAAATGGTAGATATGACAAGGACTTGGATGCGTCTGGATATTGTATGAACTTATCACCACGAAATCGTATAATATGGTAATGATCATCAGATATAGACGTCACATAATACCGGTGTGAAGTATTGTATACATTGCTGCTTTTCGTATGGTGATGGACGAGTATTGGAAGCCCAACCCCCAAAAAATTTAGCAGGCTTGGTCTTCAAGGAAAAAGTGTATATCTGCCCTAAAGGGCAGCAACACATCAGCAACTCCTCTGGTGTTGTGGATGTCTATGGGTGGCGGAGATCGCTTAGGCGACCCGCATGTTAGTGATACAAGCATGGGAGGTGACAGATCAGGGACGGGAGGCGACCACCTCTGATCCCCGCCGCAGAAACCGCACCGAGCGCGGCCGCCGGAGGAGGGCGCTGAACGATCTGCGGCCACCATAAGAGCGGCCTGCGGGTGACGAACCAGGGGCGGTCCATCACTCGAACAGAAACAGTTCCGAGATGGCGGTGCATGTATTCCGCACGCGCCTCACTAAAGGATAGGTGCGGACAACAGAGTCGCACAGAGAACGGCCTTGTCAAAAGGTGACGGGCGGATACCTGCCAGGGGCGCGGTCTAATGCAGATAAAGCGTACAACTCATCCCCGGCTAGAGGTAAGAAGAAGGACACTGTGGGGTTTTAGCCGGTTTGAGCCTGGCATACCCCTCCACCCTTCCCAAGGCGGAGGAAGTCTATGAGGATTTCCCCACGTTATAAAAGGCGATCTGTATGTTCGTTCGGCGTCTTATTTTTTTTATGGGACTAACGTATGCCTTTGTTATATTAATGCAGGAAATGCTGATCATATGCTTGACAGATTTATTTAAGACACTGTTTTCGACACCATAAAAGATTATTGTTTAAAGACATGAATGTTATGAGACTGTAAACGGTAGGGACTTGGATCCTCGAATTTAATTTCGCTTTTATGATTCTAGTAATTATAAAGGGTGTAAGTGATACCATCCATTCAGTACATGATTCTGAACCATCAGCGTTAAAATTTTTTTCATGAATATTCATATATTTTCAAGTTTATTTTACTGATATCTTCAAAAAATAACTGTTTTTATATATACTAACCCTATTTCGAATAAAAACACCATAACCATTTATTTTCACATAAAACTGCAATGTTAATAAAAACTAAGCAGCTGTGTTGTTCACTGCAGTTCACGGATGAGATCGCCGATCGTCGTACGTTGTAACTTTCACCCTGTAATTGTACAATATACTGGGCTATTTTTTCATGTTCAACTCTCCAATGCTGTAGGGCACTGAACACATTAAATAAAACAAAACAAGCCCATACCAATAAAAAACAGGTGATGGTGTAATTAGTATCCAACCAAAACAATTGCAGATGACATATGCACCCGTCTCGTACAATGACCAAGCGTGAGGCAACTGCAGAGATCTTTGGTACCTACCACCTGATCACATGAGGCCATTGACACCGAGCTCTTATGGATTTACTCTGTGTTAGAAAATAAATGTTTACTTTGGTAAGAATTTAAGGTGCTATTTTTTTATTGATGTTGATAGAGTATCATGCAATGATTTACCCCTTAAAAGAGTACAGATGACAAAATTGGCACCCAGTAAATCTAGTAGGAATATAATAATTAAAATATATATTCACGCTCATCAGTGACTGACTGACTCACGCTGTAAGACGATTAATTCTTTTACTTTTTCAAGAGGCACCTTATAGCTTACTATTTATAGATAGATTCAGTGGAAAAAAAACGTGTCGCGTTTTCTTTTGATACGATACATTTGTACAGATTTTTTTGGAAACTGCCAGTGTCTTTTACTTTGTGATTTGAATCCATACCTCAATCACGTTGTGACATGTGGTCTGCAGCCGTCGCGTACTGCGTAGGGAACCTTAGGTATGTCATATAACAGCTATGACATACTTTTTAATTACTTGATTGGATTGAAATACAGATAAGTTGCCATAAAGTAATCCATCAAACATCGATGAATAACTCGTGCACATAATTAGTTCCATTAAGCCAACCGGACTCTAGTAATCGACAAAACAGTATAATACCTGAATGTGAGATTATACACGAAAATATTAACGTGATTGCTCTGAAATAAATTCAGGAAAAAAAAAACAAAGCGCGACCCCTCAAGCCTAGATACCCTTATAAATTCTGATAAATGATAGGAAGGTCCCGATGGCCATTAAGTTCGGAAAAATAATAATACACAAGAAATGGCGACTCCACTGTTACAAAACAGTGACAAATCGTTGCTCCATCGTCCTTTCCGGACAGGGCTATTATTCTTGATTGTACTGTCTTTGTTTCTTATATAATACAGTTTAATTAGCTATACTGTTCAACATATATTACCTTTTTTTTTATTGGTGCCCAGTGGAAATTCTTCATGAACTTCCTTCACCCCGGGGAAGGGCGAAGGGGCATGCCGGACTCCTACTGGCACTGGAGCGGTCATCTTCGGCACGTAAGGGAGGCTCCAGGTCCTCGTATGATCACACTAGAGCCTCCCACGCCTATTGGCACATCTCGGAGAGGGTGACTGTAAAGCGATCACCCCTCCAGGGGGATTGTAAAGGATCCCCCAAAGCGTCCCATGGCAGCGCGTGACCACATGCGTGCTACCGTCTTCTCTTGAGTCGCTTGGTGTGGGCACGCAGATTCCCCAATCTACGCACCCGCGAACCCAGGGGTCCCCCGCCTTATAGCAACGGCAGGGGTTTTCAGGCGTATCGGAATTAAGCGCCAGGGCGGTTGTTACCCCGGCGCCGTCTCCTTCTTCTTCGAGCGGGATCGGCCCTCTCCCGATCCCGCTCTGCAGTCTCCTTCTGGAGCATGACGCTCTTACAGAAGGAGACCACAACATACATTACCTATGTCAGTTCTTCATTAACATTGGTCTCGCGTAGTTGTACGACATGGTTTTTTTTCTATTTAATAAAAATTAAACACTTATGAGACTGATTCATGTTATTTGTGTCTTATATTAAATTTAAAATCCTTCCGTTTTGCCTTATGTGTGTAAGCAATGGGTGGGTGCCACTCATCTTCGTCCAATATACGTATCAAACGTATACATATAAATTAGATGAATTCATAAGAAATATTATATTTGACCAAAGATTTTGATATTTAAAATTTTTCAATCAATCACAACTAAGTAAATAGGTATGAAAGCAGAAAGTAGATATGAATATTTAATTAATATGAAAGCAACCATTGTCTTTATAAGTAATAGAAGGCATCAAGGTTATAAAAATAAAATATTGCGTTTAGAATCGAATACACACCCAAACACCCACCTTTTTTAAATTTAATTTTTAGTCATCCGTTGGTAATACATGGAAAAGAATAGAATATAAATAATTTTATTCGACCGAGGACATAGTTTACAGCACATCATAATATTTTGCAGTAAAATTAAACAAACACATTTGAAAAAAGTGCACTGACGAATATGTCCATACCGAAAGGGTAATCAACTCAGCATGTGCTCGGTGTAACAACCAGCGCTGGTTTTCAGTTGGCACCTCGCAGTAACACACGGACGAAGGGATAATAGTAAATAATAAAATGTTTTTGCGATAGTGATTATACAATTTACTGTACAGAAAATAGAAACACTGTATACTTCATAAACATATAAACATAGATAAATTAGAAATGTTTTCGCATACATTACCCACAGAAAAAGCATTCATTCCCGGCCGATGCGACGTGAAACATTGTCATAAATTTTATGTCATTAGTTATTTGACCACAGGCTTGTCTTGTAAATGTTTTTTTTTTCCTAACTCACTAATATAACACTTACACGTACATAAATATTGTTGTCAAGTGTTCAGGGATTCTATATGTTATCTAGTTAATATATAAAATATTTACAATGCATGGGGTATGCACTACCGTCAACAGCGTCACTACACAGCAATTTATCAAACGAAGGCTCATCTGCCGGTAAGTTTCTTTAATCAACTAAAATTAAAGTAAGTACAAATTAGATACATATTACGAGTCCGTGTGGTGCCGGCTCAGAATTCCACCACCCCATTTCCTCACGTGGGTGCCGTAAAAGTCGACTAAGGGATTAGCCGGAGGATGGGCAGCAGCGTCCTTCGAGTACATTAACAACTCAACTGCGATCGCCAACCCGTCTGCCAAGCATGGAGATTATGGCAAAACCCCCCAATGAGCCCACAACACACCCATATGGATCGCTGTGGTGATCTTTGGGGGAGGCCTGTGTCCAGCAGTATACATCATTCGGCCGAAATGATGATGATGATGATGACCCAATAAATTGGGCATCAGTAAATTTTAAATTATAATTATATAAAAGATTTGTCAATATTAATATTATTAAATTCAATTTCTGAGGTGAGAATAAATATTTTTAACTGTGTTCTAAATGTGTTTATATTTTTACAATCCCGGGGGACCGGGAGGAAGTTCGCCGTCTCTACGGGGGCGTCGTGCGGTCCGTGGCCCTCTACGGGGTGCCTGTATGGTCATCCCGGCTGTTAGGCGTCCAGCGCTGCAGAAAAAAACTTCACAGTCTGCACCGCAGAGTGGCTACAGGATACAGGGATACAGGGATACAGGACAGTGTCCTACGAGGCGGCAACTCTCCTGGCACGCTTTCCGCCTTTCGACATCCAGGCGGAGACGGATGCGTGGGTCTACGACCAAACACGCTCCCTCCGCCAAAGCGGGGAAGGCGTGCCTTCATGGGCATTCGACAGACTGAGGCAGCTGGCTCCACGGCGCGCACTCGAGATGTGGCGACATCGCCTGCGGTTGCAGTTTATGACCAAGCGCGTCTTTTTTTTAAGTTTAAAGATTTTTGTTTAAAGTTTTGAAATTACTGTGTTCTGGTTTATAGGGCTTTGTAGTTAGTGAAACTACTCTGCTAACGGACTATAATAATTAATATATCGAGGAGACGAACGCAGTGCCACGCGAGACCAGTGCTGGGTAGCATAATATGTGTTGTGAGCAGATGTGACGCTTACTATGAGGCAAATGACTTGCTCGCCTAGCAATCAACTTGTATAACGGCATGGTTGGTGCAGTGGCTGATACAGTCGGCTGCTGCGCTCCGGGTCGTGGGTTCGATTCCCGCACGGAACAAATATTTGTATGATCTGCAGGTAGTTGTTCCGGGTCTGGGCGTATTGTACGTGGAATTCATGTATGTAAACGCACCCACGACACAGGAGAAATCGTAGAGTGGGCCAATGTATTTAAAAAAAAAAAAAAAACAGAAGAGAATTTGCTGCGATACAATGCCCTGGTTGTATGCCAATGTCAGATGGTTTTTCATAAAGCTCCACTAAATCCACCTTTTCACCCTTTCTATTAACGCGCGACACCATGTACCGCTGCTTAGTGCGAGGTAATAATTTAATAAGTTATAGCCATTTATTTTCCTTACATTCTAATCAAAACAAATAACACTGTATGACATATTCTGAAGCTTCTATCTGGTTTCGCAGAACTGTCACGTAAAGGCTCTACGGAAATTTCGCCAAAAATAAAAATCCCAGCGACAATTTTCGTCCTGCTATCCTTCTCCGCAAAATTGACATGTTAGGGCTGTCACAAAATATTGTGTGTATTTTCGCAAACAGTGGGAGTACATATCACGCGCGAGTTGACGTCGACGCTGGGTCGAGCATTTTACGGAAACGCTTACCCACAAAGGCTTTCAGAGCATTTCAGAGTAACAAAAGAAGGCGGTTAACTTGAAGATATGTAAATGGCGATTTATAAAACCATGGGATTCACAAATATTCTTTTAGAAGATGAAAAATTACTATAAGGTAGATCTCAAATTAACATTGATGTTTTGTTGCAAAACAAAATACCTGTACATGATTTGAGCTATATATTGTGAAAGTGATGATCTAATGGTTTACATATTTATTGTCCTTTTAAATAAAATCAGTCTTTGACGTTTTGTATCAAATTTGGAGGTAAGGAGCTTTAACATTCTTAATTTTACGTATGGAGAACTTCTTTGTGTGAGTATATAGGGAAGAACATCAAATTTTGATTTATTTTATGTTAGACTTTACACTTTTCTATATTGAAACAGTCGCCTTTCATATAAACACATCATTTAATACATAATCACTTCATTCGTATACAAACTTATAATTATTATTACAAAATTGTTTGCAGAACACTCACTCATAATATAGTTATATAGACTGATAACACTTTTTCTCTCAACCGAAACTGAAACTATACTAACCCCTCTTTAATCCTCATCGAACTTATAAAACGTTTGAGTGTCACCCTACCATTTTTACCGGACATGACGTTATTACCAACTATCAATAAATATCCTTACTTAAATGACAATAACCCGTTAATATTATTACAATTTATCATCATTTCGGCCGAATGAAGTCCACTGCTGGACAAAGGCCTCCCCCAAAGATCACCACAACCACCGATATGGATGTGTTGTGGGCTCATTGGGGGGTTTTGCCATAATCGCCACGCCACGCCACGGGTTGGCGATCGCAGTTGAGTTGTTAATGTACTCGAAGAACGCTGCTGCCCATCCTCCGGCTAATCCCTTAGTCGACTTTTACGACACCCATAGGAGGAGATGGGGTGGTGGCATTCTGAGCCGGCACCACACGGCAAACAATTAACAATCAAACAATAAATTACAATTTATACCAAACTAATAAAATTATACAATATAAAGATGTAAATTAATCATAGCGACAACATTTATTTTGTAATTCATATATTTGTGTATTTATAATATAATAATTGTATGTACTCCACGTTTCACGTACGGATGCTGTACGTAGGTATATAGAATTAATGAAATAAACGCGATATATTTCCGTAAGCTATTTCAATTTAGTGGATGCTATTCGCGTAAACTTCAGAAAATATTATGTTGACAAATTGTATATCTTGCCTTATGCATATAATTTGACTGCAGAGCAGAATAGGCGGATAAATCAACTCATATTTTTAATATATAATTTGACATATTACACTAAAAATGCTATAAACTATTTTAACATTATTATCTTTAAAAATAATTTTAATTTGACTGAAGATATCTGCCTCGTAGCTTTGGGATTCAGGTTGCTAAACTGTTAGCATTTCATTTACAGTATGACACTGGTATCTAAGCGATTAACCAATCTTAGTATCTATAATAACAAAGTTTCTATTGATAGAATATTATATTAGAATCAATCTTATCTTTTGCAAGCGCCTTACAGGTCAGCATTGAAGGTATCATTATGTGGTGTCACTGTAAGTTAAAGAGGTTAAAACAGACGTGTACAAGGCTGGTAGAAATGCAGTTTAAAGATTTTTTTTTCTTTCTTATCTGAATATTAGGCAAACCAAGTAGGTAGGTACTGTTAGAGTCGGTGCGTTTTCTGCGGCGGGAATCAGAGGCGGTCTCCTCCCGTCCCCACTCAGCCGCTTCCTTTTGCTTGCATCACGTCCTCGCAAAAGGAAGCGACGGCATCCCACTAGCGAGAGCGGACGATGGACTGAACCACGGCCCGTAGTGAGAGGTCACCCTCTTCGACTGCCGCAATGAGATCATGGCGTGTATTGCCCAAGCTGGGCACTCCTCCAACGAAGTTACATACACCTAAGAAGCTACATCAGATTGAAGAAAATGGCAAAGTGAAAGACATTAAATAGTAAAGCGACCGGTGGAGAAAAGAAAGGAATAGAAATTTCTACAGCGACGCTGGTCAAAAAATTGATTTAAAGTGATATATTCAATGTGTTAAGGGTTTGTGCAAAGTATATAATATAAATTGCTCGTAGAACTGATGGCCGTTGGGGCACAAAGGTTCTCGAATGGAGACCGCGCACCGGAAAACGCAGCGTGGGATGACCTCCAACGAGGTGGACAGACGACCTGGTGAAGGTCGCTGGGAGTCGTTGGATGAGAGCGGCATGTGACCGCTCGTTGTGGAAATCTAAGGGAGAGGCCTTTGTTCAGCAGTGGACGTCCTGTGGCTGATATGATGATGATATAATATAAAATAAAAACGTTAAAAAAATACTCCCCAGGTTTAAATGAAGTAGTTTGAAAACTTAATTGTTGACAAGTAGACATTTTCACTGACATATGCTAGCGTTATTTTTCGCCTAAAGTAGATGAAAACGTTTGTACACTATAATTATACTATATACTGCCGTATTAAACTAATGTAGTAAGCAAATTTTTTTTCGAATACATTATGCACAGCACAATATTTGACAGTGGACATTAAAATATTTTTAGATATGTCGAAGGCATTTGATTTTTTTAACCATTCAAATCTCTTAAACAAATTCCAACGTTATGAAATATGGACCTGCTGAATGAAAACGTTCGAATCGTTTTCCTTTCGCCGCCGCGCAACGAAAAGACTGCGTTTTGCTACACCGTTACCGTTTTCATTCATTTTGCCTCTTTGAAGCATAGAAGTTTAATCTTTGTGCCACGTTTCCTTAGAGCTTTATTTACCGCATTATTTTGAAAATTTCCTTATCATGTCGCATAAATTTCAGCACAATACTAAGACAATAATTGACTTTTAAGCGTAACCTTTAAAATCTGTTGTTGAAATAATTTCCGATGAACCAAATAATGATATAAAATATTCTGACCAGGGGAGTTTCATTGTTGCAGTTATTTGTGAAAGTACATTTTGGACCATGTTGTTGAACTGATTCATGTGATTTAATTACGGTAACATATATACGGAGAGAATGAGAAGGAACGCGGGCATACGTTAAAATGGATTAATATTCATGCATTTCATAACTATGCCAAATTACATGTCAATATCTAAACCTACCCAATAAAATAATAATATACGAAATTGAATTATTAATTGTCGAAAAAGTAATTTAGTTAAAATTAGTCATAACTATAGAATATTCTGGTCACATGTGTGAATTGAAAGGAATAAAATTATAGTTTAAAAAAACAAACATAAATACTCTTTTAATGAAATATGAATTAAAAAGCATGAACATTTATATTTTAACGCAAAATTTACCCTAGAAACCTATGAATTCATTACATTAAAATACTATTTCATTATTTACATATGTCTAGTATATATTAACCTGTTACTTACTAGGATTTTTTTAAACCATTACCTGGTGATCTTAGTGACAGTATAGGTCATAGTCATATCAAATTATCGTAGTATCAACAACTATTGATATATTTGTCTCTAAATTTATCCAATATCTTAATTGTTTATAATTGAAAATCATCATCGTGTATCGGCCTCGCCCCGGAAGATAAATATAAGTACAAGCAGTACGCTTATACGCTATAGTATTAAATTTTCTTTTAACCAACCGTTTGTAGTAGACGTCCTTTGATTGACATAATGGTGATGATAGGTTTATTTACATAGACTGTGAATATTGTGAATGTCTGTGTAATAGATGTATATTTATGCAAGTAAATGCTTACAATCAAACACGAGGAAACGCGAAATCCTACACGACGTAGTGTTCGAATTAATAATATAGCACTGCTCAATCTCCACCCGTGGATGTCGTATAAGGAGTTGATGGAGAAAAAGTTCCAAAGAAAGGACGTTATTGACCATCCTTCTAATTTCGAGTCCCGTTATGGCCGAAATTAATAATCGATCCAATCCAAGATTTTGAACATGGTCTATTTCTGTGTTACGGCCACTTAATCAGAAATTAATATATTTTGGTTGCGATCGATTGTAGCATAATACAATAGTACCTGGATGACCGAGCTTTGCTCGGTATTTTCGTGTTACTTAACAACGCCATCTGCTGTTGTGTCGTTAAAGCAATTAGTTGCTCACAAAAAAAAGTATTATTATTCGCTAATAGATGTCAGGAAGAGTCATATTTTTCAGTTGAGACTACTCAAACGCCTATAAAATGACATTTTCTAAAAATGATTCCTAGCTAGATCGATTTATCGCCCCCGAAACCCCTTATATACTAAATTTTATGAAAATCGTTGGAGCCGATTCCGAGATTCCAATTATATATATATATATATATATACAAGAATTGCTCATTTAAAGATATAAGATAGAATACATACTACGCTCACTAACCCGCCTGCCAAGCGTGGTGAGTTCTGGAAATTCCCCCCAAATTGCCGACACAATTGTGGAAATATATGGGGAAGGCCTTTGTTCAGCAGTAGACGTTGTATGGCTGATATGATGGAAAGCCAATCCTTATTATTATATCCTCTACTTTTATTCAAAATACTTTACGTGCGATCACCGCCGCCCATAAAAATCCGCAACATCAGGGGAGTTGCTGATGTGTTGCCGAACTTTAGGGCAGATAAACTTTTATCTTGATGGCCCCCATGTTGTATGAATGTCATATTTTTGGAGGTTAGTCTTTCGATTAATTATTCGATTCGTTATTCACCGTACGAATCGCAGCAACACTACGTATTGTTACCAACAATGTTGCTACTGCACGCTGGTATTCCGTGACGGCGTAGTATGTCCCTGGCCGAGCCAGCCTATTTACGAGCTCTAGTCGACTTGTGACTACAGCTAGGCTTTTCCACGCAAAATCCTTTAACTCTATATTTTCCAAATGAATAGAAAGAAAGAAAGAAAGAAGAAAGAAAAAGTTTTATTTTGGACTCGTACACAATGGCAATGAAAACGTAATATTAAAATGAGTAACGTAGTTATACAGTGTATGGCTTAATAGTGCTGTACGAAGCCAAAAAATTACCCTATCTCAGCATATGCAGCAGCAGTTTATGCTGCAGCGCTGATCTTTTGATAGGGCCTATATGTTGGTGCCATGGGTGACTACGACATAATATTAACATGTATATACTTATTAATAACTGAGGAAGAAACACAGAAAATATTGGAGGGATACATATTACCTAGGATGAAAGATTTTTACATATTTAGTCAGTTCATATATATACTAAAGTAGAATTGAATTTAGTAACAATCGACTAAAATTCAAAAAATATCATATCATCATATCGGCCATTTATACGTCCACTGCTGAACAAAGGCCTCTCCCATAGATTTTCACAACTGTGCCATCATTTTGGGGGGTATTTGCCAATACTCACCACGCTTGGCAGGCGGGTTGGTGATCGCAGTACGGCTACCGTTTCACAGAAGGGACGCTGCTGCCCATCCCTCTGGCTTAGACTCCCTTAGTCGCCTTTTACGACATCCACGAGAGTAGATGGAGTGGTGCTATATTCTTAATCCGGACACCACACGGTCAAAAAATTACTCTGTGTGAATTAATTGTGTGTGGATTGTGTCCGCTCTTGACCTCAATCTTGCCTAATGAAAAACGATGGATGAGGTCTACGATACGAAACAAGCGCACCCAGAACATAGGCCTTATTTTAATTATTAACCTTTTTATACTTGCGTTAAAGATTACTATTAAAATTATCATCTCTCTGCCCACCGGGTCCGTACGAGTACTAGACTTTTGAATTAGAGAATTCTTACATAGCGCTCCAATTTGGGCCGGAGCTTGAGACAAGAATAACAAAGTCTGTAAAAGTAAGACAATCCTGACAAGACCGAGAATTAACGAGACCGCTTGAGGACCAGAGACGAACTTAGGTGAATACGCCGACTGTCAATATCATTACTTGGAGGCAAAGGATAAAAGTTATGAGAGGGTCTCCGATTAATTGGTCTTGAAATTTGGGCAATTAAAAGGAGACTGATGACTTCGTACATTTATTTGACAATTTATAAATGCATGTTTATTGGAACTTTTTAAACGTTGACAAATTAGTAATTGCGTATCTTATGGAAATGTTAATCAGTTAATTATCAAGTTATCGATGTTTAATCACTGATTATTTCCGTGGTTACCGTGCAATGTTTATCGTTAACCGAAAGGCATGCAAATCTATGCAAATTAATAAAATTAAAGTGTACGTTTTCAGTGTCAAAATAACAGCATAATGCTAAATGCATATGAAACTATATACGGCACTTATAACATGAAAACATCTTTTTTGTTTATCTGATTGTTCCAGCTAATCTCCGAAACAGCTTGACTGATTTTAAAGGTTTTTTCACTAACAGATAGCTGATGCTATGAGCAGTAACTTAGGCTTCTCTAATTTCAGAAAAATAAAAAGTTGTAGGGTTACACGAAAAAAGAAATACCCACAAATTCCAATAAAATTATATACCTACTCGATATCAACTGTCTATGCACAAGATGTGCCTAAAAGCGTGGCTCTAGTGTGGTCTTAAGAGGACTGTATTCCCTTTCAGTGCCGAAGATGACCGCTCCAGCCGGTAGGAGTCCATACCCCTGCTTCGAAGAGCACTTCGCGCGCCTCGTCCCCCGAGTCGAGAGGGTAGTGGGTGCATTACACCGGGTGCTGCCCAATCTCGGGGGACCGAGCGAGGAAGTTCGCCGTCTCTACGGGGGCATCGTGCGGTCTGTGGCCCTCTACGGGGCGCCTGTATGGTCATCCCGGCTGTCAGGCGTCCAGCGCTGCAGAAACAAACTTCACAGTCTGCAGCGCAGAGTGGCTATACGGATCGCACGGGGATACAGGACAGTGTCTTATGAGGCGGCAACTCTCCTGGCACGCTTTCCACCTTTCGACATCCAGGCGGAGATGGATGCGTGGGTCTACGACCAGACACGCTCTCTCCGCCAAAGTGGGGAAGGCGTGCCTTCAGGGGCGTTCGACAGACTGAGGCGGCTGGCTCGACGGCGCGCACTCGAGATGTGGCGTCATCGCCTACGATTGCAGTTCGCAACCAAGCGCGTCGTTGAGGCCATCCTGCCGCTCTTCGGAACCTGGCTCCAAAGGAGCGAGTGCGTCACCTACCGTCTGACGCAGGTGTTCACCGGTCACGGTTGTTTCGGTGCATACCTGCACAGAATAGGACGCGAGGTTACGGCACAGTGCCACCATTGTGGAAACGACCAGGACACCGCACAGCACACGCTCGAGGAGTGCCCTGCGTGGGCGGCCGAGCGGCGGATCCTGGTCGACCGGATCGGGCAAGATCTCTCTCTGCCGGCAGTAGTGTCGGCTATGTTGGCAGAGCATGAAAATTGGAGTGCAGTGGTCTCCTTCTGCGAGAGCGTCATGTTGCAGAAGGAGACTGCAGAGCGGGATCGGGAGAGGGCCGATCCCGCACGGAGAAGGACGAGACGGCGCCGGGGCAACAACCGTCCCGGCTCCCAAGTCCAACACGCCTGAGCCCCCTGCCGTCAATTCATGGTGGGGGGCCACGGGGGTCGCGGGTGCGCAGATTGGGGAGTCTGCGTACTCACACCGAGCGACCCCCGGGAAGACGGTGGCGCGCACGTGGTCACGTGCCGCCGTGTGCGCAGCACAGCGCAAAGCGAGGCTTGGGGGGATCCTTTACAATCCTCCCCGAGAAGTGCCTGAGGGGGCGACCTTTTTACAGTCGCCTCCCTCCGCTAGAGGGGGTGACCGCTTTACAGTCATCCCTTCCGTGATGTGCCGTGGCGTGGCGTGGCACCAATGGGCGGCTCTAGTGTGATCTTACGAGGACCTGGAGCCTCCCTTCGGTGCCGAAGATGACCGCTCCAGTGGTTTTAGCCGGTAGGAGTCCGGCATACCCCTTCGCCCTTCCCCGGGGTGAAGGAAGTTCCAAGTAGAATTTCCACTGGACATCAATAAAAAAAAATAAAAAAAAGGAGTCCATACCTCTTTAAGCTAGGGAAGGGCGAAGGAAGTTCATGTAGAATTTCCACTGGGGATCTATAAAAAAGATTGTATATAAACATTTCTATATTACCATTGTCTTATCTTCAAACCAACACGCATTCAGGTGCGGCCCTGTGACGCAAAAGTCAGCCCAAACTTTAATGAGGGTGTGAGTTTAGTCGATTTCGTGAGCCTTATGAGCTGACAAAATTGAATGCTCCCTCACTTGTTCCATAATAACATGCAAATTACGTCGTTCGATGTGTTTCCCTCTAACCCCGGTAAGCTCGTTCCTCCGGTATGGAAGAAATTTATAAAAAATACATTTATATAACTTGCCCATAAGAGATTTAGTAGGGACCAAAGGATTTCCTTTGTTCTGATTGTTTCCTTTCCAGATAAGGTGGGCGTGTTCTCAATAATTAATCGCTTTATTATACATTTAATTTACATAAAACCGTGATAGGTTAGACTACCCGATTGACTTAAAGACTCGTTGGCTTTGTTTTTGCTTTTTTAAATCCGAAAATTGATATAGGTAGATAGGTACGTACTTCCTTCGCTTTTTTAACGCAATAACTGTTCGATAAACTCGAAGCACCTTTAAAAATTTGAATAGCAAGCATAAGGCAACTTCACAAACTCCTTTTTAAAGTCAGTTGAAGAATTATTATGCCTGATCCTTCGCCACTTAAAAAAAATACGGGTTGCACTCCGGGAGTGCCGACAGAAGTGAAAACAATTTTTTTTATTTATCTAGACGCATTCGCGGTCTGCTATATGTACATGCATATATGCACACACTATAGCTGCGTCTCGTAACGGTGTCGTGAGTCCAGAGATTTTATCTCATCTAAAAATATGCGTACCGCGCTAAAAGAAGTTTTCACTTCAAAAAACATTTTTTGTATATTTTTTTTGTACTGACCTTTTATTCCTATTGAATATTGATATTAGTATTCTAGACATAGAGAAAAGAACTTGATACCTATTATCGGCTCTGTAGATAGCACAACACTGATTGAAGCTGATTCGTTGCTCCCAACACGAGCCCTTGTTAATCTTAACGAACGTCGCACTGGGAAAATGCTCGATAACTTTGTTTAGTCTCACCGTGCAACGTAGGTATATTTTCAGTAGAAGATTGTTTCATCCAGTCTTTTGATATGATATATTAAAATATATATTTACGTTCATCACTGACTCACTGACTGAATCATTGACGGACTCACTGACTGACTCACGCTGTAAGGTGATTAACTTACTGATTCTTTTATATTTTCAGCGGGCACGTAGGGCACCTTACAACTCACTCGTACCACTAAATATTCAATTAGATATTAAGGACAAAAAAATTAAAGTTGGGAAACCCTAAGTTAAAAGGTAATCATAATCAGACCGTCACTGTCCCACTGCTGGGTGAGAAACGATGAGAAAGTAAGGCCTTAGTCCACCACGCTGACCTAGTGCGGGCTGGGCTACACACACCATTCACAGGTTTCTTTTCTCATTATGTTTTCCTTCACCGTTAAGTGATAATCAAATTCTGACCAGCACATGAACCTGAAAAGTCATAGTTGTAGGTCCAGGGTTCGAACTCAGACCCTCTTAATAGGTAACTGTATTGTTGTCTCTGCGTATTGCATTCATATGTCTCTACGCGCTAAGTTAGCTCTGTACATGCAAACATGCTGCAATGCAATAGTTGTAGTTGTAGTATGAGATGCAGATGTTTTAACTTACCTATGGTACTTGGAGTATCTACTAACAGAAGATATCACTAAGTTAGGTGTCTAACGGCCGAATACTGAAACGCTACTTAATATTAAGTCCCTTTAACTATTTGATTTGGGTCTCGCATAGTTAAAGCGGGATTAAATATTAAGATATTAAGTGGCGTTTCAGTATTCAGCCGTAAGTAAGTTATTTATTACGTATAAAAGTAACGAGGTGGCTGAATTTTTTTGATAGCGTCCGGTTACACAGTTCTGACATACTAATTTGAGTAATGAAGTAATTATAATCTAGGCAATACGCGACTAAATGCAAGCTGCTGCGTGCCTGAAGGTATGTACAGTGGTGGTACCTATAAAAAAATATATACCTATATTTCAGGGTTTAAATTACTGCTCCTTCTAAAATTCGCATTTAAATAAAGCAACATGTTTTTATGTATATATGTATTCAGTAAGACAATTACACAATTACATACATATTTATGCTCGTGACTGTATATGAGCATACATATGTAACGTATAGTAGTGTAGTAGTATATTTAAATGTGAACAAATTAAAATAGTGATTGTTAGGACAAGCAGTCATTGAAGCCAGCTAGGTATATTAAATCACGACACTGCAAATCAAACGAGCCATCGTAGGTATTGTGTAGATCCTCCGCTAGAGGGGGTGACCGATTTACAGTCATCCCTTCCGAGATGTGCCTAAAGGCGTGGCACCAATGGGCGGCTCTAGTGTGATCTTACGAGGACCTGGAGCCCCCCTTCGGTGCCGAAGATGACCGCTCCAGTGGTTTTAGCCGGTAGGAGTCCGGCATACCCCTTCGCCCTTCCCTAGGGTGAAGGAAGTTCCATGTAGAATTTCCACTGGACAAAAAAAAAAAAAAAAAAGGTATTGTGTAGATAATAATGTTCAAATGTTGTTAGGTTACTGAGGTACTCTGGGTTCGCGGGTGCGTAGATTGGGGAATCTGCGTGCCCACACCAAGCGGCCCAAGAGAAGACGGTAGCACTCATGTGGTCACGCGCTGCCGTGGGACGCTTTGGGGGATCCTTTACAATCCCCCTGGGGCGTTGACCGCTTTACAGTCACCCTCTCCGAGATGTGCCAATAGGCGTGGCACCAGTGGGCGGCTCTAGTGTGATCATACGAGGACCTGGAGCCTCCCTTACGTGCCGAAGATGACCGTTCCAGTGGTTTTAGCATACCCCATGCCGGACTCCTACCGGCTAACTAACCCTTCCCCGGGGCGAAGGAAGTTCATGAAGAATTTCCACTGGGCACCAATAAAAAATTAAAAAAAGGTTACTGAGGTAAATTCCGTACCGAAGTTTTTTTTTACCCCAGTAAATCTAGTTCGTTGACATTCAGTGTAAGCTTGTTGAAATCTTATATGACATTGTTTTACAGTCCTAGAACAGACCAAACGATTTTCTTTGCCCAAATTTTCGGTGTTTTCAGCAGACAAATCGCTCAGAACTTTTATGTTTAATAATTAAATATTGTTTTCCTCTGCAAATCTCTATTCTTTTTGAACTCACTAGGATTTCTCATGTCATGGGTACAATTTATAGATATAAATCTCACATGCACAAACAACCAGATGCGGAACAACTATCTACGGGCTATACAAATATTTGTTCCGTGCCGGGATTGAACCTACGACACGCAGCAAAGAAAGGCAAGATACTAGCCACAACACCAATTGTGCTATCAAAGTTTATTTATTGAGGGTAGATCGTCATCATCACCATCATAGGCACTCACTGATAGTTAAACGATGGGCGAGGTCAATCAACGGTCAGGCTATCGATGAATGACCGCAATGAACTGAGCGTCTTCCTCCTTCGAAGGACACAATCGACGGTCCCGGTTGTTGTGGCTAGACGACAGTTGTTAAGCCTAGTCAGCGGCTGTTTGTCCACTTGAACAATCATGACACAAGGTTGGCTAACCACACCAAAGAAGAAATCATCATATTTCTCGAAGGACGTGCACTGCTAAAACAAAAGATAGATTTCCATGATTGGTCACGTGCCGCCCGCATTAACAACATTGAGGGTAGATAGTAATATGTTTTGAACAAGATTGTCTCGACTGGAGAATGTAGAGTGCTATAATTTGCCTGGAAGCAATGTCACTCCTGGAAAATGTCGGATATCGTTTTAACTCA
The DNA here is from genome assembly GCA_947459985.1 of Diloba caeruleocephala. Taxonomy (NCBI): domain Eukaryota; kingdom Metazoa; phylum Arthropoda; class Insecta; order Lepidoptera; family Noctuidae; genus Diloba; species Diloba caeruleocephala. The sequence continues at coordinate 22,288,718 of OX381610.1, forward strand.
ACCGGCCAATTTCGGTTAAGGGGGAAAACCCCTACTGAAATTCAAACTGCCTTCAAACTCGCAATACGAATTCCGAGTTTTGAGAGGTTTGCCTTGCTGAGCATTAATCAGGAGGAAGACATTAGGTGTACTTTTTTCTTTTTAATGACTTCCGGCAGCGGGAAAATTAACAACAAATGTTGACAGTCCCTTAAGAAATTGTCATGCCACAATCATTGCTATATTTTCCCAAGAAAATATAAACTAAAATACCGCCAACACGCAGAATTTAAATATTCAAGTATTTATATTCTACCCTCAACCAATAAACTTAAAAGAGTTTTACTGAATAAATAATTCAGGAGGCGTTGTAGAGAAAGTCAAACTTTTTATCCTCGATAGCACTTTTATTATGCTGAAGGGAATAGAAATTAGCAGCTAGCTGATGCTGAACCCTATAGGCTTACGATTCAAAGAAGTTGTTAATAAAAATGATACTTCCAATATGCCAGGTTATAATGGTCAACAATGGTACAAGAACCTTTTTCGTCGTGAAAATTTCTCTTATGGCATTGTATTTGTCAAGATCAACGTCGTTTTGAGGGTAAAAATGCCTTTTAAGATTCGTGACATAACGATTGCTTTTGAAATCAAAGGACTTCCGATTGTGGCTCAACCCTTGACACTTTTTTGGTTTAGATTCTATTGGCAAGGAGTTATGAATTTGTATTCAGCCTTTTTGTGAATAACTTCTATGAAATGCTATGTCTTCCAAATTTGAAACTCACCCGTTTTGCTGGGCGTAAATAAAGAAAAACCGGACAAGTGCGAGTTGAACTATATATATTGTCTATTGTTGAATTCGGTCTTGTACCAATAACTTATCCCAAAAACAAACAACATCGTAGTTGAAAAACATATTTTCCACTTAAAAAATTTTTTTTCAAAAACATTTCATTCGAGATTGTAAGTTTGTATGCACAATATTGAAAGATTTGCCATATTACTCTAAGACCATATACTTCCTATAGGTTTTTCTGTAATCTATAGGTAAAGAGCTATTACCCATATTTTTTTCAAAATTTTAGGTTTGATAGTTTCAGAGATAAGGGGGGGAGGGATGGTCAATGTTCGTCTATTTTCCCAAGTAATTTTAAAACCATTTATTTTAAAATTATGAAATAAATACATTTGAGACCCTTAGAACAATTTACAAAACTTTATTCTTTAACTGTAAAAAAAAAAGTCTAAAAGTGACCGCCATATTCAAAATGCATTTATTTACGTTACTCATCCGGGTTTGGGTCGTGTTGGCCAAATTCCAACTAAATCGGTCCAGTAGATTCGGAGCAAATTGGCTGACTGGTAGACAGACAGACACACAAGTGATCCTATAAGGTTTCCACCGTTTTTTCCTTCGGACGTTCGGACCCTTTAGTGATAATTGTTTTTTAATTATTCAAATAAAAAGTAGTCTATGTCCTACCTCACGATATAATCTACTATCATGAAACAATCTAGTTGTAAATGTCCATTACATAGAGGCTGCCATAAATAGCAGTTAATCTATCGATCTTGGGTATTAAACTTCAGATGAAGCAAAATGTGATTAAATATTTCTATTACATTCCTCACGGAGTTCTCCGTAAACTTTTCTTCTTATACAAAGACTGAATTAGAATAAAAGGAAATATTAGGGAAAACAAGCAAATTCCTGTTTCACATCCGTGAGTCTCTATGGGATCTAGTTGATAACAAGGACCTTTTGAACTTTTTTTAACCTTGTGGAAATACATGATGTACTTCCTCCACCCCGGGGATGGGCGGAAGGCACGTTGGACGTTGGATGCTTACGCATAATTTTTATGCGAGGTGAAATAAGTAGACCGTAGTAACGGCCTAGTCGAGTCCTTCACGCCGGACTCTACCATCACTTAAGTAAACGTGTGTCTATCATTTTATTTTTGTATTATTTCGATGTTTTATAACATAACTAATTGAATTAATGTACCTATAGCAACATTGTATAATAGAGCAGTGATAGCCTAGTGGTTGGACGCATGCCGTACCTTCTCAAATACAGGAGGGTGCGAGTTCGATACTCCTCCCCCCCACCGTGAGGACTTTGACGTTCCGGATTCATGTGCGAATCGGAATTTGACTATCATTTGCGTTAATGGTGAAGGAAAACGTCGTGAGAAAACTTGCACAGCTAAAAGGGCTCCAAATATGTTCCACAGTCTGCAAACCCGCACCAGACTATTGTGGTGGATTAAGCCCTAACTTTTCTAGTTGTGAGAAAGGCCCGGGCCTAGTAGATGTACTAGACGACAGACAGTACTTATTCACATTTTTTTGCCTTTTTTCATAATTGGTCGTGATATTTATGTCACTGCACTCAACACACCAAGGCATATAATTGTGGTGATTTTTGGAGAATGTCAATGCCCAGCAGTGGACTTTATTGGGCTGAAATAAAGATGATGGTGTAGAATTAATGCTATTTCAAATTTCCACAAAACATATTTCAATAATGTAATTTTCAGTAAACATTTTAACACATTATGATCTAAACCAGTCAAGTGAGCAAAGCCAACATACTACGAGTAATTCTCAGGCAAATATGGTAATGCTCAATCAATCATGGCGTAAAGCCTTCCTCGGGAAAATCGTCGTCAGCAAGTCTCTGTGTACTTTAAAACAAAAAGTTAAACGGTACATAAAAGATGAGGCCGGCTCTGAAATGAGTTTTTTAATAGAAAAACTTTTCTTAGAAATAATTACAGAAATATAAAGCGTTTAAAGTGTTATAAGATATAATGGATGGTGAAACTTGTTAATCTTCAGTTGCTGTTTTAAAAAATACTTAAATGTTATACCTACATAACATTGTAAGCTGTTTTGTGTTAATAAGTAGTACGCTTAATATCACAAGTTACGTGACATCATACTTCGTAATAAATATCCACTGCTCAACATTGGCTACCGAATCATGTTTACAAAGAACTATCATAGGGAATATTGAAAGTGTTGTCAAACTTGAATTGAAACACGTGATCACGATGCGATGTTTCTTAAACACGGGGGAGCGGTTTTTTGCGCTGCGGCTGGCAGATTCGATTTCCGCAAGAATTTAAAATTAATATTAGTATGGCTTTCACGTATTTGTGTATTCATGTGTTTGTGTATTTGGAATTTATATCTGTAAACTATACACAGGAGAAATATAAGTGTGGAGCATAGTTTAAAAAAATACTGCCAATCTGCTTGATATAGGTAACCTGTAATATTGTGGATAACGATAAGGCTAACTAATGTACTATTTATCTTCTAAAACTTCAGTAACTAATATGCAGTGATCGGATAATCGAGTGCTTAATTTACCTTAGTTCACAGTTTTCCTAAGAAAAAAGAGTAATTATAGACACCTAAATAAATTCATTCATTTTCATGAAAATAAAACAGAAACCCATCCATTGTTAAAAAAAATTTACCTAAGCACGAACAACATTTCATAGAACTTGTGGTTTTCATTTCTCTCTCGGTACTATGTTGTCTATTTTACCATTCATCATATTTTTCAAATCACATATAAAATGGTGTCAAGATCATCAAACCCAGATTAAAATGGACAATCTTGCGGAAAAGCACGCCAAAGGTGAATTTAGAGGCTTTTGGAAAAACACCAACAAAGTTAACCCCAAACCTGGACTTCCGGTGAGTGTCGAAGGGGTGAGTAATTGTAAAGGCATTGCTGAAATCTTTAAGAGTCAATTTTCTATTCAGTCACCTTTGGGTCCGTCGTGTGAGGTTTACAGTGGAGAGGTACCTAAAGGGATAGTAGGGGTGAGGTTTAGTGCCAAGGATGTGGCCGTAACCATTAAGAATATGACTAAAGGCAAGAGTCCAGGTCATGATTCTCTATCCATTGAACACCTGGTTCACGCTGGCCCACATATAAATAGAGTATTGGCAATGTTCTACTCGCTATGCGTGAGCCACTCTTATCTTCCACTCGATCTTATGAAAACTGTGGTTGTGCCTATAGTTAAGGATAAAACTGGTGACTTAGCTGATAAAAGTAACTATAGGCCCATTTCTCTAGCTACAGTTATAGCGAAGGTGTTTGACGGTTTGCTTAATATACAGATAAGTAAATATATATGGTTGCACGATAATCAGTTTGGATTTAGACCCCGATTATCAACGGAAAGTGCAATACTTTGTCTTAAGCATACCGTCAGATACTATAATGACCGTAAAACCCCGGTATACGCGTGTTTTCTCGACCTGTCCAGGGCCTTTGATTTGGTGGCGTATGATCTCTTGTGGGAAAAACTTGAGAGTATCAACCTACCACCAGAACTTGTTATCATCTTTAAGTATTGGTATACGCACCAAGTCAACAGCGTCAGGTGGTCGGGGGCAATGTCGGAGCCATATCGATTACAATGTGGTGTAAGGCAAGGCGGACTGACCTCACCCTCGTTATTCAACCTTTACATGGACGCGCTGATCGTCACGCTGAGCAGTCAGCATATCGGATGTCATGTAGACGACGTGTGTATCAACAATTTAAGCTATGCAGATGACATGGTTCTGCTGAGCGCGTCGATTTGTGGCCTAAGGAGGTTGATGGCGACATGTGAGGATTATGCTGTTAAACACGGACTTATTTATAATATTAAGAAAAGTCAGTACATGGTCTTTGAGGCCGGTGGGGCTACATGCCCCGACCATGTACCACCTATACGTCTAAATAGTGTACCCTTAGACAGGGTGTATCAGTTTAAATACCTAGGACATATAGTCACGGCTGACCTTAGGGACCATGCTGACATGGAACGGGAGCGGAGGGCGTTATCTAAAAGAGCTAATATGCTTGCCCGCAGGTTCGCACGTTGCTCGGATGGCGTGAAAATAACTCTCTTCCGAGCATATTGCACGTCCATGTACACCTGCAGCCTGTGGGCTAATTACACGCAGAAAAGCTATAGCACCCTCCGCATTCAATTTAACAACGCTTTCAGAGCGATATTGGGTCTGCCTCACTACTGTAGCGCTTCGGGTATGTTCGCATGGGCGCGCACGGACTGTTTTCATGCGACCATGCGGAAGCGCTGCGCGTCTCTTGTGCGCAGAGTGCGGGACAGCTCCAATACCGTTCTGAGTATGATAGCAAACAGACTGGACTGTCCTTATGTGCGACACTGCTGTGACAGACAAGTTACATATAGTGTCACACGTAAGAGAATACTGTAATTAATATTAGTTAATTATAATACATTGTGTGTTGATGTTGTATTTATATATTTGTATTTATTTATGTGTGATTATATATTTATTATTGAATAATTTAAAGATGTTTTCTAATATGGGTTATATGGTACCTGAAATAAATGAATTTGAATTTGAATTTGAATATCATCTTATCAGTCACTTATCCATCCACTGCTGAACAACGACCTCCCTCATACATTTAAACAATTATGTAGTAATTTTGGGGGGTATTTACCCATACTCGCCACACTTGGCTGGTGGGTTGGTGAGCACCGTAGGGCTTCTGTAGACGAAGGCGAAGGGACTGTTCCCTTAGTCGCCTTTGACGACATCCAACGGGAGGAGATGGAGTGGTGCTGTATTCTTAATCCGGATACCATGCGGAGTATTTTACCATTACTCTATTGTTAATTTTAGTTGTTTTAAAGTTAACCTAAAAATGAGTCAAATCCACCATCCAAACCATTTTTATTCGGTTTATTTAGATAGATATATCTTTACGATTTTTTTGGCAGGAAACGAGTCAAATTTACTTAGATAAGTGCCCTATTACCCGATTGCTGCTAATATCAATCAATCAATCATTTATTATATCTCCACAATATAAAATACATTATTATAAATAAAGTGCTTACATTAGTACATAATTATACTGTGAGAGACTGGTGCCTATACTAGGCAAAGACCTGTATTTCAGGTCACCAGGACTCCCCCTAATACAATAATTAGAATCAATAGCTGGCAATTGGATTAATGGTAAGTAAGTGTCATGGTATATGGTCACTGGTAATCTATTTCACTACACCTAGTTCTGCAGGGGCATTGCCTATTCATTGCAGCAGAATACACACGGGTTGTCATCCATCCTAACCATTTCTTGGTGGCAGGTCTTATTGCAAGAGGCCGGCACCCAAGTGCGACCAAGCGCATCGTCGAGGGTATCCTGCCGCTCTTTGGAGCCTGGCTCATAAGGAACGACTTACTTCTAGCCAGAAGTCCAAAATTATATTTTGTATCGCAATCAACATTACAATCGCCAGAACAATAATCGAAATATGGTAGGACCATTCATATTAAAATTTTACAAGGCATCATAAAATCTGAATGTACGAGGGTAGGAAATTAGCGAAATAAGAGGATCGCGTATCCGCGACGTAGGGCGGGCGTGCGTCAGCCCGAGACTTGAGACTCGGGACTCGGGACTCGTGCCTAGTGGCTTGAGTCTGGCAGAGCCGCACCTTCCGCCCGCGCCGCAGTCTTCGAACGTACGTCGCGCGTGACGATACGATAACCTAGAATTCGTAAATTAAAATTCAATTCCCTGTGCATGAATTAAAACTTTTTCTAATTCCCATTGTGAGCTTCATTTCAAGTGCCCGTGTTTCAGTTTCATTTTATCGTGAATTTACCTTTTCTGTGGACGCTGTTTCGTGCACTTAACGGCGGTTTTATAATTGAGCTTTGTTTAATTGAGGTAAGCGATTTTTTTAACATAATTACTCCACGACATAGCTTAGCTGTCGTAGTACGACTAAAATGCCGAATGAACCTGTGTTTAGCTAATTAAATTATGTTAAATTCAATGTATAATTTTAATTATTAGTACAGTACTGAAAAATAAAGTACTACTGTTAAATATTTTATTCATAAATAAAAAATTGACGACAGTGCTCATGTGCTCAGTGTTCAAGTGAATAAGGTCATTTTAAGTCTGACATTTTACATAATTTACGTTATTTTGTTACCATGTCTTTCATTACGTTACATATACTATACAAATTATACTTAATTTATTTGTAATCTTCTACAGAGCCATAGTAACTAAACAAATAGGCAAACTACGTTAAATCCCCATAGTAAAATGTAATCTATTATTGTGTTAGAAGATAAGTTGAGATAAGATAACACATACTAATACATTTTCTAGTGCGATAATTATTTATTTTAAACATGAAATTGAATGAAATTGAAATTTGTAGTTATTTCGATGCGTTCAGTAAAATCATTGTTCAGTTTGCGTAATATAATAATAATATCTATAGAGTATGAACATTTATTTACTATTTCTACATAGGTATCAACGTATACTAGTTAGTGTGCATAAGAGTATCTTATATTCACCCACTCACACATACACATCAGTCCATAAAAGTCCATTGCTTAACGTGTCCTCTCAATTATCACAATGGAGGTCATACCCTCATTGCCAAAATCGCCATGCCTAGCAGGCGGATTGGTGATTGCAATACGTTCTTATAGTACACGGGAGGATGCTGCTGCCCATCCTCTGGATATATTGGTATTGCTCTCAATAAATGGATATATACTCTTAGTCCCTTTTACGACACCTATGGATGGAGAGGCGTGGTGTTTTCTTTGCCAGAAACCCCACGGAACCTTACACGGAATATTAACCAGTCCTATATTATTTTTAAGTTTTATATTTCTATATTAAATGCCTGTGAAAAAAACCCAAAAAAAAACAGAACTATACGAATTAACCTAAAAGAGTAAGCATGTTTCATAACGTGAATCTTGTGAGAGGTGTATATGGGAACTTTTTACATGAATGCGTAGCAGCATTTACTTAGTTCCCGATGAGCGCTACTATAAATTCCGTAGAACAAATTAGCTGTAAGGAAATCTGTGCTACAACTTTGCTACGCACTGATCGTATTACGCTACAAAAGCTACCTTAGGCTCCTTTAACTTTGTACATTGTTGTTGTAATACATTGTCTCTATTTTTGCCTAATAACAATAACACATAACAGTAGGTAGCGCGTTTGTTAATCACACAAATCAAAAGGCGAAAAATATAATAATAGATAAAAGTACCAGAAAATTAATCAGTTCAGTTATTCACAGTACACTGCTTGATAAGAGCTTCTCCGATGTTGCGAAATAGTACGCAATCTTGCCTAAAAAATATAACCGTTATGAATATGAAAAACAAATAATAAAGGACTTTTTATTTGTTTCTCTTCTCGTATGCAACTCAGCGAGATCTCGCTGTATAATCCGGCATTCCGGCACTCCAGCCTAGAGCACTAGAGGTAATTAAGAAACACTCTTAGAAGCTCAAAAACGATGCACTGGTCGAGGAAAGGAATTGCAATATTTTCGGGGTTTTATGGGATACATTTCGGCAAGTGTGCGTTGAAGTTGCATGACTTGATTCCCCCATGCCCATTCCATCATCGAACAACCAGACAAATGGCATCGTGCCACCATTATATGGAGTGTGTTCTCCTATACGCATGAAACGTCATTAAGCGTTTGCTTTCACTTTTTCAGGTGTACCGCTAAGGAATAGAAATCCTTGCCAGAGTCTGTGTTTCGAGATAGATACAACCTAGGAGCCTTCAAGTTACAAGTGAATAGGTTATTTCTAGGCAAACGTGTTCCGTCATCACTTGAGATAGTAGGTAAAAGAATGGCGTTTCGATATTTTGAAACTGATTATTTTTCACCAAGTGAGGTTTAAAATTTCATATGGAGCTGTTGCTTCTTTAATGTTTTGATATCAAGTACATTATATTAGCAACGTGCTTAACTTTGCAGTACTAAATACCTACTTTGCCGGTCCTGGGTTCATCCCAAATCAGGTGAAAGGGTAATTGGGTTTCCTCGCAGCAAAAAATTCAATCATATATCGGGGTTGGTATTGCTCTCAATAAATGGCGATAGCATGCCCTAAATCTTCTATTACATTATAACCTCATATTATTATAATAATAAGAAATAAGTACTCTAGGAGTTTATTATGAGTATTAATTTGTCATATTTGCAAAAAATAAAAATGTATATGAATAGGACAACATTAGCACAGATATGCAATCATCACATAAATAAAAACATTTAAATAAATAAATAAACTTTGTCTATCTTGATTTATTAATTTATTTGTTTTAGGAACTTTTATATTCTTTATACGATTAGATAGAAAAGACTTTACAATTATAGAATTGAATACAGAATAAAAAGGAAAACATAATTTCAATTAAAATGTCATTGATTTTGTATTGGATAATTGTTAATGGATATTTAAATTATTATGATAAGTATAAAAGCCTCGAAATTATTTGATGGTACCTCAAGCTACCCCTTTGAAATATTCTCGCCAATAAGAGTGACATCAACCCAAATCAGAAAATAAATCAATTATGCATATGGTCGTTGTATGGATTACGGACAAAAACGGTTTAAGTTACAATAGTATGAGTATCGTGTATTATCTCTGTATATTTATACTGGTACTAATAATTTAGAAGACAGCTATATAGGGATTTATTAGCTTCGTACCTATTGAGATAATAAATAATATAACTAGCGATGGTAACATGGTGGCCATGCGTTTGTAGACTGAAATATAACGTACTAAATCTATAACAGACTGTTGTTTGGAGTTGTATTGCTTGAGACTGTATAAAGTTCCAAGTATAACAGTGTAGTTCAGGTCTTGATTCAAAGATATAGCTTGATTGGTTTTATAACCTTTCTGCAAACAAATTATATTTATCTTTTCGACCATCACGTCATCATTTCAGCCAAAGGAAATCCACTGCTGAACAAAGACCTCCCCATAAACTTACACAATTATGTCGTCATTTTAGGGGAAGTTTGCCAGTGCTCACCATGCTTGGCAGGTGGGTTGGTGAGCGCAGTATGGCTAATGTTTCACAGAAGGAACGCTGTAGCCCATCCCTCTATTTTAGAGTATCTTAGACACTTATTACGACACCCATGGGAAGAGATGGATTGGTACTATATTCTTAATCCGAACACCACACAGAACGATCTTTTCAACCAGGTGTCACCAATATTTGAACCAGTATTCTTCTGTAGCAGGTAATGTGATGTCTGAAATTAAGTTTTATAGCATCAAATACTAGAACACTACGACGTCTAAATAACTCAAAATGAATTCTCTTATAGAGAACATGAGTTTTTATTTGTTATATAAAAAAACAAATAAGCCAAAATTGACTGTACGCACATCAGATTAGCTCACGAAGGCTGGTTAAAGCTGGATTATCTAGCGAAGCTCATATTGCAAATATACGTAATATAGCCTCTTAATTTAGGCTATTTATAGTTTAACGCTCTCTTAACAAGGAGCTTACTGCAGTCACGGTGGTGGACAAAATGGCGGCCTGTAATTACTTATGCACTGTTTGAATCTTTATGACCATATTATTAAACTTTCATGCGTCAAAGAATTACTCGTTGCTTCTACGTACAAGTGCTAAGAAATTATGCAAAACATGTTACTTCACAGTTTTTATAAAGGGCGTGAAAACACGTTACTATTTTAATTTCAGATGACATTGTTACACAAGTAGGTTAATGACCTATGATAAGTTGTACATGTGAATAAATTATGGCGTTTAGGCAACTATGATAATTATATATGAGTCATAAGTTAATGTTATTTTATAGCTATTTGAAAACTGAACTTATCTGTGGTGATCATTTCAGCGGGAAAACATCCACTGCTGGACAGAAGCCTCTCCAAAAGATTGCCACAACGAACGTAATGGGTTTGTGTCATGTGCTCATTGGAGGATATTGCCATAACGCAACGCTTGGCAGACGCTTGACACGCCAGGGTTGGCGATCGCAGTTGAGTTATAAATATACTCGAGGGACGCTGCTGCCCATCCTCCAATCTCATAGTCGGACACCCACGGGATGAGATGGGGTGGTGGTATTCTTATCTGAGACCACATAATAATCAATATATATATTATTGTGTGGTCTCGGACAAGAATACCACCACTCACTGACTTACTGATTGATTTATTTATTGACTCACTGACAGAATAAATGATTGACCCTGACAGTCAGTCAGTGAGTCCATCAGTCTCTGTAAGAAGATTCATTGTTTTATTTTCTCAACGGGCACCTTAGGCGTCTTACGACTCACTAGTGTATAATCTCTACGCTTCAATAGTAAAAAGTACTTACTTGTAGTGATAATAATGTATAATATATCAACGTTAAAATGGGAAAAATAAAAGCGACAAGACTTGTTCAATTGAGTTTGACCTTTTGACGCTGAAAAATCAAGCTGTTCCAACGATAATTAGTTAGATTGTTTTTTGAAACGATGCTCCACACTGGGATCTCGCGTGTCGTGCATACAGTTGACACACATAAGTCTCACATGCAGAAACATCCAGACCCGTAACAACTATGTGTAGATCATACAAATATTTGTTCCACGCGGGGATCGAATCCGCGACACGTAACGCAGAAAGCCAATTGCTTAGCAACTGCACCAACCGTGATATATATCCGAAAACATTATCATGATAACATGATAATATTCTCGGATGTTATCGATTCGTTAGACGGAAGGGGCCACGTCACTATGAAGCTCAATACTCAGTAAGCGGTGCATAAGAAACCCGCTGAGCCACAATCTACCGAGACTATCTGGAAATCTCTAAATAGAATCCAACATATGCTGACTGAAACATTATTTTCGATTTGGACCGGTGCGAATCTGGCCAATGCCAGATTGTGATAGTGAAAACCCATGGCCTACTTATACTTTGTCCATTGTGACCAGACCTTCACGCGGGAGACGTTGATGAAACTCGAGAATGCTGTCCACGTTGCAGGATACTAAGATACTGATACAATTAAAACATGCTATTGACATGATAGAGGACGATTAATACCCCCATTTGATGTGTACGGAAGTATTTTGAAAATATATTTCCAAGAGGGAGTGTAGAACAGAGATTAAAATAAAATTTTGAGACAAATTGAGACCGAAATCGAAAGAACTTTTATTTCGATACACATGAATGAAATGAATGCCTTATTACTTGTGATAAACATATGGGCATGAAAAATTTCGTACGTATGACGTCCACTGAAAGGCCTTCCTCGCAAATTTCTACAATTGTGTCGTCATTTAGGGGATATTTTCCTTGGTAGGCGTATTGGTAAGCGCAGAATGGCTGCTGTTCCACAAAAGGGACACTGCTGCCCATCCCTCTGACTTAGAGTTCCTTGGTTGCATTTATGATATCCACTGCGTGAGATAGAGTGGTGATATATTCTTAATCCGGACTTCATACTAAAAACAATATAACTTAGTAATGTCTTCGATTTTCTCGATTATTACACATTATAATAAAACACTTTTAATCGCATTCTATCGCGTATATTTTAAAAATAGAATCCGTTTAAAAGTGTTTTATTATAATAATATAACTTGTTCGTTTTTCGACTTTGGAACCCTAAAACTGCATAAACCTTTTTATATCTTTTTGAACCTGGCTAAGCTGTTAAACCGAAAATAGTATGTTGACCTATTCCAATTTAGATACATGTTAGATGAAAGAACATGAGGTAGGTAGCTACATGTTTAAACATGGAGCTATTTCTTTCAAAAATATTGTTACATCGTGCGTTCCAATGCTTCTTTGTTATTCTAGCGTTTTCTAATCTAATCCTCAAAAGGCACCTATTTGTTTAGATTTATTAAAGCAAAGAGGTTTTAATAATCACATATTGTTTTTCTTTGGGACTTCTTCATTGTCGTCTTTTGTCTTTTCTGATGTGTGTCACAAAATAAATTTCTATTCATGTTATAATGTTTTGTATTTCATTTAAACATTATATGTGAACGAGAATACCAATCCCGTTCAGGTTATGGGCCCAGCACGAGTCTATTCAATGTTTAATGAAAAAAAGTTGTTACCTATTATGGCGACTGAAGGTAAAGTTGTAAGTACAACTTCAAGTGGTGAGCGACTGGAGAGATTGCAACCACATGATACAGGTATGAGCTTAACGTCTATAGAGAAACTTGACGGAAACTCTAATTATAACACATGGAAGTTTATGGTAGAGCTGTACTTAATCCATGACGACCTTTGGGAGTACACTCAGACGACACCCGAGAGTTCAGATGTATTAGGCTTAAAAAGAGACCAAAAAGCTAGAGCCAGGATATGCTTGATGATAAAACCGCATTGCCTGATCCACGTAAGACATGCAAAAACGGCAAAGGAGGCGTGGGAGTCTTTAAGGTCAGCTTTTGAGGATAAAGGATTAAATAACAGATGCCGACTTTTATCAAAGCTTGTAAGCCTAAAGCTTGAACAGTTTACATCAATTAGGAGTTATGTCACCGAGCTGATGTCAGTAGCGCAGCAATTGAGTGACATCGGTAAGGAGGTTGACGATGAGTTATTAGCAACGTTGATGTTACAAGGTTTGACTGAAACTTTTCAACCGATGAGGCTTGCGATTGAAAACTCAAGAGTAGAGTTGACCACAGACTATGTGAAGACCAAGCTGTTACAGATGGAAGCTTCATACAGTTCAGGTCTAAGTACCAGCACCAATGATACTGCACTTCTAACCGATAAACATCGTAAAGCAAAGAAACCTGTGCCAAGAAAGGCACATATGATAAAATGTTTTATCTGTAATGGACCACATAAAGCAAAAGTTTGCCCTGAAAATCCAAAAATCAAGAAGAATGCTTCAGTAGCACTTGGACTTGCAACGGCAGGAGAGTACCAAGAATGGATTCTTGATTCAGGAGCAACTAACCACATGACCAATAATAGAGAGTGGCTGAGAGATTTCAGGATGTGTGGCCGAAAGATAGAGATTGGGTGTGCAAATGGAGGTAAGGTGTTTGGTATAGGAGTAGGGTCTGTGATATGCGAGAAAGAAAATGCGAGCGTAAGTAATGTGATATATGTACCCGATTTAAAAACCAACCTATTAAGTGTGAGCACTATTGTAAAGAGAGGCTTTGTGGTAGTGTTTTCAAGGAAAGGTTTTCAGTTGTTGCGAGAAGATGGATGTAAGGTTACAGGTGATGTTGCACATACAGGTGTTGAGGAGAATGGTGTTTATAAACTAAAACTCTGTTCACAGGAAATCGCACTAGCTTCGACTATCAGTGAAGATATGGAGTTGTGGCATAGGCGTATGGGGCACCTTGGCATACGTAACCTTACATTGTTGAGAGACAAATTAGCCACAGGAGTAAGTTTTCCTAACACTTCAACTAACTTAGAGTGTACAGCGTGTTTAATGGGGAAACAAACGAAACAACCGTTTCAGAGAGGTCGTGCGAATAGGGCTAAAGAAGTTCTCGGATTAGTTCATTCTGATGTTTGTGGACCAATGGGTGAAAATTCACTCAGTGGATACAAATACTTCTTGACTTTCATTGATGATTTCACGCGTAAAACTTTCGTGTATTTCCTCAAGAATAAGAGTGAAGTATTTGAAAAGTTTCACGAGTTCTAGACTTTTGTAGAAAAACAATCTGGGAAGACTCTGAAGATTCTTCGGTCGGATAATGGCAAAGAGTATGTCAACCGACAGATGAACAAGTTGATGAAGGATTGTGGAATCCTACACCAACTTACAGTAGAGTATACGCCCGAGCAGAATGGTGTTGCAGAACGTGCAAACCGAACGATTGTAGAAAAAGCTAGGAGTATGCTTCAGGAGGCAGGATTGGAGACAACTTTCTGGGCTGAGGCCGTAAATTATGCCGTTTATTTAAAGAATAGGTCTCCGACAGTCGCAGTCAAAGGGAAAACGCCAGAGGAAGCGTGGACGGGGAAGAAGCAAGATCTGAGTATGATCAAAGTTTTTGGATGCAAAGCATTTGCACATATCCCCGACGCTAAAAGGAGGAAATGGGATCCAAAATCGAAAGAGCTTATCCACGTCGGTATCTGCGGAGAGTCAAAGGCTTACCGACTAATCGATCCGGCAAGCGGACAACTTAGTAAGGCGAGGGACGTTGTATTTTTCGAAAATAAAAAATTCAACAGTGTGAAGCCTATAGAGAATAAGATTGAAGGGCATGTGATAGTCAGTCTTGAAGAAAATTTGACTAAGAATGTAGACGAAGGTCTGCACCTGAGAAAAGCTCAAGAAGATTTTCAAGGAGATACTGAAAATAAAGAAGAGAAGATTGAGCAACCGCCAGTGCAGGAGTGCATTGAAGCAGAGAATCAAGTTGTTAGTGATGAAGAGTGGATGACATCTGATGAAAAGGAAGATGATGATCATCATGTGGAAAGGAGATATCCTATTAGAGAAAGGAAGAAAAGAGACTTTCCAGGTTATATCACTTACCAAACAACCGCTGGTGAAGATGATCCACAGAGTGTCGAAGAGGCAATGTCTAGAAGAGACAAAGAAATGTGGAGAGCTGCTATTAAGGAGGAGCTGGAAGCGCTGAAGAGAAATAAAACTTGGACTTTGGTGGAGCTACCACAATCTTGCAACGTTGTGGATTCTAAATGGATATTTAGAATAAAAGAAGAGACGGGGAGAAAGAAGCGATATAAAGCTCGTCTTGTTGCAAGAGGTTTTAGTCAAAGGCGGGGCATTGACTATTTTGAAACTTTCTCGCCAGTAGTGAGGCATAGCTCACTGAGGACGTTGATGGCATTAGCAGTCCATATGAATCTAAAAGTAGACCAAATGGACGTGAAAACAGCTTTTCTTAATGGAAATCTAGACGAAGTTGTCTATATGAGGCAACCTGAAGGTTTTGAAGAGAAAGGTAAAGAAAATCACGTTTGTTTGTTGCAGAGGTCGCTGTACGGACTTAAACAAGCTCCGAGAGCATGGAACAAAAGACTTCATGACGAACTGATAAAACTTCAGTTCAAGAGATCTGAAAATGAACCTTGTGTTTATACCAGATTTAATGAAGGAAAAATCATCATCATTGCAGTATATGTTGATGATATTTTATTATTCTGGAACGATGCTGAAGACTTGCGGAAGGTCAAGATAGATCTCGCCAACAAATTTGAGATGAAAGACCTAGGCAAAGCAGAGCTTATGTTGGGAATACGTATAACTCAGGATAGTGAAGGGATTAAGTTAGACCAAGAGCGGTACATAGAAAAGATCCTACGATCTTTCGGAATGGAGGACTGTAAGCCAGTCGCCACTCCAGCTGTATCAGGTTCAGGACAGCGTCTAGAGAAGCCGCAACCTGATCATAAATTGAATGAAGCTATTCCATATCGAGCATTAATTGGATCACTGATGTATCTGGCAGTGTGCACGAGGCCCGACATTGCTCACACAGTAAATCAGCTAAGCCAGTTTAACAACTGTTATGATGAAAAACATTGGATAGCTGCAAAGAGAGTACTACGCTATCTAAAAGGAACCATGCATTATTCATTGAGATACACGAGAGGTAATCGACAAGAACTTGTTGTAGGATATGCAGATGCAGATCATGCTGGAGACTATGATCGTAAATCTAATTCAGGGTGGTTGTTCTTGTCTCAAGGAGGAGCGATTTCTTGGGAGAGCAAGAAACAAAGAACAATTGCTTTATCAACTGCGGAGGCAGAATATATTTCACTATCTGAGGCTGCAAAGGAAGCGGTATTCCTTCGCAGGTTTATAGCAGAGATGGGGCGAGAATCAATTACGCTACCATCAATTACTATATTCACTGATAGTCAGTCGGCTATGGCGATAGCTAAAAACCCAGTGCACCACCAACGTACGAAGCACGTGGATGTGCGATATCACTTTGTCAGAGAGGCAATAGAGAAAGGTGATCTACAATTAAGGTACAAGGAGACAGCGCGGATGGTAGCGGATGTTCTGACCAAGGCGTTGTTAAGACAGAAGTATGAGTGGTGTGTGAGTAGTATGGGGTTGAGATGATGATGAGTGATGAGAGGAGTGCCAGGAGATATGAGATTAAGGAGGAGTATTAAAGCAAAGAGGTTTTAATAATCACATATTGTTTTTCTTTGGGACTTCTTCATTGTCGTCTTTTGTCTTTTCTGATGTGTGTCACAAAATAAATTTCTATTCATGTTATAATGTTTTGTATTTCATTTAAACATTATATGTGAACGAGAATACCAATCCCGTTCAAGATTGCTGGTTTTTTGATATTTATTTAAAATTTTCTGGAGTTGACTGTGTAGCATAACATAACGTGTACATAACAATTGGATGGGCAGGCTTCAGCTGCCCAAAACGTCAGATCTTCCACGCTTAAGGTAACTAAATCATGGAAAAGTGATTGCAGACAACAAAGTTCATTGCTGGACATAAGCCTCCCCCAAAGATCTCCACATCAACTCTCTGTGCAAGCTCTGGGATGATGGAAAAATCCCCCAATGAGCACACAATATGTTGTGTGCCCATAATCGTCACGCTTGGCAGGCGGGTTGACAATCGTAGTTGAGTTGTTACTGTACTTGTAAGATACTGCTGCCCATTCTCCGACTAATTCCATAGTCGCCTTATACGATACCCACGGGATGAGATAAGGTGGTAGAATTCTGAGCCCATATAATAAAATTTCTGGTCTTTAGCAATTTATTTAGAATTCTGTGGAACTGACTGTTCGTTCATAACATACACGTGCACATAACATTAGACGGGTTAAGCCTAACCGTTTGGCATGAAACGTCAGCTGCTCAGAGCATCAGATCTCTTACTCATAAGGTAATTAATCATGAGGAAGCGATTGCAGGCGCTGCTGTTAATATATTTAATCCCTATGGTTAAGTTCAAAGTATTTTTTATACGCAGAATAAAAGGACCAGATTTCTTTATTGGACACAAACAAGTACATAAGTTAATTTAATCAATTCCGTAAAATATTGTAACGCCCATAATAATTACTTATAATGAATGTTATGACAGATGACATAATAGCAAGTGTTCCCAATGTTATCATCATCATCTAAACAAAGAAAAGTAAACTGCTATGATGACGTCATCCGAGCCAGATGCTCACGTGCATAAACCGTACAAAATAGGTTCAGAAGGGCCAAACAATATATTGTGCGATAAATGTTTTGTACATAACTTATAACACACTCATAACTTCAGTTTGGCTGTGCAGCGGTGGTGCCAATCCCCTGCTTAATCACTGCGTGCACGATCAAAAAAGAAGCTTATCGTAACATATTATTTTACCATATTAAATAAAAACATGATTAATGCATGTAATCTTTGCAGCTTTTTCTCCTTTTTTGTGTGGTTAGTGGTCAATCAGTATCAGATCTGTATCAGAGTTGTGGCCACCCAATGGACTTCGACTTGGCCGAAGCATGGAGAATGAAATACGCTATGTGCGGTCATCCATCCATACACTGATCGTTGCTAAACATCACCAATCGTTTAACGATGCAGACTGCAACTAACTATGAGCAGGCCTCACCTCTTTTATGAGCAATGAGTGGGTACTAAAGAGTATCATTGGCCATTGTAAAACGAAAAAAAAATTGTGAAATCTATTTGGAAATCGTAAAATTATGAACTTACCAGACGGACGTTTGTTGCGAAAATTTTTATTCACATAGAATCGATTTAACTGTGCGGGTAATTGTCATTCTCTTGTTATATTACAATAAAACTATAAAGTACTAGCTGCCCGCCCCAGCTTTGCACAGGCGCCACCTACCGGGTCCAATTATGAATCTAAACCATCCAGGGACCCACTCAAACATACAACAAAATTTCATCAAAGTCGGTCCAGCCGTTTAGGAGGAGTTCAGTGATATACACACGTACAGAAGAATTATATGTATAAAAATATTATTCTACAGTACCATCTACGACTCCCAGTCTCCAGACCTCACAGTACTGTATGACAGACCCTGTTGTAGCTTTTATAGATTTCAGGCCGGTATCCATGCAGGAGGAACAAGTGACACCCGACCATTGTATAGTCCCTGCCTTAATGTGTTAGATCTTGCGAGATCCGTAGACTGGACCTAACTTACATTCTTATTTAGTGATACCTCATTCGATGAATATTATTTATGGACCATTTGGAATCCTAACCCAGATTTAGATATGAAAAAAAGCTTATGAACGAACGAAACGCCAAGCTAGTGATTTATGACTGTGTCTTTCAATAAATCCATGTTATTCAAATCTAATCCAATTGATTTATTTATTTACTCGTCATATTGTTACTGTTGGTAATGTTACAGGTGTTATGACATTAGTTTCACATATTCTGCACCTTGGCGCGTGCAAATCATGGATACTATAAGCTTACCTTGTCTTCTAAATTTTTCTTAAAAATTCTTTGATGGTTTGAGGGAGATGATTGTATACTTTAATTGACATTCAATATGCATATTTTTCTGAATATTTCTAATTTTATTGCAGATAATTTTAATTTATATCTACGTCTAGAGGCAGTAAAAAATTTAGAAAAATGTTGAAATATTTTTGTAAGGAATGTATAGATTTATCCCACGGGTAAAAATTTTTGTCTGATAAATAGGGGGTTGTCATTATCTCGAAAGCTGGCTCTGCAGTAAATTGCCGTCAGTTATCCAGAAACTACTTCTTCGCTATAATTAATACAACGAAATGAGCATAAATTTATATTTCTGCGCGGTATCCAATTAGCCAAGCCACAACTGAATAAAAATCGGTTTCTCGTGCTTCAAATATATTAAAATATCATTTAAAATATATTTCCCAATACCATCTATTAAGAAACAGTTTATGTAATTAAACTACTCTATTATGAACCCACAATTCAGTTTACTACCACGTGTGAAAACGACTCTGTATTTATTTTCCGCGGTGACTGGTAGAGCGCCAAGACGCATAATTTATTATTATCGCTGCTATTACTCCGAGCTTCGCTTTTACCAGAAGTGAGAATATTCAGTCCCGATCCCAATACACGTTCGTGAATATTGCCATATATAATATGAATATAAGATTAGATAGTTTTTTTAAAACGTCGTCCCACACTTCGTGTTTCCGAATACATACAACCTAGGAGTTTTCAAGTCATTAGTGAATAGGTTAGTTCTAGGCAAGCGTCGTAGCTGCTCATCAGGTGCGATAGGTGTCTACGACAAGTATATTCAATATACGAGTTTCTTTTTAACACGCTTTTATTAGGTTGGTAAGTATCTATGTATCTATGAATCTTTATATCTATGTAACATAAATTATCAAGGATTGATAACAATACAATAATTTAAACAGTTTGTCCCATTACCCTTGCCAGGATCCTCAGGATTAGCGATTTTTTATATCTGAACCCGGAAAAAATGATAAATGCATCGACATAGACAAACACAAAAATAATACCTCCATAAGATGTTGATTCAATTTTCCGCGGCAAGAGTGCGACGAGACTCGAATAGTGTCTCATTCTTCAGATGATTTTATCCGTAATGGAGGGAAAATTGTTTACTTAAACGTTGAAAGGAAGATGCTTGGGTAAATAATTACCACCCGGAATTATTGAGACTACGGACAGCAGACATGGATGCCATGCGCAAAACAAAAAAAACACGTTTTGTAGTTAGCCGCACTAAGAATAGAAAATAAATAATAGTTAAAAAAAAAACAAACAAAAACACGCTTTTGTAGATACCCCTGATATTATGATTATAGATAGCGCTAGTCCTGCGTGGCACCACACTGCGCTCGTTACCTCAAGGCATTCGTTATTTAGTCTCTTATGCCCAGTAATTTCGGCGTCAACCATAGATTTCCATAATTGTGCCCTCATTTTGGGGGTATATGCCAATACTCCCCAACCTTGGCAGGCGGGTTGGTGAGCGCAGAATGGCTGCTATTCGACTGAAGAGACGCTGCTGCCTATCCCTCCAGTTACTAGTTACAGGGACTCTCCCTTAGTCACCTTTTACGAGATCCACGGGAGCAGATGGATTAGTGCTATACACTTAACCATACTCTCATTGAACTAAAATTATATTAAAGTCCTGCAACTGAAAAGTTGAGCAGATGTGGCTAAAGCTGAATATCAACTCGCAATCAGTCGTCATTGGTACGGTATATAGACCACCATGGCTCGATGTTAATTTATTTCTGTATGCGGTAACGGACTCGCTCTCTACTTTTGCTAATGCCGATAGGATCCTCCTGCTTGGCGATTTCAACATCAATGTACTTAATACTATGGATAAGAAAACCAAACTACTGGCCCGGCTTTTCTGCAATGCTCTAATCTTAGAAATATGATTACTCAGCCTACTCACTTCACGGATCACAGTGAAACACATACCTAAGCTGGGCCATCATGCTGTAATCTTGGTTGAAATAGGTTTGAAGCTTGAGAGGCCCGCCCCCTAATTGATAACTTATAGACAATTTAAATATATTTTACTGGACATCTTCTATAAAGATTTAGATAAAATAGATTGGAATTATATAAAGAGTTTAGAGGATGTTAACTGTATGGTTGCAACATTCAACACTTATATATTAAGTTAATTTGAGCTACATGCTCTGCTTAGAAAGATTTATTTAAAGGAAAATGTTACCGTTGGATTACTGACACAGTAAAATACATGATGCGGCTACGTGACTCTAGGTCATATACAGACCTAAAATATCTAGTGAGGGCTGCAATTGAAAACGAGAAACATGCCTATTTTAAAAATTATATAAATAAATTTCCTAAAAAAATATGGAGCCATCTCAAATCTCCTGTTTCAATCACAAAGAACACGACTAACCGTATTTTTGCAGTCATCCAGATAACTTAAATAAGCATTTTTTGGAGGTACCTGGCAGCGATATTGTTAGCATTTCTGACCTCACTTATTACGAATTTAACCGATTTGGTCTGGGTTGTTTCCATCTTGAGTCGGTAAGTGACGACGTAGTTTCAAAGATTATTCACAGCTTGAAGTCAAATGCTACCGGCTCGGATAACATCTTGCTGGATATGGTATTGCTGACTCTTCCTCAAACTCTTACAGTGATTACTGCAATCATAAACAGATCACTTAGCATTTCCAGACTTGTGGAAGATAGCTAAAGTTAGATCCATTCCAAAAATAAATACTACCAATGCTACGGATTAGCGAACAATCAGTCTACTTCCCTTTCTGTCGAAAAAAATGGGGAGAATGGTGTGTAACTTAGGCAATATATCGAGCATTCAAATATCTTACCAGTGGAACAGTCAGGATTTCGTCAATTTCATAGTACAACCACAGCTTTAATTGATGTTGTAAATAAAGTCCTGGAGGCTAGATATCTTAGCATGGACACGATGCTTACACTTCTCTATTTTTCCCGTGCTTTTGATTCTATTAATGTATCACTTCTCCATTCTAAACTTTTGTAATATGGGTGTGCTACGGCAGTGGTTTGGTGGTTTTCAGAAAACTCTGAATAAAAGATCTCAATTTGTCCAAGTGACAGACAGAAAAACTGGCAATGTGGCAACATCTTCTCTTAGTCCGGTAACCAGGGGTGTTCCTCAGGGATCTATCTTCGGTCCTTTCCTCTTCATACTATATTGTGCAGACATTACCCACTCTATAACCAATTGCAAGTTCCACTTGTATGCTGATGACCTTCAGATATATCACTCCTTTCATCCAAATAACTGTCTCGAGTCTATGAATGAAATGAATTTTAATTAAAGCAGCGCTGCAGAGTGGGCTACTAGAAATTATCTCATACTTAATCCTACTAAATCGAAATTTATAGTTATGGGTTCTAGAGACATGATACATAGAATCCAAAATAAAAACCCGGATGTAAGGATTGATGGCTGTTCAACAGAGCAACTGCTGGAAGCTCGCAACCTTGGAGTAGTTTTTGATGGTCAGCTACAGTTTGAGACACATGTCCTCGAAGCTGTACGTAACTGTTTTTACCGTGTGAAACTACTTTACCGAGTTCGTCTATGCATAAGTGTGTCTATGCGTATAATGTTATGCGAGTCTCTTATTTTATCTAAATTGAACTACGCTGACACAGTATATGGGAACTGCCTACTTGGTAGAACTGAAAGACTTATTCAGCGAGAGCTTACAAAACGCATTTACTCGGTTTTCGGCAGGCGGGTTGGTGAGCGCAGAATGGCTGCTATTCGACTGAAGAGACGCTGCTGCCTATCCCTCCAGTTACTAGTTACAGGGACTCTCCCTTAGTCACCTTTTACGAGATCCACGGGAGCAGATGGATTAGTGCTATACACTTAACCATACTCTCATTGAACTAAAATTATATTAAAGTCCTGCAACTGAAAAGTTGAGCAGATGTGGCTAAAGCTGAATATCAACTCGCAATCAGTCGTCATTGGTACGGTATATAGACCACCATGGCTCGATGTTAATTTATTTCTGTATGCGGTAACGGACTCGCTCTCTACTTTTGCTAATGCCGATAGGATCCTCCTGCTTGGCGATTTCAACATCAATGTACTTAATACTATGGATAAGAAAACCAAACTACTGGCCCGGCTTTTCTGCAATGCTCTAATCTTAGAAATATGATTACTCAGCCTACTCACTTCACGGATCACAGTGAAACACATACCTAAGCTGGGCCATCATGCTGTAATCTTGGTTGAAATAGGTTTGAAGCTTGAGAGGCCCGCCCCCTAATTGATAACTTATAGACAATTTAAATATATTTTACTGGACATCTTCTATAAAGATTTAGATAAAATAGATTGGAATTATATAAAGAGTTTAGAGGATGTTAACTGTATGGTTGCAACATTCAACACTTATATATTAAGTTAATTTGAGCTACATGCTCTGCTTAGAAAGATTTATTTAAAGGAAAATGTTACCGTTGGATTACTGACACAGTAAAATACATGATGCGGCTACGTGACTCTAGGTCATATACAGACCTAAAATATCTAGTGAGGGCTGCAATTGAAAACGAGAAACATGCCTATTTTAAAAATTATATAAATAAATTTCCTAAAAAAATATGGAGCCATCTCAAATCTCCTGTTTCAATCACAAAGAACACGACTAACCGTATTTTTGCAGTCATCCAGATAACTTAAATAAGCATTTTTTGGAGGTACCTGGCAGCGATATTGTTAGCATTTCTGACCTCACTTATTACGAATTTAACCGATTTGGTCTGGGTTGTTTCCATCTTGAGTCGGTAAGTGACGACGTAGTTTCAAAGATTATTCACAGCTTGAAGTCAAATGCTACCGGCTCGGATAACATCTTGCTGGATATGGTATTGCTGACTCTTCCTCAAACTCTTACAGTGATTACTGCAATCATAAACAGATCACTTAGCATTTCCAGACTTGTGGAAGATAGCTAAAGTTAGATCCATTCCAAAAATAAATACTACCAATGCTACGGATTAGCGAACAATCAGTCTACTTCCCTTTCTGTCGAAAAAAATGGGGAGAATGGTGTGTAACTTAGGCAATATATCGAGCATTCAAATATCTTACCAGTGGAACAGTCAGGATTTCGTCAATTTCATAGTACAACCACAGCTTTAATTGATGTTGTAAATAAAGTCCTGGAGGCTAGATATCTTAGCATGGACACGATGCTTACACTTCTCTATTTTTCCCGTGCTTTTGATTCTATTAATGTATCACTTCTCCATTCTAAACTTTTGTAATATGGGTGTGCTACGGCAGTGGTTTGGTGGTTTTCAGAAAACTCTGAATAAAAGATCTCAATTTGTCCAAGTGACAGACAGAAAAACTGGCAATGTGGCAACATCTTCTCTTAGTCCGGTAACCAGGGGTGTTCCTCAGGGATCTATCTTCGGTCCTTTCCTCTTCATACTATATTGTGCAGACATTACCCACTCTATAACCAATTGCAAGTTCCACTTGTATGCTGATGACCTTCAGATATATCACTCCTTTCATCCAAATAACTGTCTCGAGTCTATGAATGAAATGAATTTTAATTAAAGCAGCGCTGCAGAGTGGGCTACTAGAAATTATCTCATACTTAA
The DNA here is from genome assembly GCA_947459985.1 of Diloba caeruleocephala. NCBI lineage: Eukaryota > Metazoa > Arthropoda > Insecta > Lepidoptera > Noctuidae > Diloba > Diloba caeruleocephala. The sequence continues at coordinate 22,313,728 of OX381610.1, forward strand.
TCCTACTAAATCGAAATTTATAGTTATGGGTTCTAGAGACATGATACATAGAATCCAAAATAAAAACCCGGATGTAAGGATTGATGGCTGTTCAACAGAGCAACTGCTGGAAGCTCGCAACCTTGGAGTAGTTTTTGATGGTCAGCTACAGTTTGAGACACATGTCCTCGAAGCTGTACGTAACTGTTTTTACCGTGTGAAACTACTTTACCGAGTTCGTCTATGCATAAGTGTGTCTATGCGTATAATGTTATGCGAGTCTCTTATTTTATCTAAATTGAACTACGCTGACACAGTATATGGGAACTGCCTACTTGGTAGAACTGAAAGACTTATTCAGCGAGAGCTTACAAAACGCATTTACTCGGTTTTGTTTTAATATCACCAAGAGCACACATTACTCCTGTCTTAAATAAAGGAAAGATGATGAAGATCTTATCACTCAGGCGGCTACATTTGACAACTTTACTAACTGGCGTTCGTTTAACAGAAAAATCGAAATACCTTTATTGCAAATTATCTTGGTCGCGAGAGCACAACAAGCATAAGACCAGGCTCTTTCTAGCTAATGAGACATATTCATATTCATATTCATATTCATTTATTTGCAAATGTAGGTGTTTAAAATAAGATGAAAACAAAATTTATATAGGAATCCTTGTACATTCTACCATTTTGGCATGCAAACATTTAGGGGTTAATAACAATTGCACTTATACTAATTAAATTTAAATAGTTTAAACTGAAACAATTAAAATGTTATACATTCAAGACTACTAGAAAATTAACACATATGAAGTTATGTACAGTGTAAATAAACAAATCAAAAAATTAAAGCTGTTTATCAGACAGGAAGTCTGAAACAGAGTAATAACACCTCTCTATTAGAAGTGAAATAAGTTTCTTTTTAAAGATTCTCAAAGGTTGCTCTTTGATCAAGTTTGGGATTTTGTTATAAATTACAGGTGCCATGACCATAACACTTTTTTTTAATAATGCTGTTTTAAATCCGCCTGTGTATAATAAGTTTTGGTACTGAGATCTCATAGATACAGTTCGATGTCGAGTTTCAGTCAATGTTGTAAAAAGTTGTAGATTTATTTTGACAAATAGAGCTATTTCTAAAATATAAAGGCACGGAAAGGTTAATAATCGGTGATCTTTAAAAATACGTACACAGCTATCTGTGACTTTTAAATTGAAAATTGCTCTTATGCAGCGCTTTTGGGCTTTGAAAATGCTTTCTCTTTCGCTACAGTTGCCCCAAAATATAATTCCAAATCTTAAAATGGAAACTACTAGGCCATGATATGCAACAAGTACAGTTTTATTATTAACTTTTTTTGTTAAACTGAAAAGTGCATACTACTGGTGTTTTTCGTGGCAGTTTTAAATATGCTGCTACCCGCTGCTGGAATGATCTGCCGCCACCATTTAGAGCCATAACATCAGTACATACATTTAATTATAGATTTAAGAAATATTTATTAGAACAACAAAAAGCGTAGCAAACGATTAACGTTTTTGTTATTTTTAAACGTTGCCCCGCACTAGGATTTCTCCTGTGTCGTGGGTGCGTTTACTTACACAAATTCCACACACAATACACCAGACCCGAAACAACTACCTGCAGATCATACAAATATTTGTTCCGTGCGGGAATCGAACCCGCGGCCTGGTGCGCAGCAGGCGACTCTATCAGCCACTGCACCCACCATACCGTCGAATTGTCCTTGTTATCTCTGTTTGTAGCAGAAAGTATAAACAATTTTGATCCATTGCAACTTGTACAAGTCAAGCTACTTATCATCATCATCATTTCGGCCGAATGAAGTCCACTGCTGGACACAAGCCTCTCCCAAAGATCACCACAATGACCGACGAATGTATTATTCATTATTATCTACATGTTTCTCTATTCACGGGCTCATATACCCTGTCAGAGGGAAACCGCCGGCTGATTACCCATGTCGCAGACGCTTTGCAACAGGCGTAAATTGCTCCAACGCCGCTGTCTAACGTCCATTTGGTATTACCTATTTGCCGATAGCGACTAAACAGGCAAAGATCTCTGAAGCGCCTCTCTCGGACAATCAATGAATTAAAAACGTTCATTCTTTTTAGTTCCACTGGTGGCTACATTATCGCTACTGGCGCTATTAACTATGCATCTTCCACAACAGCGACAGGCGGGCGATGGCTTACGTAATACCAATTTTTTTGACGCTTTGCCACTGGTGGGTCCTTGGCTGCGCGATAGCTGCTATCGCGTCTGCTGTTGCTGTTTTTAGCTAATCAGCCCGCCGGTCTTTTGATAGGCTTACGCGGGAACATGGGTCCAACACGTAGAGTAATGTGAATAAAATGTAATGTGACACTAACCGGTCATTATTATTATTTAATCAAATCATTATTATTTTACAGTTATTTTAATTTCAATGAATTTACAATATTTTCATTTTATAATTTATGCACACACAGAAACATAAAAATAAAGGAAAATAACATACTAAAAGGTACAAAGGTACTTGGTAATGGTCAGGGTGACCATCTAAAAAAAATATCAGAACCCATATCTAGTTTGTAAATATACAAGCAAATACACGTAGAGTATGTTTCATATAATATTTTCGGTCTCTTTCATCCATTACGTAATTCATTTGTCTAGTTTCCGCCATCATTCAATGCTGGCCTCTGCAAATACTCGACGCAATTCGTTTGAGTCGAGATCCAAAGCAATGAATCAGCTGGTTTCCTCCTACGAACAACAAAGGATGATGGATGAAATGCCGTGGTACACGACTAGAATAAATGTTTGTGTGGAATATTATATTATAATATTATGTAACTGACTTAGACATGCCATCAGATTCAACCAAAACTACATTTTCACACCCGAGTTTAGAGACCCCACGGTCTTATAGTGACAAGGATCATGGGCCGTTTATATAATATTATACTGCATTTCTGCAGACTGTACAGGGCCTACATAGCCTTTGGGTATGTCCCAACAGTCTGGAGACAAGTTAAAGTAATCTTCATCCCCAAGCCGGGAAAAGCAGATTATGAAGATGCTAAATCATACAGGCCGATAAGCTTGACATCCTTTTTCTTAAAAGCACTAGAGAAGATAATCGACAGGCATTTTTTATTTTTATTTTTTATTTTATTTTTATTAAAAAGAGGAACAACAAACAGCTACATAATATAATATAACTAACAGTATAACGTATGTAAATAAATAATAATGTAGCCCACAGCGCTGTTCACAGATTACCATAAAATGTATATAAACTTTAAGTCGCTAGGAAATGAGCTGTACGTGCACGACAGCTATTATTATTGTATTATAAAAATAAAAAAAAAATATATATATATATTAACATTAAAAAGAGCTATTAACTTAAAAGTGTCTCATATAAAAGGCTTCGAAACATTTTCATGGAATAGGTAAAAATATCGATGTGTTCGAATGTATCATTATACGTTGCCGCCATGCGTCGAATTGGTGAACGTAGGCCAGTGTTAGATCGGCAGGTACCTACTGCAAAGAGTTTGCCTGTACGCACCTGCCGTCTATGGACAGTTCTGGGGACTGCATAGCACAATGCATTGTTAAGACTAATACAGTCAAATTTTCCATTAACAATATTGTACAATGTCGTTGCTTCTAACTGTTTGCGTCTAGAGCTCAGCGTCAAAAGCTTGTATTTATTGAGCAACTGGCCATATGGAAGATAAGATCTGTGGCATCTATAATGCACTGCACAAAGAAACCTATACTGAACATTTTCAATCATCTCAACGTATTTTTTATAATATGGGTTCCAGATGGGTACGGAATATTCTAGCTGTGAACGGACTAGAGTTTTGTATAGACACAGGTACGAAGAATCGCGTTTAAAGTCATGGGTTGATCTCATTATGAATCCGTACATCTGGTATGCTTTATTCACAATTTTTTCGATGTGTAAGTCCAAGCAAAGTTTTGAGTCAAATAGTATACCCAGATCTCGTACCGAGTTTACCTCAGTTAGTAAGACGTTACATAAAGAGTATGCAAACTTTATAATGTTTTTATTTTTGGTAAAATTTAGATAATTGCACTTGGGGATGCTTAGTTGAAGTTTACTTTTGTAACAGTAGTCTGTTAGCCTATCTAGATCCCCTTGAAGAAGATAGCAATCCTGTATATTTCTAATAGGTCTATAGACTTTAAGGTCATCTGCGTATAACAAGAATCTAGAGTTTTTAAAACATTTACTAATGTCATTAATGAAGATAATAAATAAGAGAGGGCCTAGAATGGAACCTTGAGGAACACCTGAGGTTACCTGAGTAGCATCAGAGCGATACCCATTGATTACAACCCTTTGACATCGATTTGTAATATATGAAATGAACCATCGCAACAAGTTGCCACGAATACCGTTAAAGGCTATTCGGTTCAACAACAACTCGTGGTCCACCTTGTCGAAGGCTTTTTGAAAGTCCGTGTATACTGCATCAACCTGTACACGATTATCGATGTTGACGAATAGGTCATTGGCAAATACCAGCAAATTAGTTGTCGTAGATCGCCTTTTCACAAAACCATGCTGTTGCTGTATTATAGAGTTATGCAAAATAGGATATACTTGGTTATGTACTAGTCTTTCAAAAAGTTTCGACAAGGTAGACAATATAGAGATTGGACGGTAGTGTTCAACATTACGCTTAGATCCGCTCTTGTGCACAGGTGTGATGTTAGCATGTTTCCATACCGTTGGCATAACACCTTCAGTGATGCATTTGTTATAAATTATTGTCAGAGGCTTACAGATAACAGAGGCAGTATTTTTAAGAAAAAACGCAGACAGACCATCAGGACCTGGTCCCTTAGAAGGATCCAGGGATTTCAGTTCTGTCATAATCGTTTCCTCCTTGAAATGAAGATCAGAGATAACAATGTCATTAAACGCCGCGTCAATCGGATGCTCCCATGTAGGCAGTGTTGATGAAGGAGGTTCATACACTGAAGAGAAGAAACGAGAAAACATGTTGCAAATCGATTGCGGATCGTTGGATACATCGTTGTTATATTGTACTTTTGCCGGTATGCCTGGTTTGTCTTTTCGGTTGGATATATAGACCCAGAAATCTTTAATGTTTTTATGTATGTTAACCTCAATCGAATGAATGTATTTGGAGAAACACTTGTTACAATTAACCTTAAATAATGCTCTATGCTGAGAAAAAATTTCGTAGTCTGAAATGTTTCCGTATTTCTTCCACTTAACCCATGCCTTTTGTTTTTTTTTTAGAGTACTAATTAAGGATTTCGAGTACCAGACCGGAAAACCAGCGGTTCTAGGTGCAGCTAGTGGTGTGTGTTGTTTAATAACATCATCAATATTATTGTAAAATGTGCTTAGTGCCTCCTCGGACGTTAAAGAAACCAAAAGTTCTGTCCAGTCAGTATCCTGTATTTTGCGAGAAATTAGTTCATAATCCGACTTGTGAAAGTTATATTTTTGTAGTGGGTGCTTTTTCATGGGAAGAGTATGTACACTCAGACTTGTCTTACAAACAAAAGGTGGGTGACATACGTCGATGGGAACAAGAGGAAACAGCGCAGCCGATACCGTACATGGGTGGTTTGATATAACTAGATCAAGTATATTTCCTGTAGAATTTACCATATCACTGTATTGTGAGGCATCAAGTAATGACATAAAGTTATTTAACTGGGTACAAATAATGGACGAGCTCGTGCCCAGACCCGGTATGCTCCAAGTTATTTCAGGACGATTGTAGTCGCCTATTATGTAAAAACGTTCAATACCAGGATCACTGAGTACTTGCTGTAAAATTTCAAAGTGTTGCTCATATACAAAGGGAGCCATTCCAGGAGCAATATAAACGGCGCTGATGATATGGCGCTTGCACGGTCGCATGCTAGGCACTTCAATCAGAACGTGTTCAATAAAGTTACGAGATTGAGCTTGAGTAATAGAAAGATCAATTTCAGAAGGCTTAAGTGAACGCATCAACGCGACTAAGACACCGCCGCCATCTTTTTTATTCGTACCAACACGATCACGATCACACCTGTACACAGCGTAACGTTGATCAATGAACTCAATATTGCTAACTTCCGGAATTAACCAAGTCTCTGTTAGCACAATGATATCGTAGTTACCGTTTAAAATGTTCATATATAGCGTGTGTAATTTTGTACGGATGCCTCTGCAGTTTTGGTAATATATAGATAGGCACTTATCATTCATCACGAGATATTGAGTACGTTAACAAATCAATTACCAAATGTTTAAGTACAAGCAGCAAGTATTTGTTCGTGCAATGCTCCACATAGAACTCGAGAATTGATGACAATATATAAGATTTCCTAGTTACAAAAAAGGCTCCACTCACAAAGCAACCCTGAACCCTGACGATACAACAATATACGCAAACAATATATATTCTAACAAGCTGGTTAATAACAATATTAATAGTCAAAATTATCATAGAAAGTTGCGTTAAAAATACAAGTTTATAAAACGTAAAAACATTCCTAATAAGGCGATGTATTAACAAATACAATATATAACTAAAAATTAAGTTAAGATTATTTATCACCTTTATTTGATATCCATGTATGAACAAGTACAAGATACATCGAAAAATCAAGTTTAAATTACTTATAACCTTTATACTATATTCATGCAGAATTAATGTGTGAGGTAGCCAAACAAGACTTAGACCCAAATATGATGTACAGGACGTGCATGAAATCTTGCACATCACATAAAAGAAAACATAACCCATTTTTATTGGTTGGGTAGAAAAATGATATAATGATATTTTATCGTACGCTGTTTTGATGTTTAGGAACCTTCTATTCAACCATTTGGTCAGATGTTTAAATTTTTTGACAAAAACTGCAATGACGCTTAATTGAGCATGCAATCTAGACGAACACAAGTAATATGAATCATCAGATTCATATATACCAATGAAGCTCTTTGATACGAAACAAAAATATAAGTAGATTATTATATTATAGGAATAAAGATAACTATGCAGGTAGATTAAGATAAAGTGATTACAGTGTGTTGAGGTTGGAGCCACTGGTGTTACTGTTTGGCGCATTACTTCTGCTTTTAATCTTACAAATATCGTCTTCTGTACGTATAGCAAATGCAGTATCACCCTCCCGTTCACGTACGAGTATAGTGGCGTTCCGGATCCAAACAAACTTAAATTGATGCAATGTGGCGACATCTTTGGTCTTGCGAAATAATTGTTTTTTCTTGAGTGTAAGATGCTCGTTCAGGTAAATTGATGTTGGTATACCGGTGAAATCTAGCTGGTTGGACTTTAAATTTTTTACCTTACGGAAAGCAGCGAGTAGATTGTCCCGTAAGATGCGCGATGACAGCTTTACAATAACATTTTTTGGCCTATTTGTTAGCTGGTGAGCATGAGGAACTCTGTGAATTGATATGATATCTCTTTGTGCAACGGGAGAGTTTATAGCTGCACCAATTAATTCCATTATGTGAATTAAGTTTTCACTTCGAGTTTCAGGCATGTTACAAATTTCAACATTGCACTGCCTTGCCTGTTGTTCGAGAGAATCGAGTTTAGCTTCGAGGAGACTAATTGATAAGCTTGATTGCGCAGCGCTTTTGCGGCTAATGTCATCCAAATGTTTCTTGAGTTCAAGCTGTTCCCCCGAATGAAACTGCATAGAGGTTTGTAATTCTGCCACATCCTGGGATATTTCAGATACACTTTGTTTCAGACTATTGTGCTCAGTATGAAGACTGCTCACCTCATCCCTTATCTCACCCAAAGCGCACCTCAACTCATTATTTAATTTATTTAAAGTCTCGTCCATATCATCACGCCATCCATTTAATGTAGTCTTTATGTCATCCTTGAAAGCAGTAAGCGTATTATTTATATCGCTCCTCCACCCTTGCAATGTAATGTGTAGCTCATTTTTAAATGCTTGGAAAGTAACATCTGTGCCCTGAGCGATGCATTCCGTAGCCGTTTTTGCTGAGATATTGGACTCGCACGGTAAGTCCGGACTCTGTTCTATGACATCATATGACATATTCATGCTATCCTCGTGTGTAGGTATTTGCGTAGACTGTACAGGTGTAAGTAGGTTTGACCGAGTGCGGCGAGTGACATTATTACACGTCGGACATTTCCAAGCCGCCTTAAATGCTTCCGTAAGAGCTTCATAATGGTGGCGCTTTATATTAAGGCATTCAACATGATAACTACCTTTGCAGGCATCACACGTCAAAAGCCGAGCCCCAGTTTCAAAAAGTGTATTGCAACCGGCACAGTTCATAGTGAACAAAGTATGTTCGATCTCTATTTACCACAACAGACAACAGGCAGCACCACCTTCCGACTTTCAATCGATCGATATTATCGCTTTCGCAAAATTGTCTTAACGGTGTTAATGAGTACGCTAATGAGGTATCTTCGTAGTGTTAACGACTGCACATAGATGGCGTTAGTTGTCTATGAATGTAGTATGACAGTGCAAAATCGATATTTTGAAAATCACTGATCTAAATCTCAAAACTGTTAAGAGGTGATGAATTTAAGTTATATGAGATACACACAAGTATAAAAGTATATTTGAGTGATTGCGGCACTAGACTGATTCTACACAACACTGTTTTTATCCAGAATGTCTGTGACTTTATCACCATGACCAACTCAGTTCACACAGAATAAACACAATTCACTTCAACTACGAAGTTGCTTTAATACTTCGTGTAACTGATTATAATGAATAAACACAATATGGAGTTCTTTTACTATTTCTTTAAATTAAAGCTTACTGAGAGCAAAATATGTAGGTCAACACACTAACAGCGCCCCTAGCGGGCTATGACATCTTAGAGATAGAGCGCTTAAGCCACTACACAACAACACTACATTATGTAGTAGACAGATCTGAAAGGGCTCTGGCAACTAAAGTGATCTCAGCAGCAGCATTTCTTGATATTGAAGGCGCGTTCTATAGGACAACCTTTGACTCAATAAGGGCTGCCACAGAGAGACAAGGCATAGAACCCATAATAGTAAAATGGACAAACACTATGCTACAGGGCAGGATTATCCAACCCAATCTACTGGGAGATGAGGTAGCTGTAAAATCGACGAAAGGTTGCCCACAAGGAGGGGTTTTATTCCCAATACTATGGAGCCTGATAGTAGACTCTCTTTTGGTGGAACTGAACAAAGGACCATTCCATATAAGCAGGGTATGCTGACGATATAGTCATACAAGTAAATGGAAACATCCAGAAAACTGTGTCGAGGCTGCTTTGGACAAAATAGAATGCTGGTGTGACAGGAAAAACCTATCCATAAATCCAAGCAAATCCGTTTTAGTGCCGTTCACTAGTAAGTTAGACCTGAGTAGACTCAAGGAGTTTAAAAATGTAGGGCACCAAACTTCAATGGGCCAAGAAAGTAAAGGATCGATATACTTTGGGTAACACTGGATAAGAAACTAACGTGGCGTACTCACATTGAGAATGTAACAAAAAAGGCCCTAAGAGTCTTCAATATGTGCCGTTCAGCCTATGGCAAGACGTGGGGACTCAAGCTTAGGGTTTACTGGATAAACACAATGATGGTGAGGCGAATACTAACACATGGCAGCGCAGTATGGTGGACAAGGACTTTACCACAAGCCTGCAAAGACACCTTAACGAAGGTACAAAGGGTAGCCTGCATTGGCATTACTGGAGCTTTTAAAACCACGCCTACAATGGCACTCGAGTGGATTTTGAACATTAAACCACTTCATATTCACATACTAACAGAGTCTAGAAAATCTCACTACAAACTTGCAAAGGCAGGCGAATGGAATCGATACAAGCTCTGCACAAAACACACATCAATGGATCCTCTGAAAGAACTGGACACTGACTGACTTTAATGGACATGACATGCGATGCTGACAATCCAGTCTATATGTTCAATAGGAGATACAGTGAACATATACCCAAGGGAAGAGTGACGAATAAGAAGAAGAATGGACTCAAGCCCATAAATGATCCGGCTTATGTAATTTGGTGATAGGATAGGGATACTGATGGATCTAAAATGAAGTCAGGTACGGGAGCAAGAATTTGGTCCATTGACTGCAAAATCAGTCGTCCATCGTCATCGGTTTTCCTGTCGGAGTCCTATGCAATAATTGCCAGCATAAGAGAAATACTAAGGAGGAATGTGAAGGACAAAACCGTATACATACTCAGCGACAGTCAAGCAGCGCAGCGTTAAAGGCATTAATCTCCTTCAAAGTAAATTCGAAACTAGTCAAGGAAGGTGTTATCCTATTAAACAAACTAGTAAAACACACTAACGTAAAGCTTATCTGAGTACCTGGACACGAAGGTATTTAAGGTAACGAGAAGGCAGATCAAATAGCGGCGGGCTTGAATAAGCAGTTCATTGGCTCTGAGCTATTTGTAGGAATACCTCATGGTACCTACCAACAGGCATTACATGCATTTGCTGGTACAGAACATGTGAGAGAATGAAGGCAAGCGAGAGGCCTAAACCATTCTAAGACTTTCTGCAGCACAAGAATTGAGACAAGGGCTTAAGAAATTATTAAATCTAACCAAAACCCATTTAAGACCCTATTTAGGTGCAATGACAAGACACTTCCGCACCAAGGAGCACCTGTATAGGATGAAGCTTAGCACAACAGATACATGCAGATTCTGTATGGACAATCAAGAGTCAATGCAGCACATTTTGTGCAGCTGTGACGCTCTGGGAAGACGTAGGGCAAAACATCTAGGAATAGCTTAGCCGGATGATTTTAAGATTATGATGTAGACTTTGTCTAAAATATGCAATAACCTTAAACTATATTTTCCTAAATAAGCAAATGCATAATCCGCTCTAGAAACTAAAATTGACGATATTCCAGTGACAGTTTGATTTGAACATTAGTCGGTAACAGAGTGTCACTGTACACACATACATCACATACGGTTTCACTGGCTGTCGTACCTATCACATGACGTATATATGTATTGCAGTTGCTGACTGGCTGATTTTTGTTGCTAATGAAGCCTTACTGATAACTTTCTGACTGTCACATTCACGTATTCTATAAACTGAAAATAGTTAACTTTGGAGCCCCCTAAATATATTAAACGGAAGAAGAAAATATAATAAGAGATCTTAGAAAAAAACATGAATGTTAAGCCAATCATCGGATAACGGATGTGCTAAGACGTTATGAAAATAACGGCGCCAGATTAATTTTTGTTTAATCTCATTTTCTAATTGAAAACTAGATCACTACAGACGCTTTTTGTTCAAGTATTTTTTCTTTATGGACATTTTCCATTTAAATTACTTGTCCTCCGGGCCCCTTTCAGTTTGAAGGCTCTTAAAAAATTAATAATTCCGTGGTTCGTTTGTTTCTGATCTTCTATGTCATATATATTCTATGACAGTTCTTATGGTAAAACGATGTTTATTTGTTTATATACCTAACAAAGTTATGTAAATTTCAAATTAGTGAAATAAAAATAAAAATAAATTATAGTGACAGTAGTGCTCGCATCGCGCAGCTATACGATAGGCTCTTGTAAAATAGTTAACTAGATTAGTGCCTAGACCACACCTCTAGTAAGTACACGTCAGACATCGTACAAGAGTTATGACTTTGTTAGCGAGAGTAGAGGTACGTCACATAACGTACATATGGAGTTTGCATAAGCGTGGGTTACCGTGTCAGTGAGCAACAAGTATTAGTATTAGTTTATTTTCTTATTATCTTATATATCTTTCTTATATTTGCAGTAATCTAAAAGTTGAATTCACCGCTGTTTACGAGTCCGTCTTCTAAACGCTATAGAGCTCGCCGTTGGACTTAAAGCCGTGATAGCCAAAATGTATGAAGAAATGTTCTTTTATGTAGTTGCGATTCATGCCGTTGTTACAACATAGCGCTAGTAAAGCTTCAATTGATTTAATCAATAGATACTAAATCATAACTGCCTCAGCGATTGCTTGATGTTGTGGTTTTCACCGAAAAATACTGTAGTCAAACTCTGAAATCCGCAAATATTTAAGCCTACCATCGAATTATTTAAAATTATTCATCAAAAAGTTATAAATTTCAATGGAAACAATGTTATGAAATATTTTAAGTTTCAAACATTCGTTCGTATAATTCGGGTTGATTTAAAAGTTGAAAAACACAAAGGGATACGCAAATATTCTTATACAGGCAAAATATTCTTTATATAAACAAAGGTAAATTGTTCTCTCTTTTATATACTCAGCATCAAGGTATGACGAAGAACGAAATGCATTGGCAAATAATATTAAGATCTTTACTCAATACTTTATCACATAGTCTCAATAGTATGCCTGTCAATCTTCTACAGATTGTACTTCGGGGAGTGTGCGCGGGGGATACACGAACTGATGCCATCATTGAAAATTACTTCTACCAGATGCACTGCAGGTTACCATCCGCACTTGGTTGATGTCACGATAAGTCGTACTCAGCGCTTCTCCTCGTCCTTCATTATGCGCACATTATTACCTGTGTCTGTTCCCTGCTACCTATAACCCGTTGTTAACCATTAAAGTAAGAATAAATAGTTATCTTTTGTAAAAAGCAAATGAAAAAATGTTCATTCACTTTCAGTGATTAAAGATGTTTCGCCACTTAAAACAACATTATTGAGATTGCCTACTAGGGCGGATTGAAGTATCAGATACTTCTTTTATCTCTGAGAATGATTGAAAAATATCTTACAAGGCATCTGGATTACATTTATCGAAGCTAGAACATTTTTTTCACTGACCGATCGTTTTGAGGCCAAGAGTCAAGATTGGCCGATCCTAAACAAACTGTGAGTGATCACAAACACAAAACGAAGCCGTAGCATTCTTCGTAAAATGTTGTTGTTACACTTTATCTGGGATGTCACAAATCTTCGAGCTTGAAACACGATGTGTACGTGACTGGGTATTTTGGAGCTATAAATCTTAGAGGGGTTGCTACTTTTAAATAACATGAAAATTGTTTTAAGATAGCTCAGATTCCATAAAATACAATTTACAGATTCGCTTTGTTTCAAGAGAGAATGAAATTCAAAATAGTACAAATATACCTAGCATGGGCAACGTACAAGAATATTTAGTTCGATTCACCTGACTGATTTAAGTATATAAGGGTATCAACGACAATATACGGATCGTTCTTATAAACTTGTATTAGATATCAGTTAGATTCAAGGACTTTTGAAAAAATGTTCGTTTGACTTTTTATGTGCAATGGATTGTAACAATTTTGCGGGCTTGAAACACTGTGAAGTCATCTGAATAATCAGTTATTTATTTATTGAAGTGAAACTTCTTTATCGGGGTTGGAAAAAAATTTTGTGTAACATTTTTTCGTTACGCGTCACATTCTTCCGTTACGTGCCATCTTTTTTTTATCAGCCCAGTACCATAATGAATTGGGAATTGATTTCAGAAATGCAAAATTAGTTTCAATGCAATTATTGACATAATATTGGCACAATGGTAAATGGGATAAAAATTTTGATTGTTGCAATATATATATCTCCTAATCAGAAGGTGGACGATATTATTGATTTTATTCACCATTCATTGTTATCATACACAAGTGGCGGTGCCTCTTTACTCGGCAACAATAATGATAAAATACCGATGATATTAAGTGGAGATTTTAATATCAATTTTGCATCAGAAAAATCTTTGAAACTAATTGAATTTTTGAAAGATAAACTGAATTTATCCATGAAAAACAATCCTCAAACGTCGACAACGAGATCCGGCACTACAATTGATGGAGTTTTCGCTCGGTTACTAAATTTTGTGGAATGTAAACAATATATTTCGTATTTCAGTTACCATAAGCCATTAATAACACAAATATATAATAACGACATCAATGATAGTAATAATTATATTACAATTAATGAAATTCAATAATAATCTTTGTAGTAATAAGCTAAAATGAAATAATTGTAGAATTTGTATTTATGTCTATGATAATAAAAGCCTTTTATTAAACTTTATCTAATTTAACTTTATTTAACCAATTTCTGTAAAGTTGCATATAGTAAATTATTTTTTGAAAAATAACGTCATAAATAAGTTTCACTTCTTACGAGTGTACGCTAAGTACACACACACTAAAATTTTTCTATACTCTTTGTTGTACATTAGGTAATAAAAACATGAAAACAATAGGTCACAATAGCTAATGCACAACGGGCGGTCTTATCGGACACAGCGATCTCTTCCAGACAAGATTTGCATAGATACGAGTATAAGAGATAGGAAAGAGATAACGGGTAGTCTAGGTTTAACAGTGATATCATCATCATAATAATAATCCATCACCAGCCCATCGTAGTTCACTGCTGGACATAGACGTCTACTATCAATTCAATTACAGCTGGGTATAGGCCGTCTTTCTCTTTTGCCAGACTCTTGCAGAGACTCCCACGACTTTGACGATATCGCCAACGTGCTTTTAGATGTTTCAAATTTTTTCAGCAATCAAGCTGTGTCATATCAAGTTGGCAATCGCCTTCCGCAGTTGTGCCCTATTTCACTATGTATAAATCTCAAACGACTTATTACTTTCAAATGTCATAAAGATTATTTTCGTATGCGTTGTATTGGATATATGATTCATCTTATACACAGGGTGAATTTAAACCGAAATAAAACTCCAGTTCAAAAGAAGAAGAGCCTATATCACTTGGTTTAGTCGCTTTATCATTTAAACTATCTGGGAAAGTCCGCCTTACACATGAAGCAAGTGTAATTACTTTACATAATAATTTTATTGATTCATTAAATCATTACTTTACTTGTTCATCTTTTAGATTCTCAGATAACGTATATTAATTCTAAATCTGTAATTAACATGAAAAGAAGAACTACAAAAACAGATATACCAAACTAGGCGAAACATTTATTGCAATTATAAATTTCGTAACATTGTTTATGTTTTAGATAAAATTATATTTTAAAACAAACAGTAAACAATATCATGTTTATGTATCCAATAATTTGTTATTGGTAGATAGTTAAAAGGTGTTTATTTATTATAATTCGTATTAAAAAAGATCGATTAGTTACGAGCCAATGGTGACCGTGTCTAGATAAACAATCTATTCTCTATACAAATACATAAAATTGAAGTGTCCGTATTATCAACTGATGTTATATCAAATGCTGATGCATGATGCTGTATCAAATGACTGTTTGTAATATCAAAATAAAAGCTATTTACTAAATGCACATGAAAGTATAAAGGCAACTACAACAAAAAAACTGTTTTTATTTTTTTGTCTGTCTGTCGGTCTATCCATCTGTCTGTTTGCTCCCGCTCATCTCCGAACTAAATTATTTATAAATAATCCAATTTATTTAAAATTGAACTGCGAGTGAAACCGCGGATCCCAGCTAGTATGAAATATATTGTTATTATCTTTAACTTTGAAACTTCTGACTTATACATATATCCAAGATGTCTTGTGTTGATGTGTGGTCTTAATAAGATTTATTTAACAAAACATTAATTAAACACAACAAAGAAAAGAAAACGTTAACAATATAACTGTTTTTGGGTTTTAGTTTTTATATTTTCTTTGACACAGAAATACTAGAAAGTCAAACACCTCCGTGTTTGACTTGAAAATTGGTAATGTCGGGTAAGAACATTGATGTAATGAAACATAAACAATCGAACGAAACTCATTACTTACGTACAAACAGTGAGTAATATTTATTTTTAAATGCGATAGGATCTTTTAAGTATATTTGTCATAACTAAATCACCGCGTGGTGTCCGTGTTAAGAATATAAAACTACTCCATCTACTCCCGCGGATGTCGTAAACGGTGACTTAGGGAATCTAAACTAGAGAGGAACGGCAGCAGCTTCCCTTCTGTGGTATATAAGCAATACTGCACTGACTAACCCGCCTGTAAAGAGTGGTGAGTACTAGCGAATTCCTCCCAAAAATGACGACACAATTGTGGAAATCTATGGGGGAGGCAGCATATTTAGCAGTGATAGCCCAGTAGTTGAACGCTTGCCTTCTACATAAGGGGGTATGAGTTCGACCCCCGCCCGCACCTCTGACTTTTCGGATTCAAGTGCGGATCAGAATTTGATTATCACTTGCGTGTACGGTGAAGGAAAACATCGTGAGGAAACCAGCACACCCGAGAGGGCTCCAATAATGTTCTCAATGGTTTGTGTAGTCTGTCAAACTGCACTTGGCCAGCTTGGTGGACTAACCTTTCTCAACCTAAGAAAAGGCCAGTGCCCAGTAGTGGGAAAGTAATCGGCTGATTATGTTACGAGGGAGGCCTTTGTTCAACAGTGGACGTTTTTGGCTGATATAAATTATCTTGACAAATATGTTATGACAGAGAAGACCATTATGCCTAATATTGTTATAGTAGATCAGTTGGTCATCGAAGAGTGCTGTTTGACAGCACTATCCCTTAAGACGAGAACCTCGTGGAAGTCAAGAAGAGATGTCCAAAAACTAAATTATATCGACGTTGCTCACAATAATACCACAGCGTGTGGAAAGTACATTCAACAATTATTGTTTCGATAGTCGCATACGTGAAGTGAATAGTTAAATAGGAAAGAACCAACATCTTGATGGTTTGGCACAGCTGGATCAGTGTTGATCAAGTTCACTGAAGAATCTCTTTACCATCTGGTAAAGAGATTTTTCAATATGGATTCTGCGAACAGAGCATGACTTTTTATACATATTTCTTGAACAATATATTTCAGTTTTTTTTTATCATTATGCGAATACACATGTTTTATATAAAGACAACTCAAAAGTAATTATTAAATTCTACATAATTTACGTAATGTTCTAAGAACTGGCAAAACCAAAAAAAAAAACAGAATGTCCATATAATAAATTCTATGCAATAAAAAGTCCCACGTGGAACCATACATAATCAGCCCATTGCTGTCCCACTAATGGGCACATTAAACGTAAATCATTTGATTATAATAAATCGCTAATATTAATTTACAATATCGTTGGAGCGACGGCAGTGATTAGAAACTGTTGTGTTTATGTGTCCATCAGCATATTTTTCATAAGATTATGTATCAGTCTGTATTCTTTTAAAGTCAATTGGCATTGAGACCGAATCTGTAGCCTCTAAGGCCGCTAAAAATTTTGGTATATCGTTATCAGCGCACCGGCCGAAGCTCTCTCTCTTTCGTCATTCGATCAAGTCATCTTTTATGATACCCATGAAGAATAGAGGTTATCATTATTTGTCGGTACGGTGTAATATGGCATAAAGCCTTTCCATTACGTGAGTTTCTCATAGAATGTTTTAAGATGTAATTTTCTGTATCTTTTTACATTGTGGTACGATTCTGTTTCGTCTGATTTGTTTCAGAGTCTATTTTTGAAACGGCATGCACGATTTAGTGCATGGCGGTGAACCGACGAGATATTTATGAATACTCGAGTAATAACAAATAAACGTTTCTCATATATCGGCCCACACTGGTATTCCCAGTTAAGTGGGCGTCGTTTTAACTGATCTTTATAAATTACGTAAAAATCATGATTTTTTTGGGCCATGCAATATTGATTGTTCCAGAATTGGATTCAAGCAAAACACATTACATTTTAACCAACTTTTTACTCAATATAGCAAGCTATCAGCCTTTTGGTTATTATGTGCTTCATTGCATTACGGAGAGTCTTTCTCCGCGTGACCAAGGACCGTACGTTCAGTTTGCTTTAGGTAGGACCCGTTTCTGCCTCGGTTCTCGTGCATTTTGGACCATCTTATATATATCCTGGCTGTATTGTTGTCACTAGGGCTCAAGATATACTTTCTAGAAGCGTACATTGATTGCCACTAGATGAAATGCAAATCCTTTGTTATCGGAGAATTTTCCGTGGCTTGTCTAGCCACGTTATTAAAATTTGACATTTTTAAGATATTATGACGATTTATTCAGCGAATCATTTTTTAGCTGTATCATGTACACTGACAATAATGGCAGTATAGGTGGATTTTCCTGTCTCCCTGATGAATCTCTTAGTCGCCTGTAGCTACAACCAGGAGGAAAGATAAAGTGAAATGAAGCAAGAAAGAACTAACAGCTTATCAAGGTTTCTAACTTTGACTTCATAATCATCATAACCATAATTGGCATTATTTTATCACCTGCTACTGGGTATTGTATTGTTTTGGTCTCCTTCTTTGTGTGCTATTCTACGCTGTTCTGCGGCAATAGTCTACAGGTATTTCAGGCAAATTTTCTATAATATTATGTAGACCCATTAAATAAAGGAGTTTTAACTCTTTATGCATTTACGTGGGTAGCGTGTCAATTACTGGCTATTTACCGAGCAAAGTAGAAGGAAACATTGAGTTAGTGACGAACGGAAGCAAGAAATTTGTGCATTATTGCAATTTTTAAGCGTTGTATGTAGCTCAAATGTATTAGTATGCTTAATTAATCTTGAAATATGTGTTGATTTAGGACTAAGAGCACCATACATCCTTCAGACTATCGTCACGTAACGGAAACTATTTCTTTTTATATATTAGTGCAAGCACCCTATCAATGCCCTAAACTAAAAATCACCCCTAGACAAGTGATGGTCACTGTTTGGTGGTCTATTGCCGGTGTGGTTCATCACAGCTTCTTACCAAATGGGATAAGCATTACTGCAAATGTATACTGTGAACTGAACACCACGATAGAGAAGCTAGCACATCTGTAACCAGCTTTGATCAATCGCTCGTCCCCGCTGCTCCTGCACGACAACGCGCGACCCCGTACTGGACAAAAGACGCTCTCCAAGCTAAAATAGCTGGAGTTGGAAGCTCTCCAACATCTGCCGTAGTTACCAGACCTTGCGTCTACAGACTTTTTCAAGAATATGGATAACTTTTTGGCGGTAAAAACATTAAATACTCGAAAGGCAATACAAAATGCCTTTGAAGAGTTTATCGCCTCCCGTTTATGAGATTTCTTCAAGAATGGGCATCGATAAACTGCCTCTGCATTGGCACAAATGCATCGATTGCAAAATGATAGAAAAACAATTACTATTCTTAATTCCATACAAAACGACAATTTCCTAGGTAAAGCCCTAATGTCACATACCTTTACAAGATGCAGGTGTCTACAAGATTGACTGTGATTGTGCTTTGTCATGCATAAGGCAAATAAAGTGTAGCATAGTTACCCGAATAAAAAACACATAGCTGCCGTTAAGCATAGACGCTCTACAAAGTCTGCAGTGTATGAACATGCCTTAGGTAAACCGAACCATTATCTTCGTTTGGGTCAACCTCAAGTCCTCGCGAAAGAGAACTGATATGTACCTTGAACGTTTCGTGAGGCTATTGATAAAAAAAATATCCTAATTTTAATAGAAAAGATGGTGGGCAGGTACCACCTGTTGGGAATCCGGTTATTAAGTCCCAACCAACATACCGCACTAAAACACATCAAGACATTGTGAGTGATTACTGCGTGCATCGAAATAAATTTTTGATTAAAATTATACAGTAGATAAAATAAAATAACTTTTTAAAATCTGTAACGACGCCTGTCACCTTAGTCATCCTACGACCAGGAACCCTGCAATGTGGTCGAAACGTCAGGCGAAGCAACAATCTATAATATACGCGATATAATCCGTTTGAGAGTGTTTTTTTTATAAAAATACCTAATATTTAAAAACAAACGAATCAAATTTAATAACTGTTGAACTATATACATCAAATGCCAACATGAAACAGCTATTGCGGTTATTGTGTGTTCAAAACATTCAGAAAGCATTTCGCATTTGGACCGCATCACAATTGAAATATTAATAGCTTTTATGTGTCTGCTGTAGACCTGTTTTTAATAAGTCTGTGACCTAAATTTGCCTGGAATTTATTAACTTTACTGGAAAATTAAAGAATTGTGTTTTCTTTTTTTTAACTATGTCCCTAGTATTCTTCTCCGGTGTCGTGGATACAGTTTACAGAAATAAATGTCAAACACACATTAGTGTATTTGACATGGGTATTAACCCAGACAATACAACTATGGGTAGATCATTTAAAGATTTATTCCGTGCGGGGATCGAACTTGCGACACGAACGCACAAAGATAATCGGTTGGCCACTAAGCCAAGCTTGTCGTTTTAGCTAAAGGTAAGCGCTTTTCCGTAACGTATTAAAATACCTGCTTCCACCATGTTAGGCGTGTCTTTTTGAACATGCGCAGTTTGCCGTCGGCATTATTGATAACTGAAGACCGGATTATATGCATTTGCTTTTGCCTTAGAATGTTTTCAGGTTATTATATATTTTACCTAAAATCTACTGATCGTGCATGTTTTGACAGGTTTTCTATAGTTTTAACTGTTTTTACAAATAACGAAAATGTACCTACATAATGTAAAGCTTTGGTACATTTTGCAATTTATTTATTATTTCGAGCATTTATGATGCATATTTCGACCATTAGTTGCATAGGTTGATAACATTTAAGTGCGATCGAAGCCATTTATTAGGATCTTAATATGGTTGTTTACTACTATTCCAGTAGATTCGGAGCAAATTGGCTATGACAGACGGACAAACAGAGAGACAGACGAGTGATCTATAAGGATTCCGCAGTTTTTTCCTTCTGATGTTTGGAACCCTAAAATATACAAAATTAACTGATAGTTTGGACTTTTTGGTGACATGCATTTCTTTATAATCAACTATATATACATATATATCTATATATATATATATATATATCTGAGGCAACAGTGGAATGTTTGTAATTGGTTTGAGGGTCATCCCCAAATAATCAACCGAAAACGGCAACAAATATGTTCCGATTTTTGCATCGTAGCTGAACAATTTAACGTTTTATTTAAATATTTTTACGAATCATCATTTCAGCTGAAAAATGTGCACTGCTGGACATAGGCCTGGGATGCAATTCTCTAAGCTCAGACATCCATACATCCTTTAATACAGAATCGAAATAACGCTGTAAAACCAATTCGGTATTCGCTAAGACATGATTGAAGCTACTCAAGGACACCTCGCAGAAGGCAAGCTATGAGGACCAGTCTTAGCGAATACCAAATTGGGTTATCACCGTTTTTTTAATTCTTTCAATTTTGTATTCAAGGATGTATGGATGTTTGAGCTTAGGGAATTGCAACCCTGTTCCAAAGATCATCACATCATTTTATGTAATGTGCTCATTTGGAAGAATTGCCATAATCGCCATGGTTGCGGGTTTGCGATTGCAATTGAGTTGTAATTCATGTACTCGAAGGACGCTGCTACCCTTCCTCCGGCTAATCAAATAGTCGCCTTTTACGACACTCACGGGATAAGATGGGGTGGTTTTATTCTTATCCGGCACCACACGGCACCTTTTACGAATATCATCGTTATATTTTGCGAATACAAATATCCAGTAATTGGCTGTTATACGCGAATATTTGTGACATCACTATTTAATATAAGTGCCCAACTATAAACTCCAATAAGTACTCAAACTCGTATTTTAGTAGGTAAGCATTATTCCTAAAAATATCACTGTCCTCGTAAATGGAGGAAAACTAATTTAACTAGGTAGATCTCGAGCTGAGCCATTCAGTGTTCCGTTCCGCTGGCTTTAAAGGCTTAAGCCTTTGAACGACGCCTCTGTTTTACTACACCGTTTCTATTACGTTAACGCTTTCGGTTTCCATTGGGTTTTAAACTTAGTGACGAATATATTTATTAGGATTCAATTCGGTTAAACCAGTTGAGATATTATTTGGGCATCAGCGAAGAAAACGAAGAGTTTTGCTAGACAGCATCATTCACTTGCGCACTTACAGTATTCATCATCATCACAATTTCAGCCAAAAGACAATAAAGACCCTCCGGCAGTAATCGCCACAATGGCCCCCGCAAGGATTACCACAATGACCCCCGCGCTTCTCGCATCCCTACATTCACCAGGTCATCAGTTAACCGTGAACCTTGTCGAGATCCTGCCCACGCTGCGTCTTCCGAAACTTATTTGTGACCAAAACAAAAAAGCTGATTTTACTGTGTGAACGACTCGACCAACTTACACTGGCGTACGGCCTACCTAATGATAAGTAGTAACCGTACCCATGGACATCAGCAGTATACTGGTTACTAACACATTACCGACCTAAGGCTTAAGATGGAATGCCTTATATGCCAGAGAATTAAATGGCAATTCCTACTCTTCTTTTTTAAACAATGACCCACATTTACGTTAAAAATCATTTCTAAGTGTTTTTGGCTCCCAAAAACGAAACAGATGTTCCTTATGAAATCTGAAACTGCTCATGCTAGCAGTAAAGCTAGCTAGTAAAGACACAACAAGTTTAGATGTATCGAAAATACAAATGTGACACCTTTTTGACTACTAATATTATGAAATATTCCATAGTTTGGATTTATAGATGGATATTTGTTATAGATGTTAGTCTTTCTTACGTGGGAAAGCCTAACTGTAGTCATTCGTTGACTAGAGTTCGTAAATGAGCTGGATCGACCTTTTTTTATATTATTGGTCTCCGGTGGAATTTTATTATGAACTTCCTCCGCCTCGGGGTAGGGGAAGGGGTAGCCGGACTCCTACTGGCTAAACCCACTGGAGCGGTCATTTCGGTGCCTAGGGGGGCTCCAAGTCCTCGTAAGATCATACCAGAGCCGCCCATTGGTGCCACGCCTTTAGGCATATCACGGAGAGGATGAATGGAAAGTGGTCACTCCATCTAGTGGAGGAAAGGCAACCGTAAAACGGTCGCCCCCCAGGAATTTCTCGGGGAGGATTGTAAATTGTAAAGGATCTCCCCAAGCCACACTGTGCGCTGTGCTGCGCACACGGCGGCACGCGTCCACCTGCGCGCCGCCGTAAGAGCTAGCTCGACCTAGAAAATACCACGCCGTCACAGAATGCAGGCGTGAAGTAACAATATTGTTGCTGTGTTTTGTGTGGTGAGTGAAGAATACCACAAACCCCAAACCAAAGGAAAAAGTCTATGTCTGCACCAACCAACACACCAGTGACTCTGGTGTTCAAGGTGTCTTTAAGCGGCGACCGGATGTACGTTTGTCCACGTATAAAATAATTGTCTTATAAGGTCTGTGATCAACCTGATGAAAGCTGAGTGGCGGCGTTTCAGTAACAAAGGTTGCCGGTTAAAAAATTCAAGGTGAATTTCTTGACTTTTAGGGATCTCAACGATTAAAAGTAAAGTCGAATATAAGACGATTCTACATTTAACGTGATAGCCTTCCTTTAGATAGGTTGGACGCTTCCTTTTCATACAGGAGGGTTTGGTTCGATCCCAGCCCACACCTTTGACTTTTCGGATTCATGTGCAGATCAGAATTCCGATAAAAACATCTCTATGCTGTGTGTAGTCCGCCAACCCGCACTAGGTCAGCGAGGTAGGATAAAGCCTAACCTTTCTAATCGTGAGAAAAGGCCTGTGCCCAGCAGTGGTCTACAGATAATACCCACGACACGGTAGAAATCCTTGTGTGGGGCGTCGTTTTATTAAAACAAAAAAATCAAACAAAACAGAAATATTGCATGTTCGTTTCAATCACACCAAACTAATAATCTTGTTTTAAAACGGTGACGGAATTTAATATAAATCAAATAAATAAAATGGTCTTCTTGAAAATATAGTGATTTGAAGGTGGCAACCGGTGCTAGTTGTGTTTTTGACCACATTGATAACAAGTAATGTTTTTTCTTGGTGGAGCCAATCGGTCTCTATAAGTTAATTACGTAGTACCACGCTCTCCCAGAATACCAGCAAGAAGTAGCAACGTTATGTCACTATTTTTCATGGATGAATGACGAGCACCGTAAACCCAAGTTCCTACTCTTCTCCCTATCTAAACTTTTTTGGTATGGTACTACTCACTCATCGTCCAGTGCCCCTGGGGAGAGGGGGCGAAAAGTATGCTGGAATCTTAGCAGCTAAAACCACCAGGGTCGTCATCTTCAGTACCAAATTGTATGCTGGAATCTTAGCAGCTAAAACCACCAAGGCGCCATTTTCAATACCACTAGCCACGCTAATATACCCTGGATTAATAAGTTAGATGTTTTTCATCCTTGACAACTAAATTGTAAGTCATGTCAATTGAGCGAAATACGTCGCATAGTACCTTACTTAATCATTATAATTTATTCCATATTATGAAATCAAAGCTATTAATATACCAACGAGTATATTCAGCAAATCTTATCATAAGATTCGAGTTCATCAGTGAAAGTTCACACTTTGAATGGGTTCAGTGTGAACTGGAGCTCTGAATTTGCATGTGAATGTATATTTGACAATTCCACTTCGAGATAACTTAAAGTTAGACAATTGAGTTTAGAATACGTGTATTTCCCTCTCAACTATGATTATAATGTTCTATGTAACGGCTAATTGGAAGAATTAAAAATGAAATACAGTTCAAGTGATGCCTTTCTTATCTTCTTACAAAATAACATTGTAGCTATTTATTTTGCCGTAATTGAATTATTGAATAATTTTTTTGCGCAGAACCCTAATTATTTATCTAAGATAAAAGTAGCCTACGTTATTTCTTACAACATCAGCTATCTGTCAGTGAAAGTCCCGTAGAAATCGGTCCAGCCGTTTCGGAGATTAGCGGGAACAAACAGACAGACAGACCGACAGGCAGATCGACAGACAAACAGACAAAAAATTAAAAATCGGTTTTTTATTGTAGGTACCGTATATACTTTCATATGCATTTAGTAAAAAGTTGTTATTTTTACATTACAAACAGACACTTCTATTTTATTTATTTGTATAGATAGATTGCGCTACACACTTAATTATATATTCTGTCATTAATTATTAATACTATAGTAAATATATAATTACTAATCTAGTCGTAACTGTCCGTGACTTCACAATAATTAGGCCCTATCAGAATACCTACTAACGCTGCAGCATTTAGATGTTGCAGCACAATGCTGAGATAGGAGCCTATTTTGGCCTCGTAACATGTTTCCTTTTATTTGTGATGTTTTTTTGTAATTTAATATTTTCATAGTTGTGCGAGACTGTAATCAATGTTTCTTTCATATACTTCTTTACATATAGGTCGTAATGGCAAAAGAAAACCACGCTGTTCCTTCAACCTAACTTGCACTGGGGCCGTAGTATTTGCTCGCCCATTCTCCACATCATCGATAGGTGGGCCTCATTCTTTTGCGTGGCCTGGCCAGCTGCACAACGCTCTAGACCTTTGCCCTAAACCTTTGTTTTATATCCAAATCTAGTAATTTACATAATTTGCCCTCACATTATAAACTAACAACCTTACAGTATCTCTAGACTAGAATTCCTTCGTAGCCTACGAAGCAATAACCAGTCTTCTTCTTCTTCTCTTAGATTATGGCTTCTGTAAAATATCTTCCACAATTTCGCCAATGTCAAATATAAGGCAACGTCGTACGGTGTTTAGATTAATAAATCTTTACATATTCATAAAATATTAAAAAAAATCTAAAAAATATGTCGGAAACGTATGGTTCAATTCATAACAAGTCAAGGGATATTAGTGACTGATAACTCAATATGAATACTTAACATCTATGTAAAAAAATGTTAATATGTTGTGAACATGTCATAAGTATAAACAGTCTTGTAAACGAAAAAGTATCACGAATTTGTAATAAAAAGCGAGCTTCACTCGTGATATAAGTATTGCCATTTTCAATCTTCCAAAAAAATCACACCTGGTACATGAATCACACTAAAATCTGACCAAATATGTTTGAATGAATTTATTCTATAATAATAATAAATAATAATTTCGGTCGAATGAAGTCCACTGCTGGACACAGGCCTCCCCCAAAGATCACCACAACCGACCGATATGGGTGTGTTGTGGGCTCATTGGGGGGTTTTGCCGTAATCGTCACGCTTGGCAGACGGGTTGGCGATCGCAGTTGAGTTGTTAATGTACTTGAAGAACGCTGCTGCCTATCCTCCAGCCAATCCCTTAGTCGACTTTTACGACACCCACGGGAGGAGATGGGGTGGTGATATTATGAGCCGGCACCACACGGATTTATTCTATTCTATGGAAAATCTTAGTTTTGTGGTATAAAAGGTGGCCTTTTTATTTTTGTTCATCTAGAACTAAATATGCTATTTTACTTCTTTGCTACGCGTTAACCAAATCTGTTCCAATGTAACGAATTGATATAATTAAGAAACAAACACCCAAGTATTAATAAAGTTAGAAAGTGAGATTAAATTAGGTTTTACTTGGCATTCTCCTTTTCAAGTAGATCACCAATATCTTCGTCTATTGATGCTATTACATATATCCGGTACTAGCAACACAACAGCTATCGCGCATCTAAGGATTCCCATTGGAAAAGACCCTGAAATTGAAAGCCGAGGATGCAATTTTTTGTTCATTGGTCGTCCAACGGAGTGTGCGTCAGCGATCTTCGCCTGCTTAATCGCAAATATTTGCAAATACGTAATACCAAAATGAAGTTTAAGAACGGTGTCTGCGCGATTTACGCCGGTCGCAAAGCGTCTGCGACTTACGTAATCAGAGCGGCTTTGTACGGGTGCATTTACTAATAAATAAAATTAAGAGTGCGCTTAGCAAGAAAGCCGTGACGCGGACGGCGTGCCGGCCGGCCGTCCATTTCGCTGCGAGCGATTTTTTGGTTGCATGTAATTCTTAATCAGTATCTTTCTTAACATCCTAAAGTATTAATTTATATGATATAGTGTAGATGACAAATTAATCTATATTAAATGATAAGGCAACTAACATATTTATATGAATGAGGATTAATAACGAGTTGGAGAAAATAGCTTCGCAAATAACCTATCGTGTTTTACTAATCTGTAATAGTTAAAAATAGCTGTTCTGAATGAGACCTAACATTTTCTTGTGCATTGCTTTGATGTAGATATCTTAGGAGATTTGGCTGGCCATGTAAGTGTATGGAAAGAGTTTTTTTTGAAAAAAAAATCGTCATAGTCAAGCCATTTTGAAAAAAATATTTACAAATTATATACAACAACCTTTCTCGTTTATCGTTCTCTCTATAAGTGAAAACCACATCCAAATCCGTTGCGTGGTTTAGAAGTAAGCGGAGAATCAGGGAGCACACAGCGACTTTGTTTTATACTATTTAGAGAAGAGATACCCTCCACAGACTGCAATCATGCCTCGAACTATAAAATTGTGTTGCTCTCATGTGCACTAAATTCTTCATTGTCTTCCAATCCTGACAAAGATTCGTCATTACTATCTTCTTCTCGAAATACTGCTCGAGGAGATCAGCCAGTGCGCGTGCATTCACCAAATATTAATTTAAAACGAACAAATTTAAATACCACAACCGAAAAATTGGTTACACAAAGCGTCATTATTGGGTAATTATCATCCATACTCACATATAAAATATGCAGTGACCAAGTGCGGAGTGCGATCTGGAGGACTCACGGCGTATATCTCGATAATACATCTGTAGGAAGGTACCTAGAGGGGTGAGAGCCTGAGTTGCACCAACACAAAAATTATTACAAAAGTGTAGATCATGTGGTATTGTTTACACGACATCGCCGTCTGCCGGGTTAACTATGAACATTTGTCAAAAAATATGATAATATATACTTTATCGGATGAAATTGAAGCCACTATAGCTTTCTAGCTAACATTCAAGCAACGCACGATTGTTATGTTAGGTATATTAGGTAATCTAGAAGAGACGCAGCTAATAATATCTTACTTCAATTCAATTCAATTCTTTATTGCAAACATGTGGTATAAGATCTTATGTTTAATGTTAGAAGTCCCAAAACATGTAAGAGCACTGCAATATGCTAAAGCTAGATTTTATACAAAAATAAACTTAACTTACCACTTAGTACCATCATCTTTGCTGCATGTCGCTTTAATCGCGGTAAGACCGATCATGAGTTGTAAAAGCAGCTGCGCACTTATCTTCCGGCGAATGTAGACACTCGGCTACGAGCCTACCAGTTTTGGTAAGTGTCGTATAAACCGGGAGAAGATGTTTTGACAATCTCCAGCCTTCAAGGTGTGGACTGCGGGCGGCAAATTTAGGGCAATCAATCGGCCAATCAAAGATAGGACTGAGACGTCGACACGGCCTGTTCCCGGTGACAGAATGTTCGAAGCAGCATCGTGATGGTATTTTCAAGCGGAAAGCGGAGGGCAAGCATGTGGATTTCCCCATGACATAAAAGCTAATAATAACTTCCACACTTCATCAAATCGAGTGTTTGAAATTGAAAAGTCAAGCGCAACTTGTTCACTTTGGGCCTTAGAGTAACATGTCATGTAGGCCTCCGTAAGCTGGCTTAGTGGTAGCAAGAAATAAAAAAACCATATACTCTCTCTCCGTGGGTATCGATATAAAGTAAAGGACTATATCAAAAGGATGAGCAGGAATGTCTTCCAGTGGGTTAATAGCAAAATACTGCGGTCGCCGGGTTGGTGGCCAAGCATACGAGGGCGGCACTGAAAATTTCGGGAATCAAGGAAGTGACACAACATTACTATTTAAAAATGTATTTATTGCTTTTCGAAGTATTCTCCGCGAAATTTGACACATTTTTCCATAGGATGGAACCAATAATTGAAGCAACCATTCCATTCGGAAGTTGGGGTCTCCAAAATGGCCGTTTTGTAGGCGTCCACAGCTTCTTTAGGTGATGAAAATCTCTGTCCACGCAATTTATTCTTTATTTTAGGGAAAGTATAGAAATTATTAGGGCTTAGGTCGGGGCTGTACGGCGGATGGTCTAATAATTCTATGTTTTCTTGCTCTAAAAACTCTTTTGTTCTGTGCGCGGTGTGAGAACTCGCATTGTCGTGATGGAGGATGATGCGGCGGTTGCAGTTCTCTCTACGGAGTTCAGAAACGACCTGTGGCAAACAAATGCTAGCATACCATTCTGCATTAACCGTTCTTTGTCCCTCAAGAGGAATAGTCGTAACATGGCCGGTTTTGGAGACAAACGTGGCCACCATTTTTTTTGCAACACTCCGTGAACGAACAATTTTTGTTGGCTTTAACTCATTTTCGAACACCCAAACTCATGACTGGTTTTTTGTTTCGGGTTCGTACGCATATATCCAGGATTCGTCACCTGATACGATGTTGTATACAGCATTTGAGGATCCTGCGTGGAATCTTTCGAGAGTTCTGACGCACCAAGTAACGCGAGCCGCTTTTTGCTCTTCACATAGCAAATGCGGTACCCATCGGGAAAACAACTTTTTTACACCTAATTGTTCATGCAAGATTATTTGTATTTGACTCATGCCAATGTCTAAAGTTGCCTGAATTTCGCGGTATGTCACATGTCGATCTTCCTCAATCAGCTTACGCACAGCATCAACGTTTTCTTGGGTGACTGCAGTTTTTGGACGACCTTGACGAGGATCATCACTGAGCTTGACACGTCCACGTTGAAATTCAGCAAACCAGCGATAAATTGTGGTTTTGGATGGGGCTTCATCACCAAATGCAGAAATCATCCGGTCAACACACTGTTTTTGTGTTAAACCACTTCGAACGTCATAATAAATCATCACTCTTGAATTTTCTCGAGTAAATTCCATTTTCTCAACCACTAAACAAGTTTGACAAAACCTTGTGACAAGACCGTGAATCTTTTTTTAAATAAATAAATGGTATTCGATTTGTTAAACCAAGGAGTTTTCAATTAAAAAGATTTTAATATGACAGGAACAGTGGAAATATTCCATTCCCGATACTTTTAGTGCAGCCTATGTAGTTATTATAGCGTTTCCTTTCAAACTTTCATTGTAGTTATTGAGAGGCCAATGTTTAAGAGTGGTTTTACTGCTTTTACTTGTAAATCGTCATTGTATCACACACGGCACATAACCGGTCGTCTTATGGGGTAAGCTTTAGGATGACCTAACCCGATCCGTGTGGTGTCCGGATTAAGAATATAGCACAATTCCATCTCCTCCCGTGGAGGTCATAAATGGTGACTAAGGGACTCTAAACCAGAGGGATGGGCAGCAGCGTCCTTTCTGTGGAACAGTAGCCATTTTGCGCTCACTAACCCGTCTGCCAAGCGTGAGTACTAGCAAATTCCCCCCAATATGATGACACAAGTTGTGAAAACCTACGGGGGCGGCCTATGTTTAGTAGTAGACATTGTATGGCCGATATGATATGATGAACCTGGTATACATTTTTTTACTTTTCTCATAAATACTGTAAGAAAAACCTGAAATCATGCATCATGTTTATTAAAGTTCTACCATTGTGTAACAATTTTACTGTTATTTGTGTTAATAAAATTTCAGCGTCGAAAATCTTCCAAAGTCTCACGAAATAAGGTCACATATAAATAAATAATTGGGATAGACTGCCTCAGCCGAGTGCCGAATTAAATATTCATGGCAACACTGGAATACGGATAGAGCTTACCACTATTTTTACCTGCTCTAACATAGCCTTTAGAAATTTTGCTACTGATCTTCGATTTGGCAACAGGTATTTATTGTTTAGGTATGCATTACAATTCTGTGTTAATTTATATTACAATGACTTGATCTGAATTTGAACTAATCTAATAGTTTTGCTTAATAGGTGTTGTTGTTACGGTAGCACGCATGTGGTCACGCGCTGCCGTGGGACGCTTTGGGGGACCTTTACAATCCCCCCGGGGGGGTGACCACTTTACAGCCACCCTCTCCGAGATGTGCCTATAGGCGTGGCACGTGGCGCGGCTCTAGTGTGATCATACGAGGAACTGGAGCCTCCCTTAGGTGCCGAAGATGACCGCTGGACCGATTTCCACTAGGCACCAATAAAAAAAAATTAAAAAAGGTGTTGTCGTTATTGGTTATGTTTTAACTGTTTTGTTCTATAATAGGTACGAGTTTATCTCTAGTATGATCTTACGAGGACCTGGAGCCCCCATTCGGTGCCGAAAGTGACCGCTCCAGTGGTTTTAGCCGGTAGGAGTCCGGTATACCCCTTCGCCCTTCCCCGGGGCGAAAGAAATTCCAAGTAGAATTTCCACTGGACTCCAAAAATAAAAAGGTACGAGTTTATGTCAGACGCATCATATCATTTATGTTTAGGGTATCAAACATCCGAATTAAAAAACGGCGGAACCCTTATAGAATCACTCGTGTGTCTGTCTGTCTGTCATGTCATGTGTGTAATGCTACCCAGGACTAGTCCTGCGAGGCACCACACTGCGCTCGTCACCTTGAAACAATACACTGAAAAAATGCTAGGTACCTATATATGTAGTTACATAAATTCATCTTACTCGTAACTAAATGTTTTTGTGGTGGTTACTAAACTCCTTAGTAGTACCGTAAGTTTAGCTATATTATATTAACTAAAGAGTTATATGTAACTAAAAAGTTTTGTCACCGTTTAGTTTACCCATTTTTTTGTGTAGTCTCTTATGCCCTGTTTATTTCAATAGCTACAGTGCCCTCCAAGTCGGACACAGTTATGTCTAAAGTTTAAACATTACTGATTGGCAGCAGAATATTTGGCACTGTGGTGGTATCTATCTAGCCAGATTCTTGTAATAAGAGACCTGCCACAAGTAAAAGAGACAAGCATAGTTAGTTAGTTGCTCTGTTTTAATACACCGACAATTCGTCGATGACGTAACTTACTACTATAATGGTGATGGCCAGCGGTTTTGGCCATCAAGAGAAAACATGAAATTGCATATTTTTTTAAATAACATTTGCTTATCAAAATGGACGGTTGTGACCGCAAGAATGTAGCGTAAATATTTAATTATTTTAATAAACATATCAGTAAATACAGATGTTTTCAAAACAAACTTTTATTTGCAATTTTCGTATTCTTCTCGGTGAACCCTTTCATTTGATACCCATATCATGGGGATCAAATGACAGGGGCATAAAAAATAACTGGTCCGCCATCTTTGGGAGTCCACCGTATTGGATTTAGAATGACATCACTTAGCTAATCATACATTGTTATTCAAACTAAACTTGTATACAATAATTCAGCTCAATCGGTTGGGGATTCATCACATCATCACATCGGCCATTTATACGTCCACTACTGAACAAGGGCCTCTCCCATCGATTTTCACAGCTGTGTCATCATTTTGGGGGGTATTTGCCAATACTCACCACGCTTGGCAGGCGGGTTGGTGAGCTCAGTATGGTTAGCGTTTCACAGGAGGGAAGCTGCTGCCCATCCCTCTGGTCTAGATTCCCTTAGTCGCCTTTTACGACATCCACGGGAGGAGGTAGAGTGGTGCTGTATTCTTAAGCCGGAGACCACACGGATTGTGGGGCTTACTGTATTAAAATTCAGTTGCAAGATTTGACCCATATTAACAAGGCAAGTTAAATAAAAGCTTGTAAAAACGATTGGACGGGACGGTTGTATACTTGTACATTAAGAAAAGAGAGTAAAGTATATATCTATCAAGATAAAAATATTATTATTCTAATATCCTGAGTACGCTAAAGATCCGGAGTAGCTTACAGTATATAAAACGGCATTGCCGTTATCTAGGCACAACTCCAAACCGCTAATGAGAAATTCTCATTAGGAAAAAAGTAGAATGATCATGAAATGAACATGTAGGTGTTATTATAAGTACTGTATATTTATTTTATCTTATTGCTCATTTCAAAAGTTTATTTCCTATTCAAATAACAATAAGAAGGGAAAATATAAATAAAAACTGCCTTCAAGTTCGCAATCTGTGCGCAGGGTACAATACAAGCCGTTCGACTTTCGAAGACGCAAGGCAAAAATCTTTTTTTTGGAGACACTAACCAACAATACCTACATTTTTGTGGGCATAAGAAAAGCCGCCCGGGATTTGAATTTAAATAAGTACTTTTGTATGTTTTTTGATTTCGCACGTCATTGTATAAGAACGTTCTTTTTTGGCCTTAATACAAATGAGTTCTGGGTTTAAGTGGACTTTAATTTATATTTTTTGTATATAAGTGGTTTTCTATGAGTACGAAATAAGTGAAGCATTGTACTAATGTACTCGGTGCTACCTATTGTTTGCAATGAAATCAGTCCTATAAGTTTCCGTATCGACAATTATGTCATGTGCCTATACTTATATTATGTAACTAGCTGTATCCCGCGGTTTCACCCGACATTTAATTTAAAATATATTGGATTATTTATCAATAATTACTATATACGTAGTATATATTATATAAGATTTCATGGGTTTTCATTTTTTTTCATGGAACTCTAGTTATTGAACTAAAATTAGCCTAAGTTGCTCCTTATATAACATCAGCTATCTGCCAGCGGAAGTCCCGTTAAAACTGGTGCAGCTGTTTCGGAGTTCAGCCGGAACAAACAGATAGACAGACAGACAAATTATAAATTGTTATTTTGTTATAATTCCAGTATATACTTTCATATGCATTTAGTAAAAAGCTGCTGTTTGACAATACAAATAGACACTTCAATTTTATATATTTGTATAGATATGTAGCGCATAGAAAACACCGTAGCATCGTTTGTAGTTGCGGTCCGTTTTCATAGGTGACCATCTACAGCAACTTGTATATAGGTCTACAACATAGGTATATGGTATAGATTTCCGATAAAGAACAGGCCCTTTCTTCCCGTGGACAAGAGTTAAAAGACAGTAGATAATAGGTAGCAGATTCTGCCGTTACATAAATAACTAATAGTGCTATCACCTAAGCTGTTTTTATAAGTCTAGATGCGTTGCCCGCGCTCTACGATGGTCACATGAAAGCAAGGTAATTGCCCGGAGTTCACTCAGTCACGCACCGACCAGTCTCGTGGCTAAACGTGACATAAGCGTAGTTCAGCAACATATTGCGAAAATATAATGCCATCCTGGGTTTATATATGATGCACGAAGTATGCTACAACTGTGGGAGAATAAGATTTTTTATTTCACAAAATACAGTCTCGCTTGCACAACCATGTTGTGAGAAAGAAGATACAAAAACAACAACAGTAAAAGAGATAGCTATCTAGGCGAACCGATTGCGAGGTGCTACAATTGGGGGAGTTTTGGTTCTTACTTTTGGCACGCATGTAACATATCTACTTCTTTTTAATATCATTGGAATTCCCATTATAATAAAAGACAAACGTCAATAATCGCCAAAGATTAGATAGAATTGTACTATTCGTCCACATAAAGTTTACTAACTGTCTACCTAAAATCACATTCGTTAAGGTCCCTGGCAATAAATACAACCTTTAAAAACAATCTAAATAAATGTCTACCCTAATATCAAATTGAAAACGAACAATGCGGTACCAACAATACCCCAAGAGTGTAATTAAAGCGATACGATTAGATTAAACCAAACGGGAGGCTCCTAAAGGCAACATTATGGATTCCTTCCATAACAATGATTCTCGCGCAGCTTTGAGCAAAACAACACTGTTAGTATAAAGCGGTATTTTGATATTTAATTTTAAAATGATATTTCTTATGCTACCCAGATTTTTTGAACATATTAATAATCATCATGTCAGTCAAAAGACTAGACTTTCACTGTACCCTATTTACGCATGCTCACTCACTATGAAACTCATAAGAAAGCTCAAGGTCACTCAGCAGCGAGCTATGCAAAGAGCTATGCTTGATATGTCTCAACGAGATCGAATCAGAAATGAAAAGATCCGTGGAAGAACTAAAGTTGCCGACATAGCTGAAGAGAGTTAATATTTATATCAGATAATGTTTATCTGTATTCTATTTAATTATTTATAATTATGTAAGTATTATATAGTATCTATTATATATAGTATATCTATCTCTATCTATAATTTATCTATCTTAAGCCAAAGGTTAACTTGTAGAGATGGCATTAAGTTCACCTTGTGTATACTCAATGTACATAAAAGTTTAAATTAATAAATTAAATATTAGCAAACTGAAGTGGCGATGGGTGGGGAACATTGCTCGTAGAACTGATGGCCATTAAAAAGGCTAAAAAGGTTCTTAGATTGGAAGACCGCGCACCGGAAAACGCACCGTGGACTCCAATAAGGTGGACAGACGACCTGTTGAAGGCTGCTAGGAGTCGTTGGATGCGGGCGGCATGTAATCGCTCGTTGTGGAAATCTTTTGGGAGGCCTTTATTCAGCAGTGGACATCTTTTGGCTGTTATGATGATGATGACGATATTTACACGACAAATACGACACAAGGAGGTGTTTAAAAGAAGAAAATAGAAGCTTTCATAGGGTATATGGCCCAAGCTATCGCTACTAATGGGCTCCTAAAAATACACGCCATGTCCAGGATTATTATTACTATCTGCATAAAGCTCTTGACCTAGCCGCCTAACGTGAACCTCTTTAGATAATGATCTGGGCTCTCCGCCATTAGGCTATTGGTCTTATCGACAATCGGCACAATGGTATCATAGTCCAATCATCCCATGTCAACGACCTCACGTGCCAAGTCAAGATGCTTAATTAATCTATCCTTCTCGACTTTCACAACATGCTTGTGTTCGGGATACTAATAATGAACAAATTTTGCGATGCTCTACTCGGTCTATCACAACTATATCAGGTTTATTGGCTATAATTATGTTGTTTAGCTGAAATATGTATATCACTTTTAGTAAAAAAATACTTGGCATAATTGGATACGAAAGTTACCATAGTTTGATATAATATTATATTTATATCTAGTAATGACATTGTTACGGGACTGGAAAGACAATTTGTCGCCAACAGTTCTCGGCCAATACATTAGTCATGTGTCACGGCAGAGTTTAGTTGTATGGTAAAATAATGTAATATCGTGCATGTGATCATACGAGGACCCGGACCCCCTTTAGGTGTCGAAGATGACCGCCCTAGTGATTTTAGCCGGTAGGAGTCCAGCATGCCCTTTCGTCTTTCCCCGGGGCGGAGGAAGTTTATGATGAATTTCCACTGGGATAAATAAAAAAGGTAGTGACAAATGAAGCTAATAAAAGCGTGTTAAAAAAACGAAGATACGATACAAAAAGATTCACATAATCTTGCAACATATTGTATCATCCCAAACTAAACTATAAAAATACTAAACTATAAAAAACTACGAAAGAATCCATTTTCTAGTCATAAATTAACGTAATATATTATAATAATGGTATTTTTTGTGACTAATATTATAATCCGATGTGTGCGACCCAGTTAGGGCATTCATAAATAAAACGGTTTATTATTAACTCTCACGAAAGTAGGACAAAGTAACAAGTGGTTCCTTTTAATCATGTTGGATTTTTTTTTACCGTTTTTGCGATATTATTTACTGTGGGTCTTGAGATTGTTAAACCTTTTATGAAGAACTTACGTGACTGTTCGTGTTAATCGTTCTCGTACATCGATGATACCGTATCTTGATTTACGGTGAAATTTCTCATCGTAATTATCAGCCTAAGAACGTCCACTGCTGAACAAATGCCTTTAGAGAATGCCTTATGGCATTAAGTTCACCTTGTGTATACTCAATGTACATAAAAGTTTAAATAAATAGATATAAGATTAGTAAACTGAAGTGGCAATGTGTGGGGAACATTGCTCGTAGAACTGATGGCCGTTGGGCTAAAAAGGTTCTTAATAAGAAGACCGCGCACTGGAAAACGCAGCGTGGTATGACCTCCAATAAGGTGGACAGACGACCTGTTGAAGGTCGCTAGAAGTCGTTGGATGCGGGCGGCATGTAATCGCTCGAAAGTCCCTGAGTCACCTTTTACGACATCCTCTGGAGGAACTTGAGTGGAAATGTATTCTTAATGCGGGCACACCGCTGTGACTGCCTCGTCGTCTGTATATGTCCACCAATTATCTGGAACCGCTGATGCTTACATGGAACGTGGGACCCAGAGACTGTTTGATGTGATGGCTGGTGATACTTGACACAAGAAAATATGCCACGACTTTTTACAAACTTAATTAAGAAAAGGCCCGGTAACTTTTTGGTCGTCCAAATTGAATACAAAAATATATCCATACACGCAAACAACTCTGTAAATCATACGAAAACTTGTACCGCGTGGGGATCGAACTATTGACTCGTACAGTTGAAAGCCTTAGCCACTGCACCAAACGTTGGTTTAACATGGATCTTTCAGTTTTGTGCTCACAATGGTTGAGTGCATCTTTATATGTAACTTTTGCGTAGATGGACGTAGTGGCTTGGAGCGTCGTGGTCGCCTGAAATATCGCGGTGGCCTGGATGTTTACGAATCACTTCTGAAGCACTAGGTTGTGGGTTCAGTGGGGGACCCAGCGAGGAAGTTCGCAGTCTCTACTTGGGGGTCGTGCGGTTCATCGCCCTCTGCAGGGCCCGTGTATGGTCATCTCGGCTGTCACAATCTTCATCAGAAACAATCTTCACGGTCTGCAGCGCAGAGTGGCTATACGGATCGCACGGGGATACAGGACAGTGCTACGTGGCGACAACTCCCCTGGCACGCTTTCTGCCTTTCAACATGGTTACGGAGATAAATGCATGGTTCTATAGTTAGACACGCTCCTTCTACCAAATCAGCAAAAGCGTGCCTTAAAGGGGCGTTCGACAGATTGAGGGGGCTTGGTCGACGGTGCGCACTCGACATGTGGTGACAACACCTGCAGTTGCAGTTCGCGACCAAGTGCATCGTCAAAGCCATCCTGCCGCTCTACGTAGCCTGGCTCAGAAGGAACGAGTGCATCACCTACCGCCTGCTGCAGGTATTCCCCGGTAAAACGGCGGCGCGCACATGTCACCAAATTCGCAGCACAGCGCACACAAGGGCTTGGATCTTGGATCCTTTACAATTCTCCCCGAGAAATGCCTGGGGGATGACCTATTTACAGCCACCTTCCTTCCGTTAGAGGCGGTCATGACTTTTGTCATCCCCTCTGAAATGAGCCTAAAGGCGTGGGCTTCAATGAGCGACTCTAGTGTGATATAACAAGGACGTGGAGCTCCTCTTCGGTGCCGAAGATGATCCTCCAGTCACTAGATGGTAGGAGCCCGGCATGCCCTTTCGCCCTTCCCTATGGCGGAGTAAGTTCATGATGAATTGCCACTGGTGACCAATAAAAAACGTTTGTGGATTCAAAAACTGGCATGTACTATGACTTTTAAAATCTAATATATGAAGACTTTATTGGATAATATATGACTTTAGGTGAAGGAAAACTCCGCGAGGAAACCCTGGTGGTCTGGTAGTCTGAAATCACCAACATTCATTGAGCAAACGTCACCACGTTTACGTTTACGTGAGCACTGATCACCATCAGTGCTCGTGCTTTCAGTGTATGAGAAGAAGCCTTTGCCCAGCAGTGGGCCTGTTACAAGCTGATATAATTTATAAACTTTCATTAATATTGTAGCGGTTAACAACTTTGTATCTGAATTCATCATATCGTATATGAATGTGTATTTTAATATTACTTCTCCTACACTACAAAGGTACCTAAACTCAAGACATTAATGCTGGTACAGACAATTAAATAACAATACAGAGATATGCTCGAATACGTAATAAACTACTGAATATTTTATGCGTTTCGCAACCCCACATCATCATCACGACACCATGTTTCTTTTCTACAGAATCGCTGTAGGCAAATTGCAAAAATAAATCTTGTAGATAAGCAAAACATCATACATAATCAGTCCATTACTGTCCCATTGCTGAACATGGGCCTTTTCTCACCACGAGAAAAGTTAGGCCTTAGTCCACCACGCTGGTTTATTGCGGGTTTGCGGACTACACACGTCGTTGAGAACATTTCGGAGCCCTCTCGGGTGTGCAGGTTTCCTTACAATACATTCTTTCATCGTTAACACAAGTGTTAATCAAATTCTGATCTGCACATGAATCCGAAAAGTCAAAGTGGCACCTTAAAGTCAAAGGTCACCAGACTCAGACCCTCCTGTATGGAAGGCAAGCGTTCAACCGTTAAGTTATAACTGCTTTAAACACCATAATAAATGCTGAAAAAACCATGATGAGAAGTTAATTCTACAATATTCTATTACTATACATACATAGGAATTGATTTAACCCATAGGGAAAATGCCTCAGTAGGTCAACAGTTTTCGACCGAAAACTTCTAGTAATTAGTGGGTTCAATCAATTTGTAAGCGGTTTTCTATCGCCAAGTTTCTCAACAATTCATTTAAGGACCGCCTTTCCGTCTGATCGATTATTAAAAGTTAAATTTTCAGGCAAAGTTGCGTTATTTGAAAAAGGGATTTTACGAAAACTGGGGAAAAATATCTTGCAGCATGATAACTTCCCTAGCCTGCCTAAATGCAGTGAATCGTGTCTTTTCTTTTGAGCGTGGGATTTCTGGAAATTTACAGGTTCAACCATTCATTATAGCGATCTTTCAGTGACCCATATTCAACAGAACGAATACTACATTATGAATAAAATTATATTTATGTCTGACTAGCTGCTCCACTAAAATGTAACATGATATTGAATGCATATGTTTCTAACGCCAAACACAAAACAGAACGTTCAACGGTCCGTTTGGTATATTTTAAGCAGTTTATTGGGCTGATAGACAAGCCAAACAATACGAACTTCATAGATCTCACTAATCGTTACTAAAAAATATGCAATCCTCTGTTTTTTACAAATCAGCGTTGAATACCAAATAAAATCCCCAATAATAAAGTTTTCATTGAAAAATCATATAATTTATCCAATTTACTTCGAAAAGTCTACAGCACGATACATCACATCCATACAGATCCACAGATTATACAATAAAC
The DNA here is from genome assembly GCA_947459985.1 of Diloba caeruleocephala. Taxonomy (NCBI): domain Eukaryota; kingdom Metazoa; phylum Arthropoda; class Insecta; order Lepidoptera; family Noctuidae; genus Diloba; species Diloba caeruleocephala. Next base: position 22,353,659 of record OX381610.1, read on the forward strand.
CGATAAGTCAGGTACTATGTATGGGTTTTTCATAGATTGAATATGCTTACGTTTGACCACTACATATGGTATTTGTGGATTACGAAATACCATTCGATTCCAGTAAAACCTGGGCGTTTGGATACTTAGCATCAGTGTCGTTCACTACTGTACAACGGCCTCCCCAATAGATTTCCGCAATTGTCTCATAAATTTGACAAAGTTTGCCAATACCAATACTCACCACGATTGGTAGGCGGGTGGGTGAGCACAGTATGGCTACTATTTAGATACTTATTTCTTGCCACAACAACGAAAAAGTTACACTAATATAGAAATTTACTGTGGGAGACTGGTGCCTAAACTAGGTTGAAGCCTGTATTTCAGGTCACCAGGCCTTCTACCCCAGAAGTCCAATTTCATAGTCCTTTCATAAACAGTGCCAAGTGAAAATTTTCCATTTTCTTGTTCTTCGTGTATCTGCTTCTATCAAGTTTTTTTTCTCTTGTTAGGGTTCTCTTGATGAATACTCTCCAATACGTTGCTAGACCTTTATCAGGCCTGATACTTGTTGATTTTTGCCTTTATTCCCAGTACTCATCTTGCACCCCATGAATGCGCACTTTCACTGCAGACAACATGTGTAAATTATGGCTTTGATACACCCATTATTGACGATTTGTCAAAATTTCTCTTCAAGTTTTCATATTTTTGTTGCACATTCAATTAAAATCCAATTCAATTTATTCATTGCACAGAAGAGACACTGCTGCCCTTCCCAGTGGATAAGATTGACTTATTCGCCTTTTACGATATCCACGGGATAAGATGGAGTGGTTCTAACGGTTACGGGGATAAAAATAAAGATAAAGATAAAAATATGTTTTATTCATTTAAAACTATTTATAAGCACTTATGAATAGTCAGACTTTAGTTGCCGCATTCCAAGGTGTAGATTTCTTATGGAGAAGAACGGGTAAGAAACTCCACTTTTTAAATCATATGTGGTACGATGCTTTTTTTAACTATAATGTTCTTTAAATGATAATTACTAAGAATATGTTATATTAATCCTACCAAAATTAAGATTCAATATGATTATCATCATCATCATCCTTTCAGTCCAAAGACGTCCACTGCTGAACATAGGCCTCCCCAAAGATCGCCACAACGACCGGTCCTGCACTTCTCGCATCCACCGGATTCCCGCAACCTTTACCAGGTCATTGGTCCATCTCGTGGGGGGTCTGCCCACGCTGCATCTTCCGTTACGCGGTCACCACTCGAGAACCTTACAGCCCATCGGCCATCCGTTCTACGAGCAATGTGCCCTGCCCACCGCCACTTAAGTTTGACAATTCTTCCGGTAATGTCGGTTACCTTAGTTCTTTTGCGGATCTCCTCATTTTTTATATTCGATCTCGCAGGGAAACACCGAGCATAGCCCTCTCCATTGCCCTTCGGGTGACCTTGAGCCTTCTTATGAGACCTATGGTGAGTGACCACGTCTCAGAACCATATGTCATCACCGGCAACACACACTGGTCAAGATCCAATGTACAGTTTTGAAAATTACAATTCTGTGTACCCTACATCAAAGGTTAAGAAAACACAGAACGGATGTCGGGAGTTTCCCTCTGAAATGGCGTTACATAATTTTTCCGTCCTGGTAATATCCGGGTGTATATCAAAGACTCGCTGCTATCTCCGCTTGAGAAAAATTGCCCCTTCGCAATATTACAGCATAATTCTTAGTATAAATCTATACAGATGTTGTTCAACTGGCGATGGTTTATTTCGTGGCGAGTTTTTAATCGACCATTAACCCTAGAACGCTACACTCCGTTCCACGGTTAATGGTCTGTTCGTGATGTTAATTTCGTACCCATCGCCCATAGTAGAGTTGTGGAATAGGTAGGGAACGACCTGAAACTGTCTGGAACCCCTGAGTCTTAAGAAAGATAAGTAATGATAATACAATTATTTTCGTCGTGAAAAAAACTAAGAAAATCATGTACATACATAAAGTTATTTTGTGCGAATTACGTTGATGATAACCACGTTCAAACGCGTTGGTACATTTGTACCTCAGTTTGCCGATAAAGCACATAAAAAATAAGTGTATCGTTCTAGGGTTATTTATAAACGATATGCTTATTGATTATTAATTGAACAGATGTGATTCAGAAAATACTTTGCCTCTCTGAATTTGTATTCCACAAAGTACGGATTACACGTTTATCATTTACAATATCGTTATTTCAGACTCCAGCGTGTGTTGATCAGTAATAAAATGTTATGTTTTAATAAGATCTTGGTTTAAAATTATTTCCCTCTTTTTATATCTACAAAGCAAGCACATAGTTCAATATAAATATAGAGATAGTAGTAGGTAGTTTCTTACAATATGTAGATCTTCTCAATACGCCATTACTCAAGTTCAATGTTGTGTTAGTTGTATCGCCACTTGCGAAACTCGAGCGAGAATGACATCTAGTAGTTTACGAGCAGATACCTACGCACTTATGGTTTTTTTCCTCTTGGTTCTAAATTGTTTCTCTCTTTTTAGGGTTCCGAACGTTCGAAGGAAAATCGGTGGAACCCTTATAGGATTACTCGTGTGTCTGTCCGTCTGTCACAGCCGATTTGCTCCGAATCTATTGAATTCAGTACACATAGGGATTTTTGCGATCCAAATACGTACGTGTAACGTAAATAAATGAATTTTGAATATAGAGTTCCTTTTTGGGGGGCAATATAGAAAATTCAAGAATAAAGTTTTGCAAACTGCACCGTGTAATATATTAAATGGAAGGAATTGTTGTGGGGATCTCAACTGTATTTTTTATAATTTTTAAATACATCGTTTTAAAGTTATTTAAGAAAATATACGAAAATTTACCATTCTCCTCCGCCTTATCTCCAAAACTACTGAGCCTAAAATTTTGAAATTAATGTAGGTAACAATAGCTCTTTACCTATAGATTATAGAAAAACCTATAATAAGTCTATGGTCTTAAAATAACATGGTAAATCTTTCGATATTGTGCGTACAAACTTACGTTTGCGGTTGGAATGTATGGGAAAACGTGTTTTTCAACTACGATGTTAAGTTTGTTCTTGGGATAAGTTATTGGTACAAGACCGAATCCAACAATAGACAATATATTCAGCAATTTCGGAACCCTCTCCATGCGAGTTGTCTATCGGTCAGCTTCCTGATACTTCCAGCTTTACGTGAACGGGAGGGCGTACGTTGCGAGGGAAGAGTTCAGAGATGAACAGTATAATATATTAGATTCAAAGATTAAAAACGCTTATTGCGCCAACAGATGAAAAAAACAACAAAAACAGAACTCGCACTTCACCGGTTTTTTATACAAAGCAAGCACATAGTTCCGTTCAATATATATATATATAGATATAGTAGTAGATAGTTTCTTACATGTTCCTCAGTACGCCATTACTCAAGTTCAATGTTGTGTTAGCTGTATCGCCACTTGCGAAACTTAACTCGAGTGTGAATAACATCCAGTAGTTTACGAGTAGATACCTACTGGGGGACTGGTAGTTTTATATTATTTATTGCTCAATATTTTCGATGATTTGTGACTTGTTTCGAAATAAACTGAACGAAATTGGCTCTTCATTTTGCTTTAGGCATACTGATTTAATATCTAGTATTGTTGTTTTTGAACTTATCTATTATTTATGATAACTATTCTTAAGTAAAACGTGTATGACAGCAATTCTAAAATGCTATTTTTATAACCTATGGTATTGGAGACATTTTGGGTTATTTTTAGGGTTGCGTACCTCATAATTGACAAACGGAACCCTTAAAGGATCACTATGTTGTTCCTCTGTCTGTCAGTCCAAGTGTCAGGGCTCTTTTTTCAGAAACGGCTTGAGGTGTCGACATGAAATCAAAATTGAATGCTGAGTATATCTCACTCTGCTGTAGAAAATGCAAGTTTCTTGTTTAACGCCAGAAAAGGTTACGGCACTTCAAAGCATATTTTCATACTTTGTTTTATTTTTATAAAAACGTTGCCCCACACTAGGATTTCTCCTGTGTCGTGGGTGCGTTTACAGACATAAACTCTACATACAATACACCCAGACCCGGAACAACTACCTGCAGATCATACAAATATTTGTGCCGTGTGGGAATCGAACCCGCGACCCAGAGCGCAGCAGCCGACTGTATCAGCCACTGCACCAACAGTACCGTCATTAAAAATTCTACTCACTGACTGATCATTAAAATATATAAAGTACACTGCCCGGTGAAAATCTTGATATTTGGCAAGAAGTAACGTCTTGTTGTGGTAACACTTCCGTGTGGTGTCCGGATTAAGAATATAGCACCACTCCATCTCCTCCCGTGGATGTCGTAAAAGGCGACTAAGGGAATCTAAACCAGAGGGATGGGCAGCAGCGTCCCTTTTGAGAAACGGTAGCCATACTGCGCTCACCAGCCCGCCCGCCAAGCGTGCTGAGTATTGGCAAATACCCCCCAAAATGACGACACAGTTGTGAAAAACTATAGGGGAGGCCTTTGTTCAGCAGTGGACGTATATGTGGCCGATATGATGAACGTCTTGTAGCCCAAATGAATACATCTGAAAATCATTAATTTCAAATCCCGTGTGGAATTAGGATGAGACAAACTTTTATTTACAGTTAATTTCATACAGCATACTACACGGTAAAAGAAAAGCTTTTCACTTCAACGCGTACGACTAGGGATCTCGGCAATAGATAAAGCATGTAATGATACGGAACCATTTCAGTGCTTTCCGCCTTGCTACAACTGCTACTCGCACTTAACCGTCTTTTTTATATGTGGAGTAATATTAGAAACTCATTATGAATTTTCCGTGTGGTGCCGGCTCAGAATACTACCACCCTATTTCCTCCCGTGGGTGTCGTAAAAGTCGACTAAGGGATTATCCGGAGGATGGGCACCAGCGTCCTTCGAGTAGATTAACAACTCAACTGCGATCGCCAACCCGTCTGCCAAGTATGGCAAATCCCCCCAATGAGCCCACAACACACCCATATCGGTCGTTGTGGTAATCTTTGGGGGAGGCCTGTGTCCAGCAGTGGACTTCATTCGGCCGAAATGATGCTGATGATTATGAATATTCATTCACTATAAGATAGCTGTACAACACATTATCAGAACCTATATTTATAACGTAAGCGAAGGGAGGACGTTCTGTTATGCATTAAGTTGCCAGCCTGTTTTTGATCCCCAAAACGATTTCTCTAAATTACTATAGACCAGTCTTTCCCAACGTGGGCGACAACGCCCCCTTGTGGGCGCTGCAGGCCTAAAGGGGGGCGGTAAGAGACCCAGAAAAAAAGGGGGCATTGTGTAGGGCTTTGGGGTCGATTTATAATTTCATCTACCTAGCTAGGAAGACTCTTAGACACCGACTGAGCTCTCGACTCTCGACTACATCTTGTGAACATCAACTAATATTAATTAAGATACATAGGCTGCACTAAAAGTATCGGGAATGGAATATTTCCAGTGTTCCTGTCATATTAAAATCTTTTTAATTGTAAACTCCTTGAAACTGAACTTTACAAATCGAATACCATTTATTTATTTAAAAAAAGATTCACGGTCTTGTCACAAGGTTTTGTCAAACTTGTTTAGTCGTTGAGAAAATGGAATTGACTCGAGAAAATTCAAGAGCGATGATTTATTATGACTTTCGAAGTAGTTTAACACAAAAACAGTGTGTTGACCGGATGATTTCTGCATTTGGTGATGAAGCCCCATCCAAAACCACAATTTATCGCTGGTTTGCTGAATTTCAACGTGGACGTGTCAAGCTCAGTGATGATCCTCGTCAAGGTCGTCCAAAAACTGCAGTCACCCAAGAAAACGTTGATGCTGTGCGTAAGCTGATTGAGGAAGATCGACATGTGACATACCGCGAAATTCAGGCAACTTTAGACATTGGCATGAGTCAAATACAAATAATCTTGCATGAACAATTAGGTGTAAAAAAGTTGTTTTCCCGATGGATACCGCATTTGCTATGTGAAGAGCAAAAAGCGGCTCGCGTTACTTGGTGCGTCAGAACTCTCGAAAGATTCCACGCAGGATCCTCAAATGATATATGCGTACGAACCCGAAACAAAAAACCAGTCACGAGTTTGGGTGTTCGAAAATGAGTTAAACCCAACAAAAATTGTTCGTTCACGGAGTGTTGCAAAAAAAATGGTGGCCACGTTTGTCTCCAAAACCGGCCATGTTACGACTATTCCTCTTGAGGGACAAAGAACGGTTAATGCAGAATGGTATGCTAGCATTTGTTTGCCACAGGTCGTTTCTGAACTCCGTAGAGAGAACTGCAACCGCCGCATCATCCTCCATCACGACAATGCGAGTTTTCACACCGCGCACAGAACAAAAGAGTTTTTAGAGCAAGAAAACATAGAATTATTAGACCATCCGCCGTACAGCCCGACCTAAGCCCTAATGATTTCTATACTTTCCCTAAAATAAAGAATAAATTGCGTGGACAGAGATTTTCATCCCCTAAAGAAGCTGTGGACGCCTACAAAATGGCCATTTTGGAGACCCCAACTTCCGAATGGAATGGTTGCTTCAATTATTGGTTCCATCGTATGGAAAAATGTGTCAAATTTCGCGGAGAATACTTCGAAAAGCAATAAATACATTTTTAAATAGTAATGTTGTGTCACTTCCTTGATTCCCGAAATTTTCAGTGCCGCCCTCGTATAGCTCAAACTCGGTTCGATATAAAAGACCGCGGGCAATCATGTTTTAACAAGTTTTTGTTAAATAATCCGAATTGTACATTCCTATACCAATCGGCTGGTTCTATAATACTTGTTCTTGCTTGGCGAGTACGATTGGGCGTCGAATGAGATAAACGAGTTTATGCACGTTTGTCTTATTCCTGTTGGTGCGTGCTGCTTATGCAATCCTATATAAACGACGTAAATTTATTTTATTTTCATTTGCGGTTTCGCGCATATTAGATAAGCAGTACTTGATTTCAACACTTACGTATTTCTTAAAACAAAACAATGTCGGAAGTAAAAAAGAAGAGACGGCAATACTCTGCGGAATATATTAAATTCGGATTTATTGAAAATCCCACAAACCCGTCGTCGCCTTTGTGTCTTCTATGTCTAAAAACATTTTCGAACGAAGCAATGAAGCCTTCAAGACTGCAAGATCATTTGAATAAAATGCATCCAGATAAGACAGAAAAGAATGTAGCATATTTTCAAGACCTAGAGAAGAAGCATAATACTCAGCCAAGTGTATCAAAACTATTTTCGGCGGCTGCTAAGCAAGATGACGACGGACTTCGAGCTTCGTACAATATCTCTTTGTTAATTGCTCAAAAAGGCAAACCACACAACATCGGAGAAGAGTTAATTTTGCCAGCAATAAAGGAAGTAATAACTACTGTGCTTCATAAACCGGCCGCAGATATTATCCGAAAAATTCCTTTGAGTAATAATTCTGTGCAAAAACGAATTGATGAAATGGCTGAAAACATTGAAGAATCATTGTGCAATCATCTGAGGACTAGTCGAATTCTCAATTCAGCTCGATGAGTCCACTTTACCAACTAATGAAGCGTTGTTGCTATCTTACGTGAGGTTTATTAAAGATGAGAAAATACGTGAAGAACTATTGTTTGCCAGAAATTTGGAGACAGATACAAAAGGCGAAACCATATTCAATACATTGGAAAAGTTTTGTGAAGAGAAAGAGATTCCTTTGAAAAATATTATATCAGTTGCTACGGATGGCGCTCCGGCTATGACAGGGGGCCATAAAGGCTTCATAGCATACTTAAAGAATAAAATTCCAGATGTCCTTGCTATACATTGCGTTATTCATAGACAACATTTGGTTGCTAGAAACTTAAGTGAACGACTATTTCAATCACTGCAATATGTCTTCAAAGCAGTCAATAAAATCCGTAGCAGCTCTTTGAATGATAGATTATTTCATCAGCTTTGTGTTACTAATGACGAAGATTTCAACCGTTTGTTACTTCATACTGAAGTTCGTTGGCTGTCAAGAGGCAATTGTCTGATTCGATTTTACAACCTGTTTGACTCTATGATAGAGTTCTTGGAAACTAAAGATACAGAACTGCGCAACAAGCTCATAACATCAAAGAATGATATAGCTTACATGACAGACCTGTATAAAATGTTCAACGACATGAACCTCCAACTGCAAGGCGATGAACTAAATTTAATTAAAACAAAAAATGTCGTTGCTGCTTTCGCAGCCACACTGCTTCTGCACAAAAAGAATATGGGCAGACGTGAGTTTCACAATTTTCCGAATTTATTAGTATACTGCAGTAACGACGACTTGTTTGCCTACTGCCAACATTTGGAAAACCTCCACATTGACTTCACCGAACGATACCAGGACATTTTAAACTTGGAAATACCAGACTGGGCGTTGGATCCGTTTTCAAATGCCAACACAGCAATGTCACCTCAGCTGGAAGAAGAACTTATAAAATTGACAACAAACGAAGAAATAAAAATCAAGTTCAAAAATGGATATCAAGAATTTTGGCTACAAAAACCGATCCCGCAATTGTACCCTGGATTGTGGTCAATTGTTCAACGATTTTTGATAGCATTCCCATCGTCATATTTATGTGAACGTGGATTTAGTGCTGTGGCAACGCTGCTTACTAAAAAGAGAAATCGTTTGCGTGTTACCGAACGTGGCGACTTGCGGCTGTTTTTGAGTAAATTGGAACCTGATATCAACAAACTTATTGAACAGCATCAGATTCAACCTTCACATTAGTTTTTATATAAGAATTGATTATGTTTGTTTTATTTTCAATAAAAGATACTCTGTCCGAATACTATAAATTTGCGTTTCAATAATCAGTTATAAGTACTTAGCGGTTTTTAAGTATGTTTAAAAAGGGGGGCGTTAAAAAATAATTTATTCTTAAAGTGGGCAGTAGACAAAAAAAGGTTGGGAACCCCTGCTATAGACCAATGTAATAAGAGAAAACTAAGACAAATTCAAATTTTCAAAGACTTGGGAAATTACAGAGTTAATTACAAATAAAAGTATGCAAGTTTGTTCAAGATTACCTGTAAATGTTTCTTGTTCGAAATAATGTCTGAGCTTTTAACGGGTTTTTACGGTAACGCACTTTTTTAAGTATTCGTAGCTTTGAAAAGTTCTTCCAAATGCATGGTACTGTTGTCGTAGGAATTATGGTTATCAATATCGTAAAGAAATCGTAACTAAGATCGATATTTCGGTCGATTTAATATCAAATACCAGTGAACACAAATCCAAGTACTATTTCGTGTTTAAAACGATATTTCTAGTCTTGGAAGCTGACAGTGAAAATCAGCGCTCTTTATCTCAACACCTCAGCTCAGCTATAAGATAAGATAAAAATATTTTTATTCATGTAAAACCATATGCAGGCACTTATGAATAGTCAAGGCTTTAGTTGCCGCGTTCCAAGATGTTGATTTCCTATGGAGAAGAACGGGCAAGAAACTCCATAGTTACTCTTTTTAAATCATAATTAATTGGCGCTGAGTGTCAACCAAATGTCGAAGTCAGTTTTGGTACATTTTTATTGACACAAATGTTTTATTTACTATAAATATTTACACATACAATTGAAAACGGTACGATGTTGCCGACAAATTTTTGAGAGCTTTTTTCAGTTTTGAGAAATATTGAGACCCGGAACAACTACCTGCAGATCATACAAATATTTGTTCCGTACGGGAATCGAACCCGTGAACCCCAGAGTGCAGCAGCCGACTGTGTCAGCCACTGACCAACCATGCCGCCAAATCATGGCTTTTTTCTTGAGATAAATTTTAGGGACTTCCTATTTACTAAACTATTTGTATGCACAATAGTGTTCTTAAACTGCCATCACTTTAATTATATTTTCTTTAATTTTCAGGTAAGCATCAAACCAGGATATCCATACCATTTGAAGAGAAATCTACTGACGTCAGTTGTAAATAACACGGTAAACATTTTTTGCGTTTTAGTTTAACAATGGTCTAATTCCTTAACCCATTTACCAGCGAACAAATAGCAGATGGGAGTCAGTTAAATAAAGTACTGGTTTATCTTGTGTACTCTTTATATATTTAGAGCATATATAAGAAAGAAAGAATTTGTTCAGCGACAAATTGAGACATCACAAACAATAACATACTAAACAGAGAATTAAGATGCATAATTTTGATCAAAGTGTATGCCCCACAATTGCGCTAAATGGGTATCTAGATCAGCATGTGCCAGGCAGATGCCTGGCGCTGGTTTTCAACTAGACCCCCGATAAGTTATTATTTATGTAAGTATTTAGTATTCAATGATATCCATCTCTGTACAAAATATGTGCAAGAAATATTAAATAAAAATAAAATGTACGAAGCCATGATATCAAGTCAAGACTGATGTTATGATCATTCGTTCAAGATCAATGGCACATGACGTAATAGTTAATACACGACGAGTTATTTCAGTGTATAATATTTACTTGTTTAATGTTCTATGATGCATATTGAAAAATACTTTATTCATAATATACCTACTTACATAATAATATTTCATACTGTTTGTAATGCAAAAGCCAACAACCAGCCCTAAAAGTGAACAGTAAATAAATTGTCAATTACGCACTTTAGCATAAACAACACCGCGAAACTGCGAGATAAGCCAATGAGTGTGATTAAATTCTTATATTCCATATATTGAGGAAGAGCTCATTATCTACAGCTCTACTTCACGCACTGCTGGGTATAAGCCTCTTGGCTCTCGTGCTAGTCTCAGCCAGATTCAACCCGCGATGGCAATGCGGCCCACCCATCTCACCTCCGGACGTCCGATATTCCTTCTTCCAGTCTAGGCTTCCAGAAAAGCAAAGCACAACTTTATCTCAAGGTTAATCATTACGCAAATTCAAATTAGACTTCACAATACAAACTATTAAATCGAAAGCTGAAAACATTCGAAAACAGAAACAATCAGAAACGAAAATAAATCGTATCGGTAAGATTAGCGCATTGATACAATTGCAATGCAATACTACAACATTTCATCATTGGTCAGACGATTGCTATGATATAACATTATCGCTGACGCAAAACTAGGTATATCAAATAACGCCTAACTATTAGGAACACCGGAAAAGCGTGTTGAACACATTATGAGGTAAGATTTAATTCTATTGACTTAAGACATTATATTCGTGTTTTGGCGTTTAAGATATTTCTACCTGTTATTTTTATGAAGCAATTTTGGAACTACTCCAACTTTTTTATCATAATTGCAAATTCAGATACCGTCCAGAAGGATCGTTTTATTAAAACCATTTCTATTTATGGTATTCATTTATTTCTATCAGATATCTATACCTTTCGACCGTTTATTTTGACGAAGGCCTGTTACCTGTCCGAAATAGAAGACATTTTCGGGCTGATTTTGATAAAATACCTTTACTTTGAGCGACTCCGAATAATACCTTACATGTCAGGCATATACAGTCATGGTAGGGTTGCCATATTTCGGGGTAGTTTTCTTGGCCGGTGGTGCTTCATTCAAATCTATTCCGCAATCACTTCCGTTAGTAAAAATATTAATTGTGCTTAACCACGAAGTGAAGTGGTAAGTACGTGTCTGTTATTATTTACAACATAAAAAATAAAACAAGAACACAGTATATCACGTACTTCCTCCGTCCCGGGCAAGGGCGGAAGGGCATGACGGACTCCTACCGGCTAAAACCACCAAAGCGGTCATCTTCGGTACCGAAAGAGAGCTACTACTGTGCTATTAATAGCTTAGTGTAGTACGGGCTAATTTTTGTGCTGTATTGAGTAGATTTTAATTGGGATGAATATATATTATGTAGGCTTTATCAGGACGACGGGACACAGGGCTCGATAACGGTGATAAAAGGCATCCCTTTACATTTTTATTGTAAACATCTTCCTGAATTATTTACATTTACAAGTACAACTAACTATTGCAGACCTCCATCAATTGTGAGGGGCCGACAAGTTGTCTATCGCTCAAGGTTTTCTCTATTCTCTTTTGCCTAAACAAATGCCTATTGTTACCAGGCCTTTGAGAACGTAAATCGAAAAGTCGCTTGTTCTACAAATGGAAAGGAAAGAAATAAGTGAACGGAATTCTGAAGCATAGGAAAGCTAATACACTAAACGCCTTACGCCTTTTCGGTTGTGTTCAATCCAGTTACTAACGCTTATTTAGGCTGGAGACGCCTTTGTCGATCCACTCAGCTGAGCATGAGTATCTTAGGGGGATAACACACGAAGCGAGCTACGCTGTACATTAATATAATTCACGTCTGTAATCTGTGAAAGTGTATGCAGAAATTAACTGTCGTACACTCGTAATTTGGCAATTTAAGGTTTGATGATTGGGGCGAAGGAAATGTTTGATCCAACCTCGGACTGATTATTTTACAAATCATAATCATCATCATCATATCAGCTACAAGACGTCCACTGCTGAACATAGGCTTCCAATTTCCGCAATGGCTATACGAATCCAACGACTCCCAGTGACCATACTAGGTCAGAATCGTGTAGGTACGTACGTATTGAAAATTGCAAAACTAAACTGATTAAGATTTTAGGCTTTCTTTTCTACTGTTCATTTAGTTATTTTATAAAAACGTGCTGGGTCTACAATGATCCTTTTGACGTCGTCATTGTATCATTTTATTATGTCTGCGTCATATTATAATTATTATGGACATCATTTATGAATCTATCAACGTTTTAGCCAAAAACGTTAATTGCATGTAGTATCAGTGTTTGATATTTGATGGTAGGTATTTAAATTCCAATGATGTAATTTTATAATTTTAATGACATAACAATGCTTTATATGTCCAACTTAACATGCCATCATCATATTGGCCATTTATACGTCCACTGCTGAACAAAGGCCTCCCCCATAGATTTTCACAACTATGTCATTATTTTGGGGGGTATTTGCCAATACTCACCACGCTTGGCAGGCGGGTTAGAAGAAGGGACGCTGCTGCCCATCACTCTGGTTTAGATTCCCTTAGTCGCCTTTTAGGACTTCCACGGAAGGAGATGGAGTGATGATGAGACTGATGGAAATCCCTAAAAACCAGCCTAAAGCAGTGCTGACTTGGCACTTGACCTCCATCGATAAATACGAACTAATACGGTATCAACTTAATGACAATCTGCAATAATTACTATGAGATTATCTATCATCTATAAAAAGTATTGTAATAAGTTTAATATGATTGAAATATTTGGAATCCAGTCTATATAGGTAAAATTATGCAGGATCTTCATACAATTTATGTGTGACAGGCCCTTATATGTACTGTCACAGTTTGTGTACTTACACGCGTGACGTGCGTAAGCATAGAACAATATTTACTTATAATTTATCTTTGTTGGATGTCACTTGCTTTGTTTAACGTAAGATGATGATGCCTTTACGTATCAGGAATGGTTGTACTGCGAGGAAATCTATTTAATATATCTTATAGATACACGTTTCCTCACAAGACTTAAGATGTTTTGATCATGTTTCACGTCAACCCAGAGAGTATAACAAGTGATCAAGTTCTAAAGGGTTTTGCTTTGTTAGGCAATCTGAGATCAAACAATTTGACTCCTAAGAATAATCGAGATTGAGCGAAGTATCCAGTGAACACGTTTAATTCTCTACTATATTGTCGAAGCTTGTTTGTAAATGAAATCAGATTTACTGTAAGTGGTGAGTGTACTCGTAACATATACAGATACCAGTAGATGTAAACAACGACTCATAAAATATAGCAGTAAAATAATTGGAATCGGCTTGCGTTTGACCACTATCTGACGTTAAGTGACGATGCGGTTGACGACGGTGCCTGCACGGTTTCCAAGAAGAAATCTGTTCACTTATGACTTGAACATTCCCAGGTTATAACAGTCAGGAAACCCAGACTCTGGCAAGGAGACCACTTTTTAGCGGTACGCACGAAGAATATAGTAGCAAAACGCTTCAATGGATACGATTGAAAATCCACCATATAACGTTAGCGCATTGCTGTTTGTCTGGTTATCCGATGGTGGAATTAACTTGGGAGAATGAAATTGTGTCATTCCAATGCAGACTCGCCGAAATGTATCCGATAAAAACCAATAAGCTAGCAACTCTGCGTTCATATATGAGGCTCTTGGAGTCTTGGCTCAGCCAGTGCATCATTGTTAATGAACCACTTAGCTAATAACCTCCTAATACATATATAACTTGTTGCGTGTTATTAACTTGAATATTAAACTGGCATACATTTGAAAATCTGCTCATTTCAAGCTAATCCTGTTTATGACAGCGTGTTAGTATTATCACGACAAACAATAGCGTTTCGTTTTTAGTTTCATAATGTGTAATTTAATTTTAATGTGTAATGTAAATTGTTAGCGATAATATTCAGTAAGTTTCTACATTTTATATAGACAACGACCTCATTGCCTACTTTAATAACTTAGTTCAGAAAAACACAAAAATAATGAACGTATTTTCTTATTTCCGAACTCCTTAGAGGCGCTGCTAATACAGAACAAATTAGAAAACGAAAAACACTCACACAACGAAATACAGTAGGTACTGCATGAATATTGCTAGGAGTGAAATTTCAAATAGAGCGACTTATTATAAATCAACTAAACTATTTAAAACAACGATTAAAACGATTGTGCGCCACGTTTGCAGAAAATGGCTGACACTCAGCATAACGCTGCGGCGTTGGGGCAAAACGCCAACAGCACTGGTTTTCAGTATCAGCCTCCCTCAATGTCTATCAATCAATCTCAATATCTCTTTTTCTTCTGTGGGCATTCTACTTCACGGCTAAAATAAATAATCATCATTTCGCCATAATTACTACGCCTGGTATAGTGGGTAAAATTACTACTATGTAATAACCGTATAACAGGAATATGCTACCCAGTGTCCGTCCTCCCGGAATATTGAATAACAGCCTGTAAACATTCCTGTATAAACACTTCTCTTAAAATTAAGAAGCTTTCGTTTTCAGCTTCTATACAGTTCTAAGACGAGCGCACATCAATGATAGAGCTTGTTTCAATAGTGGATGTTTATATTGGCAAATAGTTCCCAAATTCACGTTTATTTTCTCGCCTATTTTCAGCACCAATAATTATGTATCTGCAATAATAAAATGATCCTTGGTCTTTATCATCTCATATCCCGTGTTGTATTTATGTGATCAGAAAATATCCCATTTAAAAGATAATAGGAATGGTTTTATGGCTAAAACACTAAATATCTTTTAAATTCAGTCATGGGTATTTCAGAATCAAATTAATTACTAAGCTCATTAATAGTATAATTATAAAGATCGTGACTCGTGAAGACTCGTGTTATTGTTCGATTAAAGGACATATTTATATTTCTATGATGTCACAAAATATTTACCTACTCTGTTGTTTATATTTGAGTTTGGAACACTCAAAAAGACTTAGCAATCAATGCTCAGTTTACTCTCCAGTAGTTTCACGGATTGTTTTCACAGTTACTTCACATGTTTATTTATTTACCTACTGTTTCTCCCCCCAATTACGTGGAAACAGGACCAAACAATCTGGAGGAATGTATTTGATTGAAGCTAAAATATTTACTTTTCACTTTCCCTTCCTCCTTTCTTGGGGTAACCCAGGGGCTAAATTGTAACAGGTTGATGCAAAAATCTTACATCTACAATCCTACATGGCAAAAACGTTTTAAGATGTCCAATCAATATGCACAACAAAGAAAAAATGCTCTTTAATCATAATCACCAATACTGTAAAGACAAAATAATGGCTGTTTTGTTCAACTGTTTATGTAGACACTCCAAACGACTTAAACTTGTTCCTATGAAACGATCCCTTCCACCTATTTAAAGAATGCAGTACTTGAATGTTCAGTTTCCATCAAGGTTACAAAACCTTCAATTTTTTCCGATATCCACGGATATTTATATGTACGTCCGTCTATTTCTGTAATACATAAACAAGATCCCGTCTTTTGCGGCTAACTACCGGCGTTGAATTACAAAAGCCGAGGTAGATAAACAAACATTCCAGTCGAAAATAAAAGTCGCATTCGCAATTCACGTTGGTTTAGACTTTCAACAAGGAAACGTAATTTGATTGCTTTGTGGGTTAGTTTCATCCACCTTATTTTTATGTAGTTATTAACAGGCTTAGGAATCGATAAAATGGAAACTACTTGTAAATTGTTTTGGCTGTTGATTTTTAGTAATGTCTTAGGGTTTTGCGATTATTTACTTATTATAATAAAACACTTTAAAATGGATTACATAATAGTCTTATTTTTCCTAACGTTCAGAACACTTTCCTGCGACCACGAACGCTGCAAAGTATTTGAAACGTTTGTAAAAACAAAAACCTATAATATACGCGATATAATCCGTTTTAAAGTGGTTTATTATAATTATTTTTTGTTCAATAAGTATAGAACAATCAATATCCGAGCAATTTCCGAATGATGTTATCATTAAGTAATTGGAGTGACTTACAAAATAGTTATTTAAAATCTTTTTGCGATTATGTACAGTAATCTACATTTCTTTATTTACGTTCATGATAATCACAGAATACAATCTAACTCACGAGACCATACGTATAGCATTTAAATATAAAATATTGCACATGTAATAGCAGTAAAGTATCGATTTACGGCCGAAATTAATAATCAATCTAAACCAAAATCTATAGGCTTAATAAATTGAACTTGATCTGTTTTTGTGTCCGGATCACAACCCTAAAAATAAGACAAATGCTCGATCCCAAATCCAAATATTTTGGGTTAGATTAATTATTAATTTAGGCCGTTTATAACTTTTGTCACCTAACGAATATTAACAGAGATACCTGGCGGTATCTTGGTTCATTACATTCACTACATAGATTTAATTCATCATTCAGAGCATAATGAAAACTCCAAAATCTTCCAAGACTGGCTCTGGATTACTCTGTATAAATGAATATCTGAATAATAATGCAATAATGCGTTTTTCTGATGAAACCATACCTGGGCTATAGCAGTTAAATATATGCTCTCGAAAAGGTCAAAATAAATGACTACGAATGCAATGTTTATTTAATTTACAAGTGTACTCACAGGCAAAGCTAGTGTTATTTTTGGGGCGTCATATGCCTAATCAATGATTCTGTACACACATGTTGAGTAAGTGGAACATGATTGATAGCTATTGCTTTTTTACATTCCATACTGTGAATCATGTGACAGCGATCTTTGAACGATAAATCAAAGACAAATTTGATCATACCTAGAAATCTCACACTATAAAAACAACAAATTATTTTTTTAGAGTTGCTGTGTAAACCCATTTTAAATGGATTTCATCGCGTATTGTATAGATTTTAGATTTTTATAGCGTTTTGAACATTCTGCAGTGTTCGTGGTCGCATGAAAATTGCAAATATTAAAGATTTATATGATGAAATATAATGTAATAAGCGCAAAAACCAAAGATAATGATTAAATTCCATTACAGAAATTCAATGTAATTTATATTCAAATATCGTGTGATATGTTTATAATATATTTTTCGGTAAAAAAGGTATAGTTTAATTGATTTTTAGATTAACGGAGCTTAGGATTGAGCCCAGTGGGACCCTTATCTAGGTGATGATGAATAAGTGGTCAGATGTATAAGTGGTCTGGAAGACCATGCTATGTCCTCACCAGAAGTTACGTTCTTATTTGTAACTCAAGAAATAATAATAGTAATGAGTGGCGAGCCACCGTCTACCACAGAATTTCACTAAACATATCGGTGGAAAGGCAGATATCGTTGCTCCTGTTTTCCTTCAATTTTTTATTCCTCCATAATAGTGATCTATGCACCAATCTGTGACTTCATTTTATAGTGCAGCTATGTAGAACCGGGGGGTTAGTGTCCCATTACGTGTTAGATTAAAATCCTCTAATGTTGGACCCATGTCCCCGCAGGCTATTAACCCGTGAATAGAGAGAAATGCAGATTATAATAATAATAAAATGTTTTTATTGACATGAAATAAAATGATAAAGAAATACATTGTAAGCCTTCTTACTTCTGAGCTAGGTAAATAATCTGTTTTACAGAAGTCAGTATCGTCTCCCGTTTATGGTGCTAATATGCAATAAAAACCATAGAAGCAATGCATACATCATTTCTACACGTATGTGAGTGTGTATATAAGTGTGTGGAAGTGAGTAATTGCTTAAAAGGGTGTCTGTGGATGTGTTTACGTGATATGAGAGTGTGTGTGGTTGGTAGGAAGCATGATATGTCAGTATACTTGTTTGTGTTGCTTTCGGCCGAATACTGAAATGCCAGTTAATATTAAGTCCCGCTTGCACTATTTGAGCCACCCGATGTTCTACCGAAAACAGATTTCTAGTTGTAGTATTGCAGTATTTTTTAGGTATGTGCGCAATCTAAAGATTGAAGCGAATTATTATTTTATGTTTCAACTGGTTCTGTGTGAGTAGGTTTATGTTTAAGACCTCATTTACTTTATTATAAATGTACGTTGTTAACAACGAAAATGTGTGGTCGCCGTGCTGACGCAGAACTGCACTGCACTGGGTATACATTGGTGATGATACGTACGCGTGTAATAAGGTCATTGTATGGAGTAATGCGATGTTTGATAAGGATATTCAATAGGTATAACTTTCCACTGTTACCACTTGAAGTTATCATACAGAATAGGGGAAAACAGGGTAATGGTAGTCAGCAGGCAATGGTGTAGACACGCAGACACTGCCTTGCCTACGTCCTTTAGTGTAGTGTGAATGATGTGAATATCAGTGGAAACCGTCGTTCGTACTACGCCCCTCTGCTGCCCAATAAATCCATTCAGCTAGCTCGAAGTATTTTCACGAGTTGGCTGAGTTTCCTTTTTTCCGCACTTTCGATGTAATTTTACGTGTGCACTAAATACAAGGTGAGTAATTATTTGGAGTTCAATTTGCTAATTAAATGTTTATTTTATCTGCGTCTAATACCTATTTAATCGTATTATGAAACGTTCCAAGTGATTTGTTCAGTATTATATTTATTTTAGATTTTTAGATATATTTACCTATTTGCACTCAGCAATGGAAGAAATGTAGAGAGAGAAAGACAATCATTGCCAATCGCAATAAAAATTGTGGCCGTGGCCAAGAGACATGTTCTTCAAGATGAAAACTCTTCTTCGGAGTTTTTTATATGTTTCACTAACATATGCGATGACGATTAAGATGATGCTGCAGAAGATGCTGTGAGCAACTGTTTGTTTTGTTGCGAATTTGATTTTGTCTATGAGACATGCAGACTGCACCGAATAGGATACTCCAGATGTTACGTATGCGACAACTGTTAAAGACAGTTTCAAACTTATAGATCAATAACCGTGTATGGTACAAAATTTTGATGAACAAAGCTTTATGGCGAGTAACTTTAGTTTTTATTGACTCATGCTTTAGTGATTTTGTTTAATCATTAATGTTTTCCAAGCCAAGTGCCAGCCAAGATCAAGTGAGAAGTAACCGGGTCAAACTGTATCCGTCATAAACTAATGACTGAGTTTGCACTATGCATAATGTGTCCTGTTCAAAGAATAGAATGGCCTGTCTTAGAGATCGATAAAAAATATATGTATTTTGTATTACAAGTACAGAATTTAAATACTTAATAGTTACAACAGCTTACGTTTATCATCATCATATATCAATCAGCATTTTTAAATGAAAACTGAAATAATAATCAATTCGCTAATTATCTGATGATGGCTCAAAACCATTAAATCTGGAAATCCACCAGAGATCAGTGTTCAATATCTAGCAGATGATGTCGTAAGACTGATAAATATAATTATAATAGGGTATGTTCCAAGTTTTAATGACGTGATAAAATGTTTTATAGAAAATATATTGTTAACAATTATTACATTTTAACAACAGTTCATTTAAATAATACATTTTCTAAATGTAACTGTTCTCTCAGAAGTTCAGAATTATTTACAGCAATCCAAATGAAACTTAATCATTTATTGAATTTTGAATGAACATGAATTAAGATGTTATATTTAATGAAATCAATCAATTCATAGTATCTTACAATGTCATGACCCTTTTAAAGTTAACAAAAGGTAAAGTTTACACAAAGGTTTTGCACTAAAGCAACAAGTGGGTAATTTTAAAACTAATTTCACTTTACGTAACCCATATAGAGTATAAGATAACTTATAACACTTTAATGTTTTGTACGCATGAACATAACTTTAAAGTGGTACCAATTTTAACTATATATATACCTTAGTATATATAACTTAGTACTAAAAGTTATGATACTCTATACTTGCTAGAACATATTCAAAATTGTAATTGTCACATCACCCTGAGGCTATAACTTGAAACAAAACTTATACAGATACGTATTAACGTACGTAACAGTTTCAAGGAGGTTTCAAAGTCATAAACGCAAGACATTTTATTTGAGTGGTTTTAGTTATTCACAAATGGACTGCCCCATCCCATGTGGTGGTGTCTAAACATATCGCCATATCTAAGTTAAGAGTCATCCAAGACACAACAATTGATATTCGCAAGTGATGTTACTTAATAGTAGATTAGGGCAGGCCACTATTATATTTTGCAAATAAACAGCTGCCAAAAGTAGTATTATTATTAAAATAAAACTTTTTAACGAAAACAATACCGACTCACAATACTATACGATGTTAAAACCACTTTATTTATGAAGTCGGGTGGGGCCAGGTATGCCCCAATATTTTATACCTGGCTCCACCCAACTTCATAAATAGAGTATTTTATTTCTTTTTAGTGGTTTTAATATCGTATAGCATTTTGAGTCGGTATTTTTTTTTTGTTGGCAAGTTTTATTTGTTTCTTTTTAGAGTAAATAAATGTAAGAACTTTTTCAAATTTGGTATCCGTATCTAACACTAAAGATAAGTCTAAGAATCGAAACTATTAAAACATCATCTAGGTAAGTGCAGTCAAATTAAACCTGTTTATTGAAGCTGGTTAAAAAACTACTCAATCAAATGTAATGAAATTTATATGGGAACAATTCGAAAGCATTATGCACCTATTAAAAAAAATTGCTCAAATCGGTCTACAAATCTTGGAGTAATCGGTGTACCTACATAAAAAAAATACGCATCGAATTGAGAACCTCCTCTTTTTTGAAGTCGGTAATCATTTACAAAAATTCCCGCTATGTTATTATTTAAAAAATAACTTACAGTAGTTCATGACTGCTTCTATAAAAGTAGAAAAATAATATTTCCAGATCATAATCTTGAACATCAAACAAACTGCAAGTCACTATTAACAATTTCAGAGCAGTTAAAGTGAGCAAACGCGAAACAATACTAATCATGGACGGCTGTAACGTAAACGTGTTCGTCCTATTTAAATTTTTTTATAGACTGTTCAATACACAGGGTATGATTCATTGCAATCAGGCCTCGAATTGAAAAAGAAATGTTTTTTTGATGTGGTGTGTGTTATAGTATTAGCGTTGATTTATGTTTACGCGTCGAGGCAGTATCATAAATTGTATACAAACTTCTTTATTCATTTATGGAAGCTGACTTGTGCTTCTTACTTGGCGCTGTGGCTATGCGCTTCTTCCGATACAACGGGTCGTGGTTTGCATCTACAAATGGAACATTAATTTGTGTATTGCCTGCCAGTTTTGTGAGTATTTTGGAAACTAAACCTTTAATTCCATTTATATTGTACGCAAAACATACCTATACAGCAGATACGTAGGTAGAAGGGCGTTACTAGTGTTCTACTAATAATAAATTACAAATTTAATGACATTCAAATAAAATGTAATTCATCATTCTTAGGTTTGTATGTTGATTGCAATTTAGAGTGGATTGTGTGCCCCATGGAAAATGTATAAAAATAAAATGAAATTAAACACATTTTCATATATGCTCTATATGCTCACCAAACTTGTTAATGTATCCACTGTGTTGACTGCCCACCATGCATATATAGCATCTGCAATGAGATATTGTGTAGTCTTTTGGGGAAACTACTACTATTTAAAGCCCAAACAAAGTGTATTCGGGCAATACCAAAAGAAAGATTTCTAAAACACACGGTGCCACGATTATTGCTCCACTAACAAAATTAAAGCGATTCATATTACGAAACTGTAACGCAATGAAATTGTAGTCCGGATAAGATCTTAATAGTCAATAGAATATACAGAACATGAGTTTGTTTGATTAAAATACTCAGTGAAAGCTCAAATGATTTTAGAATCTTACACAATAATCTACGTGTTCTTTTGATTAAAATACCAATTTGCATTGCCCACGTAAACGAGCAATATACAGCTGCAAACAGTTACACAGTACAAGCAAATAGATACACGGATATTGGGTATATGAATTCATCACGTGCATAATGAGAATTTAATGTATATCTATTATATATGTATATACCGACGCAATGTCACGGCCACTTAGACACTGAGCGTACGGTATTGATAAGGGTCTTTGGTGACGTAATTAACATAAACGAGATCCTGACAATGGCCTATACATATTTCCTTTAGGCTAATCATAGGTCCCTGGCAAAATATATCTTCATCTCCTCAATGGATGTATTACAATTTGACTAAAATATTACATTAAGAAAATGTACAGTAGGACCTATGTTCTACTTGACAAAGGAAATATTAATAACATTAATTTGCACAAAAACGCAGCCTCGCTCAAATCTTCGGTCTTAACATCTCTTATTTCCTATTCTATTCGAATGAAATATATTAACTAGCAGATGCAGATTCATAATAAATTGTAGCCCATAGGAGAGGTCATTGACAAACAACATAGAAATAAAATTTAAAAAAAGTAATGTGTAATGTACGGGTAGTTTCAAGCACATAGCAAACCAAAAATAACCATTAAATTGAGGAGGTCGAGTTCCTTAATCTCTATTAATTCAATTTAGGCTAAGCACACAACCTGTTTTAACCATTGGCTATTGGCAAATCTATCGTTTTGAGCAGCAGTATACAGCGACGAATCGCTGAAGTGCACGTAACTAGCAACTTTTAGCAGAGGCAATTAGCAACTTCGCTATTGCTTCGATAAGTATGTTTTAATCGCAAAACAGTTGCGATGGTATCCGATTTTGATACAGTAACCTAAAGACCGTTATCCATGTGGTGTCCGGATTAAAAATATAGCACCACTCCATCTCCTCGCGTGGATGTCGTAAACAGCGACTAAGGGACTCTAAACTAGAAGGATGGGCAGCAGCGTCCCTTCTGTGGAACAGTATCCATTCTGCGCTAGCCCAACCCACCTGCCAAGTATGGTGAATACTGGCAAATTCACCCCAAAATGACAGCAAACGGCTTGTAAACCGGTCAGCAGTGGAATATTTTTGTCAGATATGATGATGATGATGATGAACCAAAAGACGTGAATCTCAATATCATGAGTCGCTGATGCTGGCCGTTGTGCTTCTGGCGTAAGAATTGCAAATATGGCAGACATATGGCATAAAGGTCGCAACACATGCGGATCATATTTGTGGTGGTAATTGCTTAGGCCATACTCATTAAGTGGACGAAGCATTACATTAATATAAAAAGTATTAAAAACAAACAAGAAATGCAAACTAGAAGGTGATTACTTCTGTATTTAATTTGTGTGCAGAACAAATTTAGCTGAATATTTACTATCTCTTCATTATCTTCGTATCTTGCATTGTTTGCAAGAAAATCTCTTGGGCATAGACGTCATAAAAGGCTACTTACTAATGGATTTATATTAAGATAAAACACACGTGCTCCTGTATGCTTATAACAACATGTACGGCACGGTTGGTGCAGTGGCTGACACAGTCGGCTGCTGCACTCCGGATCGCGGGTTCGGTTCCCGCACGGAACAAATATTTGTATGAGCCGCAGGTAGTTGTTCCGGGTCTGGGGGTGGAATTTGTGTCTGTAAACGCACCCACGACACAGGAGAAATCCTCGTGTGGGGCAACGTTTTTTAAGCCTAAAAAAACATCGTTTAGCCATTGGGACTGGTAAGCCGTGAATTGCCATTGCAAATAATTTATTATTATTATCTTATTGTTGAAGTATTACTTATTTATACATTTTTCTTATTATATGTTTCACCATCATTTATATCAATCAACATTGTATCATCATTTCGGCCTAATGAAGTCCACTGTTGGACACAGGCCTCCCCCAAAGATCAACACAACCACCGATATGGATGTGTTTTGAGCTCATTGGGGGGTTTTGCCATAATCGCCACGCTTGGCAGGCGGGTTGGCGATCGCAGTTGAGTTGTTAATGTACTCGAAGGACGCTGCTGCCCATCCTCCGACTAATCCCTTAGTCGACTTTTACGACACCCATGGGAGGAGATGGGGTGGTGGCATTCTGAGCCGGCACCACATGGCATAGCCGGCACCACACGGCATTGTATATATATATATATATATAAAATAATACCTATATAGTATTGTAAACACCACTGGAATCGAGCAAAACCGTCAGAAGTTGAGATAACAATAATACAATATTGAGTATTGTCCACAACACAGAAGATTTAAATGAGATGGGAGGCAGCTTGGCTCACCGCGAACTAAACATTAATAAAGATCCTAATATACGAGGGCGGAACTGAAAATTTCGGGAATCAAGGAAGTGACACAACATTACTATTTAAAAATGTATTTATTGCTTTTCGAAGTATTCTCCGCGAAA
This sequence comes from Diloba caeruleocephala, assembly GCA_947459985.1. Taxonomy (NCBI): domain Eukaryota; kingdom Metazoa; phylum Arthropoda; class Insecta; order Lepidoptera; family Noctuidae; genus Diloba; species Diloba caeruleocephala. Next base: position 22,378,537 of record OX381610.1, read on the forward strand.
TTTGACACATTTTTCCATACGATGGAACCAATCATTGAAGCAACCATTCCATTCGAAAGTTGGGGTCTCCAAAATGGCCGTTTTGTAGGCGTCCACAGCTTCTTTAGGTGATGAAAATCTCTGTCCACGCAATTTATTCTTTATTTTAGGGAAAGTATAGAAATTATTAGGGCTTAGGTCGGGGCTGTACGGCGGATGGTCTAATAATTCTATGTTTTCTTGCTCCAAAAACTATTTTGTTCTGTGCGCGGTGTGAGAACTCGCATTGTCGTGATGGAGGATGATGCGGCGGTTGCAGTTCTCTCTACGGAGTTCAGAAACGACCTGTGGCAAACAAATGCTAGCATACCATTCTGCATTAACCGTTCTTTGTCCCTCAAGAGGAATAGTCGTAACATGGCCGGTTTTGGAGACAAACGTGGCCACCATTTTTTTTTGCAACACTCCGTTAACGGACAATTTTTGTTGGCTTTAACTCATTTTCGAACACCCAAACTCGTGACTGGTTTTTTGTTTCGGGTTCGTACGCATATATCCAGGATTCGTCACCTGATACGATGTTGTATACAGCATTTGAGGATCCTGCGTGGAATCTTTCGAGAGTTCTGACGCACCAAGTAACGCGAGCCGCTTTTTGCTCTTCACATAGCAAATGCGGTATCCATCGGGAAAACAACTTTTTTACACCTAATTGTTCATGCAAGATTATTTGTATTTGACTCATGCCAATGTCTAAAGTTGCCTGAATTTCGCGGTATGTCACATGTCGATCTTCCTCAATCAGCTTACGCACAGCATCAACGTTTTCTTGGGTGACTGCAGTTTTTGGACGACCTTGACGAGGATCATCACTGAGCTTGACACGTCCACGTTGAAATTCAGCAAACCAGCGATAAATTGTGGTTTTGGATGGGGCTTCATCACCAAATGCAGAAATCATCCGGTCAACACACTGTTTTTGTGTTAAACCACTTCGAAAGTCATAATAAATCATCGCTCTTGAATTTTCTCGAGTCAATTCCATTTTCTCAACGACTAAACAAGTTTGACAAAACCTTGTGACAAGACCGTGAATCTTTTTTTAAATAAATAAATGGTATTCGATTTGTAAAACCAAGGAGGTTTCAATTAAAAAGATTTTAATATGACAGGAACAGTGGAAATATTCCATTCCCGATACTTTTAGTGCAGCCTATGTATACTGCATACCAATTGAATTAACTGGCTTAATATTGCTACATTTTCAAGGTATTCAATCCGATTAAAATTTTAAATTCAAGTTGGATGAAATATAAATTTAATGAATCCAAAATAACAATCTGTCATTGCTATTTAAATGGTGATGATTAAAGACCTGATTATATACATTTACATATGCATTAGCATATTTTGCCAATGTTTTCAGGTTATTGCATATTTTATATTTTTTCATTAAGTAATCTATCATATGTTTTATACTTATGTTGATTCAAAATTAATGAGACTGAATTACTACCTAGGTAGGTTGTACCTAGGTACATACATATGTTCCTCCCGTCTATAACAGTATGCAAACAAGCTCCATGTAATCCAAGTAAATACATCGTATAATATGCGTTTCGCTCGACCAAGACCTAACATAAGCCTACGTTACCGAATGCCCCCCAAACGTACGTAGTTCTCAATGATAAGTCGATCTCCGTTTACTATCAAACATACGATAAGTATGCAGCGGAAACAAGGCAGAGAAATATTTCAGTTTTATTTGGATCCTTATTAGGCTGCTATATAAAGGCTTCCTTCTTCCTCCTCCAGATTTCAACAATTGTGTCGTAATTTTGGGGGAAATTTGCCACTAGTCACCATGCTGGGCAGTGGGTTTGTGAGCGCAGTATGGTTGCTGTTCCACAGGTAGAATGCTGCTTCCCATTCCGCTAGTGTAGAGACCCTTAGTTGCCTTTTATGAAGATAAAGATGGATTGTTGCAATATCCCGGCCCACAACAAGGAATTTTTGGATTCAGAAAATATATAATTGACGTTATTTTCAATTGAAAATGAAATTTCAGGAAACGTGGAGAATGTTTCGTAGTCAAGTTAGCCGGTTTTTTATTTTACACTGACAAATCTCAGGTCAATAGAACAGCGGCGAACCGCCAGTACCTCGTGAGATCGAGGTGCGTCGGTTCGAGCTCCGGCGGATCCTGGCGGCGGAGTGGAAAGGGCGACTGGAGCGGCCCACTGCAGGGCACGCCGCGGTAGCGGCGGTAAGACCAGTAATGGTGGAATGGCTGGAGAGGCGGCATGGCGCCCTCACCTACCGGATGACGCAGGTACTCTCGAACCATGTGTGTTTCGGGAAGTACCTGTGTCGAATAGGCCGAGAAGAGACGCCTGTTTGTCATCACTGCGGAGACTGCCCAGAGGACACGGCGCAGCACACGTTGGAGGAGTGCCCAGTTTGGGCAGCGCAGTGCCATGACCTCGTCGTGGCGGTCGAAGGGGGTGACCTCTCGCTTCCGGCCGTGGCTCGGTCCATCGTCCGGAGCGAGAGCGCGTGGGATGCCGTCGCCTCCTTTTGCGAGGAAGTGATGCAAGCAAAGGAGGCGGCAGAGCGGGTACGGAGGGATATCTCCGATCCCCGGGCACACACGGGCGTCGGCGCCAGGGTGGGGCGCTGGAAGATCTCCAGCCACCATGAGGAGCGGCCTGCGGGCGACGAACCAGGGGCGGTCCGTCGCCCGAACAGAAACAGGCCCGAGATGGCGGCGCGCGTGTTCCGCGCGCGCCTCTCCGAAGGATAGGTGCGGCCAACGAGGCCGCACACAGAAGGGGCTATACCTGCCGGGGGAGCGGTCCAATGCAGAAAAGCGTACAACTCACCCCCGGCTAGAGGTAAGAAGAAGGACACCGTGGGGTTTTAGCCGGTTTGATCCCGGCATGCCCCTCCGCCCTTCCCAAGGCGGAGGAAGTCCAAGAGGATTTCCCAATGTTAATTAGCACACATCAGGCAATCTGCTCATTTAGAAGGGTGTGAAATTATTAAGCTTGCAAATGAGTAAAATTTAATTCAATTATTCCTCCAAATGCCTATCTAATTTGATAGCATCGCGGCTTAATATGCAAATATCCTATGAACCTTGGCGTCTCTTATCTACCACGTGTATTGCTCGACTAGACGCTTAGCGCTAAAACGCTTGCGACGCAATTAATTGGGGATTAAGTTATGTGGATGATAATCCACATAACCTAATTTCGAAATAATTACCTCACGATCTCCTAACGCACAATTCAGCTCACTAATGCATTAGACAAGGGAATTAATATCAATGTTTTCTGAAACCGACAAATCCTTTAACGAGCGTGGTGGTGGAAAAGGGATCATGTTTTGTTGCACCGGAGATTGATTTAATACGTTTTGGGCTGATTGAGCGATATTTTCAATCTCACAAGGCACTTAATAAAAATGTAAATGAAATATTATTTACTCTTCTTTATTTAGCCTATCGATAACACGGAATTAGTGAGAAGAATAAGGAGGATAAAGCCTTTTGTGTTAGTGTCGTAAATAGAGTTATTGATAATGTAGTGTGATAATCTTACTTCTTACTACTACATGTGATAAATGTGAAAGATTGTGTGTTTGAATGTTTGAGGCTCCATCACTTCTATGAATAAGCTAGTTAAATTTATCAAAGTTTTCAAAAAAATTATGACGTAGAATAGGATATATACCTTGAAAAATCAAAAAAAACCACGCGTATTTACCAGCGAAGTGGGCGGATGGACGGCTAGTGTGAAATAGAATTAGAATTGTCTTTATGTATGTTATACAATAGTAAGAAGAAAATGTATATTTCAGTAAAGTGTTAATAAAATATGAGGAGTCCTCATTTTAGATATAAAGTGAGGTATTTGTTAGCCCTACGACTGTATTCGGATCGAAAAACGCTGAGCGCAGCTTCTTATACTAACTAAATATTGTATTAAGCCTACACAGATTTTAAAGCTTTTGATTGTGTAGATCACGAGAATCTTCTGCTGAAACTAGAGCATTATGGGATTAGGCTTAAATCTTCAAAAATCTTAAAATCTTATTTGGAAAACAGGCAACAAAACTTCAGATAAATGGGGTTAATTCATCTGGCTCCAATGTGATAATGGGCGTGCCCCAGGATTCGATACTTGGTCCCTTCTTATTTTTTGAGTATATTACTGACTTGCTTGCTTGATGATTCAGCGTCTGATGATAGTTCTATATTTTTTTAAATTGATGTGATTGGTTGAAATGGTTCAGTTAATAATTTAGTATTGAATGAGCAGAAAACTAAATGCATAAAGTTTACTTTGCCAAATGTAGTAAGTGGAGATTGTGATATCTTAACAGATAATGAGAAACTTGAATTTGTTGATCAAACTGTTTTCTTAGGTATCACGCTTGATTGTTAACTTCAATGGGGTCCCCGTATTACATCTCAGCAGGACGGTCGAGTTCAGCCGCTTATGTTGTCAGAAAAATCACACTCCTTACATTCCAATTTCAATATGTTGACTTATTGACATCGTCATACATACACAGATATTCACGTGACATTTTTTGCGTCATCCATTTATTCATACGATTACTATTTTGACATTAATATGATTGTGTTTTTTTGACACTACTATTATTGTTTTTTGAGACATTGATATTATTAGTTATTTTGATCTGAAATTATTATTATATAACTTAATTATATGACCTAGAAATGTTTGTAACCTCTAATCTGTTAGTCGCGAGACACAACAGAGTTTTAATTATATCTGGCTTTGTGATTGATAATGAGATATTCACCTGAATCATTACGATTTGATAATGACACTTTTTAAAAAGTTTAAACTTTACTGTTTTAATGTTCACTGTCATCACATAACCAGAATTTAGAGAACAATGTACTCAAAAATATTGCAACATAACATGATTTAATAAGAGTAACCATGAAGTTTCTTGCCCGTTCTTCTCCATAGGAAATCTACATCTTGAACGCGGCAACTAAAGTCTCGACTATTCGTAAGTGCCTGTGAATGGTTTAAATGAATAATTTCTTTTTTATCTTTAAAGCCTAGTTTATAGTAGGTTCTCTTTTTCGTTGTAGCTTTTGGTCTTGAGCCATTGAGTTATAGTATTGTTGCATCCAGTGTATGCCAGTGGATATATTTGTAGTTACCTTGTTTAAGTGTTTGTACAAGTGAGAAAGAAATGGTTTGTCCTATGTGGAGTGAGATAAAGCACGTAAAATTTATTTTACTAGCCTTACACAAAGGGAATGTGTAAGGCTTAAAGCGCATAACCGTTAGCAGAAGCCTTTGAGCTTCTTCTAATACTAGAAAATTATCATTTTTTTGCTCCGCCCCGTATGGCAATGTAGTAGGTTAGGACTGATGAACTGGTAAGGTGTAGACTTATTATCGGCAGAACGATTTAAAAGATTCCTGACTCTCTTCATTATAAGCTGTGTGTATGTGCCAAGTTAGTCATTGATCAGTCATTATACCAAGGTATTTAGTGTGTGTTACCTATTGATTCTTATGCAAGAGCAAATTAGGTCAGAGAGGTTTAAACGTTCATGGACTTTAATTTGGAATTTTGCTGACAATTGGGTGCAGTTGTACATAGTAAAGCAAGCGTGCTTTGCTTTTGAAGCGTTTAAAGTTAGAAAGCTGAGGTAGGGCTATTTAGCCGCTTCCCCGGGGCGAAGGAATTTCATGAAGAATTTCCAATGGGCACCAAAGAAGAAACAGGTGCCGCGACTTTAGGCATATCTCGGAATATATATAATTGTAAAGTGGTCACCCTCTCTCAGGGGGATTGTAAATGATCCCCTCGAAGCCTCGCTGAGTGCTGTGTTGCACAAACGGCGGCGCGTGACGACAGACATGCCACTATCTTCTCAGGGTCGCTTGGTGTGAGCACGCAGATTACCGATTATGTGTGTCCTTGACCCCAATAATCATATTACCTAGCATCACCTCTACTGCTTTAGATACACATATGTTTCGCAGACGGAGGCAATAAGGCAGCTTACTCCGTGATTAAAATTAAAATAAAAGATGTATTATGAGTGAGAAAATAAAAGTAGTTAAATTGGATTTTAAACTTTTATAATCAATTCAATAAACGAAAAGTATCTGAAAGTTTGTACTTAAATAAAGACTTCGGTAATCTACTGACAAAATTAGATTCTGTTCTTCTGAATTTTCAGAATGCTTTAGAGAACGCCAAATTATGTTAATAAATACTTATTTTATTATTTTGCATCAAGAATAAGTATATTAATTAAAATTTATACATTTTAGGTACATTTTTAATGTTTAATTATAATGTTTCACTTTTATTCAACCTTGAAGGGCTCCCAAAAATACTCATAAATAATTAATAAACTGCGGTATAAATTCGGTTAATACATAATTTTATTTACATATCTACCTGTATTTAGGGCAAAAATAAAAGCTGAAAATAACATTTAGTTAAAACAAAATTTAGTTCACTATCAGGTACACAGGTGCACTCGAGTGCACGCAATCAAACTTATCAACATAATTAATTTCCGTTCGTGACATATTGGCTTTTTGCTATCTAGATATTAATTAAATTATTTTAGCGGTAATGTAGTTCTTATATCCTGTGTGCGAATTCCGCATTGCAGGTTGCTCACGTGTGGTCCCATCTTGTATTATTTTGGCTAGAAACACTTAAAACCCAAAAGCTAAAATCAACAATCATTCATCATTTCAGCCGAAAAACGTCCACTGCTGGACAGAAGCCTCCCCCAAAAATTATGTGCTCATTGGGGGGTTTTGCCATAATCGCCACGTTTGGGTCTGCTGCTGGGTTGGCGATCGCAGTTGTGTTATAATTGTACTCGATGGACGCTGCTGCCCATCCTTTGGCTTATCCCATAGTCGCCTTTTACGACACCCACGGGATGAGATGGGGTGGTGGTATTCTTAGCCGGCACCACACGGCGTAACAATCATTAATAAAAAAATAAAAAAACAATCATTAATAAATAATCATTAATAAAAATGAAAAAGAATGTAGAGCTGGATTGAATTCAAAACTAATACTTATTCTATATTTGAAATAATGTTCGATTTATTGAAACCGATGCGTCACCAGGCGTACCTAATTTGAGAAATAATTCAGTTATATATTCGTTTTAATATGATATATTGTAAATGCCTAGGCGTATTTAATTGAGCTTGAAATTCCGCGGTAAATATTTGACATGTAGTATCATAGAATTAGCCAGAGAGAATAGCGGCTATTCGAAAAAAATTGCTTTTCATCAAAAGCTATTTTTTTCGAATAAAGAACTCTTTCGAAGAAAAAACCACCCCTGGTTTATTATGTGCCATGCATGGCCCAGCTGCGGCTGCTGCGGCCGCTGCTGGCGGCATGCGGCCATGCATAGCTGCGTGGAATTTGTTGATATTGATTTAATCAGAGTGTAACACAATATCTTATACTCGTACATGTTTAATGGTACTTATTTGAATGATTTCTTATCATTATTTTTTTGTCAAATAAATAATAGATGTATTTAAATTATTACAATATACTGTTATGGTTGAATGAATATCTGTATAAAAAAAAGTTGAAGGCGATCGATGCCAGACGTACTTACTGATCGGTAAACGATCAATGAGGTCAAGCAACGCATGGCGCGGTCAATTTGTGGATGAGTGACCGCATATTGGTATTGGAACTAAACGCCTCCGTGCTTTGGCACATAAAATCGTCAGTCCCGGTTGTTGCCATTAGACAGCAGTCGTTAAGCCAAGATGGAGGCTTTTGGGTGGCTTGAACAACTCTGACACAAAGTTGGCCACTAACCGCATGAAACGAAGAACTAGACAACAATTTTAGTATACATAATAATGCTAAGGAATAGAAGTACTCCTCCGCATCGCTTGCGTCTGGTTATGTGCCCAAAATATTAGCAGCACTGCCACATTGGATGGCTTGGATGGAAAATCTTTAACCCAAGCAAAAGCCAGCTCTCTGGTTACGTGAAGTGTCGATCAGTCGATTACTCACTATATTATTTTAATGCTTCCATGAAAATGTTATCATAGACCTAAATAAATATTACATATTATTATATTATTAAGTGGGCTTGTTTAGTGTAGACTTTTTAAGAAGTAAAGACTCTTTTTTCCTACATTTTCTTTACATAATCTTCATTTCGAGAACAATGTAGTCAACAGTATTGTAACCTATTGTGACATAAAAAGAAACCATGAAGTTTATTTCCCGTTCTTCTCCATAGCTATATACAAGTATGACTATTCATAAGTGCCTGTAAATGGTTTGACATTAATAAAAGGTATTTTGAACTATTATTAACTTTATTCGTGTCTGTGTGATTAATGTTTTGAACTATTATTAATTTTGTTCGTGGCCGTGTGATTACTATTTTGAACTATCATTAACTTTGTGCTGCCAAGCTTGGTGAGTATCGGAAAATTCCCCCCAAAATGACGACACACTACATGTAACCGGTCGTCGATGGGAGAGAGAGCGGCGAGACCTTCGTCCAGCAGTGGACGTTCTGCGGCTGATATGATGATTATTAGCTTTCATAACTCTAGTAAGAGATTCTGTGATTTTACATTACTAAGCCATTTTTTTTGTGTGGAACTAGAAGCTTATTCTACTCTAGTAAATAAACATTTAATTCCCATGCATGTTTCTGAAGATAATTTGCAAGCATCTTCTATGGGCCGTATCTTCCAACTTATGTAGTATAAATCAAGTTTTACGAGGCAACTTAAAGACATAAAAGCAGGTAACGTAATATGTGTGCGTCATAACAACAGCCATATAGAGTTCAGCTTGCATTTTATGGAGCTGTACCGTATCTATGTAATGCAAGTTCCTACTCGTACGTATCAGACAAAAAATAGTTTAACTAACTTAAAAAATCCGTGTGGTGTCCGGATTATTCGTGTGGTGTCCGGATTAAGAATATAGCACCACTCCATCTCCTCCCGTGGATGTCGTAAAAGCCGACTAAGGGACTCTAACCCAGAGGGATGGGCAGCAGCGTCACTTCTGTGAACCAGTAGCCATACTGAGCTCACCAACCCGCCTGCCAAGCGTGGTGAGTATTGGCAAATACCTCCCAAAATGATGACAAAGTTGTGAAAATCTATGGGGGAGGCCCTTGTTCAACAGTGGACGATGTTTTTTTATTTATGTTCAAAATATAGTAAAAATAATTCATGACAAAATATAAATGGCCGATATGAGGAAACTAATACACAACATAATTATACTATTTAATTTTAAGTTATTTTGTTTGATCGTTGGCTACTGTTCGATACCTACAATGTTCTTTTACGATAAACTATTTCATCTTTAACCGGTTAAACTAAATATAGACGAAACATAATTATACAAAATGCAAGTATTAGGTAAATCCTATGAAAAATTGTGTTTTGTTAGAAAACGCTTGGTTAAAACACTTAGTTAAAACTCGTTTATACTGCATGCCATTATTATCGTTCATTCAGTCGAAAACGCCTACTACTAGACAGAAGCCTCTCGTAAAGATTGCTACAACGACTGTTATGGGTTTGCTCACTGAGGAGAGTTCAGCCATAATCGCTACGCTAGACAAACGCGTTGGCATTTGAGTTATAAATGTGTTGAAGGAAGCTGCTGCCCTGGCTAATCCCGTAGTCCCTTTAACGACGCCTACGGGATGAGATGCGGTGGTGGTATTCTGAGCCTGCCACTCGGCAATGCCTTCTTTGTAACTAGAATTTACTGCTAATCAAAAATATATGTTCGTTAAAACTGATTCTAACTAGACAAAACGCGTTTTCACTATTCATTCGTCGACGGATCCGAATCAGAGGCCTATTTCCAACAGTAAACTACTATGGACTGATGACGGTGACAATGGACGCTTGCAAGCCAGGGCTGTCACTTTCACACTGACACTGTATTATAGAATTAAAAATAGCCACACTGTCGTATTAGTGTATGCGGTATATTTTATGAACTAACTCATAGCTGGGTGGTGCCAGCTACAAATAGCACCAACCCATCTCATCCCTTGGGTGTCGTAAAATACGAATATGGGATTAGCCGGAGGATGGGCAGCACCGTCCTTCGAGTACATTAACAATTCAACTGCGATCGCCAACCCGCCTGCCAAGCGTGGTGATTATGGCGAAACCCCCCAATGAGCACACAACACACCGATATCGGTCGTTGTAGTGATCTTTGTGGGAGGCCTGTGTCCAGCAGTGGACTTTATTTGGCCGAAATGACTCATAACTCTATTGAATACAATTTAAAGTAGCGCTTATGTATTGGTTTCCACCCTGGTGTCGTATACCTACTTAAGATTGAATTGTTTACGGTTGGCAATGTCAGTGTTAGAAGAATTCATCAAATGTCATTCTACATTCGTCGACTGCTATAGTCGGTGGGATTCGCCATTATTGCAGAAGTGGATGCGACTACACGTTAGCGCCTCCCCATATCCTATAATTTAAATTTTTTATTTGTATTTCATTTTGAGATGCGATTGATTTTATGTTCTTATTTATTTGTAATGTTACAAATTTTTTTTTTTTTTTTTTGTGATTTTCAAATGTTTACTTAATTTGATTTGTTATTTTAATTAATTTGCCTTTATTGACATGTCAAAATACTAATTTAATCATTTCTATGTTTATATATTTGTTTGTAATTTGAATTGAATTGTATGGATTTTTATCTGAAATTAATTATTATCTATCTTATCTATCTATAGTGCGAGCCAATTATTTTTGAAGTTCCACATTTTGAACTACGACCTAACATTTAGTTAATAGTAATATTCAATCATTTATTTTCATTCCACAATTTGGCAATGTAAACTTAGGTGGTAACAATTATGAAATCATTATGGATCCTGGCGGGCACAGCAAGTACATAACTGTATACGCCACATAGCCAGTAGTGCCTCCCGTCAATTCGCAGATAACTTGGTGGAGCTATAGATGTAGGTCTCTTGCAAAAAGGAGAAACAATCACAATAAGGTCGTTAGCTAAGCAATTATAATATGTAAAATGAAACTATAAAGTTGTCTTAAAATTTTGACTGAATAACTCAAGTTTCAAACGTTATAATCGAATAACAGCCAAGACCGTGATCGTGCTGCGCAAAAGTAAATAACGACTACGTCATTTATTTTCCTTGTTTATTACCAGCATTTTTCAAACTCATTTCGATCCATTTTTTTCTGAATGGGAAAGTTAATCAGTTCCAATATTGCCAACAAGAGTTTAATACCCGTGTTGCCTTCATTAATCTCACTATACGAATTGTTTAAAGCCAGGTTTTCATTTCTTTCTAGCGAATATTTATGAAAACGTTTATTAAACAAGGGTGGTATCAGCGCCTGATATTTATTACTCCGGGGCGAAGACAGCTGGCACACCATAAATATTAAGGGGCCGCTTGCTGAGAGTTTAAGGACAACGTTAATTATTTCATTATTTATCATCAACATAGTTGTGTTTTTCTTTTTTCTTAGCTAACGTATTACTTGGCACAATTTTTTTATTAAAAGTTGTTTTGCTCTCTTAGGAATAACATGAGGGATAATTGAATTATTGTGGCAAGTATAGAATGATTGGTGCTTATGATAGTAAGGATTGAAAACGGAGGATGCGTGATAGTAGAAGAGTAGATAGGTGCGTAGTAAGAACAGCAGAAGACAAATAGAAGCGAGAAAGAAAAGCGAGATCATTTTTTCATAGTAGTGGAGTTTATTCGATTCCAAAGCTAGTCGAACTGATTGAGAAATTTTATTGCCTACAAATATCCATACTATGTGTACTCTCAGACAAAAATAAATACATAAATTACTAGCCATGATACTACAGTAGAGTCTTGTAATAATTTATGTCTGTCTATGTTTCACCGGAAATCCTAATGTAAGGCTAAAGTTACGTAGCTTTGATCTATATGTTGTAGTTAAAGATAGGTTCGATTTGATCGTTATGATGGTTTTATCTTAACTTTAACCAGCTGAACTCGGTTAGACTTAAATCTAGCCGACAGCTGCTAGGTGAAAATGTAAAAGAAAATTGTAAAAGAAAAAATCTGGCTTCAGGGTTAAAAATAATCCACAATGGTTAGCCCTGTATGTGATAACACATACGAACGCACTGCTTGAAGACTTTCTTCTTTAGACCAGCAGAACCGTTAGTATTCACGGCTAGCTCTGTACTTGATAACACATAAAAACGCACTGGTTGAAGACTTCCTTCTTTAAGTAATGTGCATCAGGCGAAGAGCTCTCGATTCAATTTCCCTTGGTACCTTGTAAATTACCATTAGGCAGGTGTATGATTTAATTCCATGGTCTAAAAGACTTTTAAATCGATGTTTATTAGCTTGGAACTTCTGAAATAAACAGCATTAGAGATTATACTTCTAGCATACGTGGAAGTCTTCAGTAATTTTTCTTTCGTTTTGGCAAACATGCCAATCGCAATTATTTTACTTGATCTGAATATTCCCATGTATGTTGTAAACTTGTACAGTTTTCAGTCAGTGAATAACAGAACAACACTATGCTATTCGTTGCTGTAGTAATGGGAGATTCAGTGGACATGATGAGTCGGTCCGGGTAATTTATAGTGCCACCCGACTGGGAGTAATGAACGGGAATAATGGCCGTACACTCGAAAATATATGAATACTGATTAATTTATGAGTTCTTACGTGATAAGGTTCTAACGATTTGTTTGATAAATGTGTGTACCACTTTGAAATGAACAAAAGAAAAAACTATATAGGCCGGTCCTACAAAAATAGATAAGTTGATTTTAAAGGACCGCGTTAATTGAAAAAACAAGTTGTGTTTCATATTTTTTTTACTACTATTAACTATAGTTGAGTAATTTAAAACAAACATTGTTTTATATTTTAATACAGCTGCGCGTGTACTTTATATCGGTGCGTTTTTTTTGTAAAATAGTGAAAAAAAAATTGGGCTTTATGCTTTGATCTATTAATATATATATATTTTATATATTTTAACTTTGATCGGTCCAATTAAAAAAACAATTATTGGAAATTACAACTTTGCCGTTATTCGCTCTCTATAGTATACAGTCGATTTTTATTTTAAATCACTATGGTGGCAAATAAGCATACAATTATTGTTTGCCAATATCAATTATAAGACACATTGTGTAAGTAACTGTTGGTTTCTCCCAAATAAATACATAAATAACCTACTTCTTAACCCCTTAAAATAGTTAACTATGTTTGTATGAACCCATATAATGTGTAGTGTACTGTATAGTGTTTGTGTAGTGTTAAATATCAGTAGATTTGATTGCTTTTAATCATTTACCATGCGTTTTAGACCTACATAGAGAATATAAGAAAGTATCAATGCTCCAGAGCCATATACAAACTATCAGAGCATTTATTACTATATAAGTATCTTATTATTTATACAACAGGTAAGAATAACACATCATGTTGAGACAGCATAAATCCGCGTACATTAGTGAGAGTACATTTACACTTTTAAGGTATTACTTGATGTGGTGGGACTACACGTGAATATTAGTTACATAGAAACATATACATTCGATGCATAAACTGCGTGTTTGTGGATGATAGCATTCATTCATAGTAGAGTGTGTAGGCGTTAATACCACTAGGGATGTTACATAGGTGATTTATCGGGCGCACAGGGACGCTTCGGGTGATTCTTTACTTTCCCCCTTTGGTTGACCGCTTTACAGTCAAATCTCCGAGATGTGTCTATAGGCGTGGCACCAGTGAGCTGCTCTTTAGTTATCATACGAGGACTCGGAACCTCCCTTAGGTGCGGCAAATGACCGCCCCAGTAGTTTTAGCCGATAGTCCGGTATGCTCCTTCGTCCTTCCCCGAGGCGGAGGAAGTTTATTTCCACTCGGAGCAATAAAAATTAAAAATGTTTTTCGTGAATTGAGGTGCATCGGAGTCGGAGGTCACAATTCAAATGGATATTTTTCGTAAACAATGTTTACTTAAATCGATAATAGATAATCAAAAACAAAATTCACACCTTTTGTGTTTGTAAAAATAGTCCTGTTTATATCGATGCGAAATCGTGCTCGCCACTCCTGTACTGATTTTCGTATTTAACATCTATTTTACTCATTTTATCAAAACACTGTCGTGATCACAACAATTCGTAATTTGCGTGACATTTAACTCTTAAAGATGATCGGTAAACCGCTAAGCTGCATTAAATCTCCGTTATGATAGTATCGAAACCGTAGTGTGATTCGAAGGTAATATTTAAACCGAATGCACACCTAATCGACGATTTCGGGCATCGTTATTATGATTAATAAGATATAATACGTACTGTATGCAATATTTTTATTTCATGTATTTATCATATGTATATATTTCACCGTATTTATAGTATGTAAATTTGTATGTATGTATAAGTTATTATTATTATTGAAATATTTGTTTTTTGTAACTCTTTCAATGTATTTCTTTTTGAACCCAAAGTTTGACTAGTAGATAATGCCACATGCGTCCGCCTTGTGTACCACGATTGTACATGAAAGTATAAATAAATAAATATGTCGGATTCGGAGACGAAACTCCGTAACATCCCTAAATAGCACAGCATGTGCCAATATAATCATATACTAATCATAAATGCGGTAACTATGTATGTTCATATGACACAGCGCTGGTTGTATATTACGACACGCAAATTCTACAATAATATAATATTTCATTACGTCTCAAAGAGCTCTCATATACGACTGATTATGATTATGTTTCAAGGTTCAACAGTTCTGTCAATGTTTATAAAAATATCAGCCAAAACACTGGTTGAGTCACTAGCGTGCAGTGACTCAACCAAATGTGGATTTGGCGAAAATTTATAGCCATAGAAAAAAGATTCTCATTCTATGAAGCGTTAACAACGATGCACTGGTCGAGGCAAGGCTTTAGCAACTCGAATATAAACGCAGAATTGCAAACTTATTAGTTATTTATCGGATACATTTCGGCGATTGTTTGTTGGAACTGCAAGCTCGTTCTGTCATTGGACAACCAGACGCCACCACTATATGGTAGATGTTCTACCCCACCACAGCATTTTACTTCCCCTTTTTTATGCGTACCGCAAAAAATTTGAACTTGCCAGAGTCCTTATTTCCGGAGAGGTTATAACTCTAGGAGTCTTCAAAACGAGCGAATGAGTTATTTTCAGGCTAGGGTGCTCCATCGTCGCTTAACATCAGGTGAGACAGAGGTCAAAGGCAACCCTAATAGACAAAACAGTGTCGCAGCGTTAACTTACAACTAAAGAAGGAATATTAATTTGTTGATATTTACGCGAATAATTCAAGAAGAACCGAAAGAAACTTTAGGTTTTTACGCGTTATTAATTATACCAGCATCTGTTTATAACTTGGAAAGTTATTTATTTTTCACTTTATTTCTAAATGTCTTTCTATTGCTCCGTGTGATGTCCGGATTAAGAATATAGAATCACTCCATCTCCTCCCACATATGTCGTAAAAGTTGACTAACAAACTCTAACCCAGAGGTATGGGCAATAGCGTCCCTTCTGTGGAACAACAGCTATTCTGCGCTCACCAAATAGCCTTTATTTACTGATCCCTTGTGGAAATTCATTAAGAACTTCCTCCACCACGGGGAAGGGCGAAGGAGCATCCGGGCTCCTACTAGGAAAAACCAATAAAACGTTCATCTTCCGCACCGAAGGGAGCCATCCGTCGGTGTGGAAGATGTCATACGATGCGTGTGTCGTCATTTTGAGGGGAATTTGCAAGTAGTCACCACGCTTGGCAGGCGCGTTGGTGAATCGGGGGTGACGGTCGCGCAGTTTAGGGAGTCTTCGTGCTCATACCGGTCGACCCCTGGGAAGACGGTGGCGCGTACGTGGTCACGTGTCACCGTGTGCGTAGCACAGCGCATAGCGAGGCCTGGGGGATCCTTTACAATCCTTCCCGAGAAGTGCCTGGGGGGCGGCCTTTTTACAGCTACGGCAGCTATGACCACTTTACAGTAATCCCTTCCGACATGTGCCTAAAGGCGTATCGTCGATCGTACGAGGACCTGGAGCCCTCCTTCAGTGCCGAAGACGACCGCTCCAGTGGTTTTAACCGGTAGGAGACCGGCCGGCATGCCCCTTCGCCCTTCCCCGGGGCAAAGGATGTTCATGTAGAATTTTTACTGGACATCAATAAAAAAGGGTAACTTCTGGAACGATACTGTGATAAGTATATCTCTTAATTTTAACATGTCATCTCGGATTCGATCTAAAAATACGTGCTTCGTAATCTGGTCGAGTAAGCAGGATCGTACTCAGCCATTCCTACAAACTATACAAATCACAACCCTAACTACTTTCCCCTAAATATAGGGTGAAAAGTATGGTAATTACGTAAGTATATTTGATTATTATTTGGGGACAATGAAACGCCTTTTCCGTTGATAACACCAAACTTCGTGTAATCGGTAAACTTTTCCAATAAAATTATACTGGCACAATATTACGGCGTTCCCATGATGTTGCCATGTTTTCACAGGTTTTAAGCGTGATAATTTATGGTCTTACCATCGTACACGGGTAAGGAAACTTTTATAGCTTCGTGTTTATTTTATGTCCCTGAAAAGAGAAGTTCGTATAATTCATGAGGTATTTGGTAACTAAGTATGTATTGTCGCGTTTAGTTTATCCTGTAAGAGTAAAACAGGATTTAAAATAAGTCTTCTCATAATCTAGTCATCGTAATTATTATAAAGTGTGTTTGTTTGTATGTTCGTATATTCGATTTGTTCGATTCTGAAAATTGTTCCACTGTAAGTTTTTAAACTATTGCGAATTGCACTCATATTAGACTATGAGTTTATCAATATATGATAGATTTCAAAACGATGACACCCATATACTTTAGTCTTCTCGTGACCACGGTTAATGCAACTTGGCCGAAACGTTGAGGTTAGTCAAAATATTGTTTTGATTGTTCCACTGATTGGAAGTTTTAAGCATTTCAGACACATAGACTGTATATCACGTCGAAGCCAGATATGGTTGTTGCTAGCATCATCATTTCAGCCAAAGACGTTCATTACTGAAAAATGGTCTTTCCCTTATACGACCTTACATGTCATGTAATCGGTCAAGTGTAAAAAAGTATAAATAATAGTTTTAAAAAAAAACACGCTTTTGCTAACCGAACCAAAAAGTACAAAATCATTTATTATGATTTCCGCTGGACCCCACTGCTGGACAGAAGCCTCCCCCAAAGATAGCCACAGCGACCGGTTTGGTTTTGTGTTGTGAGCCTATTGCGGGGTTTTGCCATAATCGCCACGCTTGGCATGGTTGGCGATCGCAGTTGAATTATAAATGTAGTTGAAGGACGCTGCTGCCCATCCTCCGGCTAATCCCATAGTCGCCTTTTACGACACCCACAGGATGAGATGGGGTGGTGGTATTCTTAGCCGGCACCACACGGCAATAATTTATAATAAACTTAAAATAGCAATAAAGTCAATAACAAAATAAATGAAAATATCATGTCATCATGAAAATATCTGATGAAGCACCCCACGCTTAATTACAACATTTTTTTTTGTTTATCACTTATTGAAAATTACTTTCTACTTTTAGTTCGATTATCTACGAAATCGGGTTTTTTTTAACTATTATTTATTTCCTATTTTTAGTGCGGCTAAACTACAAAAACGTGTTCTGTTTTTGTTTTGCGCTTGTATAAATGTCCATAGTCTCAATGGCTCCCACGGGCTCAGCATCAGCCGAACGCACTTCGACCCTATTGGGTCCATTGTGCTGCCCAAAGCCCTGCACTACTCCTCCGCTGGCAAATCAAGAAGTCCCTGTAGGTACTTTGCAATCATACCTGCCTGGAGCCGTGCAAAATCATCAGGCAATGGATAAGCTATTCCTAGATGTTTTGCCCTACGTCTTCCCATAGCGTCATCTTGATTGTCCAAACAAAATCTGCATGTATCCGTTGTGCTAAGCTTCATCCTATGGAGGTGCTCCTTGGTGCCGAAGTCGCCTGTCATTGCACCTATGTAGTGCCTTTAATGGGTTTTGGTAAGATTTAATAGTCTCTTAAACCCGTCGAGTCTTGTGTGTGTTGTGCTGCAGAAAGTCTTGGAATGGTTTAGGCCTCTTCGTTGCCTCCATTCTCTGACATGTTCTTTATCAGCAAATGCATGTAATGCCTGTTGGTAGGTACCATGAGGTATTCCTACGAATGGCTCAGGGCCAATGAGCTGCTTATTCAGTATTTTATCATTATTTTGAAAGTGAGGAGTATTAGGTTTAACGCACGTCAAAAAGAGAACGTATTGATCCAAATTCAAATTCAAAGTTTGTTTTTCAAATAAACCAATTTACTGCCATTTATTATACGTCGGAATTTAAGTTGCATGGTTTGAATTAGTAGTTCGTATTAAGAAGAGCCGGTAAGAAACTCAATGGATACTCATTTAAAATAACCTAGATTACTATGATGATTGACACAAAAAATGTAAAAGATGTAGTAAGATCCAGTTACGTCATTAGCCTCCAACAAGGTGGAGAGACGACCTGGTGAAGGTCGCTGAGAGTCGTTGGATGAGAGCGGCATGTGACCGGTCGTTGTGGAAATCTAACGGGAAGGCCTTTGTTCGGCAGTGGACGTCCTTTGACTGATATGATGATGATGATGTTAATTCTTATGATATTTATATACATTTTTAGTTATCATCTTTTGGGTAAATTCACAGGCATCTCTAAATTTGACAAATCTATCGTTATAAATAACTTAAATACTAAAACTTTATCCTAATTTACTATACCAAAAGCAAATTCCACCTAATTTCAAGAAAACCGCGGGCATATAAATTTAGTTTTGTACTATCATTTGTAACAGTCAAAAGTTGTACAACAAGTTGGATATTCATTACAACGGCAACTAATTATTGCATTAAATTACACTAATTTATCACATACTTTTACTAGCAACTCGGCCTGGCTTCATTCGAAATGTTTTATACCTTAACCTTAATTGTCAAGAACTACGCCCATTACACCGTATCATACCATGACCGTCCTATAAACGTATCAGGCTTGGAAAAGTCACTTGAAACTACTAACGCCCACTAGGACTTATCAATACGCGTCATAAGTATACAAATACAACACGTTTAATAGAGGTATGGCACTCATTTTATCGGTTGGAGTTCATTATCATCATCATATCGGCCATTTATACGTCCACTGCTGAACAAAGGCCTACCCCATAGATTTTCACAACTGTGTCATAATTTTAAGGGGTATTTGCCAATACTCACCACGCTTGGCAGACGGATCGGTGAGCGCAGTATAGCTATCGTTTCTCAGAAGGGACGCTGCTGCCCATTCCCCTGGTTTAGATTCCCTTAGTCACCTTTTACGACATCCATGGGAGGAGATTGAGTGGTGCTATATTCTTCATCCGGACACCACTCGGAAAACGTTGGAGAAACGGTTGGAGTTCATTAATTTGCTATTCGTCTATACCCGTACTTTCGTGACAGGCGGACGGACGGACGCGTCTGAATAAGTTTAGTGTTAATTATGACATATAAATAAAAAACCCAAATGAATGAAATCAAGCGTCATTCTTACTAAATTAATTTAATTAATCGGCTACAACGCGCTCGCTTTTGGCGACGTCTCGTGCCATGCACGGAGCCCACGTCACGTACAAAATATTGTCGTCGTGAATTTGCTGTCGGTCCAATCATAGTACGCTGCGGTGTTGGTCGGTGACGGAACAATCTGGTGGGCGTTGTTTCATATTAATTTATACGAACAATATTTTTTTCTAATGTGCCGATACGTTTACTTTCACGGTATGGCATAGTGTAATGGACAGACTCCTTAAGTTGGAGCTACCAGTTGCAGGCGCGCGATATGTGTAAAGATATCCGTGGAATAGTTTTCGGCAACATGAAATTGCCGTGTGGTGCCGGCTACGGACAGCACCAACCCATCTCATCCCGTGGGTGTCGTAAAAAGCGACTAAGGGATTAGCCGGAGGATGGGCAGCAGCGTCCTCCGAATACATTAACAACTCAACTGCGATCGCCAACCCGTATGCCAAGCGTGGCGATTACGGCAAAACCCCTCAATGAGCACACAACACACCAATGTCGGTCGTTGTGGTTATCTTTGAGGGAGGCTTGAGTTGGGTAGTGGACTTAATTCGGCCGAAATGATGAATATGAAATTCGATATACCTCGTAAGTATCGGTTTAATAGTAAACACTTTCATATATTATGATTTAATGAAATATCAAATACGAAGTTTGTTGGTTACTCAATCACTATGACTAAAAATGATAACAGTAACTTTGTACATTGTATCCATAAAGATCACGATCCTCCTGCGCCCATGAAAGCTGCAAAGTGTTCAAAACGTCAGGAAAATTTAAAATCTATAATATACGCGATGTAATAATAATGAGTAATAATCGCGAAAACCCAAGACATTTCCATAAAAATCTTCAAGCATTTACTAATGCTACTGCTTACGTAGAGAAATATAGAATCAAACATTGTATCTTAAATAAAGAAATAATGATTATGTTCAATCTGGTCCATACATACCTCCGCAGAGTAATATAACAAGTCTTGATATGCCTTTGGGACCTACATTATACGACAATACACGAAATTGTATGAACGTTATTGTTTATAATTTCGTCATCATTTCAGCCAAATAAAGTCCACTGCTCGACACACGCCTCCCCCAAAGATCGCCACAATGATATACTCAATCACCTTTTACGACACCACCGGGATGAGGTATTCGTAGCCAGCAGCACATGGAAAATAATATTGACATTCTTAATTTTAGTCATTTTTAGTACTATATAATAATTATATAATAAGTATAGCCACACTGAGCATACTAAGAGATGGTACTAAAGATGTTAATAATAATCTAATTCTGTCACACAATTTCACTATAAATGTTGAAAGGCAGACGCCGTTTATTCAGTTTTATTAAAAAAGTATTTAATCCATTTAGCACCCATTGCAATAGACCTTATAATTTTAGTTTCCATCTCATACAATAGTTTTACAGCCAGGGAGAGTCCCCGGTTAGTGTCCCATTACATTTTAGATTAAAATCTATAAAGGGAATGTGCGTGTTGGAGCCATATCCCCGCGTAAGCCTATCAAAAGACCGGGTTCCCCTTACACAACGATGCCCGTGAACAGAGAGATAAATATATAACTCAAATATAATAATTATTTTAACCTTATTTCTTGCAATTTACTTTAAATAATGAATGATATGAAAACATCTAACACTATCACGCATCTAGTACGTTTCTTTTTATTTTGCCTTACGAAATCTGCTAATTAAATTATTCGTTCACCCAACTATTCAAACGATGCCCGCCCGCATAAATTTCCCTAGTTGCTGCCCAGTATGATTTATTTTACGTGTAAACAACATTTACATGGTCAGAAATCTTGGATCAAACCGAGAAATTTCTTCCACCTTTTTACACAGAAAAGAATTTCTAAATGTTTAACACTTTTTTATTATACAAATTGTATTTCAACAAGCATACACAACCAAAAACCAACAAATCATACGTCACATTTCACACAAGGACACTTTCATCGGACACCCAAGCGTGTTGAGTACTGGCAAATTGATGGTATAATTGCTGTGGAAATCTATGGGGTGGTGTTTGTTCCTGCAGTGGACGACATTAAAGGGGCCTACTCAAAGCCCTGCCTGCAGGGTCGATAAATATCAGCTTTACAAACATTTACACTATACAATCCGGCAGAGATACTGCATGAAGGGCCCTGCAAGCAGTGCTTTGAGTAGGCCGTTTTAGCTGATATGATGATGATTATGATGAACAGATATCGCATGAAATCCGGGTTTGCTGCACGTTTACTTAAATTACGTATGTACTAATAACGCGGAAAAGTTCCAAGGTTTATTTAAGTTTTACATATCCTGCAGTTTCCAGACAACATCCAAAAACAAATATGTATGTGAATGTATTTCCCACTAAATTTTTTTTTTGTATTTGTATAAAAGTTTTAGCTCTGAGCGTGTTAATACAAAGCAAAAAACATGCGACTAAATAAAACCCTGCATCCTTTTAATGTCGGTTAGAAATGAAAGTTCGTACAAAAGCTCCCAGACCCTTTATGTTCGATAGTAAAGATGGCAGCTACGTAATGATTGAGTAAATCGATACTAATGCTTTGCAACAGGTGCGCCCGGGAGCGCTGGGTCGTACGCCTTTGTACACGCAGTTTTGTAAACAATACCCGGTATAGCGTAACAAGCTCGCAATATCGTGTTATTGGTGTTTTACTTCCTTATACAGTTCCTTGTACACATTTTGTACATAATAGTTGTATCTACGTAATATATTTTTAATTAGCATATCCTTATAACGTGTAGTTAACACATCATAAAAATAAACATCGTGATATCAACCAAAGGATGTCCACTACTGAACAAGAGCGTCCCACGTAGATTTTCACTATGACCAGCTACATGCCCGCATTTTATGATTCCCAGCTGTCTTCAGTAGGTCGTCTATTCATTTCGGTAGAGGTCGTTCCACGGTGCATTTCCGGTGCGTAATCTCTAATTGAGAACCTCTCTTACAGTTTGCGTCTTCTGATCATATTAATCAGGCTTACATGAATTGATATTGTAAGTGTGGTGGGGGTGACCGCTTTACAGTCACCCTCTCAGAGATGTGCCTATAGGCGTGGCACCAGTGGGCGGTTCTAGTGTGATCATACGAGGACCTGGAGCCACCTTTAGGCGCCAAAGTTGGTGGTTTTAGCCGGTAGGAATTGAGCATGCCCCTTTCCCCGAGGTAGAGCCGTGGCTCAATAAAAAAATAATTTAAAAAAGGTAATCATATAGTAGGTCTGTTTTTTGCGTTTACTGTTTTTTCAGGGTAAAATTCATTTTACCTAGTTTTCCTTAGTCTAGGCACACTTAATAACACAAATCTCAAGCCATTCTGTAACATTTCACAAAAGGCTTCCAAAATTGATTTCTGAGATAGTGCGACACGATTGTTTCGTACAACGTTATTAAAAACGGCGGCGGTTTGTGGCGAGAAGGTAGGATCGATATAAATGCGCGTGGCAACAGGTGCTCTGGACTAGCTGTGCCCCTAATGGGGTCGTGTATACGCATTCTTATAATGAAAGTATTTTTATACTGCTCGTGAATACAATGACGGTCTAGCGAGTTTGGAGGAAATCGCGTATGCGTGTGAAAGGTTCGTTTTATTAAAAAAGGTTTTAGAGTAACTGAAGCTCAAATTGAAGTATTGATTTAGATTGCTACTAATATTCAGCCTACATACACTTCACGTAGCCTGAATTTGAGAAATGGCACTGTTTTGTAATGCCTTCTAGATGGAGATCTTTCGAGTTCCTGGAGCTTCCCTACGGTGCCGAAGATTACCACTCCGGTGGTTTTAGCTGGTCCGAGAAGTGCCTGGGGGGGCGACCTTTTTACAGTCGCGTTCCCTCCGCTAGAGGGGGTGACCGCTTTACAGTCATCCCTTCTGAGATGTGCCTAAAGGCGTGGCACCAATGGGCGGCTCTAGTGTGACCTTACGAGGACCTGGAGCCCCCCTTTGGTGCCGAAGATGACCGCTCCAGTGGTTTTAGCCGGTAGGAGTCCGGTATACCCCTTCACCCTTCCCCGGGGTGAAGGAAGTTCCATGTAGAATTTCCACTGGACATCAATAAAAATAAAAAATAAAAAAAGGAGTCGGCATACGTACATGAAGTACATGATGTATTTCCACCGGATCAATAAAAAATAATGGTTCATCGGTTTAGGTAGATTGGAATACGGATAAATGCTAAAATGAAACAGCACTTTGTTTCCCATTACGATAAATTCCGTTCGATGGCCCAATCTCCGACATACGCCACGCTGCTCCAAATATTCTCAGGTTTCAATAAGGTCAAATTAGAACTGCAAAATCGGTTGGACCCCTGAAAACCACAGGTTGTGTTGGCGAAAAGTATCACGAAGGCTTTTTCCATCACGGTGGAAGAACAAGACATCAAAGCTCTCATCCAGGACTCTCGCGCTTATAATGGAAAGGCAAGAACTGCCACACACGTAAGTCTTCGTGAGATAGAAGAACCATAAAGCTACTGTACTGAATACTAGAGTGCTCTCGTGGGTGACATGTAAAATTGTCTAATTATTCTTGAACGTTTTCCTCGAATATGAACTGCTCTCCTCGTCAGTAGCACACCCACCGACACGGCGTAATATTATTACTTGTTTTTCTTGATTTAGATAATATTTGTTACTAGCTGGGATGCGCGGTTTCATCCACCATTGAATTTAAAAGAAAGTGGATTATTTATGCATAATTTAAAGTACTTCGGCATAGACACTTGACATAGAGTATGTATATATATATTGAATTTCTTGGGTTTTATTTTTTGCACGGAACCCTAATTGTTTTTCTAAAATAAAAGTAGCCTCAGTTATTCCTTATAACATCAGCTATCTGTTAGTGAAAGTCCCGTAGAAATCGGTCCAGCTGTTTTGGACATTAGCGGGAACAAACAGACAGATAGACAAACAGACAAAAAAATTACAAATATCCTTTTTGTTTTAGGTACTGTATATACTTTCATACGCATTTAGTATAAAGCCGTTATTTTGACATTACAAACAGACACTTCAATTTTATTTATTTGTATAGATAATACCTATACCGTAATTGGTACCATATGTGCCCCACGCGAGTACTCATGAAGTATTTCAGGGCGCGAGCCGCGAGCCCACTAGTGTTAAGAACACCTCAACCAGCTGCGATATAAATATCGCTATGTACGCATCCAAACTTTTATACATTGTCACAATGCGGCCTTTAAAACACCATACATCGTGCTCTGTTATCCATTAAAAGTATCCTATAATGATGACCAAGTTTCAACGATTGCCAGTTGTTGCGTAAATTTTCATATGTAAAAACTAGTTAGTAGCCGCGACATCGTCCGCGTTCTTTTAAGGAGAGTTTGGTAACCTATCTCCTTTTTCACGACATAATCTACCTCTGTTCCGAATTTCATTAGATTCCTTTCAGTTGTTTGAGTGCGATGGAGCCTAAAACATTTAAATATTTACATTTATGATAGTATAAGTAATACGTAAATCTAAAATAACTTCAGACCCCATAAGGAAGGAGAAACAAACCCCAACGCGAATAAACTAGAACTTAGAGCCGTAAATTCAACTGCTAACGTCCATTAAGTCACAAAACACTAAACCCTGTATATTAACGGTTATATTTCACGGTAAACCGACTATGAAGTCACGCAATCTCGCCCCTCCCACAAATTAGGAGCTGGCATAAATAATTCCTAATTTCCTTTTACCTCAGCATGTTTTCTGATAACGCCCTAATTGCCTGTTATTCTGTCTTCTTTGTTTAAGTTGTGCGTGGTCGTTTACTTTTCGACATACCGGTATAAATAATATTCTAAAATCTTTTGCATAGATCTTAGTAAGTATTGAACTTGGGTATATTGAGTTGTGGTGGCCCGGAGGTTTACGGACTCGGTTGTGGGTTCGAAACAATGTGCCGTTTTCAATGTGAGATGGACTTTCTTAATTTTAACAATCAAAATAATGAAGGCTAACTTCGTTAGGAAACCTAAATCTAATGGAGAGATAGGTTAAGCCGCGATTCAGAAGCTAGTGTAAAGTAGATAAAATAAGTGGCTGAAACCATCACAAGCTGGCGTGGTGGCACAATGGTGGCTGTGGCTAAAATAGTCTATTTATTACGTCATTCTTAGAATTCAAGTAGAGGCTGCGTTTTAAAAACAACTACTAGGAATCATTTTACGAAAAGTAATTGTTCAATGGGCGGTCTTATCGCTATTAGCGATTTCTTATAGTTATCTATATATGTCCTTTGGATGAACAAGAAAAAGATGGAAAAAATCAAAGGGGTATTCCACGATGTACTTATACACATACTAGGAGGGATCAAAAAGTAGTGAGAACGACATACTCCTTGGTAAGAAAAAAAAATGCTGGCAGGCATAGCTCAGATACATATTTGTAATATTAATAAAGACAAAAATCTTCGATTCTCTTTTGTTTTTTCTGAATGTAGTCATTTGTGAAAATGGAGAAAAACGAAGTGCGAGTTTAAAAAAAATTAACGACGCAACAGATTAATTGCGATTTGGAGGGAACATTAGGAGAGTCTGCTCCGCCGTATTCCACTGTCGCAAGGTGGGCTTCTCAATTTCGAGTAGGGAGAACGAGCACGGAAGCCGAACATCGTTGCGGCCGTCCATCGACGTCAGTCACCCAAGAAAATGTTGCGAAAGTCGAGAAAATTGTATTGAGCGATCGAAGAGTTACCATCCGATACTTAATTCAAGAATCGGGCATTTTATATGGAATTATTCCATCCATATTGAAACAATATTTGAATATGAGAAAAGTCTCCGCAAGATGCGTGCCGAGAATGTTAACCGACAGTCAGAAACAAAATCGACTTGACATTTCGAAGATATTGGTGGTCACGTTTCAAGAAGATTCTGAAAACTTTTTGTTTCGTTTCATAACAATGGACGAAACATGGGTCCATCATTTTGATCCCGAGACAAAACAGCAATCTTCGCAATGGAAACGTCATCACCGACCCCGAAGAAGTTTCGTGTCGTGGCATCGGCTGGCAAAGTTATGGCCTCTATATTTTGGGACTCAGCAGGGATATTGTTGATTGATTACCTGGAGTGTGGAACCACTATTACAGGCCAATATTATGCAGCTTTAATTCCCAAGTTGAGGAATGCCATCAAAGAGAAAAGGAGAGGGAACCTTTGAAGAGGCGTGCTGTTTCATCACGACAACGCACGCGCGCACAGGTCGGCAGTTGCGATGGCTGCCATTCAGCAAGCTGGCTTCGAATTGGTTGATCACCCCCCAGATTTACCAGATCTGACGGCTAGCGATTTTTATCTGTTCCCCAAATTGAAAAAATGCTTAAGGAGAAACAGGTACGAAGACGATAACGAGGTGATGGATGCCGTGGAGAGCTTTTTGCAGAACCAAGACAAAACATTTTTGTGAAAGGTAACGAAGCCTTGGGAAAGCGCTGGACTCGGTGTGTAGAGAGACTCGGAAACTATTTAGAAAAACAAATTATTGAGTTATCAATAGTCATTATATTCTATCATATTCTCACTACTTTTTTATCCCTCCTCGTATATACAACCCTATATAATATTTAATACAATACATTATAAATCATCCATATATACAACCATATACTATATATTATACAATAAAGAATCGTATTCCAATTCTTTATTGTAAGAAGATCAGCCAACTTAAAACCGGTGAAATGTCACAAGATGCAGGGGTCTACAAGATTGACTGTGATTGTGGTTTATCATACATAGGGCAAACAAAGCGTAGCATAGCCACCCGAATAAAAGAACATATAGCTAACGTCAAGCATAGACGCTCCACAAAGTCTGCAGTGTGTGAACATGCCTTAGGCAAACCCAACCACTGTCTTCGTTTTGATCAACCTCAAGTCCTCGCGAAAGAGAACCGATATGTACCAAGAATGTTTCGTGAGGTTATTGAAATTAAAAAACATCCTAATTTTAATAGAGAAGATTGTTGGCAGGTAACACCTGTTTGTAATCCAGTTATTTAAATAATAAAGTCCCAAACATCATACCGCACTAAAATACATCAATCACTGTGAGTGATTACTGCGTGCACCGAAACTAATTTTTTGATTAAAATTGTACGGTAGATAAAATAACTTGTTAAATTCTGTAACGACGCCTGTCACCTTAGTCATCCCGCGACCACGAATTCTGCAAAGCATTCGAAACATCAGGAAAAACAAAAATCCGATCTAATCCAGTTAAAATTGTTTCGTTATAATTACAAATAACTTGGTTGAAACTTAGCGTTAGGCGTTAGGTTTGTAAACAACGCGATCAAATCTCTACGTGATTATTGTACTATAATATGATATTAATACGCTACAGCAAGCGAGGACTTCATCCGCGAAGTATAGCAAAACAATAGCCAGTCAGAAATAATTATTTTATACTAAAATCAGTTAAATAAGTTGGAAAAGTAATCGAAAAATTCATGAAAAGACAACCGCAAAATTGTAACGTTGAGGCTGCTAAAATCATGTACTGAATCCATGGCATCAGTTTTCGTTAGAACGATGACACCTACTCGTACACTCATTATACTGTCTTCTAAATGTTTTTATCAGATATTTCTTAAACTGATGAAATGCTGGTATAACTTAAACAACTCTGTAAATACACAAACTGTACATATTTCATTTTTTATCGGACAATAATCTTATTTCAATGCACCTGACTATGAAAAGTTATAAAAAACCGATAAATCCTATATAACATTAATGATCATGACATCCTCCGCAATAAAACGAACAATTAAAACCCCGACATTTCTGCACAGAGTTTAATATTTTAATAAACAAAAGACGGTTACGCGTCGAAAAGTTTGAATCTCATTATCTCGTTGTAGGCTTAAAGTTTGAGCGGCGTTCCAGATTTCAGCGTGTATTACGAGATGGCGGATTATGAGATCATAAGCATCAAATATTTCCTCATTTATAAGCAAAGCTACTTTAGTATGTTAGACGCAAACAGCAATTTTTTTTATAGAGTTTTGGTAATTCAACAAAACAATAACATTATAAACCTGCAATAGCAATGCTGTTACGATAGAAGAGGAACATTTGTCGTCGTCTCTGGATCAACCCAATAACATATTCCGGTTTTAAAATGGGTCTTGTCTAATTTGATCAGTATTGTTGAAATATAGTTATACTATAGCTACCATTAAGAAAATATTGCATCTGACGACGAATGTGGAAAGCTTCACCGATAATGATGCTCGTTATCTGCGCCAATGCCTGTCTTTGAACTTAATTGGAATCCTGGATCAAATTGGGAACAATTTGAGAACAAAGGCAAAGGGAATCTGGAGAAATATGCCCGGAGGATGGAGGTAAACATGTTAAAAAAGTATACCTACTAAATCACGAGGAACTTCGTCGTTGTTCTGTAGGTTTTGTTCCAAGCCTTACCATAGAAAATAAAGGATATTGTGTAATACCTACAGTACTACCGAATAAAAATGTACATCCACTTCTATAATCATATTAGAAATGAAAATGAATGTTCAATTATCGATGTGAACAAACAGTTCCATGGTATCTCATATTATTTTCACAAACTTTGTGTACCTATGCAGCATAAGTAATGGACGTGATGTAGTAAGAGAGAAAGACAAGGAAATGATGCACGATATGAGGTTTTTGGCTGAATATACAAAAATAATGTCAATAACTAATTTGGTGTGTATTGGAAATATAAATTATGATTAACATATATAGTAAAATTGAGATGAATAGCCTCTCTTTCAAGTTCATAATTAATAAACCATCTGCTTGCTTTGCTATATCCTGTCAGTACCATACTGTCTACTCATGGTTGTCAACAGATGATCTCAGTACATTTTATTAGCATATGGGACACCTTCCCATCCTCTTATGAGTAGTTTTACGAAACTGATGAAAACATAGGTATTAAGGTATTATTTTAACTACCCAGCCTTGCTCTGAACAGCTAAATATTACAGTTGTATAATCTTATACAATACAAGCTTAAATAAACCAGGTTGATGCGAAAAGTGAGGAAAATACTCTTGTAATATTTTGCCTCTATTCCAATAAATACGTGAACAAACCTTCTATCAGGCAGGATATCTGTACATGTGTTACATCTTCGGCCAAATCGAATCAATCATCTCGGATCATTGACTAACAAAAATCTTAACACATTTACGCATCCATCCATTTCTGTTTCTGATATTTTATTTTGTTTGTTTCGTCTACGTATACTTTTTATTTATCTGTATTTGCACATTGTATTCTGCATTTTCATTCATATTAGCTAGGTAATGTTGAATAGTATAAAAATAATAAATAAGAAATGTTGAATAGTCAATACCAAGTCTGCCTTAATTTGCCAACTAAAGCTGAAGTATATTCGTAACGTCTTTACAACAGTAACATTTGGGTTATATTTTCATAGTTGACCTTTTTTTTTTTAATCAGTCCTTTCTACATATTCAATATTTAATCTTTCATCTATCATGTTCTCTTCGCTCTTCACATTTTTGTTCAAGGGTCACGGTTTTATTAAAACTGAAGCATGTAGTATATTATAACTTGAGTTGCTTCCATCGCATTCTTTATCTACTTTAACTAGTTTAAATTTTTAGTAATGCTTTCCAGAATGTACCTCGCTACTTCACAAAATTGGGCTCAGCTTTTAGTACTAAAAACTTTCAGTTTCAGGTATTCCTCGGTGTCATAAGAACTTATTAATATTTCAGCATTAATGTTACGAAGGCGCGGTTTTTTAGGCGACACAGTGAAAGATGTGAAGCTATGAAGTTGTTACTAGGGTACTGAAATAAGATTCCTGCACGATACCCTCGGAAATAAGGAGCAATATTGAAATAATATTATCACAGTAGTAAGCAAACGTTGTTCAAAACTGAATGTTTCTTTGCTGCTGTTAATTTAGAGAACTGGCTAACAAACTACAACTATTTTGAGCTCCAATTTGTTTGACCCGGCTTAGCCCGGTTCTAGTAAATCCCGTAAAAATAAAAGCAAGCGGGAATAAAGAACCCATATATACTGGGGCTTTCATTGTAAATATCTCTTATTAAAACAGAACAATAGGGCTACTTTCATTAAAATTACACATGGATTAATATGAGCATGAATCTCTTGTTTACTGTTATTACAAAGTAGAGATACATTCATAGCTAGCATTTTAATACCCCGTATTTAAGGCAGGGCTGTGATTAAACTCTGGCAGAGTAACGTTGGGTTTCACCGTCATGGATTCTACAGTATAGTTATTACGACCATGACTCAGTAGCTTCAAGCACGCGATCCAACAATAACGTGCAGAAAGAATTATTTTTCGTGTTTGCAAAAAATAAGAGAAATAGCAAAGCTTTTATCGCGATTTTACGTTGGCTTGCGTTAGTATTTTATGTTCAGGAAATGTTTTAGGTAGTTCTGTACAGTTGTATATACAGTTAGCGTGGAGCATTTATTTGTTTATCTCTCGGGACTATGGAGTAGAGAACTTCCTGGACTAAATGGGAAACTTTTAAGTATTAATTGGAACAGTTTGTTTTATTACAAATGTACGCAGTAGGGCTGTGAAGCCCGTTGCGGAGCAAGAAATCCTCTTCTTCTTCCGTGAAGCTCACAAGGTGGTAACTTAGTCATTATATCAGTAAGAATTCTACGTAAAAGGTCTTTTGTACAGCGATAATTCATTGTAGACTGTTGGACATTATACCTTAAGAAAAAATAATAGTGTTCTATTTAAATGTGAAATACTTATAATACGCCTACTATATTTAAAATGTGTTCAACAGTAGATTCACAATGCACATAAAACTTTTCAAATAAGACAATTTAGTATTGCAAAACAAATGAATTTTGAATGAAAGTGTACCACATTTGTTAGAATTAAGTACTAAACAATTTTAGTTAAAACACTTAATTTAAATTGAGAAAAACAACATTTGAATGGCGAAAGATATGACATGGGGGAACAAGGACCAGCGATATGTTTGTTGTAAGAGCAAAAGTCGGTGTCAGGCCCCATCATGCTTAAATGCTGGTTTTCGTGATGTCAGGTAGTGCTGTTATAAAGAGTTTGAGCTTGTTTGTTTGATACAGGGAGGTAAGTCCGAAAACGAATGTACCAGTTATTAAAGTTCTTTCACTGTTTGAAAGCTACCTTAAGCAAACGCGGGTCGCTCTTCGTAATAATATACCTATTATGGCAAATGGCCTTTATGGATTTACCGGTTAGTTTAAGTTTGATCACAATTAAATTATTATATGCCGATCTATTCGACATGATTTTAAATATTGTCAGCCTGGCGATCCTGACTTACGTCGGTCGTGTACACGGGTGCCATAAAAGGGTGTAGCATCGTTGTAGTGATCATTGGGAGGTCTATGTACAGCAGTGGACGCTTAAGGGCTGATGTGTGTGTGTGTGTCTATATTTATTTAAATAAATATATATGTCTATTATAGTGCTGCGGGATGGAAGTATCTAATGGCGTTATAACGGGGAAACCCGCTTCATTATAGTTTCCATCTCACACAATAATCCTACACAACAACGGGACAATCGATGACATCACTACGTTTTAGATTAATACTAGCCTCTAAAGGGCCTCTGCGTGTAGGACCCATGTCCCGCGTAAGACTATCAAAAGACTGGGTTCCTATTTGTAGGGGCTATATATGTATATAGAAAAAATACTAGTCCCCAATATAATAGATGGTCTCATCCCCATCAATTTCAAATGTTTTAATCATACATGAAATCCCAATTTTCTGAAATAGGAACTCGCGCATTTCTTGTAGAAGAACAACAAAAGAAAATGTTCAGCAGAAAAATACTCTGAACTAAATTCCAAGCGAATAACATCAAATTTTAATCTGGCGAAGTTGTTCGTGTACATATTACTGGATTACGCGGGATTACGCTGCGATACAGAAAATGTGTCGTTGCGCAGATGACGTCATGCTGGCAACGCCATGAGTGTGTACAAAATTCAATTAAACCTACGTATATAATCGCTGGAAAGTGTAAGCGAAGCTGCAGATTACACGCTTTTGGTTGCTGAAAAGTTTATTCGCGCCATTTTGCACGTATTGTGACTTATCCAATTTTAAAACTATAGACAAGGTACCATTAACTTTACAGCATTAAAATTCCATCCGTGGTATGACGACGTATATCGTATACCCCTTTGTAAAGTCGTTAAACGGCTTTTAACATTAAACTGAATGCATAAAGGAGACCACTATATGATCAATCATGGTCTGGCGTTTTATTGATTTTATTTGTTTATTATTCTTACATCTCCAGGCACAGGCTACGTCCATGCCAGAAAATCACCTTTTATGTTTCTATTTTTTACAAATTATTTAGAAGCTTCCTAAAGGACGTGGCGTATACTATCTATTCCTTTATATAGACAAAATCCAACAATCAACCGAACGTCTTATTTTTTGACAGATTAAATAGATAAGGACATGAACAATCCTGCGCTAAACAGTGATGTTTTTAGCACTAAAAAAAAGACTTTAACATTTAAAATTTATTTCTGGTGTACACAAAATAATATAATAATACATTTGTTTTTCAATTTCAACACACTCGAAGAACTTTCTTTTTCAAGTAAAAAGAGGTTAAAATGTCAGTTTTAGTTCAGTCGTCAGTCATACTACACGTCTGAGCCCCTGCCGTCTTTGTCCAAAGGGAGGACTCGTGGGCTACGGGCGGGCAGATTGGAAAGCTTGCGTGCTCATATCGAGTTACCCCCGGGAAGAAGGCGGTGTGCATGTAGTCACGTGTCACCATGTGCGCAGCACAGCGTACAGCGAGGCTTCAGGCTCATGTCCCTGGGGGTGGCGGCCTTTTTACAATCGCCTCCCCTCCGCTGGAGGTGGTGAACGCTTTACAGTCATTCCCTCCGAGATGTACCTAAAGGCGTGGCACAAATTGGCGGCTCTAGTGTGATCTTAACGAGGACCTAGAGCCCCTTTTCAGTGCCGAAGATGATCTTTCCAAAGTCAAAGTCAAAGTTTTTTTACAATATTTTCATCTACTTGTTAATTAATCTTGTAACAAATTTACTTACTACTTAATTAATCTTGTAACAAATAATAAACAGTGCTACCTTTGTGAAATCACTCAGAGTACAATGGAATATGTCAGTCTCACTAGCTATGAGGTTATGATTATAATCAACGTATATTTTCAGTATATATAATCTAACCTAAAATCATACCTGGTAGCTGAGATCGCCACTGGAAAGAGTCTGCGTCGAAAATCGCGTTACAATATTTTAGAGAAAAATTGGTTATTTTCAGTGTAATGATGCAGACATCAGGTTATACAGGCAAAACCATAAATTCGACCTATCAAGAAACTTTATTAAAGAAAAGTTAATACTGTCACGTCACGAAAAGAGGTTGGCATGCAAACTCACACACTAACGTAAAGCTATCAAAACTCCACCGTGCAACTAATTTAGCTGAAACCACCATCTAAAAAGTTAATGCGCAGAGGCAGATAACGGGTCTATCTAGCCATACTAATCTGCAGCAATTCGTACTAAAGCGTACATTACCGCAGTAATTAGCCACATTGTGGACTCGCCCGTAAGTGCACACGGGCAACCCTGGGAGGGGTTTAACGACGGAGATACGAATTAGCTTTGTTAGCCGGAATCCAAACGACGTGAGGTATGTACTTAGGCGTGGTTAGTGTTCAAAAGGGTACATGATGGTAGATTATGGTGGATCTCGCAAGATTGTGGGAAAATCTTGTTCAATGGAGATTCATGTAGACGTTTAAAATTAGCCTATTTAATTGATGCTCATAGCCAGTTGCAGTCACTGATTGGTGAGGTTAAGCAACGCTCGACGAGGTCAGCCTATGGATGGGCAACCGCATAGTGCTATTTGAAATGAGCGTCACCGTGCTTTGTAGGGCACGTAAAATCGTTGGCCCCGCTTTTGGTCACTAGGCGACAGTCGTTACGCTAAGTCAGACAACTTTGGATGGCTTGAACAACTCTGACACAAGGTTGGCTACTAACCATGATACGAAAAGAGAAAATAGAAGGAAGACATGAAACGTTCCGTAACAAATATTATGACGGCACGGTTGGTGCAGTGGCTGATACAGTCGGCTGCTGCGCACCGGGTCGTGGGTTCGATTCCCGCACGGATCAAATATTTGTACGACCTGCAGGTAGTTGTTCCGGGTCTAGGTGTATTGTGTCTGTAAACGCACCCACGACACAGGAGAAATCATAGTAAATTATGCGATATGCATGACAGATTTTTCATGCATTTTGGGTGTTTTTCTGGGAAATCTTAACAAAAGATAAGCACATCGACGCTTGAATGTTTACCAAGCGACAAGTAGTGTTCAGAGAGCATACGACGCGAAAAATCAAGCGTTTCCAACGATAATTCAAATTCACAAGCTTGTCGGTTATCCCCGTTTATCTTTCGAACGACAAAATCATTAGCCAAATCCCTAAGTTATGTGTACCTATATAAATACAGAATCTAGACGTTTAACCCCAAAATTGTGGTGCCAACTAAGAATAGCAACCAATGTCATCTCATGTGTGTCGTAAAAGGCGACTAAGGTATTGCCCGGAGGATGGGCAGCAGCGTCCCAGCGAGTACATTAACAACTCAACTGTGATAACCCACCCGGTATGTAGTTTTATACCTACATACAGTGAGACTGAGTTTTGCGCGCCATTTTTAAATATGGACGTAACATATCTATGGTATAATATCATTGTTCTACACTGTGTATGAAAACATACATATTATCTTAGAATACGAGGCGGCACTGAAAATTTCGGGAATCAAGGAAGTGACACAACATTACTATTTAAAAATGTATTTATTGCTTTTCGAAGTATTCTCCGCGAAATTTGACACATTTTTCCATACGATGGAATTGAAGCAACCATTCCATTCGGAAGTTGGGGTCTCCAAAATGGCCGTTTTGTAGGCGTCCACAGCTTCTTTAGGTGATGAAAATCTCTGTCCACGCAATTTATTCTTTATTTTAGGGAAAGTATAGAAATCATTAGGGCTTAGGTCGGGGCTGTACGGCGGATGGTCTAATAATTCTATGTTTTCTTGCTCTAAAAATTCTTTTGTTCTGTGCGCGGTGTGAGAAATCGCATTGTCGTGATGGAGGATGATGCGGCGGTTGCAGTTCTCTCTACGGAGTTCAGAAACGACCTGTGGCAAACAAATGTTAGCATACCATTCTGCATTAACCGTTCTTTGTCCCTCAAGAGGAATAGTCGTAACATGGCCGGTTTTGGAGACAAACGTGGCCACCATTTTTTTTGCAACACTCCGTGAACGAACAATTTTTGTTGGCTTTAACTCATTTTCGAACACCCAAACTCGTGACTGGTTTTTTGTTTCAGGTTCGTACGCATATATCCAAGATTCGTCACCTGATACGATGTTGTATACAGCATTTGAGGATCCTGCGTGGAATCTTTCGAGAGTTCTGACGCACCAAGTAACGCGAGCCGCTTTTTGCTTTTCACATAGCAAATGCGGTATCCATCGGGAAAACAACTTTTTTACACCTAATTGTTCATGCAAGATTATTTGTATTTGACTCATGCCAATGTCTAAAGTTGCCTGAATTTCGCGGTATGTCACATGTCGATCTTCCTCAATCAGCTTACGCACAGCATCAACGTTTTCTTGGGTGACTGCAGTTTTTGGACGACCTTGACGAAGATCATCACTGAGCTTGACACGTCCACGTCGAAATTCAGCAAACCAGCGATAAATTGTGGTTTTGGATGGGGCTTCATCACTAAATGCAGAAATCATCCGGTCAACACACTGTTTTTGTGTTAAACCACTTCGAAAGTCATAATAAATCATCGCTCTTGAATTTTCTCGAGTCAATTCCATTTTCTCAACGACTAAACAAGTTTGACAAAACCTTGTGACAAGACCGTGAATCTTTTTTTAAATAAATAAATGGTATTCGATTTGTAAAACCAAGGAGTTTTCAATTAAAAAGATTTTAATATGACAGTAACAGTGGAAATATTCCATTCCCGATACTTTTAGTGCAGCCTATGTAGTAACAACTAGGACAGTGGGCACACCCAATGTGCACCAAATTTTAACATTCGTTGGTAGCCGGTTAGTGCTGTTCCGGGGTTTGAAAATACTACGATTTGTGCTGTAAAAAATAAATCAATATAGCTTACTATTATAACATTATTTGTGTGCGTGTGTGTGACAGCGCACGTAAACATATACTGCTTACATTTATAGTGACGCAAGAGACTATTCAGTATATTATCAACTGTTAAATTTCAGCTTTCATAAATAACTTTGATAGCCCATTTTCGAGGGCCGACAAGCAACTAACATAATAAATTTCCAACTAAATTTGTCTAAAGTATTATTCCACTTACTTCCATTCCAAATTCAGGGCTCTAATCTACAAGCTTTCGTAGCTTTCTGTTTTCCTAACCTAAGGATTAAACTTAGAAGGAAAGTAGGTAGAAGGTGCACCCTTAGGACAGTGATCTTCACTAGTCATTTCTATTTCTTTGGTAGTTTACTACTTTACCAAGGCTTCACATAATGAGGCACCGCCTTCGACACATAATAGCGCATGGCTACGTTGCACACGTACCCTTAGCTTGTTTACTGTGCATAATATAAGTACCAACAGCAATTATTACAATATTTTCGAAGGCAAATTTATTATTATTGTTAACTAGATGTTTCTTTTTTACACGTTAACATATATTAACGTGTGCTGTAGGCTACGAATACCACCAACCCATCTCTTCCCATGGGTGTCGTAAAGGCGACTATGGGATTAGCCAAAGGATGCGCAGCAGCGTCCTTCGAGTATATTGACAACTCAACTGCGATCGCCAACCCGCCTGCCGAGCATGGCGATTATGGCAAAACTCCCCAATAAGCACCCAACACACCCATATAGGTCGTTATGTTGATCTTTGGGGGAGGCCTGTGTCTAGCAGCGGACTTTATTTGGCTGAAATGATGATGACGACGATAACATACATTGTTCTCATTACGTATATCTCTAATCTCAAATTGTATAGGCCAATATTGTAATCTCTAAAAGTGTATCCATGAAGGTGCAACAAATTGGGACCGAGCTACTTAAATTCTTAAGTTTCATGATTGGAAATAAATTAAAACTAACATTTGACAATATTCACCTCTCTATCAGCGTCAGTGCAATTAAGTTGCTAACTACTTTAATTTCATATCATCAAGTATTAACCTCAAAACGCCACTAAATAAACACAAAAATGTTGCCGTAGCACGTAAATGACGTAAGAAAACCTCATTATCACATTGTGAGATCGATACCCTTGCAAAAGCTACAGGTGCGTTCGCTGCTAAGTTACGCACGGGCTTGGGCTCGGCTTCAAACAACACAAGGAGACCCTCCATTTTAATAAATTCTAGCATGTATATCGCATAGTAAAGAACTCTTTCCTTACCAGGACTATACAAAGATAGTGAAAAAGTTGAATCGTCAAAAGCACGATGGAATAAAATAGAATATTCTTCATTGTACACAATTTTTAAAACTAACTACTAGGAATCATTTTAAGGAGGTACTATTTGACGAAAAAAAAATTATAATATCATTGTAGCGAATTCCAATCCGTGTGGTGTCCGGATTAAGATTAAAGCATTCAAGCACTGCATCTGCTCTCATAGATGTCAAATAAAACGACTAAGGGATTCTAAATCAGAGGGATGGACAGCAGCATCTCTTCTGCGAAACAGCACCCATTCTGTGCTCACTCGCTCAGGTCACCAACCAAGCATAGTGAGTACTGGAAAATCCCTCCAAAATGACTACGAAAGGCATATAACCAGTCGTTGTGGAAATCTATGGGGAAAACCTTTGTTCGTTGAGGCAGTGTACGTACTTTTGGCTGACGTGTGTTTTTTAGTGTCGCCAAAACAGACGCAAAGACAAGCTATGAGTGTAGGAGCATTTTTGTTTTCCGGTACCAAAAATTCGTGGTTTTAGGTTTAACCTCCCGCAATACTCCAATGACATAACGTATTCCATTTATTAAAAATGATAAAAGTGCTTTTTAAGCTTTAAATACCAATAAAAAACATGTGCCAATGTTAAATACATTTAAGTATTCGGAATAATAAACGGGTGTTCGTGACCTATTTTTAGGTTGATTGGGGTTGCGCGATCCGGGGAATAGGGCGTTTTGCACTCTAACATATTAACAGCGCGTGAGGACACCAACTGATATATTTCTTTTAAATCTGCATTTTGAAAGAAATAATGATGTATATCTGTCACTAAAGCGGCCAATGTTAGATTTTTTTTCTAGATAGTTTTACAGAACTGATACTCAGGGTTCTGCTGGGCGCAAATCACATACAAAGCGAGATGCCATTAATCTGGTAGCCGATGCGGTCTTCTTTTATTTTACCGACTTCCGTCACCATCGATTTTATTTTAGGTAGGTACATACGAGTATGTAGGTGATGAAGACCGTCCGAATAATGATTGCAATTTTTATTTAAAATCGGCTATCCCATTCCAATTATACGTTACAATTGGACAACCAGGCCACTGCTAAATTGTAAATATTCCACCAGTACGCACTTGGAATTCCGCTTTCTCATTTACTATATGTACTGCTAAGTAGCGGAACTCCTTGCGGAACCTATTTCCCGATAATTACAATCTGAGTCTTTATGTCACGGACAAATAGATATCTTCGAAGTAAACGTGCTACTTCGTCGACGGTATTTTCACTTAAAATCAGGTGCCATAGTAATCTAAAGGTAAACGATATGGGTAAAAAGGTGTTGAATGAATGACAGAAAGAAAGAAAAACATTTGCCTATTTTGGTTTCGCACATCAAAATAAAGTAACAATAAAATTAAAAATAAACAGGTATACAGAAAGGGCAACATTGCTGTACGAATCCGAATGAGCCCCCATTTGGATTCATACAGCAATGTCATCACATCCCAGAATATGCTACAACACAAAGTGATGCAACGCTGATTTTCTGATAGGACCTTAGAATGAGCTACGGAGACTCACGATATTGACATCATTATTTAATTAAATATACGTTACTTAAATACATTTATAACTTCATTAAAATAATTAATTCATCACTTAAATTTAAATTAAAAAGATGTATTTCTAAATAAGTAGAAAATAATAGTCTGTGTGGTGTCCGAATTAAGAACATTGCACCACTCCATCTCCTCCCATGGATGTCGTAAAAGGCGACTAAGGGACGCTGAACAGGAGGGATGGGCAGCAGCGTTCCTCCTGGAACATTAACCATACCGTGCTCACCAAACCACCTGCCAAGCGTGGTGAGTATTGGCAAATGCCCCCCAAAATGAAGACACATTTGTGGTCTATGAGGGACGCCGGTGTTCAGCAGTGGACGTATAAATGGCTGATATGAGATGAGATGAGATGAGAATAGAATAGAATCGTAATTGTAATTGATGGCACAAAGCAATGCCATCGAGATGTCAAAATAATGAAGCGTCACCACTTGTATTTCTAGTCTTGCGGAGCTGGGAGCTGGAGCAATCATTTTGATCCATTAGATAATCGTCAGGTGTCCGTGTGGTGCCGGCTGTGCCGTGTGGTGCCGGCTCAGAATGCCACCACCCCATCTCCTCCCATGGGTGTCGTAAAAGTTGACTAAGGGATTAGTCGGAGGATGGGCAGCAGCGTCCTTCGAGTACATTAACAACTCAACTGCGATCGCCAACCCGCCTGCCAAGCGTGGCGATTATGGCAAAACCCCCCAATGAGCTCAAAACACATCCATATCGGTGGTTGTGATGATCTTTGGGGGAGGCCTGTGTCCAACAGTGGACTTCATTAGGCCGAAATGATGAGATAATCGTCTAATTTATAACATGCTCCTGTGCATAGAGTATGTATTACAAAAAAATTAAATCTATTTTGTGGTATTTAGTAATAAAATAAATTATACTGTATCCCACGAAAGAAGTATGGACTTTAGCTAAACGAAATGTTGGCTGTACTTATTTACTTTTATGTCTAGTGTTATGATTATGTCGATCACATTTTAGTGTAAAAAGATGTGTTTTTCTAACGTACATAATATTTTCGTAAATATATTATAATTGTACTATCATTATGTTGATGTGTTTGAAGAGTTCTCTGAGGGAATTCCTACTATGTTGTAAATGGCCTTTTCAATATTACAATATAATTCAATATCGGCAGCCCGGGCCTCACAGTAAAATGCCATAGGACACTATACTGTGAAAGTAGCTAAAGTAAAGGTTAGGAGTGTTAGAAATCTATTTTTTTGACAGCATAAGAAGCCGAAGCCAGCCGTCCTACAGATGAAATATGCGGACCCCATTGAAGTTTCGATTCAAGCGTGACTCATGAGAAAACTGAATGATCGACAAATTCGAGTTTCTCATTGTTTATTGTAATTTTACAATCCTCACTTAAAACATGTGGCAATGTAAACTTTATACATTTAGTTTTCTGCCCATTTAAACCTAAATTTTCAACTAAGAATATTCATGGACCAGAAGAGCGTTACTTACATCGTCAATATTTTGAAAATGTCTGTCTATTAAAAAATCGAAGCAGTATCATCAGCAAATAACGCAATCTTCGCTTGATCCTGAAGCATATGAGGTAGGCATAATTTATATACACTAATAATAAGAACGGACCTAGTATCGAACACGGGCTCACCCATTGTTACTGCGTAGCCAGATGTACCATTTATTTGAACTTTTTGTTGCCTGTATTGTAAATATGATTTAAAGATGTTTAGAAGACTTACGCTGGATTCCGTAATAGTGTAGTTTCAGCAAACTCGTCTCTTGGTCCATACAATCAAAGGCAAAGGTCACAGAAGATACTAATCACATCTTGAGATCTTTCCCAAGCGTAGTAGATATGCTTGATTAATGTGATACCTGTGTCAGTTGTATTACGCCCTTTGGTTAAGCCATATTGCTTATCGTGGAAAATATTGTTAAGGTTAAATACAATAGCATTTGATTTAGCAAATTCTTTGCTAAGGACTGGCAGAACGGATACTAGTCTGAAACTTCCAGGATCTTGGGTATTACCGAATTCAAACAAAGGTAATTACTTTACAACATTTCATGAAATCTGGAAAGATTCCCTGGTCAACGCACCTGTTAAATATTACTGTCAAGTAGGGTGCTATAGTATTAATAATACCTTGACATACTTGTATCGATAATCCCCACAAGTCTTCCGTTGATTTGATTTTAATTTCTTTAAAAGCTTTGAAAATTGACTGGGGGAAAACATATGTGAATTTAAAATATGTGGTACAGTCCGCTACATTTAGTTTTAGTAAAGTCGCAAAAAGTGAGGGTGATGAGTTCAAAAATGCAGTAGTTATTCGGGGGATATTAGTATAGAATGTCCCGAATTCATGAGGTACTTCAACATCTTTACATACGAAACCACTTGCCGTCTGAAGTGAATAATCATTTCCTTACAATTTTAAATTGCTGGTTTCATTATTAATTGTTTTCAGGTAGCATTAATTTTATCATCTGCATACTTTATTTAATCACTATTATATAACGTGCTTTACGCTACCTGACACACTTTTCTTAAAGTTTTTGAAAAATGTTTACTTATTTAATGAAATCTTCACTTTTACTATATTTTTAACCCATACAGATTATTTAGAAGTTGCGTACTTTAACGAATACCCGTCGTTGCCGTCGCCGTCATAATGTGCGCATCAATAAAATAGGGTTCAATCGACTCAACAGATTCTTATATTTATATTCTGTGACACAAAGTGACAAGACATGTATTTCTAAAGGCACTATTACATACCTGAAAAACTCAGTTATATTATTAAACAAGAGATTAAATTTAAACCAGATGCATATAAATGTGGCAAATCATTAGAATTCTAGTTCTAGCCACGGTATTGGTATTACCCGTTAATCACGAGCAATTACTATAAATCAGGTCTGTTAAAACAGTTTTACTGACCCGACAAAGCTTTCCAATTAAATATCGTTCGAAGTCTTTAAGTGTGGAAACCCCTATGAACAACTACTAATTAATAGCCGTCGTTGGAAATATAATAACACATTCGCTTGTAACTAGTGCGTAGAAATATCTTTGAACTAGTTTTTATGCCGTTTCTTATAACACAAAATATAGTTGATGTTTCCTATGACATGAAATTGTTATTCGTCATAGCCACCAGATTAGCTAAACAACTCCATCAGACTTCCACAACGGATGGTTAAAGGAAAAGCTAAATGCCAACAGTTTGCATCGTAGTCGCAGTATAATTATATTAGAAACATAGGTGGATTCTTGCAGACTAGACAGAGATACTCTCTCAATACTCTAAATATTTTTTAAAGTCCTTCATCATATCAGCCACAGGACGTCCACTGCTGAACAAAGGCCTCCCCCTTAGATTTCCACAACGAGCGGTCACATGCCGCTCTCATCCAACGACTCCCAGCGACCTTCACCAGATCGTCTGTCCACCTCGTTGGAGGTCGTCCCACGCTGCGTTTTCCGGTGCGCGGTCTCCATTCGAGAACCTTTGTGCCCCAACGGCCATCAGTTCTACGAGCAATGTGCCCTGCCCATTGCCACTTCAGTTTACTAATCCTTTCAGCTATGTCGACAACTTTAGTTCTTCTACGGATCTCCTCATTTCTGATTCGATCTCGTAGAGAAATACCAAGCATAGCTCTCTCCATAGCTCGCTGAGTGACCTTGAGCTTTCTTATGAGGCCTATTGTGAGTGACCACGTCTCTGTTCCATATGTCATCACTGGTAACACACACTGGTTAAAGACTTGCGTCTTGAGGCATTGCGGTATTGTTGACGAAAAGACGTTGCGAAGTTTCCCGAACGCTGCCCAGCCGAGTCGGATTCGACGATTGACCTCTTTCTCGAAGTTGGACCTACCTAACTGGACAGTTTGTCCTAGGTAGACATACTCGTCAACAACTTCGAGAACAGAGCTCCCAACGGATATTGGGATGGGCACGACATGGACATTTGACATGACTTTCGTCTTGCCCATGTTCATTTTAAGTCCTTACAAAAGTTTTTATAGAGGTACTCCTATTTATGCCTCTTACGGCCGAGTACTGAAACGCCAGTTTATATTAATTCCCACTTTAACTTTTTGAGCCACCCAGTTCTGTACTGAAAATAGATTTCTCGAATGGTTAAAGTGCGATTTAATATTAACTGGAGTTTCAGTATTCGGCCGTTAATTAAAGTCTACGGAAATTGGAGACGCACCTGAGCGGTAATGCCTTGTCAAGAGAATACTCTACTCTACTTGTACAAACATTAATAACTCTATAGCTACAATTTGATATAACTTTCCCGTTGCATGCGTCTTGCGCAATTTCATATACATTAATTTTGAAAATTGTATATAGGTGCCGTGTTTCCAGAGCAAGGGAATAGATGGTCTGAATAATAAAAGTGATACGTAAATATTTCATAGCCAACAAAGCAATCATAGAAATGAAACGTGGAAAATAAAGCGGCTTCAATACGCAGTCAAAAGGTTGGGTTAGCACAAAAAGGGCTAGGGTCGGTGAGTGAAAATATTTTCATAGTACCTTTAAGTAATATTATTATAATGAGGTATACGTGGTGGTCCCGAGCGGAAATAGAATACCTCATCGCTTCCCTGGTCGTAAGAACGACGAAATAACTATTTATTTCTACACTTTTTATGAATGAAATACAGCTTTTTATATGTACGTAAGTGCAACTACACTACTTAAACATAATTTTTTTCTATTTACAATTTTCTAATAATAAGATATTATTCTGAATCTTGGACTGCAGAGATGGGCAGCAGCGTCCGTTCTGTGGAACAGCAGCCAATCTGCGTTTTGTAAAAGGTGACTATGGGATTAGCCGGAGGAC
Source organism: Diloba caeruleocephala (assembly GCA_947459985.1). Taxonomy (NCBI): domain Eukaryota; kingdom Metazoa; phylum Arthropoda; class Insecta; order Lepidoptera; family Noctuidae; genus Diloba; species Diloba caeruleocephala. The sequence continues at coordinate 22,423,356 of OX381610.1, forward strand.
AGGCAGCAGCTTCCTCAAAGTACATTAAGAAGTCTACTGCGATCGCCAACGCTCCTGCTAAGCGTGGCGATTATAGCAAAGCCCCCCAAAAAGCACACAACACACCCAAATTGGTAATTGTGGCAATCTTTGGGGGAGGCCTGTGTCCAGCAGTGGACTTTATTCGGCTGAAATGATGAACCAAAAAATGTAAGACACCAAGTATTATAATTTTATGTGAATCGTTTATAAACGACAATAGTGCTTGGAATTAGGCTGCTCTAGTTCAACATTTATCTACATAGTAATAAAATTATATCATGTAATTTAAATCTGGGCATTTAAACGATCTTTTGTGACATTAATATACTTAATTAAAGTTGTATTTTAATGAAACTTTGGGTATTCGTGCGTCGACGTTTGCTGTAAAAATATTTTAATTTACTTTCTTTCTTCCTACAAAAAGAATACTAGGTTGTTCATATTTAATTACATTGATCTGGTAATAGTTTAAAATTGTGAATGCGAGTACTATGTAGGCTATTTGGACATACTTTGAACTCGTGCCTGATGGTTTTGTGTATCCATATGGCATACACAAATGTCACCAGTAAGGTGGTGTTCTTGTGTGACCGGTCGTTGAAGTCTCTAAAATAGGGTTGAGCTACACGATGACCGATTTATTCTTGCCGTTTGTCAGGACAGGTCATCTTAAACTGGCCATGGATCTTTCTTCACAAGGCCATTCCAGACTTTACCCTAAATTTTTCTCATAAATATGTATGGATTTCAAAACAGAAACCTTTGAGTTTGTTAGAGCATTTCTTCTCAAAGGCTGTCATTAAGGAATGCCCGGCTTCACTTAAATTTATTGACGAGTGAAAGTGAAGATCATTTGTCATTTACTTAACACATAACTTTTAACAACAAAACTGGAATGAACAACATGAATTTGAGTACAAAACACTGCTTATAATTAAATATCTGCGGGAAGAGTATCTGAACCGACTGTGTGTGTATCTTAAACTTCATTTCCAAACCTATCTATCTGTTGAACTAACCCAAAACCCGCACTACGTAATTACTGGAAACTTCTACCACAAATCTAAAAACATGCTCTTTTAAAAGAATGGTATTTGAACGGAGCGTCTCCGTGCCTCGTAGGGCACGCAAAATCGTCGGTCCCGGTTGTTGTCATTAGACGGCAGTCGTTAAGCCAAGTCGGAGGCCTTTGGGCGGCTTGAACAACTCTGACACAAGATTGGCCACTGACTACACGAAAGAAGAAGCAAATGAGGTGGGTAGTACTGAAATTGCTCTAGTGTGATCCTACGAGGACCTGGGACTGCTCCAGTGATCTCAGCCGGTAGGAGTCCAGCATGCCCCTTCACCCTTCCCCGGGGCGAAGACAGTTCATGATTAATTTCCACTGGAGACCAATAAAAAAGGTAGTACTGACATGTGTCTCTCTTTGCTTCAACCGGATTATTGACTTTTAAGGAGTCCAACAAAAAATCCGTGTTTTCATACGGGGAAAAAGCATTGGTTGAAAATAACGACCACGTTTCTCGAAACCATACGCATATATTTGCCAAGAGCTACATTGGGCATAAAACATAACACCCTTCGCCTTCACCGAATACTGGGATAAAAAAAAATAATGACGATATAAATACCAGCACGTTATTATGTCAATACTCAATACTCAATACATTTATTGCACTCCACAAGTTACTTGGTGTTACAGTACAGTATAGGAATCACATGTGGGCCCTGTCGGGCACGGCAAAAAGGTAGGAGAGAGGAGAGTCACTTTTTGATTAATGTGATATGAATGTCATACTTAATTACAGCAAGGTTATTAGGTAGATATCAATTTGATATTACACGTATATATTATAGGAATACCTAATATTAGTAGATATTAAGTTTCATTTTAAATATTTATTTATTTATTTTAGATATTTATATTTATTCTGATATACCTATTTAATATTATATTGTAGTTATTAAATGTAATACTATTATTTAAATCAAATGTTTACTATAGGCAACAATTACAAATAAATTATCACTATTGTTATTAGCATTTATTACCAGTAGTACCTATTTACCTACAACAAATAAGAAATTATATAAAACATTAATTATTATTATTTATATTGAATATTTATTTGTTGTCATTGTTATTAAGTACGTACTTAAATAGGATTTTCATTGTTATTTAAATCACAATTCATATATTATATTATATATTCATTATTATTAATTCAATTAAACATCTATTCATTATTATTAATTCAATTAATTATTATGTCGTATTATATGAACGGGGAATTACACCACTCCCATTTCAGAGCACCATAAAAGGCAATGAATACCAACACAAGAATTTATTCTTCAGATGAATAAGTAATTCACTCCGGAAGATACGCATTATATTCAATTCTATTCACAGTACCCACTCTGGATTATTCCAACGAGCCGTATTTTATGGGTACTGGGATCTCGATCTCCGAATGAAAGAAAATGTTGTAGGATTAACTTCGCAAGTGTTACGAGGCGGGAATTAGCTACAGTCATGCTTGTATTTCATGATAGATGCTTGTTAGTGAGGGTTAGTAGGTTCTTACTTTAAGAGACTGAAGAGTGGGATCGGGATAAGACTGATCTCACTCGGAGAAGGAGGAGAGTGTGCTGGGGTGACAACCAACCCGGCACCCAGGTCCAATACGTTTGAGCCCTTCTCGTCGTTATACGGCCTCGGGGGCCGTGGGCGTGCCATTTGGGAAATCTGCATGCTCATACCATAACCCTTGGGCAGTCGATGTGCTTGAGAGAAAACCTTACAGTCGCCTTCCCTCTGCTTGAGAGGGTGACCGCTTTACAGTCATCCCCTCTGAGATCTGCCTAAAGATATGGCACCAATGGGTAGCTCCAGTGTGATCGTTTGCGAGTTCTTTGGTGCCGAAGATTACCGTTCCGGTGATCTTAGCCGAAAAGAGTCTGGCCGGATATCCGAATACCTCTACGCCCTACCCCATGGCGAAGGAAGTACTTGATGGATTTCCAGGGAGTGAAAATAAATTTTCTTACTTAAACCTAGCAGTTTCCCGAGCAACCATGTTTTTATTGGTTACGTTTATGTACACAGGTTTTGTTACACACATGCTGTTTCTATTTTGAGTACGGCCGAGTTTCTTTATGATTCACAATCGTTTGGCAAAGATCGAGTAAACGCGATAGTACTACCACTAATATTATTCAGCACTTTCACAAGTTCTTAATTCTTAATTCTTTATTGTACACAAACACAGAAATATAACACAAATCGTTCAAAAAGTTTATGTCTGTTGTATATGCCACATCTCGTGGATTCCATTTAACGTTTGATTGAACTTTTGCGAGACTAATGCTTGGCATCCAGCACAATTCTGTTCAGCCCAATCATATAATTGGATCCTATGGACCTTTTACTCGTAATATTTGATAAAAAGAACGGCTATTCGCTACGTGACAATTTAATACTTTTTATACTGATCAAAACAACACGCAAGTGGTGCCCTTGGGAAATGCTCGTTGACCAATAAATACTCACCATAATAAAACTATTGGAGTCATATGATAGTAACAGATAACCCCGATGGCTAGGTAAAATATGAGGTACCCTAATTGGCAATTGTTTTAACTGCTATAACAAATAAGTTCAGTCTGTACTGTAATATTTGAGACCAACGTGTATACTCTTGGAATTAAGTAGCTTCAAGGCACTTAGCGTTAATACGATGAATACGAGTAGGTATTACATATACACATCAAGTACAATATACTTAAGTTCAAGGTAGAATAATTAAGCTAGAGTTACTAGTGTTGAAATGGTAGTAAACTTCGCCAGCTTTATTAGGTTACGTGTCGAGCCATCTTTGCTTTGTTACGTTTATTTGTCTGTGGCTTGTAAAGTTCTTTATCTAACTTCATCAACGTAGGTCATAAAGCTACTGCTTTATATGAAGTAAAGTATATATATTTATGTGTGATATTTTTGATAAGACTTCTTTTTTTATTGGTGTACAATGGAAATTCTACATGGAACTTCCTTCGCCCCGGAGAAGGGCGAAGGGGTATGCCGACTCCTTACGGTTAAAACCACTGGAGCAGTCATCTTTGGCAACGAAGGGGGGCTCCAGGTCCTCGTAAGATCACAATAGAGCCTGATTAGACGCCTAGTCACACTTTTACTCTACTCACTCGTTGAATATAATATTAATTCAATTGAAATGGAGCATAATGTTGAATGCCTATTCTCAGACTACTTTGAATTAATATCTGTGGAGTGTCGACAAGGTGTGATTCATTTATGTTACACAATATGAAGACTACAATACAATGTTGTCTTTACCCGTTGAACAAACTCAGAATACTTGTAGAATATTATATTACTCCTAGAAATACGATATTATGTTTATAACTTAAATAGTTTATATCAAGTGAAATGTGCCAGAATGTATAGTTAAATTTAAACTCTCAATGTGAACAAAAGCGGTGTGAGGACAGCAGTATTTTGAAACGTGTTTTGCGCCTGAAATATATGGTAAGTACGCATTACTTGCTAAATTTACATCAAATGTATAAGCGAACAATTTCAGTTATTTAGCAGCTGTATCTCTGTTTTAACAGGTGATTCCTCTACAAGGAGCAAACCGATCTTTTAATAGGCTTACGCGGGGGCTTGGGTCCAACACGCAGAGGTCCTTTAGTGCATTTTAATGAACGTTGTAATAAGACACTAACCGGGGCCTCTACATGGCTGTACCATAGAAATACAGTCACGAAATCTCCTCGTTGTTGGTGATGGTCTATACTATTGTCCTACACCCACATGTCACATCATCATCATCCACATCTTTCTTGTGTACCTCTTCTGTTTTATGCTGATCGCATCCACGACGTTCCTGCGACCGCTTCTATATCGTCGGCCCATCGGGCATCTGGTTTGCCAATGGCTCGCTTTCCCTCTCTAGATATCGACTCTATCAGATTTATTAAGATATCGACTCTATCAGAATTATTGGCAAAGGTACAAAAAAAACCGAACCAAAAATCACCTTTCGATAGATAAAGATGATTAGTTTGTTTATATTAAGAAGGTATGAGAAGTAGTTGCTCATTTACTTCATAATCTAACTCTTGTAGCCAAACTATTAAATTGGCTACAAGGGTTAGATTATGAAGCAACTGAACAACTACTTCTTATACCTTCTTAATTTAAGCAATCAAGTCGCATATGTCCACGTGCAGTGGTCGTTCTCACACATACATAACCCACACGCACTGCCACTTCCAAACACACACCACACATAGCATGTAAAATCCACCTGTACCACACACACACTCGGTCTCACTCTAATTACTAAGCACTGCTTCTACTAATCGCTTCTATTCTATTATGTTGATAATAAAATGATAATTGTGTATAACATTGTAACTATTGCTTATAGCTTGGTGATCCGTAACACAGGCTTTCCCTAGTACGGACTCCGGTCTCACCCAAAGGGTCACATTAGTACTCCATATGTTACATATATCTGAAGATTTTCATACATTATGTATATTTGTGTAGAGAGAAATAAAAAACCTGTATTATTATTTAGTTTCTCTTATTTATTTCGAAAAGATAAAACACCAAATTACTAAATTCGCCCCTAATAGTTTAGATAACTGCGAATTCAAGCTGGTTTTAAGGGTCCATGTGGTACCCGGATTTCCTGTGCGTACCGTGTAGTGTCCGGATTATGAATATCGCACCACTCCATCTCCTCCCGTGGATGTCGTAAAAGGCGACTAAGCGACTCTGAACCCACACACGATACAGCGTCTCTTCTGTGCAACAGTAGCAATACTGCGCCCTTGGTGGGCCATCTGCTAAGTGTGGTAAGTACTGGAAAATTCCTCCCAAAATGACGACAGAATTGTAGAAATCTACGGGGTCGTCTTCGGTCAGCAGTGGGCGTCCTTTGTCTGGTATTACGAGGGCGGCACTGAAAATTTCGGGAATCAAGGAAGTGACACAACATTACTATTTAAAAATGTATTTATTGCTTTTCGAAGTATTCTCCGCGAAATTTGACACATTTTTCCATACGATGGAACCAATCATTGAAGCAACCATTCCATTCGGAAGTTGGGGTCTCCAAAATGACCTTTAAAATAACCTTTAAGTCTAAGGAGAGATTTATCTCCTGATTTGTGTTCTTCCGCTTGTACAATACAATTGTACAAAAATAATCGTATAGAATACCGGTTTTGCTACATTAGTTAGAGCTCTAAAATCGTTCAAAATGTCTAAAGAAATAAACATATTATGTTTACAGAAGCAGAGTGATCTATTTGCTACACTTAAGTATATGCATATTCAATGATAGAGTGATGTATCAATAAATCGGTATTTACATAATTCCCTGTCGTTCGCCTCAATTTTCGTAGCAGAACCCCTAATGGAGTGTCAGTCAATATTGACAATTGACGATTATTGTAAATGCGCAACTCTAGACGTTTATATTACGTTAATAGTTAAGTATAACGAGACAAGTGAAGTTACATCTTCAATATCTCTTAAATTAAGCCTAAATAATCTAACTGAGACGGCCATTTTTTAACAATTGATTTCAAAATATCCGGTCCGTCAAGCGTACGCTGTAATATCTGTCACTCTTCAAATAGCCTTGCGCGTACCGATTATCCCTCTATGTGTTATTATTCTAAGGTGCAAAACATGGTTTTATTTAAGTATCAAGATTAGGATGCGCCCCAGCCAGATGTACCAACAACCTAAAGATGTAGTTGAGGTAGACTGGTTGCTGAAGGCGGGGCTCCAAGTGTGACGTAATTTGGGTGAGGCCTGTGTCTAGCATTAAACACAGGCTGATTTGATTGATTAGAGCATCAATTCCCACTACGGCTGTCATAACTTGGATGGCACGATGGGTTTCTGCGCTACGTCGTCCGATCGATACGAGCACGGAACAAATATTTGTATGGTCTACGGATGGCGTATACGGCTCAACATGTTTCATAAAAAGAAATTGTGTAAACCTGGTGATTAGAAACCAAAATTTATACAGTAGTTAAAATTAAAATCAACACTGTAATTTTCAATCAAAATCAGAAATTACAATACTATTTATTAAATAAACATCCGAATTAATTTAAAAGCAGAGTAAAAATAAATATAAACTGATAACAAAATAGATAATAATATAAAATTTCAACAAAATTAAATTAAAAACCTTATAAATACAAATCAACAAAAAATAAAAGGCTTATTATATAATAAAGATAATTAGGCTTTATATACCCTCGCGACATGTCTACTACAGCAGTGCCTAATGTAGGGGTAGTCGAGTTGCTCAGCAATTATCGCCAGGACAGCATTGAAGCTTGAAACTTGCGCACCAAGGACGCGCACGGCTTGCTCCTGGTGGTGTGAATTGAGTGAGTGTGAGTTTATGCATGTCAGATTTATATCTGTGAACGTACCCACGATACAGAAGAAATCCAAAAGTTTTCTCGAAACACACTAGTTGGGTTTTCTTTATGGTGTCCAGACTAACAATAGTACCACTCCATCTTCTCCTGTGGATGTCGTAAAAGGCAACTAAGGGACTCTAAACCAAAGGGATAGGCAGCTGGGTCCCTTCTATGGAACAGTAGCCATTCTACGCTTATCAACCAGCCTTTTTTTTTATTGATGTCCAGTGGAAATTCTACATGGAACTTCCTTCACCCCGGGGAAGGGTGAAGGGGTATGCCGGACTCTTACCGGCTAAAACCACTGGAGCGGTCATCTTCGGCACCGAAGGGGGGGCTCCAGGTCCCCGTAGACTAGAGCCGGATACCAAGCTTGGTGCTTACTGGCAAATTCTCCCCAAAACGACGATACAACTGTGGAAATCTATGGGGGAGGCGTCTGTTGAGCAATGGACGTTCTATGGCTGATATGATGATGATATTTGAACTCTTCAGAACTTAACTTCTTCACATATTTCGCCTGATTAGGCTCTGGAGAAAGCAATTCCATTAATGTTAATCTTTTTAACAAGCGACATGAGTACTGATGACGTACATACACACATTCTTACACTATTTTCGAGGAAAGATTGAAAAGAGAGGAAAGGTGTATATCTGCCCTAAAAGCAACTCTGGTGTTGCGGATATTTATACTGGGTGGCAGTTATCACCAATGCGACCCGCATGCTCATTTACCCTCTTCATCATTTCAGCCGAATCAAGTTTTTTTTTTTTAATAATGTTGCTCCACTCTAGAGTTTCTCCTGTGTCATGGTTGCGTTTACAGACATAAATTCCACATGCAATACACCCAGACCCGGAACAACTACCTGCAGTAGTGCTATTCTGTAAGAACTCACTAGCAAACTCACTCGGGAATCCGCAGTGAAAAGTAGTAAAAACAAACGAAATTAGAGATTTTACTTCGGATTCAGAAGTGAGCTTACTAGTGAATCAAATTCAATTTTTTTTTTTCTTTTTTAAAACTTTGCCCCACACTAGGATTTTTCCTGTGTCGTGGGTGCGTTTACAGACATGAATTTTACATATAATACACCCAGACCCGGAACAACTACCTGCAGATCATACAAATATTTGTTCCATGCGGGAATCGAACCCGCGACCCAGTGCACAGCAGCCGACTGTATCAGCCACTGCACCAACCGTACCGTACCGTACCATATAAGAATCCGAAGTAAAAAGTAGTAATAACAAGACGATATTAGAGATTTCACTGCGGATTTAGAAGTGAGTTTACTAGTGAGTTCTTACAGAATAGCCATGCAGATTATACAAATATTTGGTCCGTGTGGGAATCGAACCCACAATCCGGGGCGCAGCAGCCGACTGTATCAGCCACTGAATCACGATCAGGGTGTGGTATGTGCTCAAAGGGGTTTTAGTCATAATCGCCATGCTTGGCAAACGGGTTGGCGAACGAAGTAGAGTCGTTAATGTACTCAAAGGACGCTGCTGCCCACCCTCCGGCTAATCCCATAGTCACCTTTTACAACACCCACGGGATGCGATGGGTCGGTGCTATTCGTAGCCGGCATCACACACCAACCTCTTTTCATATATATTTTATTAATCGGTGATTTGTCGGCGTGTTAATTACAATACACACCTGGATTCAATTTAGATATATTATATAATAATGATGACGAATATACTGAATGCCAATTCAATCACCTGTCACCCTTTTAGGACGTGAACCAGTCCACGTTACTCTAGGGACTAGGGAGTAAGTAAAAAAATAGTACCTTAGTTTTGCATCATTATATCCATTTATTTTCTAACAGAGTCCTTCAATCATGTGCCTACCATATGACCGAGTGGTAGGTACCAAACATCGATGCAGTGCCCACCTCGCGCTCAGCCATTTCTTTTTTCGTTGTGCTTCTCGCATACATTTCCGGGAAATGTGGTTGCTTAACCGGTAATTTCTGGGCGAAGCCAAAAGAGGCCTCCAGCCAAGCTTAAAATTAATATTAAAAACTAAGCAACTTGCGCTAAGGGTGCCCCCTGCGGGACACGGACCTCGGCTTAGGGCGTTGCTGGGGGAGCGCTCAGCCATCATATGGGACCGGTGTTTATGTAAGCCACAAGTGTTTTGGTTGGATACTAATTACAGTTGGCGCAGTGGCTAAGCGATTAGCTTTCTGCGCAACGTGTCGCGGTTTGATCCCCACATGGAACAAAGAAGTGTATGATCTACAGATAGTTGTTTCAGGTCTGGATGTTTGTGCATGTGAAATATATGTCTGTAAATCTGTATACTATACCCACGAAACAGGAGAAATCCGAGCGAGTACACAAAAAATGCTTATTGAGTGATCTTGTATCGGCATGTTTTTTTTAAAATTAATTGTATCAGTGCTCTATCGCCTTGGAGTATTGAAGGTGACTGACTAAATATATCTAGTATACATATGTGTATACGTATATAGTACTAGTATCTGGATAAAATTATTTTATAACACAATCAATATCATAATAAAACTCACTTTGAAATATATATCTTAAAGTTCTCACTTTAAATTTCCGTTATAAATCTTGAAAGCCTCATTGTGTACCTACTATAAAAAGGTTCTCGCCGAGCAGCTTTTGATTAGTGCCCTTTTGTGTTCCGCTCTATCTACGCCATGAACCGTCCCTCCACTATTATACGGACTTATAATAGACCTTTATACCTCGTAGAGGTGCAAAAGCAATCTTCAGCAACTGGTATCTGTTCTCCGCAAGATTGAAAATTATGGTTTCATAGTTTGTAAATTACAGCACTAGTTTAATTTGGGTTGTTACTTGTTAGTTGTTGAACTAATTTCAAAGATTATTCGCGTGTTTATCGCTTAAATGTTAATCAGTTAGAAGGTAAAATTCGTTTGTCTGGTCTTTTTCTTTATACCTATTCGGCTAGTAGCAATGAGTAGATATTTAAATACTACGCTAGTAGCAGTTAACATTTATATTCTTCGCCATGACGTTCGATGACGCTTAATATATTTTTTATGAAAATGTATTTTTACTGTTATTTTTATGTCAAATCAGAAATATTTATTCTCTTTTTATCGTTAACACCACACAAATAATTTCTTACATATTTGTTATGGATAACTGTTAGTCGTCATAATTGTTTTCTTTCATTAGTTTTTGGTTCTAAACTAATTAATAACTAAAAGCGGAGAACGAGGTAAACACCTGTTCATTATGAACATAATGTATAATGAAGATTTTCAAAGATATTTAAAAATGTTATTAATTTGCGAAGCGGGTGGTCGATACTTCAGATGGCCTTTTTTGGCCAAAAAATAAACAGTGCAATTTAACTTCTTCTTCAGCTAACAGCAATGAGGAGGAGTATTTTGACACCTAAGTGCACCGTCCATGAAGTTTTATATACCGGGTTAGTCGGAAAGGGTGTTAAGCCGCGGCCAGTTTAAAGTGTCACTGATGATTATTTCACAGTAAATGCCTCATGTTAGAAAACCTTCATTTAAAATAAATAAGTTTCATCGAATTGTTGTCAAAATAGCGGCCAGGGCTTGATTTATTATTTTCATTCCAAAATAATCCTTTGTCGGAAAGTACAAAACCCAAATATGACGTTAAATGTAAGACACAGCTGATAATAGGATTGTGTCAGCTTATTTTTCATGAAAATGTTGAACAGCTGTAACTATTGACTTTTTGGGAAACGTCGTAGAATTAAAAGTTGCTTATTATCACCCATAGTATTACACCCTTTCGGCTTGGTACACCCGTTCCGACTAACCCGGTATATGTATACATTGTGTTAGTTATTAGTTACATCGTTTATGAGTAGTGTATATATTATTGGTTTTGATAGATTATGAAAATAAAATTACCCTTAACAATAAAATATGACATAGGTATAGAATAGGTCTTAGATTTTCGCGATTATTACACATTATAATAAAACACTTTTAAACGGATTCTATCGCGTATATTTTGATTTTTGATTTTCCTGACGTTTCGAATACTTTGCAGCATTCGTGGTCATTCCTGCGACCATTTTATTATAAAATATGACATGTCTTGAATAAAATACGGTAGGTATAAAAAAAGATAGCGAAAGTTTCACGATAACTGTTAATTTATTTGCTTATATCACCCGACTGTTATTCCGGCGGCCGATTCAAACATTCGTTCGAAGAGAAATTTCTACAAATGGCTCTAATTTATATTATTTGATAGAAATAAGTTTTCTTTGAAGGAAAGGCTTGTTTTTGACGTCCGTGAAATATGATGTAATGATCGCGTTACTGAAATTATATTTATGCCAGTTTTTATGTACGTTTTCATAAGACTGCAATAAAATAGCGTCGATATATTTTTGAGCAATATACTTTTAAGTAAACGTGTATTGTAAATGTTTTTATATTTAATATAATTATACGTAAAGGCTTTATAAGGATTTATTATAACTTATTTCATTAAGGGCTGTACAAACTTTACTGAACGTACCTGCTAAGAACATTATGTATCAATCAATCATAAAATTCAGCCTCTCATAGTCCGCTGTTGGACATATGACTCTCTCGGAAACTTAATTTTGCGACGTCCGGGAGCACGCAGAACGCACGGAGTTACTCGCCGCGTCTTCGATCACAGGCGTGCCTGGGGTGCAATTCCCTAAGCTCAAACATCCATACATCCTTGAATAAAGAATCGAAATAAAGGGTTTTAAAGCAATTCGGTGTTCGCTAAGACATGATCGAAGCTATTCAAGGACATGTTGCAGAAGATAAGCCAAGAGGTCTTAGCGAATACCAAATTGGGTTATCACCGTTATTTTAATTCTGTATTCAAGGATGTATGGATTTTTGAGCTTAGAGAATTGCACCCCTGAACGTGGGCGAAACATTTGCGCCACGTCCATGCGCACCCGCGCATTGGTGCGAGTCGAAATCCACCTCCATCACCGATACCAGACCCCTGATTGAACGCTTTAACTTATTAATATCTCTAAACTATGTTTAATATTGACAAAAAATATTCTAGGTACTAGTCACATAATCCATCATGCAAATTCTTTTCATTCCTACCTCATTATTTACTCAAAGGCCTTTGTTATTCCTATCAGAAAAATCTGTTTGTTTCTTTACATTAGGTATAAATCTTGGCAAAATAGTGATGGAGTTAGGGATGGGGAGGAGACAAAAATTGTTTATGTTTTTTCTATGAAAAGACTATGTTACCTTGCGTGTTTTTTTTTATTGGTCTCCAGTGGAAATTCTACATGGAACTTTCTTCGCCCCGGGGAAGGGCGAAGGGGTACCTATGCCGAACTCCTACCGGCTAAAACCACTGGAGCGGTCATATTCCGCACCGAAGAGGGGCTCCAGGTCCTCGTAAGATCACACTAGAGATTAGACCTTGCCTAGAGTCATGCGTGCATTATACAAAAATATTTCTCTTTTGTCTACAGAATGCGGCGACGTGACGTGAGTAGCGCGGGGTGAGGTAGCTGTGCGGGGCGCGATGAGCGCTCCCGAGCCGTCGGTGCTCAACGCACTGAAGGGGCACACGCAAGCCAGCGATAAGTGGCCTGGCCCACGAGCCGTCAAGATCTTTGTTGCCTCCGTTTACAATGGTACGTTTAAAGTTTTTATTATTCTTAGTAAGCTACTTACAATTAAACTAGTAAATTTTTGCTGGTGGTGGGTCTGTTATTGCAATTTGCAGGACTATTCTACTGCCAAGCAATAGTGTTTTAATTTAAACATTACCATGTTCCGGTTTGGAGAGCACTACAGCTAGTGAAATTACTGGGCATAAGAGACTAAATAACTAATGTCTCGAGGTGACGAGCGCAGCATGGTACCACGCAGGATTAGTCCTGCGTAGCATTACAATTATTATGGGCAGGCATTACGTATACCGGGCTTGACTTGTACGTCTTGTCACTGATTTCTATGAAAAAAACTAACTAGGTGCAGCGCTCCATACAGTAAAGCGAAAAACGAAAAGCAAAATACAATAACAAAAGGTAAGGCCCGCTCACGCAGCAACAAGATCAGTAGTGGAGATGAATGACGAGAGATTTTTTACAAGTGGTAGTTGAATTCCATGTGAAGGGCTTGACTGGGGCGGTACTACAGTAGTATGCATAAGCGTGTTTTGGATGATTTGACGCCACGGTTGGTGCAGCTTTCTGCGCAACGGGTCGCGGGTTCGATCCCCGCACGGAACAAAGATTTGTGTAATCTACAGATAATTGTTTCGGATTTAGGTGTTTGTGCATGTGAATAGTATATCTGTAAACTGTACCCTCGACACAGGAGAAATACTACAGTGGGCAACGTTTTTTAAAAAACAAAGAAAAAGTATAGGAATAGCCAGTGAATATTACCGGAGTAAAAGGCATTCTGCTGTGTGGTGCCGGCTACGAATAGAATCAACCCATCTCATCCCTTGGGTGTCGTAAAAGGCGACTATGAGATTAGCCGGAGGATGGGCAGCAGCTTCCTTCGAGTACATTAACAACTCAACTGCGATCGCCAACCCCCCAATGAGCACACTACACACCCATATCGGTCGATGTAGTGATCTTTGGGGGAGGCCTGTGTCCAGCAGTGGACTTTATTTGGCCGAAATGATGATGATGATGAAAAGGCATTCCAACTTAAGCCTTTGATCGGCAGCTCATCACTAGACTACTGATGCCTATGGGTACGGTTCCTACTTACCATCCGATAGGCCGTCATTCGTTTACTGTACCTATATTAGTACCCACTTCGTGTTAAGTATATAATGGAGACGCAAAGCACAACTTAAGTCCCTGTGGTGTCCGGATTAAGAATATAGCACCATTCCACCTGATCCTGGATGTCGTAAAGTGACTAAAGAACTGTAAACCAGAGCCAGAGCTTAGGCAGCAGCATCTGTTCTGTGGAATAGCAGCCATTCTGCGCTCACCAACCCGCATGCCAAGCATGGTGAGCTAGCAGAACCATTTAATCGCGACACAAACAAACAAGCGGCTCTCGGTGTAATGGGTTGTTGTGCAAATCTATGGGGAAAGCCTTTGCTCAGCAGTGGACGTCGTCCGGCTGATATGATGATGAGGAAGCTCGGTACTTCAAACATCACAGGCTGCATGCAATACAGTGATATGTGTTGATAAGCGAATCAGATCAGACGGCACGGCTGGTGCAGTGGCTGATACAGTCGGTGCGCAGCAGCACCGAGTCGTGGGTTCGATTCCCACACGGAACATATATTTTTACGATCTGCAGATAGTTGTTCCGGGTCTGGGTGTACTGTGTGTGGAATTTGTGTCCACAACACAGGAGCAATAGTGTAGGGCAACGTTTTTGAAAAAGAAAAAAAAAGATCAGATCACGTCACTGCTGGTTAAAATATTAAGTACGTCAAATCTTGCGAATATAACTCTAGTCGCCCTTGTAATTTAAACAAAACTTCAAACGATATCACAATAGACTCGGTGATCCGCTCATTGAAGGACCACTCATACACACCAATAAGGGCTCGCTCTTATTTTATATTCACCTTTTATATTTTTCCTTTCCATGCAGAGGAGAACTTCAAGTTGTAGGTAGCAATGCACGGTTCTCTACACACTGGAGTACCTAGTCCTCACAAAGTAAACAAGTGGGCAAAACCGCGCAGACCGACGGCCTTGTTAAGGTTCCATTAAATGGATGTAATTAGATTGTTGTTTAAAAGGTTATAAATTTCTTTAGCCACATGTGCTCTTCTTACTACTTTTAAGAAATGTAAGGTTTTAGTTCGTTGGAGGTGCGGACAGACCTTGATCAGCTCACGGTAGCCTGTAAATATTTTCACGGACAAATCGACTGTCCCGAGCGCCATGACCTATTCTGTCGACTATACGCAGGTCTCTCGGTAGGTCTTGTCGTGGGGTGCTAGGTCAGGAAACCTCCACGTGCGCTCGGTGGCTGCTGGTCCCTCTTGATACGTCCGGGGGGAAGAGCAGTTGTCGGGCCGGTGCACCCTGGGCACCGGGCAATAACTACTCCACTTTTTGGAGGACCTTATTGTCCGGTGGCTAATATTCTGACAGGGACGGGCCCAATTTTTGGGCTACAGGTAGGCCGTAGACTGCTTCTCCGTTTTCGGAGGAGCACGAGCGGGCTAGCGGCGGGCTCGGTGTGCACTCACCCTGCCCCGAGCAGGTAGTGGGAGGACTCCCCTTCCCTGCCACCGTCGATATCGTAACCTCGGTTGGAGTGTCGTGGTCACGTCTCGCGGCTTCGACCGGGACCGAGGATCTTGGCTTAACCGCCCGGATCGCGAGGAAGAAGGCCTCTATAAAAAATTCCCCGAACCCAAGCTAGCGTGCGGCGAGGGGTGCATGGCTGATGGGAAGTTCAGTCGCGAGCACGCCAACCCCAGGACCGGCGGCACCTGAAGATGGGATACGCTTGCCCGGGTACAGGGGGCACTGCCCGGGTCGACCGATTATTTCCCCCATACTCGTGGGATTTACTATGAAAAAAAGTACAATTAAAACAAAGAAGGTGGAGAAAGAGAAGGTGGGAGAGACTGTGGGTTTGCTGTTGGAGTCCGACAGTGCCCAGATGGACATGGGGTCGGATGCCGGCTCTGTGTCCAGTTCGGGTGCCAGGACGCGTAGTGCGCGTAACTTGCGCGCCAATGCGCGTACGCAATGTGCGGCCGCGTTGATGCCGCGTCCGGGCACGCCGTTGCCGTCGGGTGGGGCGAGTGACTCCGAGGATTCCGTGGACCCTCGGAGCTCGCACGCCTCGCTCAACATGGTGGTGGGTGGAGAGGGCCGCAAGCGGACCCTCCCGAAGACGTCTGTGGGGTCGTCTCCTGAAGCGAAACGGTCGGCCAAAAAGGAGTCGAAAGTCGAGAGGCTGGAGAGGGAGAACGCAGAGTTGCGCTCCCAGCTCGCCAGCCTCTCGGCACAGATAGAGAGACTGACGACGGAGGTGGGTCTCCTCCGTCGTCAGGGGGATGCCCTGGTGAGCCCGAGGGATGGCAATGCTCCGGCTTTCATGCCCCCGGACGCGGTGGCCGAGCTTCGGCGTTCGATCGCCCTCGAGGTGGGGGCCATGTTGGACGCTAAGTTGGCCGCCTTGGAGGGGCGGCTCCCGCCGGAGAAGCGCTTGCGCCCACCGCTCGCGGCCGAGAAAAGGCCGATTCAATCGGGCGGAATGCAGGCTACCCAATTGGCCACATATGCTGCGGCCACTCGAGCACCGACGAGCGCGGTAATGAATGCGGCCACCCAGAACTCTTCCCCTGGGACTCAGACACAGGGGAAGAAGAAGAAGAAGGACCGCAACGCGGCGAAGGTTGCTGGAGTGGCCGACCTGCCGGCGGTGCCTGCTGCGACTGCAGCGCCCGCGGCAACCGTAACAACCGATCCGCAGGCCACAGTGGAGACCACAGAGTTTTGGTCCACTGTGGTGGGAAGGAAAGGGAAGAGGCCCCAAATCCCTAAGGCCCAGAAGTCCACCACTGCGCAAGCCACGCAGCCATCCTCTCCCAAGGAAGGCAGGAGTAAAAGGGGTGGGAAAGGAAAGGCGGGTAAAGTCAACCTCCCCAAGGTTCCTGCAACGGCCGCCATAACGGTCACCGTGCCAGAGGGCTCACCCAACAGTCGGTTGGGTGAGGTTATGGCCGAGGCCAGGAAGAGCATAAAGCTCGCTGACCTCGGCATCGGTCCCGACACGGTGACCATGAAGAGGGCAGCCAGCGGCGGAATGGTGCTGTCCGTCGCTGGTGAGGACTGCAGCGCCAAGGCTGACAGCCTGGCACGCCGTATGCGGGAGGTGCTCTCCCCCGTCTTTGCTGTGCGGATCGCACGGCCAATTAAGACGGCGGAGATGAGGGTTCGCGACCTGGACGACGCCGTCACGCCTAAAGAGGTGGCTGATGCCATCGCGGCGGCGGGCGGCTGTCAGCCCGAGGAAGTAAGGGTGGGCGACATTCGCCGCTCATCCGTGTCCTTGGGCACCGTCTGGGTGCGCTGCCCACTGGAGGCAGCAAGAAAAGTTGCGTCCGCCTCACGTGTCTGTGTGGGGTGGGCGTCGGCAAGGGTCGAGGCATTGGCGGCACGGCCCATGCAATGTTACCGATGCCTTGAACTCGGGCACGTGCGCCTCCGTTGCGCCACCCATGGGGGGGTTGACCGAAGCGACCTCTGCTTCGCTTGTGGCAGCCAGGGTCACAAGGCGAGGCAGTGTACGGCGCAGTCACAGAATTGTCCGCTATGCGCGGACTTCGGACTGCCTGCAGGGCATAGGCTGAGTAGCAAGACATGTGCTGCCCAGAAAGGTAAGAGGGAGAAGCGAGCTCCCTCTGCCACTGCCAATGACCAGGAGACGACTGCGCCAGTACTACCGGTCGCAGGCCTACCAGAGGCGATGGAAACATCTCATTCCCAGCCCTAAGAATCCTTCAGGGCAACCTTAACCACTGCCGCAACGCGCAGAATCTACTGCTGCAGACTGTTGCGGAGTGGTCGGTTGCCTTGGTGGTTGTGGCGGAGCCCTACGTCGTCCAAGAACATCCTCGCTGGTTCGGGGACGCCGGGGACTCCGTCGCCATCTATTGGGCTGAGAGTGAAGGTGGGCCGCCCTGCTCGCTGTTGGACAGGGGGCAGGGATTTGTCGCTGTAGAATGGGGACCTCTGGCAGTAGTGGGCTGCTACGTCTCCCCCAACGTGTCTCTCGCCGACTTCGAGGGATACTTGGATGGGGTGGCGCGCAGCATTCGTTGTAAATGCTCGCCCCGTCCAATGCTCGTCCTGGGGGACTTCAATGCTCATTCTAGAGCTTGGGGCAACCGTCGGGACGGGCCGAGGGGGAGGATAATACAAGACTGGGCGGCATCGCTTGACCTCCGATTACTTAATCGGGGGTCCATTAGCACCTGCGTTCGGTGGCAGGGGGAGTCGGTCGTGGACCTGACATGGGCGTCTCCTTCTGTGGCCAGCGTGGTGTCGGGCTGGCGGGTGGCGGAGGAGGTGGTAACGTTGTCCGATCACCGCCACATAGTTTTTGACGTGGCCCTCCGTCCGCCTGGCCCAAGCCGTCTAGGTCCCAGCCCACAGTCGCGGCGTTGGGCCCTCACACAGCTCGATCGAGAGATGCTCGTCGCAGCTGCCAACGTCGCGGCGTGGTCAGAGGTCGATCAAGGGATCTTGCCCGATCCAGAGGAGGAAGCGGCCTGGTTCCGGGAGGCGATGACGTCGATATGTGATGCATCAATGCCCCGGACCAGACGCTCTCGGCGTACGGCAGTGTACTGGTGGTCGGAGGAGATTGCGCAGTTACGCGCGGTCTGCCTGGCCTCCCGCCGCCGGTACCAACGAAGTAGACGCCGGCGTACTGCTACAGCTGGAGAGACTGCAGAGGCCTATCTGGTCTACCGGGCGGCCACGAAGTCGCTACATAGCGCAATTCGCGAGGCGAAGGCTCGGTCCTGGAGCGAGCTCCTGGAGGGACTGGACAGGAATCCGTGGGGGAGACCCTATCGTATGGTCGTGGGCAAATTGCGCCCTTGGGTCCCCCCGGTGACCGAAACCATGGCCTCGGATTTGCTGGAGAGAGTACTTTCAACGCTCTTTCCGGCGGTCCGGGACCATCCGGGTCCCTCTCCACCCTCGATTGCCTCGGACTGGGCTGAGGAATTGGGGGTTTCGGACGGGGAGCTGGGCCGAGCCATTGGCCGCCTGAAGGGTCGCAACACCGCACCGGGTCCGGACGGCGTTCCGGGCCGGGCGTGGGTATATGCACTGCAATCTCTTGGGGACCGCATGAGGCGGCTGTTCACCAGCTGCCTCCGTCGAAGCGTGTTCCCGTCCAGCTGGAAGGAAGCCGGATTGGTTCTGTTGAGGAAAGAAGGAAGGCCTGCGGAGTCTCCTTCTGCATATCGTCCCATTTGCCTGCTCGACGAGGCTTCGAAGCTATTCGAGAGAATAATTACCCGAAGACTCGTTGAGCACCTGTCGCGAGTGGGTCCTGACCTGGCCGAAAGTCAGTATGGCTTCCGGCAGCGGCGGTCCACAATCGACGCGATTCTTCGCGTCCGCTCGCTGTCGGAACAGGCAGTGTCCCAGCGGGGTGGGGTGGCGTTGGCTGTCAGTCTAGACATCGTCAACGCCTTCAACTCCATCCCGTGGGGCGCGATTAGGGGGGCGCTAGTCCATCATCGATGCCCCCCCTACCTGCAGGGCATCATAGGGGCCTATCTGCGTGATAGGCACATTCGCTACGTGGTCAGGGACGGTAGCGTAAAGCGGAGGGAGATTACGTGCGGGGTTCCGCAGGGGTCGGTTCTCGGCCCCTTTTTATGGAACCTCGCCTACGACGCGGTCCTGCGTGTCGTTCTCCCCGCTGGCGTCAGCTTAGTCTGTTACGCTGACGACACTCTTGTGTTGGCCAGCGGGGAGTCCTTCGAGGGAACCATCCGGCTTGCCGAGCAAGCGGTGGCAATTGTCGTGGCCAAAATCCACGCTCTGGGTCTGCAGATAGCGCCTCACAAAACCGAGGCGCTATGGTTCCACAAACTGCCGCGGAGTAGAGAACCACCCAGTTCGTGGATACGCGTTGGGGATGCGCAAATCAGGGTGGGCCAGTACATGAAGTACCTGGGGCTCACCCTGGACAGTCGTTGGGGCTTCGAAGAGCACTTCGCGCGCCTCGTCCCCCGAGTCGAGAGGGTAGTGGGTGCATTACACCGGGTGCTGCCCAATCTCGGGGGACCGAGCGAGGAAGTTCGCCGTCTCTACGGGGGCGTCGTGCGGTCTGTGGCCCTCTACGGGGCGCCTGTATGGTCATCCCGGCTGTCAGGCGTCCAGCGCTGCAGAAACAAACTTCACAGTCTGCAGCGCAGAGTGGCTATACGGATCGCGCGGGGATACAGGACAGTATCCTACGAGGCGGCAACTCTCCTGGCACGCTTTCCGCCTTTCGACATCCAGGCGGAGATGGATGCGTGGGTCTACGACCAGACACGCTCTCTCCGCCAAAGTGGGGAAGGCGTGCCTTCAGGGGCGTTCGACAGACTGAGGCGGCTGGCTCGACAACGCGCACTCGAGATGTGGCGACATCGCCTATGGTCGCAGTTCGCGACCAAGCGCGTCGTCGAGGCCATCCTGCCGCTCTTCGGAGCCTGGCTCAAAAGGAGCGAGCGCGTTACCTACCGTCTGACGCAGGTGTTCACCGGTCACGGTTGTTTCGGTGCATACCTGCACAGAATAGGACGCGAGGTTACGGCACAGTGCCACCATTGTGGAAGCGACCAGGATACCGCACAGCACACGCTCGAGGAGTGCCCTGCGTGGGCGGCCGAGCGGCGGATCCTGGTCGACCAGATCGGGCAAGATCTCTCTCTGCCGGCAGTAGTGTCGGCTATGTTGGCAGAGCGTGAAAATTGGAGTGCAGTGGTCTCCTTCTGCGAGAGCGTCATGCTGCAGAAGGAGACTGCAGAGCGGGATCGGGAGAGGGCTGATCCCGCACGGAGAAGGACGAGACGGCGCCGGGGCAACAACCGTCCCGGCTCCCAAGTCCAACACGCCTGAGCCCCCTGCCGTCAATTGGTGGGGGGCCTCGGGGGTCGCGGGTGCGCAGATTGGGGAGTCTGCGTGCTCACACCGAGCGACCCCCGGGAAGACGGTGGCGCGCACGTGGTCACGTGCCGCCGTGTGCGCAGCACAGCGCAAAGTGAGGCTTGGGGGGATCCTTTACAATCCTCCCAGAGAAGTGCCTGAGGGGGCGACCTTTTTACAGTCGCCTTCTCTCCGCTAGAGGGGGTGACCGCTTTACACTCATCCCCTCCGTGATGTGCCTAAAGGCGTGGCACCAATGGGCGGCTCTAGTGTGATCTTACGAGGACCTGGAGCCTCCCTTCGGTGCCGAAGATGGCCGCTCCAGTGGTTTTAGCCGGTAGGAGTCCGGCATACCCCTTCGCCCTTCCCCGGGGTGAAGGAAGTTCCATGTAGAATTTCCACTGGAGATCAATAAAAAAAAAAAAAAAAAAAAAGGTCTTGTCGTTCGACATGAAATAAAAGGAAAATCAGTTATTTTGTTCAAATACTTATATTAAGCACACGAGTGTACGCATAATGTCCGTAACTATCAGAATTTTCCAATTCTTGCCAAATTTAATGCAACTTTCGTCATAATATGTGTATCTTAAGCGGTCCCACAAAAAATTGGAACATGCATTAGGCGATACTGCGCCTTCTCTTAGAACTATAAAGCGATGGTACCTACAATCAATTTGAAAGAGGTCTAAGCTACCGCTCTAGGTACCACATCTGGGCTGGCCGACCGATGAGTAAAAGTAAAATAACTGGTTTGGGTTGTGCATGAAATAGTAACGGAAATTGCTTTGAGAAACAACTACAATTAATAGTGGAATGACTGACCATTAGCCTTACTTTAGACACCATCAGAGTCACCAGCACAAATTGTTCTCGTAGCCGTTATGTCAAACTGTCACCAGAGACAAAACCCCAGTGTGTCGTATTCAAAAAAATCTCTACGCCCTCCTGTTTGCAAATCTTTACAGTAATGTATTTACGGATGGATGGAATAAAATTATGCACGTATGTGTTAGAGAAATAATTTCCACTGTTCCATGTTAGTTTTTTATTAGAATATACATAATAAATATTCATATGATATACATATTATGTTTCTACGTTAATTATATTTTCAATTAAATAAAAATAATAAAACCTCGAGAAAAATATTAATAGCTAAGATACAAATGTAATACGAACTATTTTTTGCAGAATTCCGTGAGGAAAGGCGACAAATCTTGGAGATGATTGGGCCCGAGTTGCAGTCAACGTACGATGATCGCTACATTGAGGTAATAAAAATCTAATATATATAATTTTTATTGATAATATTTTCATGAGCACCATTCTGTCCGTATTTTAAAACTGAGCTCATATTTTTTTTAACTATCAAACCTACCTTTTTATCCCTAGACCAAATCACCACTTTCGACCGTGAAAATTTCTTATTCTGTGCAGCCAATGTGTTCGTAAAATGTTGCCCATAGTTCGTACGATTGCGAAGTATTGTGGTAACAAATATTCGCGGCAATAAATATATCTTCATAAGCCTAAATAAGCTAAGCTTATTCCTAAGCCTGTTCGTGTGGTGTCCGGATTAAGAATATAGCACCACTCCATCTCCTCCCGTGGATGTCGTAAAAGGCGACTAAGGGAATCTAAACCAGAGGGATGGGCAGCAGCGTCCCTTCTGTGAAACGGTAGCCATACTGCGCTCACCAACCCGCCTGCCAAGCGTGGTGAGTATTGGCAAATACCCCCCAAAATGATGACACAGTTGTGAAAATCTATGGGGGAGGCCTTTGTTCAGCAGTGGACGTATAAATGGCCGATATGATGATGATGATGATGATGATGATGAAGCCTAAATCCTCTACAGATTTCTTTAAACAAAATGAGCTTTGTCGATATGACTCCGTTGAGAATCTGTACTGTCTTAGGTAAAGTAAAGAAAACATAATATAGACAGAAAAATACTAAATAAAAATATCTTATACTAAATTTGAGAGCCATATGTATAGATACAGTAAAACATTGACACAAATTACAGTAATAACTACAACCTCGAGACCAACAATCTCAAATACCTGTTCACAAACTTTCTTTTCACCACATAAACAGGTCGCAGTTACTTCAGTTTCTGTTTCATACGTATCACATTACAACGACAAAGTTGTGTACACAAAGTTTCCATTTAACTACATATCCACGAATGTTCGGACATGGACGAACCTAAAACTTTTGGACGACAAACGTTAGTAGGTCAGTTCCTGAGATTTGCAATGCAGGGTAGTAACTTCAAAGTACATTAGCCAGCAGAATGATATTGAACATATAAATTTGTACTCCATCCAGTTGCTCCATGATTTGGGTGGACGTGGGCGTTTTTAGAATAAGCCAGATATCGATACCGCTTACAGTGTCATGTTGGAGACGGATGCCGATGCCATCTAGTTTTATGTTCTTGGCATCGCTTGTCCTTTCAGATACGGACATCGAAAACCAAGTCAACATCCCATGTAGATATCGATACCGAATCGTAATGTCATCTAGTAGTGTGAGAGATCTATTTTTAGCGTACCACGGATATTCGTTAGCCATATGTCTTGCTGTATAGATGTGTCAGAGCGTTTCATGACAAGTAGTGCATCCATAGTTAGTAGAACTATCATCCACCTGGGAAAATTCTGTGAGACGCCTACGCTTAGAACATTTACTAAGTTTAGAGTAATATTTTATGGTCACCCGCGCACTCGCTCTGTACTTGGTTGAACCACGGTGTGGTCAGTAGTAGTACATTGCTCGTCGCTTATTTTTATCTCTATACATTCACCCGAATTAATCCAATCCACATGACAAAACTCCTGGTTTAGTTTTATTTACACTTCCATAAACCGTCCACACGTTTACATAATACAAATACTCATGTTCCTACTGAACTTGTGACGAAGTCATCCTTCATCTTCATTTCAATCAACCTCTTTCATGACTTCATACCTTTTATCTCTATCACTGTCCACTTCATGATTCATTTTTTATTCAAATCAAAATTCAATTTATGTGACGTAGAGTCGCTCTTCATATTTTGATCATTATTATTACACATTGGATTCTGAACGCTAGTGGTTCGACACACAGCTGTCGCTCTGACAAATAGTCTCCTGCAATATTACAATTACTTATTTTTAACTAGCTTAAATATTGTGATAATAAGCTATATTTGAAATATATAAACATGACCATGAACATGAAGTGTTGAAGTTGTGAGTATCAATATACCTATATAACATATATGTTACGTTTCATTGAATCACTCCGCGACAAACTTATCATTAATAGCTGTGTCCTGCGGTTTCACCCACCGTTTAATTTAAAAGGAATCGTATTATTTATCAATACTTATTATATAATTAGTATACATGTTGGAATACATAGTATCATTTTCGTGGAACCAAGTTCTTTTTTTTGTTTCCATCAAACAGACAACAGACAGACAGACGGACAAAAAATAAAAAAAATGTTATTTTGTTATAAGTACCGTATATAATTTGATATCCTTCAAACGTAAGACGTACGTACAAAATTATTGACTCTTATTTGAAAATCTTGGCATACATTACTCTATATTCTATATACTATATATTATACATTTATATACACACTAAAACTAAAAATTAAAAAAATTTGATATGTATTTAGTAAAAATACGTTTATTTGACATTATAAACAGAGACTTCTATTTTATTTATTTGTATAGACAATAGTCGGGAAATTTAAAAAATCTGAATACGTGTTGGTATTTATCGTATACCTGCCACTTACAGTACTCCAAACTTCAAAGAAATACTTACATGAGAAAGTACATTTCGTCAAAGTACTTGAAAAGAATACAATTCAATTAGTCATTGTTTCGTAGATCCTGCTACGCCAATTGCTTAGACGACGTACCATCTCTCTAAATCGCACATAGGCAGACAAATATAATAAGACAAATGAATAGTCTTTTATTTTCAAGGTAAAACTAATGGTGCATAAATGTGCACATTTGGACAACTTTCCAAAAGTGAAGTTCCATATAGCAGTAAAATACACATTATTAAATGTGTGGCGTAGCACTTCATTACTGTAAATATTTAAACAAAATACTTACATCGACTATAATAAAATTGCAAAATCATACCTTGTTCTTGGATTTCCATTTCACAAATGCGCCAAATACACAATAGAATTTGGAGAATTGTTATGACAAAACCCACTAATGTGTTAGTCACTGATAAGACCGCGTTGCAACAATATCGAAAGGTTCACTTCCGAGTTCAATAAGAGATAATTTGCTTGCCAAGTTGTTCTAGGCGCCGTGCAAGGCGCACGAAGCTCTGTTTCCGGGTGCGTAAATCCTCTCCTGAAGTGTCTATATATCGCATCTCATAAAATATAAGACCGCCGTTGGGTTTCGTATTAAAATACAAAAGATTGGATTAGAAAAACCCTGTAACACAGTGCGTTATCACAGTGTTGTGAATCATTGCTATATGTTTCATCGCAGGAGCATGTATCGTAATTCATGTATCACGTGAACCGTGCGCTCGGCCCCTACCGGCGGGCGGATTACGTAAGTCGGAGACGGTTTGCTACAGGCGTAAATCGTGCAGACGCCGCTCTCAAACGTCATTTTTGTATTACGTATTTGCCGATAGCGAATAAATAGGCGAAGATCTCTGACGCATACTTTGTTGGATGATCAATGACCAAAAAATTGCATCCTCGCCTTTAAATTTCAGGCGATTTGTACCGGTGAATCCTTGGCTGCGGGATAGCTGCTGTCGCTATTTTTTTAGTTAATTGGGATGCGGGTGAGATTCCGGTTTCCCGTGTAACATTCAGCAGATGCCCGTTCTGCTATTTGCGAGTATATTGGCACCGCCTGCCGATTGTTGCTCCAAGCTCACGACGCTTTCACATCGAGCCGATAGCACCGCGAACAATAGGCCGTTGTAGTGGGTATTGAGTGATTTGAGGCGTGAAACGTCACATAATGTAGGTATATGTTTTAAATGTGCATCCGCTCACATGCATGCTCAGCGGGTGAGTAATCATGCTTGTGGAGTTATGTGCAAGAATGTGTATCTACTGTACCCGTTGCGCCTATATTAACTTTGGAGCAAGTTTCACACATCACATAGTACATACTATGTGATGTGTGAAATGTACTCAAGTGTCAAATCCGGTCTGCTGGTAGAGCAATTAGGTATTGTGGGTAGCGTTTGGCATCTGGTGGTCATATTCAATTCTAAAGGCATTATTTTATTTATGTAATCTCGGTGCCCAGTGTTATAAAGACATTGGTTGCTTTAATACTAATAAAATATAGCTTTTATACCTATTTCGTTGTGATTGACTGAAAATATAGAATTGTCAAAATCTTTGATCAAATGAAAACAAAAATTTGATGAAGTCATCCAACATCTTTGATCCAATGATCATTGAACAAAAAAAATGATTTCTACAAAGAGCGGTTACATGCCGCCTTCATCGAATTACTCCCAGCGATCTTCACCAGAGAGTCTGTCCACGCTGCGTTTTTCGGTGCGCCGTCTCCACTCGAGAACCTTTTTTGTCCCAACGGCCATCAGTTCAACGAGCTATGTGCCCCGCCCATGGCCACTTTAGTTTACTAATTCGTTCAACTATGTCGGCAACTTTAGTTCTTCTCCGGATCTCCTCGTTTCTAATTCGATCTCGTAGAGAAATACCAACCATAGCTCACATTAACTTTAATGGTTACCTGTAATACAATTCGATATAAAAACAATCCATCAATATTAAAGCTAAATAAAATTCGCGAGATGAAAGAAAAGTTTAATACAATTTGGATCGACGTATCTTCTGACAAGACCACGACTTTTATTGTATTGTTGTACCATTCACTCGCTCCTCCTTGACGAGATAAGCGAAGCTATAGAATATATAAATCAGGTTAAGTGCCTATAATGAATACACTTTAAGGACTGACTATTCAATCACATATTCGAAATTATTGGATTTTTTTGTGCAGGCGGACTGAATGCCCGAGGACTACAGAGCGAGAATCAAAACCTACTAGAACTTAGGTCTAGATTGCATCAACTGAATATAAATACTGGACCTGTTTAACGCAATCTAGATCTGAGTTAAGTAAGTTATATTCTCGTTCTGTAATAGGGCCTTAGACTTTCTGTATTTTTGACTGACTTTATTTATATAAACACCAAAGTGTATTTAAACATATCTAATGTTTTACTAAAATAGATTTCGTAAATGATATTCACGTTTATGTGTATGAACGGCTTTACTCATTTGAATATAATTGGGGTTGCCCGACTGGTCTCGGAATTGCCACCTCACGGCGTGGAAGGCTGTAGACGAGTCCGAAACTAATCGGGAAACCCCCAAACAAATATATGAGTAATGTTCTCAATGTTTACATAAACATTCCAAATGTTTTGCTCTTACTCTTCCCAGTCACAAGATAATTAAAATAAAACACAAGAAACAATACCTATTGCAGAATATTTTACTTATAAGTGATCTACATGATTAAATCTTAGTTCGACAAATTTCTACAATAATATAAGGTGAACTCTAAATAATGACTGTGGATTTTTATATATGATTTACATTCAATCTATTAAATATATAACTTTTTTATGAATTTGTAATAATTTTATTTGAAAAATATAACCCTGACTGGGTGCCAAGTTACAAAATTATGACCGTAACTTTGTGTGTCACTTGTACCACAGTGCATTGCATGTTTTACATATTAGCGGGATCCCCCAAGTGTACGTGTTCAAGTGACAACATTAATTTTGCGGCCTACGTGACCGGCCACTGGTACTGGTATACTGTATGACATTAACTACAGTTATCAGTTTGTCTCGTAATAGTTCCCCACGAAATTTGAAATTAATAATCTGGATTTTTCCTTCACTTGTGCCAAAAGATCTACCTTCGTTAATTTAAATATCGTTATAATTGTCGGTCTTGACCATCAGTCAGTAGGTTTTTACTGTAAAAATATGCTTTGAAAGGCCGTACATATGTTTTTATTGCACTAAACTAAAAACTTAATTTTTTCATCTCAGTATTAGGTATAAATTTTAACTTGACACCTCAGGCCGTTTCTGAGAATAATAAGTTTAAGAAACTAAAACCCAACTACGGAAAAGCACAAAACAAGTTTAAAGAGGAGATATTTCCTCCACGAAATAAAAGAAAAATTAAATGTAATATATATTATGGTGAAAATTTCACAAAATAATGTTGAAATTAATAAATAGATTTCTCGGAGTCGAAGGCCCAACTGCGATGCACAAAGCATAACGATTCCCGGCTTTTTGATTTTTACATTTATTATCTCAGGGTTAGGGTTGTTGCTTGTTAGAGAAGCATTTATTAGTCGTATTAAGTTGGACTTCATTTTTTTGTAATGGTACCTGGTTAATAACATTATAGTTATCGTATATATTTTGGAATATACTCGTGTAGATTTTTCATTATTAACTGCCATGTTAGATTTATGTGACGTTTTATGGTCCTGCGAAATAGCACGCCACGCCTCCAACAAATTCTCAATTGTCAAAATACGGCGACTAGTTTAGGCGATCTGAAGGAACAGATGAATATACTAACATATACTCGTATATAAAAAAAGACTGCTAAAATTGTAATCCTTCTTTTGGCTTCGCCGTAGTCGGGTAAAAAGGGTATCGACACACGGACAGACAGACAGAAAAGTGATTCTGTAATGGAAAAACGGAATCCTAAAACAACGGCTTAGTTTTGTTTATTTATTTATTCTTAATGTACACTAGTGTACGAAAGCGGTCTTAATGCTGCAGGCATTTTCTGCCAGACGACCTTTGGGTGATACAGAGACAACAAAGTAGATGCACCAGCAAAATAGTAGTGAGAGGTATGCGATGACATAAAAACGCTCCACAAACAATTGATATAGAAATATTACATTAACTTTTATTAATCACTTATCTTGTAAAAAAAATTGCTTTCTTTTTATTTTCGTAAGTTTTTTGTATATATATATTTTTTTTTTGTAGAACCCGTGTCTTCTGTTTATGTATTAATCGTAGTAAAGGGGACGGACTGAAAACCAGCGTTGACCCGTGCGTGGTTTAACCACTGCGCACTACCAACATTGCTGAGTCCGTTCCTTTTACCATACTACACAAATAACAACTGTATCTATTTGTATTGTTCCGCAGTGAACGAATTATGTGTGTTTAGTTTGGTAATAAATTATCTTTATCTTATTTATTTACAAAGAATCAAAATTTCAAATATCTATAAAAGTCTCCGTGTGGTGTCTGGATTAAGAATGAAGCACCACTCCATCGACTCCTGTGGATGTCATAAAATGTGAACCGGAGGGTTGGGC
The DNA here is from genome assembly GCA_947459985.1 of Diloba caeruleocephala. Lineage (NCBI taxonomy): Eukaryota > Metazoa > Arthropoda > Insecta > Lepidoptera > Noctuidae > Diloba > Diloba caeruleocephala. The sequence continues at coordinate 22,452,905 of OX381610.1, forward strand.
CGCAGCATCCCTTTGTGAAACTGGTCTGCGCTCACCGACCCACCTGCCAAGCGTGGTGAGAAATGACCACACACGACATGTAGCTGCTCGGTGTGGTAATCCATGGGGGAGGCCTTTGTTCAGTAATGGACGTTCTAGGGCTGATATGATGATGATGATGTATAAAGTTACATAAATATTAATAGATAATAATAATTTTTAATACTTATAAAAAAGAAATTAGACGCAAAGCAATTCAACTAAATCAATAAAACCTAAATGCCTCATAACCAATAATTAAAATAATAATTTCAATAAAGTAACTTAATGCGAATCTTATGTAGGATGCGGTTAGTACTGAAGAAACTTCCTACGGCTTTGGATTAATAGCTTTCTTGAAATGTGCAGCGAACACTTTAAGACTTAAGAGCGGGCTTAATGTAGTTGAGAGTTTCTTGTTGTGCTCAAAGAGGTTGTTAATAGAGACTTCGTTTTGTGGTATCAAACGATAAAAAAATCTCCAACTGCACATTTTGAATTCAACCAAATATCACACTTGAAAAGCTCTTGGTCTATAGGATTAGGTAGCTTTATTTAGTAATATATTAGCCATTGTCTTCGCAAGCATAGAATTAATCTTAGAGAAATATTTAATGCATTTTTTAAAGAGGTCCCACACTATTCCTTCTTCTGTACAACACGGGCAATGTTTACAGACATTAGCCCCACATGCACAAACACCCAGCCCTGAAACATCTACTTATAGGCCATACAAATATTAGTTTCGTGCCGGAATCGAACCCACGACCCGTAGCGCATAAAGCAGATTGCTTAACCACTGCTCCAAAGCTAACAGAAAATCCAAAATTGAGACAAAATATAAAATAAATAAATCATGCGAGTTCAAACGCCCCTCGTTCATATGATCAAAGGTATAACTTTGTTTGGGTAATGTGTGTAAAGCTAACTAACGAATAGCCAATTGTGGATCATTTTCAACATTGATTAATCAATTACCTAGTCTTGTATTTTTTGGTGCCTATTGGAAATTATTCATGAACTTCCTTCGCCAGCGAAGAAGAAGGGGTAGGGGGATTTCTACCGGCTAAAACCGCTGGGGCGGTCATCCTCGGTACCTAAGGGAGAAGACTCCAGGTCCTCGTATGATCACACTAAAGCCGCCCTCTGGTGCTGCGCCTATAGGCACATCTCGGAAAGGGTGACTGTAAAGTGGTCACCCCCCGGGGGGATTGTAAAGGATCCCCCAAAGCGTCCCACGGCAGCGCGCGAACACATGCGATTCTAGTATACCTAACGACATCTGGTGGACAAATGTCAGCAGCGAGTGGCCACGCGTATCGGAAACTTAAATATTCTATGAAAAAACTAACATGTTTTTACTTTTTAGAAGTGTTATTGTGGGTTCGATGGAAAAAGAAACATTTTAAGATACATTTTGTAAATCTAGATTCATTTAGGTATATTGAAAAAGTAACTTTGTTCGCTAGTCATATTGTGTAAAACAAAGTAGTTAATCCCTTTGTCAATTCTATATACATTCAAAAGCCTTTTTTAATTTTCTGTTAAGTATTTTTCCACTGAGTTCTGAAAATGAATATACTTATATATCAAAAACATATTTTTACGTGTAAAACAACGAATTATTATTTTAACGAATCAGAAGTTAAAAAGCTATTTCAACTATTACTATTTTGTACTCTTGCGTTTGGGCCTTCAAATCGCTTAAAATGTATAAGTATATAGAGAATTTTGCATACTACTTTACTTTTCGTTACCTCGGCTGTCATCAACTGGTGTTCTCAATAATTAAGTTCTAGAAGAGATATAGCTGTAGCCTCTCGTGCAACTCCTCCATGACGGGTTTTTTTACTGCTATCGCAACTGCGCCTATAGCGTCGCGAGGGTTCTCTTTACCAGGTCCCAACGCCATAATACGCGAAATATAAACAAAAATAAATATAAAATATTTATTTTGTTTTCATTTTTTGTTTTTGTTTATATTTATTAATAAAAATAATCTTTCATAGAGGATATGATTCATTTAATTTTTTGTCTCACAGATCGAGTTCGTGGACATGCACTATGGTACCGATGGTGGAGATGAAACCAACCCAGCATTGCTTCACCACTACCTCCAAGAAATACAATGCTGTAACCATACATCGAAAGCCGGTTATTTTCTTGTAAGTCAAATTCTTTACCTTTCGTCAAAAGACATATATACCTGTATTGTTTGCAACGCCAAAGTATTTTATACCAATTACACGTGCATTTTAAACCTAATGACACGTATACCTACTTTACTTTTTAGTTTAGATTACATTACATCATGTGATATTTATTATTTTGTCAGAATAAATTTTCGATAGCAGTTTAACAGCCGCGCACTATATTATTTAATTAAAGGCTGAATAGATAAATTGACCTTTGCACATAGCAATTCCAAAACGAAGCATACATTTTAATATCTGAAAATGGAGAGAAAATTTAAAAGCATTAAATTATTATTTCTAAAATACCTATTTGTGCGTACTATTTCTAGTATCTACTTTAGAATAGGAAACACCAACAGTTAAATCGAATTTGCATCGTTTGTGGAAGACTGGACATCGTATTGAAATATAGTGCTCCACACGATATATGGTCGATATTGATATATAATCAATCTGATCAAAATGCTTTGGATTTGGGATTGAGAATGTGTCTGTTTTTTTGTGTTAAATGTGATTTTAGCACTAAAACAGATCAAGTTAGAATCTTAAATCTACAGATTTTGGATAAGATTCATTATTAATTTCGGCTGATAGAAAATAATATATGACGATGGCCTCTTCTTGAGACTACATACATCTAAAACCTATTATGACATAATTTATCTAGACAGTTGTTGCGGGTCCAGGTTTTTGTGCATCTGAGACATATGTTGGTAAAGTACCTACTTAATATTTGAAATTGCAGAATTATTCGAACAAATTAAACCTTAGTTACCTATTATAATAAAACACTTTTAAACGGATTCTATCGCATATATTTTAGATTTTTGATTTTCCTGACGTTTCGAATACTTTGCAGCATTCGTGGTCGCAGGATCGTCAGTCATCCTAATATATGCGATAGAATCCATTTAAAAGTGTTTTATTATAATGTGTAATGATCGCGAAAATCTAAGACATTACTTAGTAGCTCGCCTTTGTACATAAAAGTTTGTATTTATTGTTTAAATTAAAATACTTGTGTACAATAAAGAATAAATTAAATTAAATTAAATTAAGACATTACTTAGTTACCTACATTGAAAAATCAAACTGAAACGTAAGAGAAGTTCTTTAATTATTACTTTTATTGAATTCGGATTTATTGCCCTATTTTAAATTACTACTTAAAAAGGCCCCTGTTAATTTTATGCTCTCATTTTTGTAATCGATCTGAGCGATTGTTTAACTTAATTATGTGAGATGCTTATTTAGCTAATTATCTTGGTGAAAATACGTATAAAATTAAGAAGATGTCTACATTTTATTAGAATGTTGAAAGCGGTTTAATATGTACCCACGTTACAATCATTATTTAACTATCAAGCATTTTATATTAATTTACTTAAATGTTATCGTCAAACGTTAGTTTAATACATGGGCACATTTTTCTCGTCATATTTTTTTATACATTATACTTATGCTGTACTGATTCTATGTAATTGAAATTTGTATAGTTCTGTTCCTTCTTCAAGTATATATTTAATCAATCAAAGTATATACATGCACTTTTGCCATTACACAGGTAGTTCATTGATTCCTTTGCTGAAGAAAGTGTGGGAGCGAGAATCAATAAAATCTTTGAAGGCGGTTCGGACTGCCTCATCGGAATTGAATTTCTTTCCTTACAGATAGTTATCCAAGTTCCAGAAAAAGTGGTAATATGTTGGAGTGAGGTCCGGGGAATGTGGTGAGTGTCGGAAACATTCCAATCGCAACTCCTCTAATATAGCGAACGTCTGTCGTGCAGTGTGTGGTCTAGCGTTGTCCTGAAGCAGCAGTGGGCCAGAGCAATTAACCAGCCTCGTTAGTTTAACGGCTAGCTTTTACATCATGGTTTGCAATTGTTGACAATATATACATCTGCCGTAATTGTCTGGCCAGATCTTAGGAAGCTGTAGTGGATGACACCAGTACTGGTCCACCAAATACTCACAGTACCATTTTCTGAGTCAACTTTCACTTGGGTCAGGATTTTCCAGTTCTCCTGGGTCGAGCCATTGTGATGAGCATTTTCGACCATCGTACAGTATCCATTTTTCATCACAAGTAACAATACTATTCAAAATACCCTCATTATTGTGCCGGCTGAGAAATGGAACGCAGCACTCGACGCGTGTTTGTTGCTGTGCTTCACTCAATTCATGCGATACCTATTTTTCTAGCTTTTTCACTTTTTCAATTTGTTTCAAGTGTGACGAAATGACGACAACCGATTTTACGTGCTTACTTTCCGAAGCGCGGACACGTCATTTCAAATACCAATAATCACATGCGGTCACCCATGTATAGACTGAAAACACCGAGCATTGCCTAACCTTACCAATCAGTGAGTGCAACTGGCTATGAGTATCTTCTACGTAATGACATTTAGCCATACATACATGGACATGAACCGACGTGGACTGTCTCACACTATAGTTCTCTAGCGCTTATTTAGTTACATGTATAAACACCAAGACCTGTGGAGCTATTCTAAATGCGTGAAAACTTTCCGTGTCGAGAGCGTCTTCTCCGTGTGTAGGCAACACAGATACGGTATTAAAACATAAATATTAATAGTTTTACACGTTGATTATAAAAAATGTGTTTTCGTTAGCATCAATCATAATTGGTAGATTATTATTAATACCGATCTCTGAAGAAACGTTGTCAACACGGAAAGTTTTCACGCGTTTAGAATAACTCTTCTGGAACACCTGTCCAGCCATACTAATATTTGTAGGGGTCAAACCCACGATCTGTAGCAAAGAAAGCAAATCGTTGAGCTACCGCGCCAACCTCGTCTTTACAAATTACCAGGAAGATACTTGAAATATTCATATTTTTTCTAGTGCCTCATCGGTGGGGAAGCGGCATCTTACCAGCCAGTACTTCCGTACAAAATCCCAGAAGCTACGTTCGACGAGTTGGTCAAGTCGGACTCCGCGCAGGCGGCGCTTGTTCGAGCTTGCTACAGACTAAACGATGATGGTAGTTATCACCTCGAGGGTGATGATAAGTGGTAAGATATGATAAGTATTGGCATTAAAATAAAAAGCTTTTTGTGGGTACTTCATTGGCTAAAGTACAACAGATCGTACTTTTTTCCATGGAATGTAATTAGTAAGTAAGTAATTTATTTTTTCACCACCATAACAAAAAAAAGTTGCAACAGTATACAATATTGCCCAGTGACAGTATTATTAAAATTTGTTGTGGGAGACTGGTGCCTAAGCTAGGCCGAAGCCTGTGTTTCAGGTCACCAGGCCTTCCATAAGTCCAGAAGTCCAATTTTGCTCTTTCATAAACTGTGCCATTTATTGTTTTTCCATTTTCTTCGTCTTAGTGTATGTGACTCTATCAAGTTGTTTCCTATTGTTAAAGTTCTCTTGATGAATACTCTCCAATACGTTGAAACTCGCTGATCTAATAAAATGTGTATACTATGGCTTTGATACACCCAATATAGGCGATTTATTTAAATGCATTTTCAACTTTTCATATCTTTGTTTTGCTTTGACCAGGGTATATATAAATTTGATGAATGACTGTGTTAATAGGTTTCGCTTTCCTTAGTGTAACTTTCATAAATAAATGCAACATGTATTTTTAAAGTACCAATGGCATGGAAACTATACACAATGTCGTAACGTTTTGAATTATAAGAACAACACATCGAGAATAGTACCGTAGAATTGCGTAACATACCTTAAGATTTGCGTTTATTTGCGAATAAAATAAAAACTTGCAAACCATTTTCAACTTTAACTATCAATAAATGTTCACTAAAAAAAACTGTTAGATGGTATACATATTCGGCAAATATTTTCAATTACGGCAAATATGCAGTCATTTTAATTGATAGGCAAAGTTGTGCTGCTACTACTACAATATTGCCTACTTCCATTACATAGAATGAAATGGCATAAGCGCACTATTCCTTATAGCAAAATAAACCTTATCGACAACCACATAGCATACTGTTTCAAATAACTGTAATTGATTACTTTCAACCCTTAAGCATGCTACTCAATGTCGAATCTGGTATTTTTGTCATTCTCATGAAATAGCTGGTTCCATACATGAACCAGCTGTCACTCGGTGCTCGCCATATGATTTTATAAAGAAATTAACGAATGTTACAAATATTACTATAATTATCCACATATGTAAAATAAAATTCATTCCGACTTTGAAATTTACTAAACCGGGCCAGTTGTCGATTACAATAGTTTTGATAAAAAAACACACGATAAATGGCATTTTAAATTACTCTCTACCTTAACGTAAGCAAAGTTGCATATAATAAAACGTACATCAAGTGTAAACTTAGCCTAAACGCATTTTTCTCGTAGATATTCTTACCATAAGTCTATAAACCTAATAGATAACCTTAAAGGATATACTAGCATATATCCAACTAGCATGCGAAACAGCTTTTTTTTTTTTCTTATTGTGGCGACGTCCTCTTGGACTTTCCTTGGGAAGGGCGGAGGGGCATGCCGGGATCAAACCGGCTAAAACCCCACGGTGTCCTTCTTCTTACCTCTAGCCGGGGGTGAATTGTACGCTTTTCTGCATTAGACCGTTCCCCGGCAGCATGCGAAACAGCTGGAACATCAAAACATTTTTCAACTTATTGCAAAAATTTAGCTCCCGCTCTAACTTCGACAGTTACTGACATAATATTAGATTCAATTTCAAGAGTTTAGAATAGATTTTATCGAACCAGAAATGAGAAGATCCGTAGATAAACCAAAGCTGTCGACATAGCTGAAAGGATTAGTAAACTACCTGTCCGTCAGAGGAGAGCCGTTAGATCACTGTTTGCTTTTCACTATTATAAACGACCCTTGTGCTCCTAATTATCTTAAAATTTTCTTTCAACTTTTAGGTGGCTCATGACATTCGGGCTTCTGAAAATTTAATTCTTAACATTCCGTCCCACAATACAGGGTTTATGTCCAAATCCTTTGCTGTTTCAACAATAAACCTCTGGAATGCGCTTCCTCTTGATATAAAGAAAGCTCCAAATAAATTCGCGTTTAAACGTAAAGTGCGTCAATACTTCCTGAAATTGTTACAATCCTAATCAGTTTTGTCTTCGTCATTAGAGTTAATATTTATATCAGATGTTTTTATGTATTTCATTTAATTATTTATAATTATGTATTATAATATAGTATCAATTTTTATATTAGTATATGTGTGTATTCCTATTTTTAATTCAGTCTCTTTTAACATTATCTATAGCTTTGCTTTTATAGCTCTTTCGAAGTGCTTTGTTTAACCCAAAGGTTGACTGGTAGAGAATGCCTCCTGGCATTAAGTCCGCCTTATATATACTCAATGTACATGAAAGTTTAAATAAATAAACTGAAGTGGCAATGAGCGGGGCACGTTGCTCGTAGAACTGATGGCCGTTGGGGTAAAAAGGTTCTCGAGTGGAGACTGCACAACGGAAAATGCAGCGTGGGACTACCTTCGACGATGTGAACCTGATGAAGATAGCTGGGTGTCGTTGGATGCGGGTGGTATGTAACAGCTGGTTGTGGAAATCTATGTGGGAGGCCTTTGTTCAGCAGTAAACGTTCTTTAGCTGGTATGATGGGAGGAACTGACTAAATCCATGGGGTATAAGAGATAATATATAACATGTTAAAATGTTATTTTTGCTAAATTTATCTTAATAAAATCTTTTTATTCGTTATTATCGAGTGTATTGTTTTATACGTACTGTCTTATAGTAACTTAATGAAAACATGAGCACTCTTTTTTTCCACCTACTGGAAATACAGCATATACTGTGTGGAGGGTCATGCCACTCCTACCAGCTAATACCACCGGAGCGGTCATTTTCAGCACAATGGGTCGAGGATCTCCTTTTTTGTCGTGGGAAAATCTTCATGGACTTCCTTCACCTTGGGAAGGATGCAGGGGCATGCCGGACTCTTACCGGCTAAATCCCCATGATGTTCTTCTTCTTACCTCTGGCTGGGAGGGGATTAGAGGGCCTCCAAGTCCTCGATACAATCACACTAAAGCAAATTAGTGCCACACCTTTAGCCACATCTTTGGATAGGATGACTGTTAAGCTGTAACCTCTATTATTGTGATCGATGCTAATCGATTTAGGGTATTTCGTCCATACATTTTGAACATTATCCTTTATATTTCAGCCAAGTAGGTAAAATTGCGCAGTGTCGCGGTAACTTTCACGAATTGAATACTTACCATTTTTGAAAAATTAATATTTTAAGTAGTCCTTAATCAAAAGGTTTTGTAGGGAACACCTATAGTTGTTCGTTGTTTTCCTATTCAATCATTTTCACAGGAGTTTTAATCATCCTTTATCTCGTTTCATCTAATTCGGTAGACAGTTTACGATCGTTTCTTTAGGACGAGGTCCGATTACTCATTGGGATCGTAAAATAAATAATTTATCGCATAGTCAAGAAGGTTCCGTCCACATCAATATCGCTACACTTCCAAGTGACTCCCTCGGGGTATTTTTATTGCGGCGACAGAGGACCCCTAAATATGAGGACATAAAGAAGCAATCCACGCCGAGGTAACGGACCATTCTGAAGAATCGTGCACATATAGTATAATAGAACAATAGAGGGTCCTAATAAATCCCTTAATAAGAGATTTTCGTGGTACAAAGGCTGCTCTGTTTTGTTTTCTTTTGATAAATTGAATTAATTTATTGTTACTGGAATAGAAAGCTTTACGGTATTAGAATATTAAATATTATATAATTTACTAGCTTTACCACGCGTTTCTATGGCGATTTTGAATGAACGAAAAAATAATGCATTTTTTTATATATATAGATAGATTGTGAGTTTTCTGATTTAATAAAAACATACGCGTATATCAATACAGAGACGTCTAAAATTTTCAAAACAATCGGTAAAGAATTTTAGGAGATTTGCGATTTTGAACAAACGAACAATAAATTTTTATATATAATAAAAACATGCGCGTATGTGAGTACTACGACGTGTAAACATTTCAAAAAGATTGGTAAAGAACTTTAGGCGATTTGCGATTTTGAACAAACGAATATATTTTTTATACCTATATATAGATTATGTACTAGCTGTTGCACGCCACATCATTCACGACCTTATTAAGGGAGCTTAGTATCCTATTTCATGACATAATACGGCAAATTTCATTAGAATAAGTTCAGCATTTGAGGGTGACGTGACCCTCAAACACACAAACTTCCACATTTATAATAGTAGTAAAATTATTTAATGACCCAAATGTAAAAACAAACGAAAACTACATGGATTATCTTTGTGAATTTCTTCGTGTAACATTAAATCATAGGTTTATTCGTGTGGAAATTTATTCGTGTAAACTAAGACAAATAAAATACAAATTTATGCTTTCATTACTACGCTGTAATTTATAAAGATACTAACATAACGTAGCACATACTCTACAAGTTACAATAAATGAATGCCAGTTATATAACAATAACAATAATAGTTACTATTGTTTCGGTCCTCTTGACATGTATTTCTGGCACGATTACAACTTCACATATATGAGAAATGCCACAAGACTTGTCAAGTTCTCCCTAACTTTATTATATCTTACAACAAGTTCTACTTATATGTACCTAAAAATGTTGGTATTTATAACTAGAACATTGTCTAAGACATTAACGTCGTTTATGAAATACGAACTAATAACAACTGCTACATCAAACGGGGGTGTTATTACATAAATAACTTTGTCATACAGATCGGTGATTGACTGTGATATTATCAAACAAAAATGCTGCTACTGACCCGATTATCATATAAATGATTTTTTTTTATTCATTTTTTATTTGGGACAAGCCCGCCACACATTCCCAACCACTGCAACTCCTGTAAGCCAGGATCTACAATGGCGACCACCGAAAAGAACACCGATCAATGAAGCTCGGTGTGTCCCAGAGAAATGAATAACTGTATTGGAACCCGCACCGAAATTAATCAGAAAAGAAAAAGGAGGAGTAGGAAAGAATATACGTTCCACTTCCCTCCGTTGCAAGCAGGAGACAGAGAAAAACGATAGGCCATAGGCACAATAAATGGGAGTTTACAACAGGGTTAAGCCCAGTTGCCAAGCACCACGGGTACAATTTTTTTTATTTACGGGTCCTATGTTGTGAGCTATTGTGACTGATTCCAATAGTAGGTATGGCAAAAACACTTGAACGCACGGAAATTCGTCCTAGTCGCAACAAGGTCTGTATAGTAAACAACCCCGGATGTAACTTGCATGCTGTCAAACATAATATTGCGTTCATCTTGCCAAAGAATACACTCCCACAGGATATGATGTGCAGACTGTTCATATTCACAGTCCGGTGTTGAACATTTGCAGAATGGTGAGGTGACAAGCTTGAAGCTAAATAATTTACTCTTAAAGTTACCATGACCGGTGAGAAATTGAGCCACGCAGTGATCAACTTCCAACCATGCTCTTGCCAACCGTTCACGAATGGATGGAAAGTAACGGTATAGGTGA